>CM022473.1:3111953-3145254 GCA_011952105.1 Coreoperca whiteheadi | reverse complement strand
CCATTAATCTCTCTACCACTACTGAGAACAAGCAGTGTTGCCAGCTATTTAGTCCTTTCAATGGCATTTACCAGATGATGGTCATAATGTATTATTTTCTATATTCCAAGGAAAAATCAAAGGAAGGAAAAGGGACAAAAAATGAATAGGTTTTTTTTTTTTTTGGTCTTCCTATTATTTTGTTGTTTTAGAGTGTAAGGCAAAGTTTTATAAAAGACAAAAAATTTGAAGTGCCAACAAAACTATGATTTGAAATGAAAACAACATTTTGGAATGGTGTGGACAGGGTCTGAATTTCTCCTCCTACTTCCATGCCATATCACGCCAGTCTCTGTCAGCTGGACACACACAAACACACATTCAATGCATTCACTGCTCACTTTTCTCTACATTATATGGTTCTTTCAAATCGCTGCATTCAAAAGAAAGAAAGGACCACAGTACGTCTTGGGATTCAGCTGTATTGTGGGTATTGTACTGTTCGTATATTTGCATTTTGTGTGTGTGTGTGTGTGTGTCTATTGTGAGTGTATTGTATGCGTGCTGTAGCATATCAACACAGTGGAAGCTAGTACAGGCCTGCAGGCTACAGTGGATGTGGTGTGAATGTAGACACTGACAGTTTGTTGGCATTAAGAGAAAACATACCAGGTTACATATGTTACGGCCAGACACCTGTTACATACGCAGCGTCTGGTTCACTGATAGGGAGCTGATGCTATGGGGAACGCAGTACCAACTCCGCCATGCTGAGTAGAGTCAGAGTGTCAGAGTGTGAAGCCAGCAGGGCACACTTCATGACAAGAGAGCCAGAGATCCCGCATTATTTAAGCGGTCTAGGCTGTGAAATCTCATAAAGGTGTGAGGCGATGACCATCCCGCAGCATCGCATATATTGGAGAGGGGGGTTCCCGACCAAGCTCTGGAGGATGCCATACTCCGTGTGGAGTGAGCTCTTATCGACAGAGGTGAAGGCAAACCACGCACCTCGTATGCCGAAACAATAGCCTTAACTATCCACCTGCTAATAGTGTGTTTGGTAACCAGGCAGCCCTTACGAGGGGGCCCGAAGCATACCAGCAATTTGTCCAGGGCTCTGACTGGACAAAGCAATTGCAGCCTACCTTCCTGTTCCGCCGACTCTGAAGGAGGATGGAACGCCTGCAGGACTACCGGCCGGGCCACCTCAGTGGGTACTTTAGGTACATAACCCGGCCTGGGATGCAGGATGGCTCTAACTGCGCCTGGAACGATCTCCAGGTTAGCAGGAGCCACCGACAGGGACTGCAGATCTTCCATTCTTGAGAGAAGTCATGGCCAGCAGAAATGCCATCTTTAAGGCCAGACACCTGTCTGATGCATCGTCCAGTGGTTCGAACAGTGCTGTGGTCAATCCATCCAGCGCCACTGTCAGATCCCATGCAGGGACTCTGACTGGAATCGGAGGCCTCATCCTCAAGGTCCCACAAAGGAAACTGGTAACAAATCGGTGCTTCCCAAGCGAGCAGCCATCCACCAAACTGTGGAATGATGCGAACGCAGCCACATACACCTTAAGTGTAGCAGGGGAGAGTCCAGCCGAAAACCGGCTATGGAGGAACTCCAGCACTGAAGCCATTGGGCAGTGAACTGGGTCAAGACGGCGCTCCAGGCACCATGTAGTGAAAATCTTTCACTTGTCCACATGCAGTTTCATCGTGGCGGGGGCTCTAGAGTGTAAGATGGTCTCAACTACCTTGGTAGAGAGACCGGCAACTCAGAGGTGGTCCCCCTCAGGGGCCAGACCCACAGCTTCAATTTCCCCAGCTGGGGATGGAAGATTTCGCCTTGGCCCTGCGACAGCACGTCCCTCCTGACGGGTATCTCCCATGGGGGGCCGTCCAGGAGGGCTACCAGTCCCGAGAACCAGATTCTGGTGAGCCAGAATGGGGCCACAAGCAGCAGCTGGGCCCCTGTTCGGCGAACTTTCTCTCGAACCCCCGGGAGCAGAGCAATCGGGGGAAAAGCGTATAGCCGTAGCCTTGTCCACGGCTGTGCCATGGCATCCAGCCCCAGGGGCGCTGGATACACAAGGGAGAACCAAAGGGGGCAGTGAGAGTTCCCCAGGGACGGAAAACAGGTCCACTTGTGCTCTGCCGACTCTCCTCTATATCATCTGCACCGTCTCAGGGTGCAGTCTCTATTCCCCGGGCCTCGGCCCCTGCCTCGACAGGATGTCTGCTCCCACATTGAGGTACCCAGGTATGAAGAGTGCTCTGAGAGAGAGCAACTTCCCCTGGGACCACAAAAAGGATCCGGCGCGACCTCAGACCGCCTTGTCGATTTAAGTAGGAGACCACCGCTGTGTTGTCAGAGCGGACAAACACGTGGTGGCCCCTGAGGTCTGGAAGAAAGTGCCATAAGGCTAACAAGACCGCTCGCATCTCCAGGCAATTTATGTGCCATAGATGCGGGGTCAACCAAAGAACTCGGGATGTGCGGCATTCCAAAACCGCTCCCCATCCGGTGCTGGAGGCGTCCGTCGAAAGTGTGCGACGGTGATACACCATTCCCAGCACTGGGCCCTGGGTCAGGAACACCTGTTGTCTCCACCTGTCTAAGGCACGCATGGACCTGCGTGTAACTTTGATCAGGCGAAAAGGATTGCCCCTCGGGGAAAATCCGGCGTCCCTGAGCCACCACTGCAGCTGCCTCATGTGCAGCAATCCAAGCGGAATTACGGTGGATGCTGCCGCCATGAGGCCTAACAGTCTCTGAAACTGAAGTGCAGTGAGATGTCGGCCTAGCTGCATCCTGAGAACCATAGTAAGGATTGACTCGACGCTTGCGGGAGACAGTTGTGGCCGCAACGTGACTGAGTCCCACACTACTCCTAGGAACATGATCCTCTGTTTTTCTCCCATTGAGCCTCAACCCCAGGCACCCATGTGCGCAAGTACGACATCTCGATGCTGTACCGCGTGAGACGAGACTGGGATAAAATCAACCAGTCGTCCAAAAAAAATTGAGAATGCGGATCCCCTGGAGTCTGAGAAGGGCCAGGGCAGAGTCCATACACTGAAGGTGAAGGTGGAAGGGGAGAGTGCTAGGCCGAAGAGAAGCACCCGATATTGGTATGCTTTGCCCCCAAAAGCGAACCGCAGGAACTTCCGGTGTCCCAGAATGATAGAGACGTGGAAGTACGCGTCCTTTAGATCGATTGTGACGAACCAGTCCTTGGACTGAATAAGACTCACAATCATAGGGATCGTCAGAATCTGGAACCGAAGTCTCCTCAGAGAACAGTTCAGGTGACAAAGATCTAAAACGGGACGCAAACCACCATCTCTCTCGGGACTATGAAGTACCGGCTGTAGAACCCGGTATGCATCCCTCAGGTGGGGATTTGTTTTATGGCCCCATTGTACAAGAGAGCATGTATTTCTCGCTCTATCACATATGCTTGTACTTGGTCGACCCCTATTTCCAAGATTCCTCGGAATCATGGGGGTGTGGACCGTAACCGAAGCTTGTAACCTTGTCGGACAGAGCGCAAACTCAGTGCGGCACGCCGGGTTAAAATTCTCAAGCGGGCAGAAGAGTCCCTCAGGGGAACCAACCGCTCGAGGGTGGTGCCTGGGGGACCTGGAGTGGCGGCCTCGGTTACCCGAAGCGCTGCAGCGGCGGGAAATCCCCGAGGATTGGCATGTACATGCCTGACCGCCCCCTGAACCTGCAATGTGAGAGCTGCGGTACTCCGAAGGGATGGAACGGCGGGATTTAACCAGAAAGGAACGTCTACAGGCCTCAGTAGAGGACGCAACTCTGGCCTGACTGCTGCACAGCCGTGCAGGTCTAAAGGCAGCGGTTGCATGGAACTCGCCATGCCCCGAAGCGCCACCGGCGGCAGGGTTAAGAGGCTGAGGTCCCGAGGGCACAATGGGGGAGCAGCCATGTGCTCAACCCCGATGGGGGGGGGGCACCCTCCGAGGCCCGACGCTCGAGTCAGGGCCTCTTCTGTGAGGCCTGCTGGGCAAGAAGCACGGCCCTCAGGTCCGTCTTCTCCCTCTCAGGTCCTCTCTGAGCAGGCTGGAGCGAGCCCCTTGGTCGCTAGGGAGGGGCACGCTGGGCCACACTCGATTTCTGAGCCAGCATGTAAGAGCTGCGAGATTTCGAAGGCTGAGGTGGTCCACCCTCAGCTAAGGCCCGAGACCTCTGCCGACGTTTGGCTATACCGTCGTCATAGCTTGGTGGAGCTCCGTCCCATCCTCGGATGTGAGGGCCCCGCCAAATTCGAGGTCCTAAGCAGTTCGGCTGGGCACACCCGCATGCATGCCATGGCGTGCGGACATGCCCCGCCTGACCCGCTGCCCCGTATGCCTTGCCCACTAAAGTCAATGTAGTGTGACAAGGCCTACTAGGCAACGTAGGGGTCTTAAGGGAGGATTCAGCCTGGGCGATAAACGCCACCAGCGTCTCTCCGCCCTAGCCGTTCTCCTTGCACCCACTGATCGACGCAGACTGGCGACCAATCGGGCTAGAAAACCGTGCAAAATACGGCCTGGACCAGGATTTCAACACCTCGGTGTGGAGATCCAGAAGAATGGCAGGTCCCGACGTAGGCGTGGAGGTGTGGCTAGAAGGAAACATTCACCGAGCTACCAGGCGATATTGAGCCTAGCCACCATTTTCCTCTCTTGGGAAAATCACCTCCAGCAGCTCGTCATGCTGCAGTGAATGGGCTGACGAGCCACCCACATCACCACCTTCGACATCCTCAGGACATCCAGGTCTTTGGAACTGGACCCTCTCTGTGCGGGCTCCACATCCAGGGTGGAAGACGCTGCAGGCTCAGCCTGGCTTCCGGATCCCGAATGCGGGTAGACTGTTTCAACAAACTACAAACGGTCAGTCGAGAGCAGAGCGTCTTATCTCTCCTCAGAGAGGGCACTTACCTTGCTCACAGTCCCCCCTCAGGGCTGACAGAGCCTGCTCTCCATGAAGACAGCAGACACAAGTGTGTGGCCTCTGAACACGTCCCCCGTTCTGGTCGGAAGAAACCGCAATGTGGGCTTCTCGCGGCTCGCGGTCAACCTTGAGGGCTGACAGAGTGAGCTCTCAACCCAAAACAGCCAGCCAAAACACGTGAGTAGCCGGTGGGGATAATCCGCGGGCAGGAAGGAAGCACTGCCAAAACCGCTTCACACTCGTCATTTCCACAGAGACCCAGCACGCTTGCTGAAGATCAGAAGACTGACGACAACAGTGAAGCCGGCTCCCCTTATACTTCCGGTTCCGCCTGCGTGCGTCACTTGATGACGTTAAACCCAATCAAGATTGGTCTAAGTTGATACAGAGATTCAGAGGCAGTCAAGCTGAAGGCGTTCCCCATAGCGTCAGCTGACGCAGCGTTGAAGTTCCCTTGAAAGGGAACTGCAGGTACACAGGCTCAAGTGTTAATGTGGAACAGAGCTGCAGGCTGTACCTGGGAGACCCTGCTGCACCATGTCCTTGATCTTGTCCTTGTGGTGACATTTATATACCACAATAATAATAATTGTATTAATAATTTGATCTTTATTGCACTTTTTAAGCAAGAAGCTAAACATATTTTCCATAGAAAGGGAAACACATTTCAATAACAAAAGATCAGGTACCAATTAAACAGCAAAAGGAACCAAACTGGAAAATGTAGGAGCTTGTCAGGTTTTTCTAGGTTATTAATATGGTGTGGATTATTGAAAGATCAGCCAATAAGCTAAAATACATCCAAATAAATCAAATAAAATTAATATTACTGCTAAATAGATGACAGACATAGGAAATCATAAGAAGGCAGATAAAGTTACTTGTTCCTCTCAAAAGGAAAGGTCTGAGGTTTGATATATGCTGTACACTGTACACCTGTGGGTTTTGTTGACTGTATATAGTGAAAAAATCTGATTAAGTATGATAGCAAATACTGTACAAGAGTCGCTCTGCTACAGAATATGACACATTTTTAATTGGTTTTGAGCAAAAGTATGCTGCAAGTTAGGCAACAAGGAATTACATTATAAAAGAAGGTAATTAGTCCCAAATACAGAGTGAAACAGTCAATCGATTTGAAATATCTCTTGAGTATAAAGAAATGAAACACACCAAAGTACTCTTATTCTTACAGTCTTATATACGTACGTAGTGTTTAGCACAGATTTGTTTTGTTGCAACTCCATAATGAAAAATAACTATCCGCAAAACATCTGCTAAATGTTTTTCAGGGTGTGTGTGTGTGTGTGTGTTCTCTAGGCCCTAGTTAGATTAATCACACGATTTAGCTAATATGTAACAATATTTAACTAATAATGATGGTCTGCCTCTCTTTAGGAAAGGAGGTTCCCTTTCAAGGGAACTCTAGGCTGCGTCAGCTGATGCTATGGGGAACGCCCTCAGTGTGATCGCATCTGTATATCTTTACGCTGCGTCTCGCTGCCATACTTCCGGCATGCCTGCGTGCGGCTTGCTTCAGTGAAGCCGGCTCTGCCTCCGCTTCCACCAGCATGCGTCACATGTTGACGTTACACCAATCAAGATTAGACTAAGTTGTACAGAGATTCAGATACGGTCATGCTGAAGGCGTTCCCCATAGCGTCAGCTGATGCACCATCACGTTCCATATCAGGGAACCAACGTTACATACGTTTTATAGAACATGACACACACGCACACATCTGCTCTATGCTAACACGTGTCTCCCTAATGGAGAAGCGGATAACCTCTGACCTTATCCCATCAGTAGCCATTAACACTGCCTGCTAATGACCTCTGTGTGTAGGGTGGTACTTCTACTGATCATGGTAATCTCTAGTATATAGTCCAAGAGAACACAAACACATACTTTTTTTTAACCAATTTGACCATTCTTAAAATATTTTCATTGCAGTAGCTGTGATGGTAGCGATGTTTTTCTCAGAAACGACCAGAAAACAAATTCCCTTATCCAGCATCATCCTTGCTATCTCTCCTTTTATCTCCACTTTTGTAATGCACTGTATTCTGGCTTTAGTCATGGAGCTGTAGTTCAAGCTGTAGTCCAGAATTCAATTCAATTTTATTTATATAGCGCCAATTCATAACAGGTTCTCACGTTGCAAATTTCCTATAGAGCAGGTCTAGACCGTACTGTTTATAATTCTGCAAGACTACTAAAGACTCCTCCATACATTCTCCCTTTATATAATTTTCTTGATTCAAACAAATCCCTACTACTTAAGTATTGTGTGATATATCAGTCTGATATATCATAGAGCTCCATTGTTGTCCAAAAAGTAAAACACATCACTGAACCCTCACCGTTATACTGGGTGATGTGTTCCCTCATTACCATCAACACACACACTGTAGTTTATTTTGACTCAATACTATATACACCGTCCTGCTAGGAGTAATACTGATTCAGTCAGGACTACTTTAGTCAAATAACTTTTGCCCAATCTGCAGTAGTTATATTTGTTCTGGGACCTCCCTGCCCTTCCATGTGCATACATGGAAAGACTAAGGCAGGGGAAGCAACAGCAAAGATATCAGCTGATGTCAGGTGGCTTGAGATTGCTGCTGTTGCTGATATAGCTGGGATGTGAGCGGAGCTTGACCTCATAGCCTTCCTGAACGAACGCTATGCTCAGTTTAGTGCACCAAATGTACATTAATGAGCCACTGAAAATGGTTCCCAAGAAATGCACTATTTACTTCTGTTTGATTAGTGTTTGCTAAAAACTACAGTGACCAGCTGTTATTAGGAAATTAATGAGCCTTTTTTTAAAAGACTACGTTGAAACCTAGTATATGGTCAACGTGCTAAACTGTGGCCAAATTCTTATACGGATATATGGTTATTTCTATAATGTGAATTCCTGGATATTAACTGTTAATCGGATTTTCTGGCCATTTGAAAACCGCCAGCCAACTGTATCACAGTGCAGAAGGAAGTGTGCATTTACTCGTTGACGAGCTCGTGCTTGTGACAGCGCAGGATGTGAACATTAATGGTGTCCTCCTCGGGTGAGCTGTAACGAGAGCTAGCCCAGTGGTGCTAAGGTGAGCTAGCAGTATCAAACTTATTAGTTAGAATATTATTGTTGCTATTTGTTATTGTTGCAAGTTTCCTTCTGCGCGGTGATACGGTTGGCCAGTGTAGTTCGGTAGAAAGAAAATAGTTCCTACATGAAACTGTTCACAACAAGGTCTGTGGATTATAATCCGGTCATGATTTCAAGAAAGAGACGTTGCTATTGAATTTTTAAAGTGTATTTTTTTGGTGCTTTGAGCACCACGGGCTGAGTGCCATATAGTCCCATTATATTCACGAGCAGGCAGACATCTCTATGGCCAACATCTCCAAAACCCGGCAACTCACACCAAAACAATCTAGATGGATAAATAGCACTATGGGTAAAAGAAAAAAATGTGTATTTTTGATTTTGAGTTAAACATTCCCTTTAAGTGTAGGGATGGGAGAATTGCAGTAGGGATGGGAGAGTTGCGATAATCAAATTTAAGATAAAAATAAAGAGAAACCTAAAAGACAGTCCAGGGCTGGGAATCGGTATGCTATACCTTTATGGTATCTACCAAAAAAAAACAGTACCAAGTAGTTTCGAAATGTCTCCAGTGGAAGGATACCTAAATTTCATCCTTTTTGTATCCAGATCTACCCCAAATAGTCTTTGATATATTGCACCACCGCTGGCTTTGTGATTTCTTTTGCAGTTGGTTTGTAAAAAAGACACAACCAGAGCTAAACATGGCCTAATACAGCCTTAATTATCAACTAAAACTGTTAACTAATTAATGTTTCCCATTATGCTGATAAACAAGGCTAGTCTATTGTGCTGGCTCTCTGAATAAAGGCTACACTTATCTCGTGCATTAAAATTGAATTAAAGAACACTTTCAAAATGTATTCATGGAGTGGTGGCATGTTATGCAACTGACTCTCAAGTATCTGTACTCTGTTGGTATCGGTATCACTTTAAGGGTACTGGTTATGGTGCTGGCATCGTAATTTTTTAAACGATACCCAGCCCTAGTGCTGGACAGGACACTAACCTCCATTTCTGTCGTCTGTAGGTACTCTGCGTCTGTAAACCGCAGGAGATTAGTCCCAAAAAAAATGTAGTCTATGGTTTTTGTTTTAATCAATGGAATTTCCATGTATGAGATGTCTAGGCTAGTCTTGCTGCATACAGCGGGAAAAACAGTACCGCCATGTTCAATCCCACCTCCATTGTCCGGATCTCATGACACTGACACCCATATTCACTTTGAAAAAGCAACCACCAATGGGGAAACTCTAACACTCAACCAACCAATGGTGTAACTTCATGACTCAGTCAGGGACAGACTTAACTTGGGTGATGCACACGACGGAAATGACGTAGGTACACGTACACGCTGAGCTATGCTGAGCCATGCTCCCACAACTTAGGTTCCATTAATTACTTAAATCAAACTATGCTTTGACTGAACTTCATTTAAAACAGAAGAAACTTTACCATCCGGCTAAATCATGCCTCCAAAAGTTGGGAAGAGCAAAGTTGATCAGGGAGTTAGAAGTCCTGACGACGGAGCAGAAGTGCCGACATTGGCGTACATAGCTACCTTATTAGAAGAGAACCGAAAAGCCCTTACAGCTGATTTCAACGCCACCATGGAGAAACTTGGAAAAAAAGCTTGATCGTATTCAAATTACGGTGACGGATCAAGGTGTGAAGATCGGAGAGCTTGAATTGAATGCTAACCTGCAGGACGAAAGCCTGCTAGCTCTGGAAACTACATGTACCAAGCTAACTGAGAGCAACGCTAAACTTGTTGCTAAAGTAATTGATCTTGAATCTCGTAGTCGGCGCAAGAAGATCAAAGTGCTTGGTCTACCGGAATCTATTGAGGGGTACAATCCCACTACTTTCTTTTCGAAGATGCTGGCTGAGATCTTTGGCGAAAAAATTCTTAACTCACCACCAGAATGCGACAGAGCTCACCTGTCCCTCGCTAGGAAACCACTCCAAAGCATATCAATAGAGCTGTGACAGCGGTGAGAAAACCCTGCAGGGTTATTGGAGCAAGCAGGAAGGCTGCCCTTTGTTAACAAGTTTAGGTGGTTCAGTTTCATAATGAAGAAAGCCTTTTGTTGCAGACACTCCTCAACTGTCTGCCAGATGCAGTCAATAAGCTGTAGGAAGACACTCAGTGCGGTGACAGATGGAATATATGGTGGGAACAGTCCTTTAGGCATCCAGCTTTAGTTACACTCAGACAGGTTGGATCAGAGCTGGCCGTGTCACTAAGACAAAAAATCTGAAAACTCAAATACTGCTTATATAAATGACCATGCGGAGGAAAGACCATGGAGTCATTAAATAAATACGGTCCATCCACTGGATAACATGAATTTGCTTAGTGCATTCTCTTGACCAAGTCCAAAAATTAAAACAATTATATCAAGACATGCATGCTTAAAAGAAATGAGAGTTTATGTAACAGGAATCATTGCACCTTTGGGTTTCCTGCAACATCAAAATATGTAGCTGGCTTTGTAAAGTCACACAGTGAGCATAAGAGAACAGAAAGCGATTGATTAGCATGCAGTGGAAATGACTTGCACTTAACTAAAGGTGATAAAGGTGGATCGACTGAGTTAATGATTAACCATGCAGGCCTTTTAATGGGGCTCATTTCCTCTGCACAATGCCACCATCTGCCTCGTCTTTATATCCAGAAGCGGTCTACAAGGCCATACTGACGACACAGTTACAAGTTCATTTCTCGCATATTAAAGGACAAATTTAAGTTTTTTTTGTAACCTTTAGCTTATTTTGGTAGTTTGGTCATCACTCAGTTGTTGACAACTGCTTACTCACCATGTCACGGCAACAACTGCCCCATACCCTTGGCCTCACAATGTCTTCCTAAACCCCTGCATTTTCACAGACCTTTCCAGACCTTGTCATTCCACATCTGTCCACAAGTTGCCCTCATAGGGTACATGCCAATTCCCTTATTTGATCCCTTATTTCCTTGCTCCTCACTTGAGTGAAAATAGTTCTGGTTTGCCATCACAACCGTTGTTCCAATGCTCTTATTTCTCCCCTGAGAAAGCTGATGATTGTTAGATGTGAGATATATTCTAAAAATCTAAAACATTCCATCAAAAGCTACAGAACAAGGCCAACTGACGGCTGGTCCAGCTGTGGCGCTGTCATCAGAAACAGGCATCACTTCAGGTGACAGTTCAGAGAACAGTATATCTCATTTCTCTAAAAATGTGTTTCCTCAATTCCTCTTGCCTCAAGAAGCAAGAAAAAGAGGGAAACATAAGGGAAGGGAATTGTAATGTACCCATAGAGTTTCCCTCCTTTTCCAGTCCCCTGCATTCCTGTCACTCATTACTCAATTAGCCCCACATGTGTGTATATATATATATATGTACAGTATATATATTTCCTCCCTGTCTCTTCCCTGACACATTTTGTGCCTGCTTTTAATTTAAGCTGCTCTACTTGCATGTGTCTGCATTTGGGTCCATTTCCCTTGTTGCCTAGTACCTGAACTGTGACCAGTATTATTCCTCAGGTTATGGGGATGCAGCAATTCGGACAGAACTTTATGACCGAGTGTACAAGCAAGAAGTGCATAGTTTTACTGGATTATTTAAACCACTTCTTTAGAAATGAAAATAAAGGTGAATTTCTATGAACAGGATAAATGAGCAACATAACAAAAGCTGCAGTAAAGAGCAAATTAATTCAGTGGACCCCTGTTTAGCATGCCAAGTCATGTGGAAACTTATCAGAGGAGAGTTTCTCCAAGTTATTGTCCTTATCACAGCTGAAAAGGCCATGTGTCAGTTCTGCCTTTGCATATGCATGTTGTAATGCTACAAGTCACACACACACAAAGAGAGGCAATACTGCAGAGTTCAAAATTTCAACAGTGCCACATAACTGACAGAATTATCATAGATTAAGATTCATAAACAGCATTTATCATAATGACACAACACATAAATTTAATCATTCTCTTACTGCAAATCAACTCAGCAGCCTGTTGTTACAGCACAACCGACAGAGGGTAGAAAGAGAGAAAGCAAAGGGAAAGAAAGGGATGGAATATATATGACAAGCTCTCTAACCCTATCTTTGATGCAGCAGCTTTTCAACCACATTTAAAGACACCTTGTTTAAACCGTCTACACATGAAAGATATGTATCTAAAGAGTGAATCAATGTATAGACAGTGGGAGAAACATTATTTTAGGAAAATAGCAATATGAGAGAGTGAAAGAGAGTGTAAACAATAAATCAGGAGATGGAAAGAAATGAGAGAGAGAGGGACAAAAGGAGAGAGGAGACAAACAAAGCAGGCCTAAACTTTAATTATCCTGATAACATCTGTCTAAAGAGCAGCTTTTACCCAATCAGACAGTTTGTGTAAGAGGATCAGATCTGCTGACTGGATTTTAACCATGGAGCAGCTACATTTGGAAAGTAGCCTGTGGCAAAGCTGTTAAAATATCGTCAGTGTGCATTGACTGAGCAGAGCTATGACCTTTCCATCAGGTTTTGTTTAACGCTCCTGTCTCTGTCTCCTCCCACGATAGACTGATACATGGGGCCAATAATGAGGTTTGTGAAAAAGTCGGATCTGGTCCAGTCCGCTTCCTACTACACCTCTGACATGACGCAGTCTGATTTCAGAACTGATCATCTTAAACTAGCTGTGTGGAAAGCTCACAACCTAAATTCAATGTATTGACATATTATAAAGAAATTCAACACATGCTACCACAGCTGCAAATTCAGTCTCCTTCACATTTGAGTGTTGGAGGGTGAGCCAACTCAGATTTGTTGTGAAAGCTCCAATATATGGGACTTGACGCTAAACAATATGGAAATAGCAAATAAACATAACCCTTCAGATCAGCCAAAGTACACATGCCTGTTAGATATGAACAGTGTAATACTACCTCACGATTATGGAGACAGAGGATAAAATGTTTGTTGCCGTAATAACACTTCCTGGATAGCATTTCATCTCGTCACCAGTACCTGAAACGGAACACCCCCACCAACGCAGACCCTGCGTGTTTTTTTACACAGTGAACGCGGCATCAGCATAAGTTTGACCTCATAAATCCTCACTGTGGAGATTGCGGAGATACAAACAATTTAACAACAGAGACCAGTTGCCCAACTGGTGCGTGAGACACAATCGACACATGCACCAATCTACAGACACAGATTTCTTAATTGTGCTGGGCAGGACCTGACCCATGTAACAACCTGCAGGTTCACCCTGGAAGTTGCTCTGTAATGTAAAAGGCAATCGTAATGGACAAGTGGGGTGATAACATTTGATGGTCACCTTCATTTAGAGGTTAAAAAAAATAGAGTTTTTGATAGAGCTTTATGGTGTACAGTCATAGTATTTCTTTAGCCCAACTCTGCTGTAAAGCTGTTTGCAGAGAAACAGCCATGTCTGCTCTCTACGAAGACGGTGGTTGGTACCATGATATACCAGGTACCAGGTAATATACAGTGGTATATTACTGAAGTTTTGTTTAATCTCTGAAATCTTATGGTATGTCAGTAGTCGTGTTTTAATATCGGTTTTAAGCAGCATTAATCCGACAATATAAAAACTGGAATCATATCGGTCAGACACACTCTCCTCTCTGTTCCCTGTTTTCTATTCATCCAGTCAGTGGTCTCAGTGGAGACTGTGGCCTGGAGCAGTATCAGACTCCAGGATGCTTCCTACCCTCCCTCCTTCTGTTCTCTCCATTCTGTATTTATCCTCTCCACCTGGCAGGCCGCCAGACAGCACTGTGCCATCGGCCTTCACTCCAGACACTCACAATCTATGTTTTTTCCTATTTTCATCCATCCTTTCTCCTTTCCCCTCTCCTATGCCTTTCTTTTCCATACGTCTTCTTTTCTCTCTCCCTATGTCGCTCCTCTCATCCCTCCCTGCCCTCTGAAGAAACAGCAGCTTCTGTGAGGCGTTTAAAAATAGAAGCTTCTGAAAAGCGGAAAGTTATGGACACTTGAAGGCACAGCTCAGGTAACGTGAGAGGAACCACAGACGGATGACAGATAGGAGAGGGAAAAAAAAGGTTTTTACATTAGTGCATGCAGCAGGGACCAGTCATAGCCACAGAACTAAAGATACACCTGTGTGACTGTCACAATCTTTTTTTTTGTCAGAAAAGATAATGCTTAAATTGTACATTTCTATCATCTGCATCGGCTTTCTGCACATAAAAGAGAGCCTCATAGAAAATAGTTGGTATTCATTCAGAAAAGCAATGAGCAGTCTTTCCATATTGATTAGTATGGTCTTTGGTCCATCCTGCTATCCAGTTTCATTAAAGAATACAAGTCAGTTCAGAAGAAATGCACTTGACCCTACTAAGTTGCATTAACTTGCACTATAGGTAAGGTAACAGGTACTGGTTAGAGTGTAACAACCAGTTACTGGGTGAAAATTTGTGCTATCAGCAGAAGAAAAGGTGCCAAAAATGTAGCATCAGAAAGATTCTTCCTGAATGCCAGAAATAAAACGGATACATATAATATACATACAGTAAGTTAGAAATTAAATGCTAAGAGTTCCAGAGTTACCACACATTAAAACAAGTCAAGAAGGTGCTGGAATCAGAAATATATCGTAAATATCGTAAATGATAACAAGTCTGAGAATCTACAGATGTAACTCTGTTGCAAACACCCATATCTGGTATGCTAAAATTCCCTGCTTTGGAGTGGGCGGTGCAGTACCATTGGTCCATTCTTCAAATAAAGTCTGGTACTTTCAATAGCGTGAATTGACCATACACATAAAAAACCGCTTGTCTTGGGCACATTTTGGATGATATTCTTGTTTGCCCTTGTGTCCAGAGCTAGAACATTCCACAGAAACAGGGTGCAGCACATGTTTAGCCTAGCTTAGCACAAAGACTAGGGAAACTTCTGGCAACTGCTTCTTGTAGTTTTTTTTAAATGTAAATGTAATAAAATATAATAAATCAGGTATGAACTGAGTGAGTTGGGAGTACAACACTTGAGGCACATGTGTTGGCTTTAACTGGGTCTCTTATAAGAGAGATTTGTGTAAAACTTATTTGACAGGAACCAATCAACAATCATTATTGGACTGGCCAACAGTATTTAAAAAATAAGATTACGTCTCTTACTTTATATTTAATCTCCACCATATCCTTTTACCCACAGCTATCTCTACCAAACTGTGTGTATGCCTAGTCTGAAGTAATCATGAGGTGTGCACAGTCTCACCACACATTCTTATCTTATAGATACCATTTTATGTGTGTGAAATGGCATATAGATGGTTTTTGTGCATACAAATGTCAGTGTAATTTTGAATGAGGTTTTCTTACTGCTGGAACAGAACCTAGACGTTCCAGTTTTACTTTGGCTCTCTAAAGACGCCTGATAGAAGCCCAGCCAGTCGGAGCAACACAAAGAGGCACGTACTTGTTAAAATATAAAGTAATTCGGCAACTGATAGAAAACCATCAAAATACTGTTGTCTGATTGAATGACTACATAGCATTTCTCTGTGTCCCTCGGGCAGAGTCAGACTGAATGTTGACCTGCAGTTCAGACTACATTTGATGCCAGGTGAAGTATTAAAACCCCACCATTCAACCCAGGAGGCCAATTGTTTTAAATCCCATGCCAAGCGAGCAACACATACACACACCTAGGCAGACACACCATGCCAGGTGATCATAGTCATGCCAGCAGGCTTCCCTAATGCAGAATTAATTTAACCATCACTGGGAACTGCCCGATCTTACCCACAATCCACCTGGCCTGGCTATGTCCCATCTGCACTGGCTGCTCCATTTAACTGAATGGGAGCCAGGAGAGGGGATCACTGGGAAAGCAGCCATATGGCCCACTGCTGCTGCTGCGTACTACATACTAGGTTCTGCGCTTTTATTAAGAATGGCTTTTGAAGGATATTTATTTTTGTGCCAATATAACTCATTTCTTGTTTTGATGTAGTGAGTGTTTGTTCGTTTGCAGTTTTATATAGCGCTTTTATCCAAAGCACTTTACAAGGTTTCTGCCACTCACTCATGGCAGCAATGGCAGCCAGGGTACTGGCAGCAAGTTTAGTGTTTTGCCCAAGGACACTTCGACATGTGGACGGGATCAAACTGCCAACCCTATGATCAGTGGATGACCTGATCTACCTCCTGAGCTACAGCATGAACTCCACCTTGAGACACAAATGCTGAAGTTGAATACTTAGGGTAATAGTAATAATATTTACATGCATGCTTGTGTAGAATCAGGCAAAATGTACTTATCTCCACTGTCTGAATGACCCTCAACTGGTTTTAGATGTGGAACTTTATTATGGTTGTTCTTCATGTACTAGCAGCGCATAGAAAACATACTTTCCAGCCATGAGGAAAACTATTCCTGGCTGTTTCTAAAACATTTTGGACACGATTGATAGTGATGAACTATTTTATACAAAACAATACAAACCAAAACCTCTCCTTGTAGCAGTGTGACACCAGTGTAAATGTTCCATTTGTGTGTGTGTGTGTGTGTGTGTGTGTGTGTGTGGCATGTTTAAGGGAAAGCCATACACAACAAAACACTTGAACACCCAAAGCAGCTTCACAAACCAGTTTGACTGTAGGAATCACAGGGTTCCACTCACTGAGTAACAATGTGTGTCTTTGAGTGTATGGAAGAAGAAACACGTATTGTGTGTTAAAACACTGACATCTGCTGGCCAAAAACCTGAACCGCAGAATTAAAACTTTCAGAAGGAGCCCAGGGTTTTCAAAAAGAAGCTTTAGGGAAATTACTACAGGATTATGGCTACTTAGATGTTTTACATCCACATGACCTCTCATGACCTCACATGATCTTCATCAAAGGGTACCAAACTTTTGTCATGTAAAAAACCATTAAATGGATATGGTTCAAAGGCCCAACAAAGAATTGCTGGATTCCAATGCCTTTTAGAAAACCTGAAATTTTTTAATTACCGCTTAACAGTCATTGAAAAGTCCCAGAGTGGCAAAATTGGACAAAATCCTGGAAAACGATTAGATGTCTTGAAAAAGTTTTTAATGTGAAACACAATTAGGGCGGCTGTGGCTTGGTGGCAGCGCGGTCATCTACCAATCGGAAGGTCGGCAGTTCGATCCTGGCTTCCCCCAGCCATGTGTCGAAGTATCCTTGAGCAAGATACTGAATCCCAAAATGCTCCCGAAGCGTGTGTGTGAATGATTAGTTTAATTTGTACTTATGGGCAGTTAGCTCCTGCCATCAGTGTATGAAAGTGTGTGAATGGGTAAATGTCATATGTAGCGTCTATACAAGTACAGTCCATTTACATTAACAATTACAATCAGGTTGTAACTGTCATAGTCACATAGTGAACTGTCACACAAACATGAACTTGTTGGAAAAAAGAATGTTTTGATGTTACCACAGCAGCTGGCAGTGTTATGTTCTGAGAGGCAAACAAGCAACTCATAGTGATGTGCTGTAAAACTCGTCCATCCACGTATGCATTGCACCTGTATCTAGGACCGTGCAACAGCATAATCACTGATCAGGTTTGATCCTGGGTGACAGGCCAGACAAAGAGCGGTTCAAATCTCCCTTATGAGAAATTTGAAATCCAGGTCCATGACGTCGCGCAACCGGGGCCCCACCCTGGAGCCAGGCCCGGGGTTGGGGCTTGTATGCGAGCTCCTTGTGGCCGGGTCTTGCCCCATGGAGCCTGGCCGGGCTCAGCCCGAACGAGCGACCTGGGGCCAATCTCCCGTGGGCCCACCACCTGCAGGAGGAACCGTAAGGGGCTGGTGCTTTGTGGATCGGGTGGCAGTCGAAGGCGGGGGCCTCGGCGACCCAATCTCCGGACACAGAATCTGGTTCTAGGGACATGGAATGTCACCTCGCTGGGGGGGAAGGAGCCTGAGCTGGTGCGGGAGGTTGAGAGATACCAACTAGAGATTGTCGGGCTCGCCTCCACGCACAGCTTGGGCTCTGGAACGCAACTTCTCAAGAGATGCTGGACTCTACTACTCTGAAATTGCCCGCGGTGAGAGGCGGCCCCAGCTCAGCCGCTATGTGTTGGAGTTCACCCCGGTGAACGAGAGGGTCGTTTTTCGGGTCGGGGATAGGTCTCTGTTGCACTGTTATTTGTGCTTACGGGCCAAATGGCAGTGTAGAGTACCCTCTACACTGGGAGGGGTGCTGGAAAGTGCTCCCACCGGGGACTCTGTTGTTCTATTGGGGGACTTCAACGCTCACGTGGGCAGTGACAGTGATACCTGGAGGGGCGTGATTGGGAGGAATGGCCCCCCCGACCTGAACCCGAGTGGTGTTCTGTTATTGGATTTCTGTGCTAGTCACGGTTTGTCCATAACGAACACCATGTTCAAGCATAAGGGTGTCAATCAGTGCATGTGGCACCAGGACACCCTAGGTTGGAGGTCGATGATCGACTGTGTGGTTGTTTCATCTGACCTCCAACCATATGTCTTGGACACTTGGATAAAGAGAGGGGCAGAGCTGTCAACTGATCACCACCTGGTGGTGAGTTGGATCCGATGGCGGGGGAGGAAGTTGGACAGACTTGGCAGACCCAAACGTACTGTGAGGGTCTGCTGGGATTGTTTGGCAGAGTCTCGGTTCAGAGAGATCTTCAACTCCCACCTCCGGCAGAGCTTCAACCAGATCCCGAGGGAGGCTGGAGACATTGAGTCCGAGTGGACCATATTCCACCTCTATTGTCGACGCGGCTGCTCGGAGCTGTGGCCGCAGGGTCTCCGGTGCCTGTCGTGGTGGCAATCCCCGAACCCGGTGGTGGACCCCGGAAGTAAGGGATGCCGTCAAGCTGAAGAAGGAGTTTTATCAAGGAGTTTGGTTGGCTCGGGGGACTCCGGAGGCAGCTGATGGGTACCGGAGGGCCAAGCAAGCTTCAGCCCGGGTGTTGCAGAGGCAAAAACCCAGGTCTGGGAGGAGTTCGGTGAGGCCATGGAGAAGGACTATCGGTCGGCCTCGAAGAAATTCTGGCAAACCATCCGGCGCCTCAGGAGGGGGAAGCAGTGCCCTGCGCACACTGTTTACAGTGGGGGTGGGAATCTGCTGACTTCGACTGGGGACATCCTCGGACGGTGGAAGGAGTACTTCGAGGATCTCCTCAACCTCACCGGCATGTCTTCCATTGCGGAAGCATGGAATTATTATTAACTGAAGTGCAAAAGCAAATGACAGTGGTAAACTGATATAACATAATGAATTGTCGAGTAGCGAGGGCTACAAACGATTTAGCCAAAAGAAGGCTGCATTTCCTGGCCTTGCATTCTAGGCCAAATTAAAATTTGGTGCTTTGATGAATTTCCTTCAGAATGTGGCCATTATTTTTTAGCTGCCATTTCTCTCTTCTGTGTCTGGCCATGAAGTTCACAAGAGAAAGATTAAAAAAAGAATGGTCAAAATCTATGCAGCAGAGGCACAGATATCCTGACTTTAAATCCCAAGTATGGGTCAAGCTCCAAAAACGCGGGATACTACATTGCCCATAACTCAAAAGCAATTTTCATTAGATCCTCACACACCTTTGTGATTTAGGCTTTCTGTTAAACATCTCTAGTCTTAAAACCAAGCCAGGATGACCGTGATGACATCATCATCAGGGTTATTTTTTTCACACTTTCAAAAACGGGGACTGCTCACAGGCTGAGCAGTAATGTGTAAAATTGGTGGAGTGCCACTTTAAATTAAAACCATAAGAGTTTGTTCCCAAAACTGTCGGAAATTACCTTTTCTTTTAAATTGAACTTCCAAATTACTAAATGTGTTGTACTCAAAGTATGGCAAGGTCAGAAAAATTATATATAATAAATTATTTTATTTTTATGGGTGCACTACAAGGTTTTTACCTTTAACCTTTTTTTTTACCTTGTAATAATTAAGTTTAATCAATCCAAATTACTGTGTAATATGTACATCCGTAACAGGAAGCCAGACTATTTAAGCAATTTAGCTGACACCACAAGAATGACTTTAAGTATAATAGTAAAATGTGCTTTAACTCAAAGCAACTAAAGACAATGCTCAGAGCTACAGTATATCATGAGGCATTATTGGAATCAGAGAGCAGTCATAGAATCCTAGTGTTCTAGACTGCTGCCTGGATAAAAATTCTCACTTATCCCAGGTTCTTCAACACATTAATCACAAGTAACAAACCTCAGTAACAGCTAGTAAAAATCAAATGATCAGTTATATTCAAATGAAAGCAACACAATTGATTGTCTGCTGCAGTTTATTTCACTGATCCCATATCAGTTCAGCAGAAAATCTCAGACTTCCCTCCTCAGAAGCCACACTCAGAATCGAGAAAGTCCTATCCTGTTAGATCAGTCTCATTAGAACTGAACTGTTTCCATGTTATGCTGATGATCATGATGAAGGTGGTATGTGTTTGTGTGTGTAGCACTGCAGCCTCACACATAGCTATATGCTGAACAGTTAGTGACTTGCCCTGTTATGTGAATAATGCTGACCAATAAACCTAACCTTTTCAGTCCTCTACTGCAGCAACCCCAGCACTAACTCACTGCCAAACTGCTGCTCACAGTAGCTCAAAAGCACCCTTACTACTCTTTTTATCTTCTTGCTTTGTGGTTAAGGCTCATTACTGGACTCATTTTCACAAAAAAATAACCAGATTTTGTAGAAGAAGTAGATCGGTCAAAACTGGTTTTCACCCAGATTGTGTGTTCCCACATATCCAAATGTTGTTGCATTTTCTTCAACAAAAACACATTGATTAAAATACTGAATAAATACTGAATAATCCAAATGAGCTTCTGATTGTCCCTCAAATTAAGTATAGTAGTGTTTAAACTACAGTTTGTTGCATTGCAAATGATTTTATGCAATCGGATTTTCATCCAGATTTTGTAACTTTTTAAATCAAGTTTCACCCTATTGGGTGACAATCTTTTAATTAAAATCATTTATAAAAAAAAAAGCAACAGTAAAGGGCACTATTAAATATGCATCCAGTCTACATGTCAAAAAAAACCTATTAAACATACCATATTTTGATTTCTATAGCAAATGTGAGTGTAAACTAAGTAGTCAAAATCTTGCAGAATTATAATAATATGTCTTTACTAGTAGTCAAAATCTTGCAGAATTATAATAATATGTCTTTACTAGTATGTAAATCTAGTGTTTAGTGTGTGCAAAACAGTCTGTGAACTGTGAGTCCTATACTTTCCTGCAAGAACCATTCTGACTGAAATCAGTGTAAAAAGAATCATCAGTTTAGCATTAGATTTAAGAATAACTACCTGACAACTTTGACTACAACACTGGCAAAATAAAACAACTAAAGTCAGTGTTTCTGTAAGGTTTAACTAAAACTATTTTGGCTGTGGTTAGTGTTTAGACTTAAAACTTAAAAAGAAACTGTTAAATAAGGTTAGTTTAATCATTATTGAAAACCCTTTTGATTAATGTTAGTTATTACTAACAAACAAAATACCTGGCGTTAGTGTCAAGATTAGCTAACTAGAATAGTGTTTGTTGGTCATTGAGACCAAACTATAATTTTGCAGTAGCTTATTGTGGTTATGGGTGTGTGTCTCACCAATTATCAATTACTGTATCCTTGGAAAATAGTAACACATCATATAGATGCTTCTGTCGCCTGATGAACATCTGGCCTCTTTCTGTAAAGCCTGTGTGTGTGTGTGTGTGTGTGTGTGTGTGTGTGTGTGCGTGTGTGTGTGTGTGTGTGTGTGTGTGTGTGTGTTTGTGTGTAGGCTTGTGTGGATCCAGATGCTATGCTATCCTGTCCTATTCTTATGTAAGACCATTAAACTGTTGGCCAAGGCTCAGGTCACACGCACACATACAGGGGTCAGTATGTTCACATATTAATAACACAATAGGAGTGTAAAGAACTGGTTGTTATATATATAGATAGATATAGATATATACTGTGTATATATATAAAAATCACCAAAAACTCAGATTTAGAGCTACATTAACTCACACATCCAAACCAAGCTTGCTAATACTTTAAATAAGTTGCTTTAAGAGAATATTGCTTTTTCTTTTAATATAACTACTGCCAGTCAAAACTCATTATTTGAAGGGGGAGGAGATAGAGGTGACGTCATTAAATCAATGTTTCACAGGCAAAAATGCAACAAAATTTCAAAAACATTTACAATGAAATTCATCAGTCAGTCATTTTCTACCGCTTGTTCCTGTTGGGGGTCGCGGGTGACTGGAGCCTATCCCAGTGGCTTTGGGCCTTAGGTGGGGTACACCCTGGACAGTGGCCAACTCGTTGCAGGGCTGACACATAGACAGACAACCATTTACACTCACATTCATCCACTAGGGTCAATTTGGTGTCATCAATTAACCTAAACATGCATGTCTTTGGACGGTGGGGGGGGGGGGGCCGGGGAACCCGGAGGGGGCCCACGGTAATACGGGGAGGACATGCAGACTCCACCCAGGGAGATCATGGACTGGTCCGGGATTCGAGCCCACAATCTCCTTGTTGGGGGACGGGGGCGCAGCCCGCTCTGCCGCCGTGCACCTCCCCACAATGAAATTAAAATCCACAAATAAAAACTTAGTATGAAAATAAGTACATATTTTCCAATTTGCTGATTAACTTATGCAGTTCACTGTATAAACTAATTTGTTTATTATATATAAAAATGTTTTAAATGTGTTTATTTAATATTATCAATTTTGGAGATCCATTAACACTTATAATTTTTGATTAAGTTGATTTCTGTGATTTTGATATGTGATTCAAAATTCTTCATAGAACATGTTTGGAAGATGACGTTCGAAAACACAAAACCAACCAGGGAGCTGTTCATGTGTAGTAGCTACAAACACACGCCATCAGTCAGATTAGCACACACACGCCGTGACTTCATGGGAATCTTCATATTTAAGCTGAATGCAAAAATGACCAAATCAACCTAAAGCTGTATTTTTATATTGCAGGTGAAAATTCAAATAAAAAAAATGTAAATGTAAATTTTGCTTGTCAGTTCTAAAAGTTGTAAGCAAAAAAAGAATTTGCTCTCAAAATTGATGGTTATTCCTTTTGCTGTACTATAGGCTATATGTTACGTATTCTTCAGCTGGGACACAAACACACAGACACACACATACTGACAGACACTTTGCTCTTTCATCGGCTGGGTACATGCAGCAGGCTCTCATTACACAAGCCAATAAACAAACCTTTCTATACAGTTACACAGTCACAGCAAAAACACATACAGAAACTCGCAATTGAGCAAAACAAGGCCGAGCACTAAATTTAGTCTGATGACAAAAAAAAAACCCAGAATGTGTTATAATTCAGTTTAAGTGGTGAAACTTAGCATAATCACAAATGTTGTTTCAATTAAAAGAATCACCTTTTTTCACATGTATACTAAGTTTGCATCTGTGGTGGAAAGTAAATCTACTGTACTGTATTTCAATATTTGTACTTTAGGTACTTGTACTTAGGTTCAGTGCTAACCCTAACCTAACTCACTTATACTTAACTGCATTTTAGAGGGAAATGTGCTCTTTACCCCAATGCATTTATTTCACAGCTATAATTAGGCTACTTGTCATTTGCAGATTATGATTTTATATACAAATCGTTTACATAAACATGGTGAATTTATAAATTATCATGCATTGTAATAGATTAGACTACCCACCAGTATAGAAAAGTAGATAAAATGGGCTACAACCCAACTAGCAAGACCTGTTAATGAATCTGTAATAATAATCTAATAATATGAATAATACTTTTTTTTAAAACTCTGAAAGGAGTTTAAGTGCATTTTGCTGGTTATATTTCTGTACTTCTACTTAATTAAAATTGTGAATAAAGGACTTTTACTTGTAGTGTGATGTTGGTTTCTAAAGGAACTGAATACCTGAAATTATCACTTGAAAACCATTTACCGCGGTCATTTTTGATAACAACAACAAAGTCAAAACTGAAGTTGTAAAATTGAAGGGTTTGCAGGAGATTAAGCTAATGCATGAGGCAGTACACAACTACAGTAACTAAAATATTGTTTTAGTTTTATATGAGTAGCCACTACAAAATATTAGGTTAGAAGAGAAGACACACCATAAAGTCACTAATTTTTTATGCTAATCCCCTGTGGAAACATTCTGACTGTAACACAGGGCTACTGTTGACACCAATATAACTATTCCTATTAAGTGTTGTAATAATGTAACTAAACTCCCTACTGAATGCAGACAGACTGTTTTGGACTATTAAAGGAATAATATAGCTATTCAGTCACTAGTGATCACATAAGGTATTAAAATACCATGAAGTAGGCTACAACAAGGTCAACATGTAATGTGTAGCACAGAAACATATATGCCTGCAAATCGCTATGAATGTTACAGGAATAGACTTTTTGTGCAGTGTTTGTTGTTTTGAGGTGTGTGGTCCACTGGGTGACATGTTAATTGACTAAATGTTTTTCATTTTCTCTGAGTCGCCTCCCTCACATTCAGATGTGCTCTGATCCACTTCCACCACTGAGGGATAGACCTGACTCACCCTGTGTGCAGTCTAGGCTGCAGCTCCGGGGCCTAACCAAACAAGCTCAACTTGACAGCCCTTTAAATGTCCCCGTTCGCTCGTCCTCTGCATTGACACTACTCCTCACACATCACACACACACGGGCCTCTGTAGATGGCGAGGCAGGGCCCGGTCATTTCCTCGGACGTTGGTACATTTTATTTGCGATTTGCGCAGAGCAGCAAAAATCCCATGATGCGCAGAAAGAGGCGGGGGCCCGTGTGCACCGGTTGTCCGGAAAACACTGCAGAGAGACGGGGCAATAGGGTTCCGAGCCTCCTGCATGGGACGGGAGCTTCAGCATTCCGCCCTGCTCTGCTGTATTTTTCACGTCCTCGGTTCTCATCGTCACTCCGGTCCACCTCCGCCAGAACCGGGACACCAACCGATGCGTTAGTGCGATGGGAGCTACAACTACAGAGCTTCACAGTAGAAAGTAGAAAGTGTCCGCTTACCTGCGCTGGTCCGCCGCTCCTCTCCCAGCCGATGCGCCGGGAACCGTCAACTCCGCATCGGCATCAGAAAACTATCCACCTACTCCTCGGTGCTGTCGGCGTTACCGGAGCTCTGACTCCGTGTTTCCTGTCAATGCGGTGCAGATCGCTCTCTCACTCTCTCTCTCTCTCTCTCGTGGACTCTCTGCACTCTTACCCCTCCTTCAGCTGTTCTCTCTCTGGTCCGCAAACGCGCATCCCCGGCTGTGTCGCTGCGTGCACACGCTCCACACGTAGGCCTAACCACTGGCTGGCGCGCAGGTGGTGAAGGTGGATGGCATGGGAAAAACGAGGATTCCTGTGGCCCAAATATCATTATGGCATATAGTTTAGTCATAAAGGCTATAGTTTTATCTTATTTGATAACGCTTTATATTACAGCCCGACATGTAGTCCTAAGCCTAATTGGTCTGCTCCAGAGTTACGGTGTAATCTTTTGTAGGACTGTGTACCAGTATGCCTACAGTACGTACTTATATCTAGGTAGGCTACTGAGGAACGAGATGTGAAGTCATGGGATAAGGGGGTAATGTCTTAGAATTTGATTAATGTGCTATAATTTCCTGTTTTATTTTGAAATGTCCTCCTTCCCTCATGTGTTCTAGTTTTGCTTCCTGCTTATTACTTTGGTTGTTTTCGCCTGTGTTCATTGTGTTCACCGCATCGTTCTCTCCCCTACCTCTGTGTATCTAAGTCTGTGTCTCCCTTTGTTCCCTGTCAGATCCTCTTCAGTTATTGTGAAGCATTTCTGCCCTGCTCCTGTACTGAACGTGACATTTTTCTCTGTACCCTGGACACCTGTTTTTGGATTTTCTGCCTGTCTCCCTTTGGATAATGTTTGCCTAACTGAACTGTCTTTTGAGTTTGACTCCTGCCTCCCCCATTGTGTTTGTCAGCCTTTTTGTGTTCCAACAATAAACTATTGAACGGTCTCTCTCTGCGTTTGGGTCCTTTCCCCTTTTCCCTTTTCCCTCCTTGATGAATTGTGACAGGTAACAATTTGGGATCTTACAAGAATTTATAGGCTACAGGGTAGACCTACCTATTCTATTATTCAATGGTGATATTACCTACTGAGAAATAATCTGGACGTTTGGGAGGACTTTAAGATAATTTATAGTTAGTCTGCAGACTCTAATCTAAATTACTTAGTTCTCAGCTACTTAACCCACCTATTGTGTCCAAAAAGAGTTTACACCCTCAGTGTTCTTGGGTCAAATTTGACATTTTTGAATTCATTAACAAGCAATGAAAAAAACACTAATTATCATCCAGTAAAATTTGATATGCTAAATCACCATTGGCCTTTGGTGTGCACGCCTACTGATCCAGGAATTAGTCTGTTGGTTATTGTGGCCATATAGTCTGAGTTATACAATTCAATTCAATTTAATTTATATAGCCCAATATCACAAATCACATTTGCATCAAAGGGCTTTACAATCTGTACAATATACGATACCCTCTGCCCTTAGACCCTCGACTCGAACAAGGAAAAACTACTCAAAAAACCCTGTTGACAGGGAAAAAATGACCTCAGGAAGAGCAACAGAGGAGGGATCCCTCTCCCAGGACGGACAGACATGCATTAGATGTCGTAAGTACAGAATAGATTCATAGCAGAAAATCATAACACATTCAATTATGATGACAATGGCAAAATTGTAGTGTATATATAATTATGATGAAAAGTGTAGGATGTAAAACATAAGGGAAGATGATCCAGACGGACAACCGAGCAGCTCCAGGTAGAGCCCAACAAGCACGACCCTAGCCACTCGTCCCCTGCTCCGTAGACACAGCAGCACTACCCCAGCAGGTCACCATAGTCACAGATCCAAATACATCTCTGGACAATGAAATACCTGCTGAAAGTGTCAGTAAGAAAGAAGAGAGGGACGAGAAAGCACAAAACTCCGGGAGAGAGAAGAAGTCAAGTTAGTAACATGCATTTATGGGATGAGAATGCATACGGATGGAGAAGGAGAGGAGGAGAGAGGTGCATTATGTGAAGTCCCCCGGCAGTCTAGGCCTATAGCAGCTTAATTAAGGGATGGCTCAGGACTCACCTGAGCCAGCCCTAACTATAAGCTTTATCAAAGAGGAAAGTCTTTAGCTTTCTCTTAAATGTGGAGATGGTGTCTGCCTACCGAACCCAAACTGGGATCTGATTCCACAGGAGAGGAGCTTGATAGCTAAAGGCTCTGGTTCCTGTTCCACTTTTGGAGACTCTAGGAACCACAAGTAACCCTGCATTCTGAGAGCGCAGTGTTCTAGTGGGGTAATAAGGTACTATGAGCTCTGTAAGATACGACGGTGCCTGACCATTAAGAGTTTTGTAGGTGAGGAGAAGGATTTTAAATTCTATTCTGGATTTCACAGGGAGCCAGTGCAGAGAAGATAATATTGGAGAAATATGATCTCTTTTCC
This sequence comes from Coreoperca whiteheadi, assembly GCA_011952105.1. NCBI lineage: Eukaryota > Metazoa > Chordata > Actinopteri > Centrarchiformes > Sinipercidae > Coreoperca > Coreoperca whiteheadi. The sequence continues at coordinate 3,117,651 of CM022473.1, read as the reverse complement.
TAGTTCCTGTCAGTACACGTGCTGCAGCATTCAACTGGAGAATTTTAAGGGACTTTTTCGGGCTGCCTGATAATACGGAATTGCAGTAATCCAGCCTTGAATTAACAAATGCATAGATTAATTTTTCTGCATCATTTCGAGACAGGAAGTGCCTGATTTTGGCAATGTTACGTAGGTGAAAAAAGGCAGTCCTTGAAGTTTGCTTCTTGTGGGAGTTGAAGGATAGATCCTGATCAAAGATAACTCCGAGGTTCCTCACAGAGGTGCTGGAGGCCAGGGCAGTGCCCTCTAGAGCAATTATATCTGCCGACAGTGAGTCTCGGAGGCGTTCGGGGCCAAGTACAATAACTTCCGTTTTATCAGAGTTTAACATCAGAAAATTTCTGGTCATCCAGGTTTTTATGTCCTTAAGGCATGCTTGTTTAGTTTAACTAACTGATCAGTTTCATCCGGCTTAATTGATAAATGTAATTAGGTATCAGCCTCATAACAATGAAACTTTATGGAGTGCTTTCTAATAATATTGCCCAAAGGAAGCATATATAAAGTAAATAGAAGTGGTCCAAGCACAGAACCTTGCGGAACTCTGTGACTAAGACAGATTGATCATATCTACTAAAGATGTGCTAACTAATGGTAGAACTTCTTTAAGCAGCCTAGTTGGAATTGGTTCTAAGAGACAGGTCGATGGCTTAGATGAAGAAATTGTTGACATTAGTTGAATAAGGTCTACAGGAGAGAAGCGGTCCAAGTACACCTCAGGTTTCACAGCTCCCTCCAACGCCTCTATGCTTGAAGATCGATCGGCATGACGTGATTCATTTTCTCTCTAATAGTCAAAATTTTATCATTAAAGAAGTTCATGAAGTCGTTACTACTGAGGGCTACAGGAATACATGGCTCAATGGAGCTGTGGCTCTCTGTCAGCCTGGCTACAGTGCTGAAAAGGAACCTGGGGTTTTTCTTATTTTCCTCTATTAATGATGAGTAATAGGCTGCTCTGGCATTACGGAGGGCCTTCTTATATATTTTAAGACTATCTTGCCGGGCTAAACAAGATTCTCCCAGATTGTTGGAGCGCCATTTCCTTTCAAGTTTTTGTGATGTTTGCTTTAATTTGCGGGTTTCGGCGTTATACCATGGAGCTAACCTTTTTTGTTTTAGTATCTTCTTTTTAAGAGGAGCAACAGAGGCAAGTGTCGTTCACAGTGAACCTGCAGCACTATCAACAAGATGATCAATTTGGGACGGACTTAAATTGCATAAGAGTCCTCTGTTATGTTAAAACATAGCACTATCAGATAGACATCTAGTGTAGTAGTATTTGCCTAGTGGTGTGTACTCCAGTAATAGAAGGTCAAAAGTTATTAAATAGTGGTCTGATAGTGAAGGATTCTGTGGAAAGATGTTAAATGTTCAATTTCAATGCCGTATACCAGAACAAGGTCAAGGGTGTGGCCAAAACAGTGAGTGGGTTTATGTACACTCTGATAGAAGCCAATCGAATCTAATAATGAGATAAACACGGTACTAAGGCTATCATTTTCAACTTCCACATGAATATTAAAATCACCTACAATAATTGCTTTCTCTGTTTTAAGGACTAAGCTTGATATAAATTCTGAAAATTCAGATAAAAACTCAGAATAAGGACCAGGAGCGCGGTACACTATAAGAAATAAGATTGGCTGTCGTCCTTTCCAGGTTGGGTGTGAAAGACTTAGAACAAGGCTTTCGAAGGGGTTATAATTTTGTTTAGGTTTAGGGTTGATTAATAGGCTTGAGTTGAAGATGGCTGCAACTCCACATCCTTGCCACATCCATGCCTCGAGGAATGTGAGTATTAATATGACTGGGCGGAGTGGATTCATTCAGGCTAACATATTCTTAATGACCCAGCCAAGTTTCAGTAAGGCAAAATAAGTCAATATGCTAATCTGATATTAGACCGTTCACTAGTACAGCTTTAGATGACAGAGAACTGATGTTTAGGAGTCCACATTTCATTCTCTTATTTTGAGGTGCTATTTCTGCTGTGGTAGTTTTTGATCAATTATTATGTATAACTCCTCTTCTGTTAGCTTTTGAATTTATAAATTTAAGTGGTCGGTGGGCAGACACCATCATTAGGGGGTTATGGGTGGGTAACTGCTCTGGAAGCGCAGAGAAACGAGTAGGACTGCAACTCTGCTGTGTAGTTATGTAGGGTACATGTTTCAAACCATCTCTGATGTGACAGCTAAAGGCTACAGATCAGCTCTTCTGTGTGGGAGATCCCAGTTCAAGTCCCAACCCTGCCACTCATCATCCTGTGAGTGCATTAGCTGTTAGCAATAACAATGTTTTATTACAGCCCTCATACCCTGTAGTTACCCTGTAACAAGGGGAGAACAACTACTGCATATACTGTAATTATAAATTCTCCTCCTTCCAAACGTCCATATTATTGCTCAGTAGGCCATACATACCCTGAAATAATAGAATAGGTAGTTAAAAAATAACTACACTACTATTAAGATCCTAAATTGTTACCCCTTATTCCATATCTTCACATCTTGTTTTCCAGTACCTACATATTGTCCTATGTAGTCTATTGGTATGTAGGTCTACTGTACAGGCATGCCGTTAGGTAGGCCTACAAAAGATTACACAACTCCAATATAATTACACTGTAGCTTGCGGGCTTTTAGTACAAATGGGGAAAATGTCCATCCATCCATCCATCTATCTTCTACCGCTTATTCGGGGCCGGGTCGCGGGTGCAGCAGTCTGAGCAGGGACACCCAGACTTCCCTCTCCCCAGACACTTCCTCCAGCTCTTCCGGGGGAATACCGAGGCGTTCCCAGGCCAGCCGAGAGACATAGTCCCTCCAGCGTGTCCTAGGTCTTCCCCGGGGCCTCCTCCTGGTTGGACATACCTGGAACACCTCCCCTGGGAAGCGTCCAGGAGGCATCTGGAACAGATGCCCGAGCAACCTCAGCTGACTCCTCTCGATGTGGAGAAGCAGCGACTCTACTCTGAGCTCCTCCTGAGTGACCGACCTCCTCACCCTATCCCTAAGGAAGCGCCCAGCCACCCTACGGAGAAAACTCATTTCGGCCGCCTGTATCCGGGATCTTGTCCTTTAGGTCATGACCCAAAGCTCATGACCATAGGTGAGAGTAAGAAAGTAGATCGACTGGTAAATAGAGAGCTTCGCCTTGCAGCTCAGCTCTTTCTTTACCACAACAGACCGGTGCATTGACCGCATCACTGCAGAGGATGCACCAATTCGCCTGTCGATCTCCCGCTCCGTCCTTCCTTCACTGCTGAACAAGACCCCAAAATACTTACACTCCTCCACTTGAGGCAGGAGCTCTCCATCAACCTGAAGGAGAAAAGCCACCCTCTCTGAGAACCATGGCCTCGGACTCGGAGGTGCTGATTCTCATCCCTGCTGCTTCACACTCGGCTGCAAACCCTCCCAGTGCACGCTGAAGGTCCAACAGCACAGCATCATCTGCAAAAAGCAGAGACAAAATCCTATGGTCCCCAAACCAGACTCCCTCTGTGCTCCGACTGCGCCTAGAAATCCTGTCCATATAAATAATTAACAGGACCAGTGACAAAGGGCATCCCTGGTAGTCATATTTGTTCCAGGTGCATGTTGGATTTAAAGGAATACAGAAGCGATAAACATTCTGAATATCAACGACACCTCTCAATAGTGAAATGGCACACTTGGAGGTGAAGGGGATGAGTATGGCGAGATCCATATCCAGATGGCTGGAGTTGCAAAAGCACCAGAGACGACAGTCGAGACCAGTTTGTTCCCAGTTTCAACCGAAAATGACGACTGTTTTTCGGGTCAGTTTATTCCGTGTCATCTGGACATTTGTATCTGTTTCTGTGGCGACAACATTGGCTGTTTTAACCCAAATCATGATCTTTTCCTAAGCCTAACCAAGTGGTTTTTGTGCCTAAACCTAACCAGACCTTAGAAACAGCGTTTAAAACGTAGAGATTCAACTTTTGAACAAACTTTGATATGATATATATTTTGTGTATTAAAAAGTAGAGATTCCACGTATCTGGTTTGCAGAAACGTGAGAAAGTTTTACTCTGGCGATTGGGTCGCGTCCAAGCAGCAACTTTGGGGGCTGAAAAATGAAGCCAATGTGGAAGTGCTAAAAACTGCAGTTCATCGAATGGCCACTTGAGGCTGGATCCAAAAGGGAGTCACTCCCCATAGAGCCTCATGTTAAATTGCCCAACTTTACAACAGAAATAAACATGTTTACAGCCTCATACAGAAAATCATTTTTGTCTCTATAGTTAATTTCCCCTCCCATGACAACTATGAAGGGGATGAATTGTGACCCATCACCAAAAGTAGGGACACAAGTTGGCAGCACAACTTTCAAGCAAAATGAGAAAGAAGCGTTTTTTTTTAAATCGGTGATTTTCGCTTTTTTGCAGAATCTGTTAGTTGAGATCACGAAGAAGCCTCTCCGTGTTTGAGATAGCAGTATTGGTGTATTTAAAAGCGTACATTTTAACGTTGCAATTGTTTGTAGTTTTTCCGAGATTCTAGCATGTAGTAGGGGCGTGTCATTGTCTGTGTGTATTTCCATACTGGATAAGCCGGGTTTTGTTTCTTTGTTATTGCCCTGCCCTCCAAGGGAAGCATGGCTACTTATAATGCCGCGCTCTCGCAGGCTCTAGCTGATATCAAAATTCAATGATCACCACAAAGATTATCGCAGACGAGCTGAACCGTGGCATACCACCAAAAATGTTTTGAAGTACTTCTTCAACAAGCCGGATGCTTACGAAGAAGCGCTCACTGGCAGGACATGCAAATTATTGGACATTTAGAGGCAAACAGAGTGCAAACTTCGGAGATGGTTACATCCGCAAAAAAGACCCCTGTGTACCCGATCGACTTATTTCATTGGAGGCAGCGAGATCTGCAAGAATACTTTTCTGTTTCTTATGGGGTGAGTTTCCATAAACATCAAAGTTTATTGTTTTGTGTCCCATTACTATAATGGTAATGTTATCATCTGCTATTCATTTGAATAATGCTTCAATTGCTTGGTTGATTGCTTGGACTGGCTGGTGTGAAAGACTTAGCCCAAGTAAACCTGCCTGTTAGCATTCTTGAATTGAACTTGATGCTAATAGTCCTTTGTTATTAATAGTATGCGGTCTGATTTTTCCCATTGCGTCTATTGTTGCTATGCAACCATGCAGCTTTACAGGGGGTATGGCTTATCTAAATGAGATAAAGCCCTATTGTCACTCCAAGCAGGTGAGAACAGGTGAGAGCTGCAGAATCTTTAGAGGCCGTTTTCTCCCTTTTGAGCATTTTTTAGTGGCTACCTTCAAATAGCCACAACTTCTCCAAATATTATGAGATTTCCATGTGTTACACATCGTTGGGAAGCTTGGAGACTACACTTTCAGAATCTGTGAATAACTCCAAATTCCCTACTTTCCGTGACTGGTCACATATCTTTGTTGTGTAGGCTAGCTATCTTAACTGAGAGCAACAGCCTGACAGCAATTTTTGTGGTACGTTGCGTTTTTACTGAAATGTCTGTTTAATAGTTTTGAGATGTTGTTTTGCTCTTGGGCGGACGGCCACCCTACCTTTGGCTTTAGAGCCGAAATACCTCAGCTGGGCAGTTACGGGTCTGTGTTTTAGCTTTGTAC
>CM022473.1:3080648-3098358 GCA_011952105.1 Coreoperca whiteheadi | reverse complement strand
AGAAATAGGATTATAATAGGGGGTTGGTTGGTTGTGGTGGGTGGGGGGGGGGGGGGTTTGGGTGTGGGGGGGGGGGGGGGGGGGGGGGGGCAGCTTCAGTGTAGTGAAGAAGCTGGCAGCTTAGCTCACTACACTGTTAAGTAGCAGCTTGCCCAACACTGGGATTAATCCACCACTGAAAATAGTCCCCAACAAATGCACTATTTCCTCCCGTTTGAGTAACGTTTGCTAAAAACCCAAGCTGTTTTAGGCAATGACTCAGCCTTTTGAAAAAATGTAAACTATATATTTGTGGGCTTTTTAAAAAAAAAAATAATAATATATATATATATATATACACATCTTCAGTAAGACCTAATTGGTTCGAGGCTGAGCGCCACAGACAGTGTAGGTAAGACAGAACGTTTCCCCAACTGCTCAATGAAACACAACCTTGCTTTGCGGTCTGCCCTCCAGTGTATTCGTCTGTTTAGACTTGCGCTCTAACATCAGCCATCTAGTTCTCTGTCATTGTCACCTATTTTCCCCCTGACAGATGCATTACAGGAAGCAAAGGCCCACCATCCCTCCTGTATTAAACACAGCTTTAACATACCTTTTCCAGATAATATTGTGATATCCAAATATGTGACTTTATTCCAAAAGAAATATGGATGCTATCATACAATTATTTAATTACCAATACTATGAGAAAACTCTCTCACAAGACAAATTTTAAATTCAAACTGAAGCCCAATATCTATGTAGCTTAAATGTTGCTTATGTAAAGCCCGCACTGAAACAGGGCTCTCGCCATAACACTATGGCAAGGTGTCCCCAGGCGTATTCTTCATAACGGGGTTACCATGTGCTATTGGAGTTCAGTAATCTGATAATTGCTATAAGAAGCAAATGTATTATCAGTAAGGGGGCAATATGAATAAAATAAATATCACAGTAAGTATCAGAGCATTCTCAGAACACTGGTATTTGACAATATTCAATATTGACAATAATCAAGGCTTAAGTCATCCTATCATTTTCAAAACAGGCTTTTTGAGTGATAAAAAGGAAAAACAACTTATATTGCCTGTCACTTAGAAACCCCATTGATTTGTTTGAGATGTATTTCACAGCATTATATGGATTATATTATAGGGATTTTTAATGCCCCAAACATTCACCGCTTAAGATGTGTGATAATCCAAGCAGTTGTATTCACAAGAGCCATACAAATGCGGGTTTCTGGGAGATTGTTACAAGAGTTTGGAAACACACCCAGGTTATTGTTGTCTTCCACTGGCGTTCATTTTATTCCCGTCATTGTTGCAGGCCTACAGTCAGTTTCCGTCCAATAAAATAAAGAATAAAGATGGGGCTACTGTGACGTGATGAGCATTCAAAACGGACATATATTTGCACGGGCTTTGGCGTGACATTCGGCCGGTCCGTGAGCGGGGCGCGTCGCGGACAGGCATCCCAGCAGCGCGTCCGGCACCAGCGTGCGGGTCCTCACCTGGGTGCAGTAGGAGCCGCTGGACGGCTACGTTGAGGAGCCGTTTGAGCCGCTCGTTCTCCTCCCTGGAGCGCAGGAGCTCGTCCTGGTACTCCACCACCGTGTCCTTCACGGCGCGGAAAATCTCTTGGGCGGCCGCCGTCAGCCTGTCGTTCAGGAAGGCGCTCAGCAGCTCCAGCTTGGTCATGTTGTCCGTCCGTCTCCAGAGGCGGGACGTCCTTCTGTTTACATCCGCTAACCTGGAAGCAGACGTCCACCGGCGGCCGCGCGCTGGCGACACACTGCCTCTAGTGTCTGTAATGAAAGCCTTTCGATTTTCTTGTAGAACCCACTACTGTGCAGCTATTCCAGGTTGGCTAAAGTACACAGAACAGCGCCCAAGTCCCTGAACAGTTTTCTTCCTTTGCCCTACAAACATTTCCTGTGGTACTGGAAAATGTTCCTGTGGTGTTCATGTGGCACGACCTTAAAGTACCACAGGTCAAGCAAATTCTCTGGTAATGTATCATAGATTTACCACAAACAGCATTCTCCAAGGTGTTTTAGCACAGACTTCATGATCACGATCTATCTGAACATGAGGTTCACAAGCAGTAAAAAAAATATACCTAGCAGTGTTAGTGTTTCTCATCTATATTTTATTCTACATAGTAAAAAAAAAAAAAAATCTAAGCTGATTGCAGTGAACCCTCAATGTGCTGTGCCAACATTTTACGTGTACTCTGTCACTATGGCGGGGTCAATAACATTTCATCATTTACGTACAACCACACAGTCGTGAAAATAGTACACAAACAAATGCTCACACCATTTCCTCACTGTGCATCATCAGAACAACTTACAAGACTGGATTATAGTCCTCCCCAGAGAACAAGTGTAAACGTAGTGCTACGCACAATGTACACACAGCAGAATTCATGTTAAAAGAAGTAGATATAAAAAACATAAGCTGTCCTGTGAGCAAAAGAGTTGGGCGCTATATGACCACTGGCTCCTAACTGTAGTCCACTGACTTCTACATTTCAAGTCATTTAGCAGACGCTTTTATCCAAAGCGACTTACACACTCACACAGCTTCGGGAGCAATTTGGGGTTCAGTATCTTGCTCAAGGACGCTTCGACACGTGGCTGGGGGAGGCCGCGATCGGGCCGCCGACCCTGCGATTGGTGGACGACCCGCTCTGCCACCGAGCCACGGGCGCCTTCTCTAAGGAACGCACATTAAACTACATTTCACGGCATACTAAACTGAGCTACTTATATAATTACTTTGAAGCGACATAAGAATTTTGGAAGAAGAAAACTTGTTTAGAAAATGCAATACTAAAAAGTACACCGCTGTAGATGGCAGATCTGCCAATATGGTCACAGATCAGAAAACTGGTATGATGCCAAAGCAAAAAGCAGCAGTTATGCAGAACCTATACTGTAACTGTCCCGGCCTAACTACTAGTTCAACGGATCGTGTTGACGAGGGGCACCCTACACTGCACAGTGGCCGCCGTGACAAGCACGCACTTCCTTCTTAGAGAGCTGCCATATGCAGCGTTTAGTCCAGCTTCAGGTGTAACCTCGTGAGCAACTCCAGCCGACGAGCCTCGGCACGGTGTCGGTGTGGAATGATTTACCGTTTTTCCTCAGGTTTGTGGAGAGGATTCTCAAGCTCAGTGGACAGCCACAGCTCTTTTCACATACACGCAAACAATGTCCTTAACCACCCCGAACGCCCCATGTTTTTAACTCCGCAGCACTATAAAACCTGCGCTTCCTCTGTGAAGGAGAAGCGCTAGAGAGGGTGACCAGTGTGGGAAAAGGAGGACACATACACATCAACTACGGTTGCAACAAAAGTCTTCCTTTTATTTGAAACAAGGGGGGAGAGGGGAAGTGGAGCAAAAAACAGAAATAGTTCCCAGTCCAGGGCAATTTAGTCTCTGTGGTTCATGCTTCTCCGTTTGCCTAGGAGGAGCCCACAAGACACAGTGAGGGGAAAAAAGCCACATGAACATTCAACAGCTTCAGTCTTACTTTGGCCTTTCCCTGCGCTTCCAGTGGCCTTGCGCAAGCAGGCCTGGCCTCTTGCTTGCCTTCCTTCCCTCGCTCCCACCGAGGCTGGAGGAGTCTTTTAAACCATGCAGGGCTGATTGGAGATCCGCTCCAGCTGCTTCTCCCCATGCTTGAAGCACGTGGCCGGGGAGGTACCGGTGATCTATCATGATCCCCAGCTGGCGTCGGTTCCTGCAGACCCTGCAGAATATGGCGATAATATTCACAAGTTTTCATCAGTGTATAATCACCTGTGTTTCCATCACCTTAGAATGAGCTGTTTCTATCTACAGAGGGAGCGGGGCCCCTAACACACACTCCGCCATGTTGCACTGCCATGTTTCTACCGTGGCCCAGAACGGACAAACCAATCACTGACTCTAGATTGGGCCCTCTGCCGTTTTTGCGAGGTTCGCGGCCACCGTAGCTTCTTCTCCGCGCTTGGAAGGGCAGGGTGAGGCGAGCGGTGTTCACATGGTCGCAGTCGGCAATTTCACTGCTAGATGTCACTAAATACTACACACTGTTACTTTAATTCAATTTTAAAATATAAGACATGCAAACTGGGTGAAGCTTTCGAGCTGTTTAAAGGGCAAATAAAAGAATCCCAAAAGGTTTTTTGGTTGACCACCAGAGAATGTAAGTGTTGTTTATTTGGAATAAATTAAATATATTAACATTTCCATGTTTTATTCTGTTTTTATTGTGTTATTGTACTGCATATTTAAAAAAGAATTTAAAAAAAAATATGACCACTGAGAATAAGGTGTTATTTTCTTACACAATTCATTTGAAGGGGTTTTTGCAAGAAATTGTAGAATATGCCCTGTAGTACTCTATCACATGTTTTGGTGTTTATACTACATGCCCAGTGGCATAGTATTTCAGAACCTGTGGTGCAGTACCACAGAGCCTGTGATACAATTCTATGTTAGACGTCCCCAAAAACCACAGAAGCCTCTTGAGTGCTACAGGAAATAACTACACAAGCATGTGTTACAGTACCAAAGAATTTATTATACAATGCCACGGAGTGTATGGTACAGCACCGCTAAGTATGGTTCACTACCACAGGATTTCTGGTGTACCACAGACCCTGAGATACAATCATGTGGTAAACGTCCCAAAATACCATACTGTTACAAACCAGCTCAGGGAATGTAACAAGTAGGGGGTACACGCAAGAAACTTAGTTCAAACAAGAGTCATTTGTTAAACTAACAGTAACACAAATCAGCCAACAACCCAAAAGACATTAGCACCAGGTGGACGCTGCCGTAGGAAGGGAGAGACGGCGTGAACACAGGGGCCAGCTTTTATAGCCCACAGGCCCAGGTGAGCTTAATCTGCTGACGGCCCTCGCATGTTGGCCAATTGTCGGCTGAGGTTGCCAGGAGAGCCTCCAAGACAGTGGGGGGGCCGTCACAATAAAACACCTCTCAAGTATCACAGGAATTTACTACAAGAGCACGGGGTTCTAGTACCACAGGAACATGTGGTACCACTGGAACGCTGTGGCAAGCGAACCAGCGTGTTGCTCTTTTCCACAGTTCCCTGTAATGTGTAGTAAAATCTCCCCTTCTTTTCCCTTTCCCATATATTCTGCCACATTCCTTTTATTGGCTTGTTTATTATTGAAGTGTATCCTGACGCTCCGAATTGTAGGGTTATTTCTCTTTTATCCACACGATTGGATTTGATTTCTCTTTTCTGAGGTTAAGACTGCTGCCAAATCACTACATATAACAGAGTTGTCTGGCTTATTGTCCTCTATACCCCCCAAAGCGCCTGTAATATTGCCAGCATGTCTGCTGTGAATACTCTTAATTCTTGTACCCAGATGGTTCAAATGATCCAGAGACTATCGTTGTGCCAAATAACACGCCAGAATAACAGCCGCGACCAAGTGCACAGTAACGGGGGCGCATAAGCTCTGCCATCGTTTAGACAAATGGTATTAAAACATGTTGTCATTGTATGAAAAAGTATGGAAAAGGGGGTTTTTGAGGAAGCACATTACCTTTCAAACCCTTTCAAAAAATGCCAATATAAAATCCTTACCGTTCGCATAACGGTGACTTGGTGGAGCATCAAAGTTCATTCTTGACCTATGTGATGAAGATGTGACCAGAAGGACGTCGAGGTGAGACTGCTTTGTTTCAAATGCATAGCAGCGGACTACCAAATTCACATGTGAGAAGAATCTAATTTAGACGTATTAAAAAATAGATCCAGATGAAGTCTAACAAGATCTGCAACCTGTCTGTTTTGAACTGGAGACTTGGCATACAACGTCGGCCTGGATTTCAGGATCCCCTTTTCTTCTTTTCTGCAGACCAAGTTGAGGGAGTGTCCAGGCAGCACTTTGACAGTGTTATAGAGCCAGAATCGGGCAGCCTACATTGCTGTGGACAGCTGTTTCATCTCCACGGTTACTGACAACACCAGCAAGTGTGAGGCACGGAGGTGAGTGCATTACCTTGTGTGTACTTGATTTTTGTATACATTTAATGGCTGTATTGCCTTGTCTCATATTTGTTTTATTTCTGTCAATCTGACCTTTCTCGGTCTACTTTTCTGTCAGGTGATTTGGTTTTATATACTGGGAAATATAATAGGGATTCTGCTGTGTGTAACAGAGGCAGAATGTGCTCGTTCATGCGATTGCTTCCTAATCTAAAACCTTACACGGGGACAAAATACGCGGAACGCTGCGGCTTCACTCCAGTCAGGAGGACAGGCCGAAAGATGAAGTCCAGCCTTTCCTGTGAGTCTGCGCCAAGCACAATGAAATAATATTTCATATAATATTAAAATATGAAATATATATTCAGTGATGCCGCAGTAACTTTCGTCTCCCCATTAAAGATGCCGCCGGTGCTACATTGGAGCATGATCTCAGTGAGCCACCATCTGTCCCGGATGAGCATGTAAGACAGGTCAACCAGTGGCCAATACTACAATTTCATTTCATTTCCTGTCCTGTTTTTAATCAATAAATATCGCATTTGATGAATTACTTGTTTAGTGCCCTTGATTTGTATTTTTCTCTGCGTTTGGTAAGAGGACACCAGAGGGCTGCCCACAGCCTGTCAGTGACCCGCCCGCCTATTGTATCAGAGCGCCGGGAGTTCTGAGGTACAATCGGGAGTCTGACAACCACAGGATCAACTTAACAACCAATCTGCCAGCGGTACTAAGATCAAATTTCTACCTGCTTTTGTAAACTCCCATCTACATTACCTATGGCATGGCTTCAAGCTACTGATTAGTCCAGTTCAACACTGTGTTGTCCAGTCCCAGCCCCTGACAGAATACCCAGGGAAATGTGAGCACTGTGGAGAAAAGGCCAGACCTGCCCCGGATCTAACATGGCTGCAGGGGCCTGAGGTGAGCACGAGAGTCAATGTAGTAAAACGAATTCCCCCGCATATACCGGAAGCACTGCTGACCTCCTTGCGTCCTGTTGTTTTGCGCCCATCTCAGACAGCGCCACCCTTCTGCTGCGCCCGCTGGCAGCAGCGGTGCGGGATGCTGCTGAAGCGGAGATGTTTGGTTGCGGGGGGGGCGGGGGCGGGGAGGACTGGTACTCCGCCGTCGCCGGCCACAGGGATGGAGGAGCTTCTCTTCCGAGGCGGGGAGATGGAGGAGCACGACAAGTTCATCGAGGACTTACCGAGTGGACTTGGGTACAAATTTGCTTCATAAAACGTCTCCATTAGTTTTAAAATCCCACACACAGAGAGAGTAAGAAACTCTTCAGAAACATAACTTTACAGCATTGAAGTCAAGACCAATGCATTCTGTGTTCTTTATTAGGGAACAATCAGAATGGGGGGTCTACGAGGATTACCCAATCCAGCTACCTGTAGCAGAAACCTGTGAGTAACACACGCTGACAGCTTTCAGTCTGTCCGCCCGGTCATGACAAACCAACATGAGCCGGCGTGCAGCATGCGTAGGGGAGCTGTGTTTTTCACGGTGCCCTTTTCTTGTTCGGATTCTCGGCAAGAGAGAGCTCTGTGGGACTGAGACGGCCTCTTCTGCGCTATGGTTCAGTTGCCCCGACATCGAAGGTCCTCAGCTTCCGGCTCTCTTGCGCTCCGGCCAAAGGATGCTGGACAGTGTGTCCCAGTAGCGCAGCTGAGAAGCACTCAGGGGCGGGTGCCGTTCACGTTTTGTGACCGCAAGCCACTTCCGTTCGGCCGATGTCGTCATCAGGTAGGCACAAAGTACTATCAGGTTTTCTTTCATGAGCCATTTAGCACTAAGCCGTGTGGATAAAGTCCATACTAAGAATATCTTAGGTAATTGTTCTTATCGACACTGATGAGACCAGATCAGAATGTCTTTGAATAGAAGCAGTAGAAGTCTGCTCAACACATGAACCTTTGCACATGAGTATATACACTGCCCCCATGTGGTCACACTGTGTCCGATCACTGCACAAAACCATGTAAAGGAGGCTTTTTGTTCTTGTAAATGAGCTCATTATTTAGGAATATAAACATGTATGGCTATTAAAGGGTCACTCCAGCAACTTTGGGCTGTTCTTCCATTGAGTACGGGTGACGAGAGGCAGATGTGAAAAAGAAATGTCAAAATCGAAGCAGAAGAGGCCCAGATATCCTGCTGACCTTCAGCCCGCATTTTTCTAACCCTCATTTTGTGATCGAGGCTTTCTGTTATGAATTTGTAGTCATCCGAGCCCATGCAGCTCATCAGAGTAACTTTTCCACAGGAGACATAATCCCAAGTGTTTCTGCAGGCCGAGGGACCTGACTCTGTGGAGTGCCCCTTTAACAGACAGGTAAACACTACCGGACCAGTGAATAATGCAATAATCAAACCTGCGACAACTGATTTTTATTGGACACCTGAGGGCAGCAGGAACCAGCTGCAAACACAACACTGACATATCATACCCGTTTTAAGTTGGTACGGAGAACTTGTCAGCAAACAGTTGCATATATACACATCCCACCCCTCTCTCATTTTCTACCATTTATATTTCCGTATTCACATTTTTCACAAAGTCTGTCCACTTCACCCTGTTTGAACTCAAGTCTCGAGGAAAAGTTGATTGGTTCGTCGGACAAGCCTCTACCACATCTCCTTATTATTGGCACATGATCACTTCCTCTTGTATTCTGATCCATTATATCCTGATTAATGCCAATTCCGCTGGTGTGAGTGTGATATCTAGAGGACGATATTGCCCGGCTTGTTTTGCACCATGGCGGTCAGCCATCGTTTCATATGACTGGATTCTGATACTTCTCTATAAAATCTTCCAAAACGCTTCCATTTCTGTCTCTCCTCTTACTCCTCCTCTCCTGTACTGAACTCCGTTTCTGCGTATTATTTCTTCTTCCTCACCCTTTCCAAGGTACTGCCTCTCACTTGTCCGTCGCTCAATAAGTAAACTCCCACCTGTGGCTAACAATTTCTCAGGCTACACCAGATCGTTCCGTTCGCTGTAACTTTCACTCTCCACATGGTGCCGAGTCATCATTAGTGGGCAGACCGGTTCCCCTTGTTGGATCGGACAGAATTAGCTCGCACTTGTCTGGCGCCGCTTGTACCTTCCATCATTCTCACTGCTTATAGAAGGAACAGAGTAACCCGTGCACCATGCCAACAGGAACTAGCATCCGTTTCTTGTTATTTTGAACTGGAATAGCGATTTCAAATATTGCCTGGGAAAAGGTAGTTATTACCTCCCAAATGTACCCTTAGTTGGCAGTTTTTGAAGCACACCTGGCCAAAGCGTACGCAGTCGAGCCCTGCAATAAATCCTTCCATTACGCAGGTTACAGAGTGGTGGTCAGTTTTTGGTGCAGTTTCAACTTGATGCTCATTTTGGGGCATGTAGTTTGTGCTGCTGTTGACTTGAATGACATCATACGGAGAGGGGTTTCTAATATTTTGTCCACGGTTGCCCGTGTTTGTAATCTCCGTTCCGTTTAATCTAAGTCACATACAGTGACCTCGTTGTGTTTTTTGTGTGCAAAGAGAAACGGTGAGGTTCGTTGAAAAATGAGCTACCAAATATACATTTCTTTTATGTATCGAAAAGGTATTGGCTCAGTTCAACTTTCAATCATCAGCCGAGTCAATTATTGATCCAGCTGCTCATTAAAATCATTTTTTATTTACACTAATTCATTTGAAAAGAAGGTTTTTTGGAAAGAGTGAGTACAGAGCAAACACGTTTAAGAGCAAAAAACAAGTCGATCTTTTCTCAGACCACATTGATAAACCAATGCTAACACAGAAGAGAAAGAGACAGCTAAAGACAGCATTGCTCAGTGGAAATATCCCGTGTTTGTCAATCATATAAAGAACATAGAAACATCAGAAACAGTCCCTGAGGTGTTCATTAACAAAGACCAGAGAGCACTTGTCCCCGACTAGGTGTTTCAAAGTATGCCCACTGAAATAAAGAACATTGCAGTCGAACATTATAAAAACCACTGACGGACACACACAGCTAGGTGCACTTCATAAGATCTGAGTGGAAACTCACATTTAAACCACATTTACCTGATGGATAAAATGATGTTAACAGTAACATGACTGATGAACTAATCGTAACTTCCTCTCGGGTCATCGCCTATGAAGTTAAATTGATACCTTTTATAGCCATAGCCTCGGCATCAGCTGGGCAACAGCAGGCTCGTCTGCTCACAGATATAAAACAAACCACGCGTAGTTGGGGGGCAGGCTACTGGAAGTGCAGCAGTGTTCATTATTTCCATATTCAGCTTGCTCTTCCCTTTGCATACACAGTACACAGATATGACTTTGCTCTAAAATGACACATTCATCATTCCCAACATTTATCTTCCAGGAACTCCTGACAAACTGAGGATGCTCTTCACAACATCTCCCCGCACCACAGCTTTTTTTTTTTCTTCTCCATTTTCTCTTTTCAGGACCTGAAAAGTTTGACAATGATCATTGACAAAGAAAGAAAAATCTATGGCCAACAGAAGAACCCGTGGGCCATCAGGTGATCGTATAGGCAGCAAATGAAAAAGGAGATGTCTAGAATGTAAAGAACAAATGTGAACCTAAAGCTTAAAGTAAGTTGAACTTTTAAGAAAAACTATTGTTTTTTAAAACACTCCATGGTAGTAGCGGGTGACAGGATTCACTTCTTTTAAATATAGTCACAAGACAAGTTCGTGGGCGAGACGTGGGGGCGGGGTGTCGATTGTGCTCGACGGAGCCCTCAGCCATCAATCATCTCCGACAGTTCCTGCAACAGGTCCTCCTCTCCGATGCAAGGGTCCACGTCTTCATCCAGAGGGTCGTCAGTGAACTCGCTGATCAGCTTCTCGAAGTCGTCCACGGCCGAGGTGGAGGCCGCGGTGCTGGAGGTGGAGGCGGTGCGGGACGCGGCTGCGCTCTGTCGCCGGGTCCTGGGCTGAGAGGGGGTCTTCGGGACTGGGCTGAAATGTACAGAGACGCTTGTTATTTAGTTACTGACAATGACACTGACAATGCTGCATTCATGTCATATGTGAAGAGAAAAAAAAAGCATCAGCAACAATCAATTTTTGTCTAATTTTCCCACAAACACTTCAAAAATGGGCAAGTAATAATGGACAGATGGCAGGCGAAGGAGCGCAGAAACGTTGGCAACGTTCTTTTTCTGCTTTTGTTTTCTTATGATGGCATTAAACACAAATAAAACAGTAAATTAAAAAAGGTAAAACCAGTTTGGACTGGTTGCGCTCAATCGCAATTTCACACTCCTCACATGGGGACAGATGAAATATTTGAGTTCACATTCTCGAGTCATGGTGGTATCCTGTAACATCATCACAGAATTAGATATAGAGTAAAGGAATCACTCCCCACGCCTGTTGACAGAGATGTACTCGGTGGAGTCTGGCATTCCCAAGAGGTTAGCGTTCATGTTTAAATGTTAAGCTAAAGGGAAAGGTTTTAGGCTCTCGGTGGACAATTACCTCTGGGGGACTGTACAGGCCTCTCTGGCAGCAGCAACACTGACAGTCAGCTTGGTTTCTTGGCTAAGACTCTGTTTGAAGACAGGGACAGTCTGGAGCTCCTCTCTTAGTGGGCTGGAGCCGGAGCCTGAGTCCAACAGAGTGCTGGGGCTATGGGGAACAGCAGCGCTCAGCTGAGCCTCTGCACCGGAGGGCGGGAAAACCTGACAATGGAACACGAGTCACTGCAGGTCATTAACAGCACACCATCATCCGTTATCTGCAGTTTTCTTTCAAACTTAAGATTACATGTCAGTTCAATTTACCGTATGCAGAATGTACGAAAGGGACTAACAGTGTAAATGGGGTTATTAAACCATTTAAAGAGGGACAGTTCACCCCAAAATCGAAAACAGATATTCCTCCTCTTACCGGCGGTGCTCTTTATCCATCCCTATTGTTTTGGCGTGAGCTGCAGAGTTTTGGAGATATCGGCCGTCTGCATTGTTTGAATATAACGGGACTACTTGGCACAAGTACAGGTTGGTGTGAGCAGTTTCATGCAGGAACTATCGGTAGAAAGAAATCTGTTCCTACATGAAGCTGCCCACAACAAGGTCTGTGGACTATCTTGAGTAACCGAGTCCTGATTTTCTAGAAAGAGACGTTGCTGTTGAATTTTTAAAATGTAATTTTTGGCACTTTGAGCTCCACAAGCTGAGTGCAAAATAGTCCTCTTATATTATATTACATAAGAGGAGAAATATGTATTTTTGATATTGGGGTGAACTGTCCCTTTAACTCAAAATGTCAACGTGTTCAGGACATGCTGAGTAGAAATGGATAAATAAAAAGGTGAAGGATACAAAAAAACTAGGGCACTAGGAAGGTGTGCAAAATATTTGCTGCAGAACGCATTCGAAATATAAGGACATTCTCAAAGATGAATGCAACAGGCACTAATGAGGACATATAGGGGAATATAAAAGCAAATAAGAAATGTGCCACATCAAATTATTTTAAGCCACATTTGAAAAGGCCCAACAGAACCACCATCAGTGGCCCAGTGTGCCGGCCTACCTGTCTTTCTCTGCACGTTGTCTCCTGCTGTAGCCCCTCCAGCACTGCGGGGGCACTGTTCAGAGGTTTAACCGCAGCTACAGCAGACCGCTGCGCTCCCCTCCTCTTCTGGCCTGGTTTCACCTGCACCGCAGGCTTCACGACAGACGGCTTCACGTTGAGTTTGGGCCTCACTGAAAAGGAGGCAGAGTTTTAATATGTAATGAAAGACAGGGTGCGTCCTCTTCCTTTTCGTTACACGCGCGTACTTTGGTTTGAAACCGAGTTATGTGTAGACATTTCTCTAAATCCTCTACCCCACCTAAATTGAAACTGGGTTTCACCTTTGGTGTCTGTAGGGTGCTCTGGGGACTTCTTCTGATTACTGTTCTGTGCTTGCTCGGCAGCAGGGGCCTCTGCAGCCTGAGAGGCTGCCCTGGCCTGCTTGGCTGGTGGCAGTGTGGTGGAGTCTCTGTCCGGGACCTCCCTGGAGCTGCTGGGGCTCTGTGAGCGGGACTCGGGCTCTGCCTCCAGTGGAGAGGATCTCTGCTTCACAGGGACTAAGGTTAGGGCAGCACCTCTTGTGCCAGGAGGAGCAGCGCTGCTCAGAGCGGAAGCAGCCTTGGGTTTGAGGGGGAGCATTTTACGAACGGGGAGCTTTTGGGTGGACAGAGCGGGTTCAGGGGCCAGAGTGGTGGAGGAAGGTGATGAAGAGCCTGGCGAAACACTGACTTTAGCAGGAGCCTTCCTCTTCAGGCTTGTGCCGGCAGTCTGTTTCTGAGAGGGCTCTGCTTGCGCCGAGCCTTTGGCCTGCTCCTCCGTTTCCTGCTTGCGAAGGCGTTTCTCCCGCATGATCTCCTCGAAGGTCTTGACCTTGACGTTGTTACCGCTGGCAGCGCCGGTCTGGAAAGACACAGGAACATTGCCATCACCTTGAGTCAACAGAATAACAAGCAACCACAGCCAATACGGCAGTTCCTCATAGCTTGCCATACCTCAGAAGCAGCAGTAGGAGTTGTCAGTGGCTTTTCTGTCACTTCCGCACTCTTCTCTGTTGTGACGTTGCCTGCTGAGTTCAGCATAACATTCATGTTAGAAAGTCTAAAACATGGTATCTAAGATGAGAAATAGCATATGCAAAATGTAATTCAATCTGAAAGACAAATTTAGAATGAACAACAATTCTGCATATACATTCCTTGTCTCAACCCACACCACACCCAACGAAACAAAGTGAAGCGCCGTCTTACTGGAAGCCAGTTTCTTGATGCACAGTAGGTGAGGATTCTTAGCTCCGTTCTCCTCAGCATCCGCGCTCTTCTTGTTTCCAGCCTCCTGGGCCTGCTGGGCCTGAAGCCTGGCTGCCTTCTCCCTGCGGATCTCCTCCAGGGTCTTTACTCTGACGCCCCCCACGTTCGGAGCCTCGGGTCGAGGCGCAGCTGTGTCAGGCTCTCCCTGGCTCTTGCCGGGAGCTTTCTCAGCAGTGTGCTTGGCCTCCTGCTCCTCCTGGCTTTTCTTCTTGGAGCGAAAGATCTCCGAGAACGTTTTGACGTGGCTAATGGAATCGTCTTTGATGGTGATAGCTCGCTTCATACCCTTGGCGGTTTCAGTAGTGATGGTTTTGGTTATGTTGATTTCTGGAGCCAGGACCGAAGGGCCATTTGTCGGGCTCTGAGACTGAGACTTTGCTGCCTTCTCCTGTTTGATCTCCTCAAGAGTTTTGATGCGGATCTGCTCGGGAGCTTTCTTTGACTCCATGATGGTCTCAGCTGTTGGGAAAGTTGGGGGAAAACAATAAAAAATGCTTTCATCAATGTGCATGACTAACATCTTTCCAGACAAAAGAAGTGACAGTGGCAACCTCTCATATTCGTCAGACTTCTTACCAGGCTGAGTGGGTGCACCAGACCCAGCAGGCAATCCAAGTCTTTCCTTAACAGGCTTCAAAGCTGCAGAAGAAAGAAACATGTTCACGTTACATGCACATTTCACAGTGACAACATTGCTCTTCCCACCTCTATCATCAGCGGGATTTGGAATAAAAGGCCCCAGGTGACGATCAGTGACTACCAATTAGCTAGTTCTCGATGTGTCCTGATACTCACCTTTGTGTGGGGGCATTAATGGCTCTTCTTCATCCACAACTCTGCCCAGACGCTCAGCCAGACTCCTCTTCAGTGAGACACCTTCTCCACTTTTTCCATCTACAGCAAGGACAAGTCATGAGCTTCTTACCAATACTACTAAGACTACTACTACTAGCCCGACATCTGTTGAGGTGTAACAAGAGGGCAAATTCACCTGCGTTGGGCATCTTCCTCCCAAGCCTTTCAGCCACAGTACCTCTTGATCTCCCAGTCTCTTCAAAAGCAAGTCGGCCTAGGTTAAAAGGAGACCATGTGCTTAATAATCATGGATTAAAAAAAACATGCGAATGCTTTTGCTTTTTGAACACGATTTTTCAAAGCGTTCTCTTTAGGGCTAAAAGTTACTGCTATCACTTCATTTGAAATTGTTTTATCAGTTCAACGTTGACATTTAGTTTTAGTTTTTAAGCGGGGCACATGCAGACCAGATATCTTCCCATGGTAAATCCGTCATCAATCAATCAAAATCAAACTCATATTCCAGATCATCATCAGACCAAAAGACAGACTATGTAATTAGTAAATAGGTATAATCTGGGAGGAACGATGCAGAGTTGGGAATCCAACTCCCTGAAATTCTGACAATGTCACAGAGTTCTGGCTTTTTACCATCTCTCGCCTCATAGAGGGCTGGTCGAAAAACTGACTGGATGTTTTCTTTCTCGCCATTGGCCAAGGTATCAGCACTCTGGATGGGGTAACCAGCTCTCTTCATGCTGGCCTTCAGGGCCTTCCTCAGTCGGATCTCCTCCAGGGTGCTCACTCCAAAGTTCAGTGAGTCATCTGTCAAGACACAACATTAAACATAAAAGATGTGTTTTAAGGCATTCCTCAAATGTCACACAGGACTCGGGAGTACGACAGCTGTGGTCACAAGTTATGTTTCCAAAGTTTAGTCTCCGACTGCAGTCTTACCGGATTTGGGTAGTTTTCTAGGAGAAGGGCCAACCTTGCCATCCTCTCCCTCCTCTGAGAACTGGTCTGGAAACACAGACACACGAGTGGTAAAGACCACAAGGAACCGCTTGTCTCAGAATGAGGACTAGAAGAGACAAAGAAGTCATTTTGAGATTAAATCCAGCTCACCATCTTCATCCTCGTCATCATCTGCTGGATTAATCACCACTGGAGGGTGGGTGGGGCTTGGTACTGCCTCCTGAGTTTCTGTCTTGATGACGCCTCTGAGCTGGGGATTGGTTGCAGTGGGGAGGGGAGCAGCTGGCGGGGGAGCCGGTTCCTCGTGCGGCTGTTCCTCGTTCTTGCCTAGACCTGGGAGAATTACATTGATAATCATTACTGTCTTTCACTGGTGGATGGAAAACTCTCTACATTTCCATTCTTGGTGTGTTTGCCTAAACAACATCCACTCACTTTTATCAGGCGGGACAAACATGCCATCAATGTAGCGGGGCTTTTCATGGAAGAAGGCACAGTGGGACTTCTGGCAGCCGGCTGGCTGGTTCTCCCAGTAACAGGGTATCTCCTTTCGGTTTTTCTGTTTCGATGAAAGAGATAAACACATGAAACAGCATGCTGATCACGTCTTAATCGGCTCTATGTCCACACATCTTCCCTTAAACGTTCGACAGCACAACTGCCATCAAAGAAAGGTAAACTAAAACCTGTATAAAACTGTAGCTTTCGTCACTTTAAAACTAATGCATAAATTGCGCTTACCGTGATCTCCATGTGGCGAAACTTGCAGACGGTACGGAAGCAGCGTCCCTCCTGCCAGAGGTTGCAGATGGTCTCATTGCCCATAGCTGCCTCACAGTGTCTGAATGGGCAGCTGTCCCCCTGCAGGATTAATGAAACACAGTAAGACCCTACTCTTTCTTCGGGTCACCAGCCACTGGTCCCAACTGGTCACACTGTGTGTGTGTGTGTGTGTGAGCTTTGTGCTCAAACTTCACTTACCTTAGTGCAGGTGGAATAGTAAAAGAAGTAGCAGTCATCTCCATGGTTGGTCATAGTAAAGCTGGTGCGAGTCTTGAGTGACGGCGGTGATGAGGTTACGGCCTTTAAGCCCAGCAGCTGGTTCTCTTCAGGGCCAACAGGTCTCTCCCTGAGAACACACAGCAGAGCACATAAGAAACATTAGATCAGTTTACTATGAGTATTCTAACACGTCTGCACATGTAAAGCTAACACCAAGAGGCCTAGCTGTTTTTGTTTTTTTCATACTAAATTAAATGACTCGTTCCAACTCGTACATTTGGGATTCTTCCTGGAAATAAGTGCATCACAACATTTTCAAGCGGTTCTCTGCATTTTGTGCGTGGAGGAGCAAGAATACCGGTGAAAGAACTCGATCTTGTCTTTTTATTAGATGGCTTTAAGTTAAGTATTTCTTCAAGGACGTTCTTTGTTTTAACGTTCCTGCATGCCAAGGGTAAACGTTTCTCTACTTCACAATGTCTCACTTAGGACTGATTCATCTGAGAAATGAGCAGAGAAGAAGCAAATGTACGGAATGAGATTCAAACAAAGAAAGAAAACATGTGACGCAACTGATTGTGTGACCTGCTGACCAACAGGTGATGCTAATTTCGATTTTGTTATAAGCACTTCACCTTCAAAAACATGTATAGGTCAATTCTCCCGTCAGTGCCCTTGACCAAGCCACTGGCACTTGGAGCTGGAGTTGGTCCCACAAGTGCTGCACAGTGGCTGCCCACTGCTCCTAATACTTAGCATGGGTTAAATGCAGAGATCGAGTTTCACTAGATCTTAATTCTAACCTGAGGTGGCTGCGATGTCGTCTCCCTCTTGAGTGCACTGCTGGCAGGGTGTCTCCGTGGTGGTATGGAGTCCTGAAGGAACACTTGATCCGTGAGATAAGAGGAAAGGGGGGATGGGTCGCCCAGACACACTTGTCTTCCTACGACATCCCTTTTCTGAGACATCTTTATCTCCGCCAGACAGCTAAACATTACCGATGGTGGATGCAATAGAGTCCTTTGGGGATTTTGCTTTTTTTTTTTTTGTTTTTTTTTTTTTTAATT
>CM022473.1:2988708-3078870 GCA_011952105.1 Coreoperca whiteheadi | reverse complement strand
GCAATATGGTTCCAAAAATAAATAAATTGCTTTTTATTTCATTGGACTTTTATTTCATAATGCCACATTTATTTATATCATGGGACTATTTCATAATGCCACATTTATATATTTCATGGGACTATTTGATAATGCCACATTTATTTATATCATGGGACAATTTCATAATGACATATTTATTTCACTTTCACGGGACTATTTCATAACGGGACATTTATTTATTTCATGGGACCATTTCATTAGGCATGGTTGTCTCACAGAGCTGCAAGACCAGAAGACGGAGGCCAGTTTGCGGTTTGACAAGACAGGGAATCACACAGTAGCCAAGTACCAGGGGGTTTTCTTGCTGGGTTTGGATCCTGGCACCCTGCTCTGCCTAAACACTCGGTGATTTATGGAGTTTCCGGATGCACAGATAGCTTTTCTTGTTGCTAAAAAGTAACCGCAGAATGCTGTTAACTCCGTTAGCTTGTTAGCGGTGACGCTAAGTGTCCTATTAACCTACATTAGCTGACAGGGCGCTCAGAGCACCAGGGGGAAAATGTGTGTAAATAAATGTGTCATTATGAAATAGTCCCATTAAAATAAATAAATGTGGCATTATGAAATAAACGTCCAATGAAATAAAAATCTATTTATTGAACCATATTCACTCATTAATTTCATAGGCACATTTATGTATTTATTTATTTAATATTGAATGAAGTGGCATTCCATACTTTTGTTTTTTTACACAAATACTGTATACACCATATACCCCAGTAAAATGTCAGGAAGATAGATTGAACTATCTTCGAAGTGGAGGACTCTCGCTTCCACCTGACTCTCTGGGCCTCTGAGTACAATGTAAATCCAATGTGGCCACTGAGTGAACAAAGCGAATCTGCCTCATGCTATGTGCTTCCTAGCTGGAGATCTTCTTGCGGGGCAGGTAGGCATTAGTGAGCTGGTTCATCACCACCAGGGCAGGGAAGAGGGGCAGCAGGAGGAAGGCCCACCAGGCCACCCCTTTCACCGTGGCCTGGAACCAGTCTGAGAACATGGCAGACACCACGGTCACTGTGGCCAGCAGGTAGACCACGAGACCACAGGTGGCGTGGTACAGCTTCAGTCTCGGCGGACAGGAGGAGGGGCGCAGCAGTTTTGGGAAGATCACACAGATACCGCAAGCCGCTTGGAGCACGGTGGCGGCCAGGGTGCAGATGCCCAGCAAACTGTGCCAGGTGACGAGGTGGGGGAGCTCGGACACGTTCTTGCTGGCCACCATGAAGCCCAGCCCAGTGGCCGCAGCTATGAGGACCAGAGCCTGACAGAACCAGTGGAGACAGACTTTATCCTTCCGAGATTTGAAGCAAAAGGGGGATCCTTCAGCTGACAAGATGAGGATGCCTTCAGTCATACACAGGCAGTACTGCAGAAGGAGAGAGAAATGCGTTAATAAAGGTGTTTTCGTTATTTTTTAGCAAAGCACATAGAGATTGTGCATGTAAAGAAACACAAAACAAGGTGTTCTGATGTAAGAAAATAAAGGATTAGGTGGAGGCCAAGAACAAGTCCACTATTTTCTTATAAAGGACACGCCCTGTGCATTAAGGCTGTTATACCATGGTCCTTTAACAAAGGATCAAATAGAGGCTGTGTTTAAATCGTCATGAGTTTTTTAGCCAGTTGGTTTATGGTCACTTCAGCTCATACTGTCCAGGAAAACAAAGTTGAACCAAGAGGTTTAGACAGTTTGAGTGATAATTTTGCCTTTGTTTTTCTCTTCCAAAATGATTTGTCTAACCTGGAGGTTTGTCTAAAACCGGTCTGCTCGTCTGGCTGCTCATGTTTTTCGCCCTGCCAGACTGTGTTGCAGCGACGTCGCTCCATTCCCAGATCTCAGCAGTTGCTTTAGTGAGAACAATGGTAATGTTTTTGATAGAAATCACGGCCAAAACTATGAAATTATTAAGTTGTAGTGAATCAGATTTGATGATTCTTTAAATGTAACGCAGCATGAACGAAGAGAATCAGCTCCGTAGGAGGCTTGAAACTGTGCGAGGAACAGCCAAGGTGAGGTTGTGGAAGACAGTTTCATGTCACAGGTCGCACACCACGGCAAGACACAAGGTAGTTCGACTGCATCAGCAAGGTCTCACCCAGACGAAGATTTCCAAGCAGACTGGGGTGTCCAGATGTGCTGTTCAAGGTCTTACGAGCAAGCACAACGAAACGGGGGCACCGGGGACCGTAAGACGTAAACTTAGCGCAGCAGATGGAAAACACTTGATGTGCTTATTTCCCTCCGAAAATCGGAAGAGGTCCAGCAGCGCCATCAGCTCAGAACCGGCAGAAACCAGTGGGACACCCATCTACCATACCGCCGACACGGAAACAAGGCCAAGCGACTCAACTGTGCACGAACACGTAGGAACTGGGGGTGCAGAAAAATGGCAGCAGGTGCATGAAATATTTGGCTGGAGGCTCCTTGCAGGTTTGGGGCTTCACGTCTGCAAATGAAGTTGGAGCTTTGGTCGAGATTAACGGTGCCCTCAATGCTGAGAAACACAGGCGTATACGCCTGGCCCCAAATCTATTCTGCAGCAGGACAACGACCCCACACACACAGCCGACGTCTTTTAAGGACGATTTTCAGAGACCGAAGGCTTTGAGGAGGGCTACGTCCACAGAAGAGCCGTGGCTTTTATTGTATGTGCTTTGAATTGATTTCTGCGGAACAAAACGAACACGCCAATCGAAGGGGAAGAGCGGTCTCTGACAGGAGAGGCGTGACGTTCGCCGCGGCTGACACACTGCGATGAGCCGCTCGCCACGGCCCCAACGTCGGCCTGTAAGCCACTGCAGTGTGCCAAGCCGCCCTCCCTGGCATTCTAGGTCGGTTTGTAACGCAATAGCTGACGCAGCCATGCAACACAGACGTTAAGCGTTGGCACTACCCCCCCCCCCATCTATTATTCACAGTGGAAAGAACATGGAGACAGGTAAAGGTATGTTGAGCGCTCCAGGAGTTATTCAACTGAGGCAATCCTAATGAAATCATACACTGTATTCTTTTATTAGTTTACATTTGATTTGTTTGTCAAAGCAAAGGACTTGATTACTTTCTAACCTAAATTGTATTTGTTTTGTATGCATCCTTCCTGAAAGACCCGCCTGCAGAAAAACACTTATCATTAATGGATTAACGACGCCGTTGTACCATTCCCAATGTTCTTTCCCCTCCAGTGAAATTTGGATGTGCCACTGCTTGAAACTAAGGAGGAACTAAAAGCCAATAAACTCATGTCAGGTCGTGTCCTGTTCTCTGATCGCAGGGAAATTTCCTTCTTGCAATTATGAGGAAAAAGATCTCATAAGTATGAGAGAAAACTAATGCTGTGTCGTGAATACGAGATGGTTTTCGCTATTTCCTCACGATGCATTACCTCGTGATTGGGAGCCACTAGAGTTGCCGCAGGGCAACAAGATGCGGCGGGCCCCTACTTCCCCCAAACCCCTTCCTGAGTTATAGCGATAATCTGATTACATGCAAATTCATTTAAGAATATGGACCATGTAAGCATAATATGAACGGATGTTTTGAAGGTGTTATAACTAGAGTTTGACATAGATACAAGAAAAATATCCCGTTATTTTTTTCCTTTGGTAATTATAACGCACTGGCCTCTAGCATCTACAGCACGCTACTACGCACAGCAAGGATATACACAGTGCACCTCACGTGTAAGTATTTTCCACTCCATTAATTGTTATTGACTATCTGTCACCCCTCTCTCAGGACCATGAAAAAGAATCAAGGTAATAATAAAGAAAGCGACAAACGTACATGCACAGCCCGAAAGCGTTTGGATGAATGGAAGCTGTCAGCGAGACACGGTGTCATGACTCGGATCAGACTGCCGAAGAGAGGCCTTCACAGTGTGTGTGGGTGCAAGAGGAGGAGAGCGACAGAGGGGGAAGGTGAAGTCATGTATGGACTGTAAACTTACTGCAACAGACATGCACACTGGATGCCAAGAAAACAGACCTGGGGGGGGGGGGGGGGAAAAAAAAAAAAAGAGAAACACAAAAAAGCATCTTTACAAACAAAAAAAAAATTACGGAAGTAGAAGAGTGATTAATGTCAGAGCTGCTGAGTGAGCACTATCATCAGCTGTAAGGAGAGGCTCGTGGTGCTGCCCTTAATTATAACATGTTTCATTAAACCAAACAAAAGGTAATGGATTCGCCTCCTCTAAGCTCAGCACGCAGTTTTTAAGAACACTAGACTCTGTTCTGGCAGGCAGCAGCGGGGCACAGCCATGCATACAGCCACTCACTGGTTCCGGGTCTGGACAGCAGGGAGACGACGAGCGTCAGGCCCAGGCCGGTGACATGAGCCGCGATCACCGCCGCCCTGCGCAGCCACACGTACAGCCAGTAGTCCCGCAGCCCGAGCCCCTCTCCCACCGGGCTGTACTCCACATCGGACCGCATGCCGCTGAGCCACCGCCCGACCGCCCGCCCGCCCGGCTACCTGCCGACTCCGGCGGCGGAGAAAGGTGCGCCAAGACGAAGAGACGCGGCGCGCGCGCTGCCGCAACGCTGCACGCGCTCCATGGCCATTTAGGAAGCTGGAAGAACCGGGACAGACAGCGGGCCGATGAGCGCGACCCGGGGCCCAGACACTTAGTGCTTCCGGTGTGAAGTTCAGGTAAAGCAACAGGAAGGCAGCGCCACGGATGATTGTTACCTTACGGTAAAAACTAACGGGGGTATGAGTGGGGTTCGGTTTTTAGGCTCTCGTGCAGCATGTGCCCGGCTGTCATCTACCGTGTATCGGGTGTTGTGCTGCGACCTCGTTTTCAGCGGATTAGTCTGGGACTTGACTGAGCCGGAAATAACGCGGGCACGGGAATTTATTTATTGAACCTTTTTTTTTTTTTGCGTTCCTTTTTTTATTAGAACACAATTCTTTACACAACGCAATTTACAAAATCTCTCGTTGGGAGACTAAAGTGCAGAACATAGTTAAGTAGAACAGAAAATAATAATAAAATAAATGCAATAATATAAAATAAAATAAATTAAGCAGAGGCATTACAGTCCATAAGGCATGTCAAAGTTGTACACAAACATGATAAATTGTCTCAGTCTTTAAATATTCTTAAAATAAAGTTATATGGAAGCTTAACAAATTATAATGACAAATAATTCGAGACATCTTCACATAGAGAGTAAATGTTATCACTGGAATCTTTCAGAAGTTTCAAAGACGCAAGACAAGTATTCCTTCAGTTCAATTTTAAACACCAGGAAGGATTTTTGTTTTGGGAATCGGTCCGAGTGTGGACAAAAAAACCCTAAAAACTGGGTTGAAACGCCACCATCAGGAGCGGAGACGGTGCGGTCTTATTCCGGTTTCACACGCTGTCAGCTGGCTGCCGCGCGCTCCCCGGCTAACTGCGACTGCGCAGCCTCCAACTCCCCCCGCGGGAGGCTCGCGTTCCGCTTCCGCTGCCTGAGTTCAACCGTCCGAGGCGTCACTTCCGCTTTCTGCTTCTCAGTGTCGTTCTCGCGCGGTGTTCAGTCGCCGCGTGCCGCTCCCGCAACGTGCGTTGCTACCCGGAGACGCACACACCGGGGAACCGGAAGTGGAATGAACTGAGGCAGAGTTTGTTGCTGTGCCCTTCACACGTGTCTGCAGGGGCCGCTCCCCTCCGTGTGCAGTGTGAGGAGCCGCACAGTGCTGCACGTCATTATGACGCAGTGGCAACGTAACGTGGCCCACGTCCTTCCGGGACTCGAACATCTACTTGGTATTTAGATGTACTTTTTTTTTTTTTTAAACACTGCACACGGAGGGGACACGCGTGAAGGGCACAGTAGCAAACGCTGCCTCAGCAGTTTGGTCTTCAACAGGAAAAAGTTAATTCTCAAAAGCAAAAGTAGCTGAACTGAGCTGCAACAGCACAGCAGAAATGGGGATTCAGTTCCCTTACCGTCTCGAGACACGCCATTTTTCCACGGGCAGGCTCCGTCCTAAGTTTTAGAAGTTCTACTGGGGGTTCAAAGGTTTCCAAAGACAGCAAATATATCAGTTTTGGGGAAACCTGGAATAAAGCCATGCCCAAGACGTTATGCTCCCTGTGAGCGTCCGAAAGACCCAATGAAGTGTTGCAACAAGCAGATGAAGAACATTACTGAGGTACCGTCACACACGGAAGTCGGGAAGCCCGAAGAGAACAATCTGAAGTGCCAAGAGCTTCAATAGGACACGTATAAAAATGAGTCACAGAAGCCAAGTGTAAAGGACATTTTTAATCCATTGTTATAAACCAACATATTTAATTTAGCAGCATAACCGTATGGTCTTGAGGTATTTCTAAATCCATACTCTGAATTTCATCCCACCCCCCCCACTTCCAGTTCTCCCTCAGACATTCATCCTGACAACAGATTCACACACCACGAATTCTGCACATACAAACAGTCTGACACACTCGTACCCGAGCATTTGCTCAATAGACAAAAGCCAGGCGCGCGCTCGCGCACACGCACACACACACACACGAGTCCTGTTGCCTCAGTCTCGGACTGAGCAGAGCTGGCTCCCTCATAGTGGCTTGTAAGGCAGGCACAATTAATGGTGCAGTTTTGGCTGTGGGACAAAAGAAAGATGTGAAATAGTTACTTTCATTGTGACAAGAGGCTTGTATATTCCCTTCACAACTGTACAAAATGGGGCAGGATAAAACAAACTGACACACACGGCGTCAGAAAAGCCCGAACCAGGAAGAAGAGCCACGTGGCTGGAGAAGACACTTCCGTTGTGTGTAGCTGATGTTTAACCCTATTTCAATTTGGGGGATTTGGGGGCGCTCCTGTGCACTGTCCCAAAGTCGGAAAAGCGCACCTTTAAACATGAGCAAGTTGCTCTGTATTCTGGGTAGCTTTCAACCTAAGATTCACAGCTGCTTAGGCTTCCGCTTCACGCTGCTAGCCTCTGTTAACACCAACAGAGTAACTGTTGCTGTTGCTCGTGGAAGAACAGTGACACGGCCTTTTTAAATCCGAAGATGTACATCTCAAGACGGGGGTTACTGCCGTCTGTCTATCGTGTGTCACTGATTGTTGCCATGGAAACAGCGATAGCCTGGGGGTAAGTCCAACTTTGTAGGTCTAAAGTTGATCCATTTTCATCATCCATTATTTTTCACAACTGACCAGATTGATCCAAGAGCAGAAGTAATGCTACAGACAGCCCCCAGCCCACCAACCACATGTTCACATATTCTGAGTATCGACTGATTTTTATGTGATCTTGGTTTTTTTTTTAGACAAGAGGTATCTTTTTTCACATTAACATAATACAGAAAAACGGTTTTGTTTCAGAAAGTCAGTGGAAACCTCTAATAGCACGGCAGCAGACGAGGGAGCTGGTGTCCCTAGAACGTACCTTTCCTGTGGCATGTTCCTGGACACTGGCAGGCTAACCTCTACATCAGTGTTTATTAGGGGTGTAACGGTACGTAATGCTCACGGCCCAGTATGTACCTGGATTTTAGGGTCACGGTTCCGTACATTTTTGGTAAAGCAGGAAAAAAAAAAAAAAAAAAAAAAGATGATGTAGAAAATAACATTTGTCATTTATTTTGAAAAATGTAAACATTCAACATCCCATTGGCCATAATTCTTACTGTAACAGTGAAGGCACTTCAATACTGGCACACGGTAATTGAGAACAAATTAATGACACAAACGTCAGTGATGCCCCCATCGTAAGACTCAGACCTGCTGATAATCCCTCAACAACTGCAGCCTGCGGACCTTTACAATGGGCCGACATTGGGCTACATTGTAGCGGCGCTCGAACCCTTTGACCACATGCTTCAATTGTGTCTTCTCTACGACGAGCACGGTCATTGACTGTATATGAAGAGGGACGCCGCGGTCTCCACTTCCTCCCACTGGATGCAAACGAAACCGAAATACCCCGGAGAAGGGGGGTGCCATCTTGCGCTGCTGACGTCATTTGGAGCCAGAGTCGGCGCAGTTGGTATCGGGGTTGCAGCCGCGGCACTGTGGTCCCGCCCACGAGCCGGGTTCAGCTGTCAGTCATTACACGAAGCCCCCTTTTTATAGCACCAAACACCGAATTACAACAAAAGGTATCAGAAAAATGACTGAACATGACAAAATGACAGAAACACTAATCGACGCATTCAGGCGATGCCGTCGTAAATCACATTCAGTTTAATCGCTGTAGCGAGCCGGGGAACTGACACTTCATGAGCTTGACTAGCGTGGCTAATTTGGCTAAGCTGACTAGCATGCTAAAGCAACTGGTGCGCTGCCAAACCTTTCCGGGTAACACTCGCGCTCTACAATTTCTGTCCCGCACATGCAGTAAGCAGTAGACATAAATAACCTATAGACATGGAAGATTGGGTCGCGGTTTGAGGACCGTTACACCCCGAATGTTCATTCATGCCTACACCTCTGTTTGCCTGAATTTGATCTGTTTTTGGGACATTCAATAAAAAAGGTGTCCTAGGGCACCTTTAACAAGGTCCTATAAAAGGACGCAGCCACAGGTCATGTGGTGGTGGTAGGAAAAGATCAAACAGTCAGGATCAGAGTTGTGTTTCTCAGATTGGCAGTGTTCACCGTCTGCTTCTTCAAGCCCTGTCGAAGCTTTACAGAGGCAGCTACCTCGGCTCTACAACGGATTACAAACCAAGATGAGCGTTGGGTTGGGAACGTCTTAACCACTCAGGAAGGACACTAACACTACACTCCAGCCTCAAGGAGAAAAGCTGCATCTTTAGCTACCAAATAATGTTTCCTGTCACCCTTTGTGCTGCTTTTCTCTCCTCCAAACTCACCTTCTGTGTGCCCAGTTTCTTCTCTACGCCCCCAGCCAGCCCCCCACCTTTACTCTCCTTCCAGGGGTAGAAGTTAGAGCGCGGGGAGGAGGTGGTGGCAGAGCTGGAAGAGGAGGAGGGCAGGCGGTGCGCTGAGGGTTTGGAGGAGGGCGAGTGTTCCTCCATGCCGCCACCCTTGCGTTTCTTCACCAGGCCCTGGTGCTCAAAGCCCCTCCCGCTGCCCTGCCCGTGCAGTCCTGAGTCCCCCACGCCGCCCCAGCTGTGGGAGTTGTTGGGGGCAGAGGAGGGGTCTGGGGGTAACGAATGGCCCAGGGGAGTGTGTGTCCGTCTGTAGGTCCAGACTGCCTTGGCGGCTGGCGAGTGGGACTCTGAGGGGGAGGGGTGGGGGCGGGGCTTGCTGCTGGGGGAAAGTGTGCCATTGGTCTGTCCATGTGGGAGAGGCAAGGGATTGGGGGGTTTAGAAGAGGAAGATGAGCCGGAAGTGGCAGAAGGTGGGCGGCCACGGTCCTGGAGGACGATGCAGTTCCGGTCGGGGCCTGAGTGCTCCCCTTCCTGTGACGGGGCTTTGCGTTTGCGGAGGGCAACGGCGGCAGCGGCCTCCTCTCGCAGCTTCAGCATCTGCTTGCTGGGACGCCCCACAGGGTTCTTGGGTCGCCCGGGACCCGCGTGACGCAACGCCACAGGCTTACACGGAGACGCCAGATGGCCGCCGCCGCCACCACTGCTGCTGCTGCTGCCACTGCCCCCGGAGTTCTCTGATTGTATGGCTGTCGGGGGTCTTCCTGGACCACGACTGGAAGAGGAGGACGAAGATGCAGTTTTGAGGGAGGAGCTGATATGACTTCCTGTGCGGACCTTAGAATGTAATGAAGAGGAGGAAGAGGCAGCTATGGAGGAGGGGGACGAGGACCTGATGGTCTTGGCTGAGGGAGATGGAGATTGAAGGTCTGTGGCTTGAGGTATTTTCCTGGATTTAGAGAAAACAAATCCATTAATCAATATATAAAACAGACAGTGGATCAGAATAATACTTTAAAGTATTTGACATTAAGCCTTGATTTTCAGATCAATTTATCCAAGACACGTTTTCTAAATCGCAGCTTCTGAAATCCAGTATTTTATGGCAAAACTGATCAAATATGCTTTAAAGCTGAAACATTTCATGCCAAAGCTGTTAGAAAAGGAGTAGACAAATTTAACTTTACTCCAGCATGCCAATGCCTTCGGACTACCGACTGAATTGTGTCCGTAGCAAGCAGCAAGTACAGTATGGAGGCTGCAGTCTTGTTTTTGTCTCATTCTTCTTCTAAAAGTGTAAAGCCTAGAAACATTGCCAGGTGGTTTGCAAATTCCACCCACTATTCAGGCACAAACTGACACTCATTGACCTCAAGGTGGCGCTGTAATAACCAGGTTTAGATTTTCACAATTATCTTCAAATGGCTTGGTTTAGAGTCAAAATTCTTTCAGCATTTTAATCTCTCAATTCCTCTGCATCTTTGCTCCAATGGTCTTCTGCTCTAAAAATGCCAAATTTAGTGACTTTCTCCATTTTCTCTAAATATAATTTTTGACATCTTGTCCGAAACCACCGGGCCATTCGTCCCAAATCTTTAGGAATTTTGCTGATCTAAAGTTGTTCAATCAAGTAAGACATTAATACGCCAATCCGTTTCGGTCATACAAGCCAATCACTTTGTATCAAAATAGGACATTTTCAAAAATGTGCACTAACTCATCAACGCGAGGGATGCCCAGATCGATCGGACGCCATCGTTATTGGCGGATCGGAATCAATGCTCTCTAGTCGCCGATTGCGAAAACTGATTAAGAACACACTTTGTATTTGTTTACTAGTGGATCTTGACCTCTCTCCAATACAGCGACCACGCAGACGTACAGCAGGCCTTCCAGTCAAGATGGCAGCAACGCTAATGAAAACAGGGATTTATTCGGGGGGGTGTGACATATAGGAACTCATTGTTTTCATGTTGTTCTTTTGTTTGATTTAAAAAACAATGAAAGACTGAGTTCAAATAAGGGCTGCAAGTCCTACACTGTTATGTAGGATTATCTTAAGTTAAGACTGCCAATCTTGGCTCAAAAATATGGGTAGGGCAAAACTCTGATTTACTAACCAGTGACACCGAAGCACAGCTTTGCTAGGAATTGCTTTACTGCAGGGCTCCGATGATCGGAAACCCAATATTTCTTCCAATGAGCGGTTTTCTTATGTTAACGCAGAAAATATCATCTCATATTCTGGGAAAAAAATAATAAAAATCTGCCCCCATCTTTACCGCCAGCTTCACAGACTCTTCACCACTGCTATTCTGGGCAGCAGAAAACACCATCTGCTTCATCTGTTGGTGACTTAGCAGTGGGTTACACCCAAGTTTATCTAGTGTTACCAATACACGGGATCTGATGTGACTAGCCCTCATCCATTTACAGTGGGTGAGAATCTACAAAGAAACCTAAATTGGATGGAGGTGGAAAGAGGTTGGTACACTTGATCTGGTACAACGCCGCAATTATCGTTCACCACGAAGCATTTCAAACACGTCACGGGGGCCGGGCAAATTTCAACTGTGTGATCCGGATGGTGGTAGAGCGCATGTTATTAAAACTAGCAGCCAATTTGCATTAGTGGGCTGAACATTTGTAGTGTAGGCATGTCACCCATCTGGTACTGACCGCTCATTTTCTATCAGAGATTAGAACCAGTTTAAGATACTGGACAGGAGGCAGCGCCAACTCTGCCCCATCGATAACCTTTGATAACCTTGTGCCAATACTTTTGGCTTATTTTGTTCAATATATAAAATAGGTTTGTGCAGAAAAATATATTGGAAAAGCGCCCCGTTTTGGTAACAGCAGTGAGACTCAGCATTGTATTGGTACCACTATCTGAAAACAGCCAGCCTTATTTTTAGTGACCCGCAATGGAAAACAGAATAAAGACGAGGTTTTTACTATATAAATGCCAATGAAAAAAAAGTAACCAGAGTTATTTTTTTCCTTGCAAAGGATTTGCACAATCAAAGCAGAGCAAAAGCCAAAAAAGGCCATGCAGGAATGTGAGCTCCGGTTTCTTACTTCCAAAGATGGGCGCTGATGTGCTGCTCCAGCATACTGCTGAGAGCCGACCTCAGGTGATGAAGTCTCCTGTCGAAAGTGTAGATGCCATGACCCAACGCATGGCTGCCAAATGAACATACCTAGAGAAAGAAGTCTTGTTGTAAGTCTGTTACAGGCATGTGTCTCCTCTTGTTATCAGTGTCAGTGGTGGTCTGTGGTGGCTTAGAAACAACTCCAACGTCTGACATCCTGCAGGCTTCGGTGGGCTCAATAATTACAGTCTAAACACATTTTGACTGGTTTCCTGGTTCTGTGTTTTCATGTATTTCTTGCTAAAACAGGACCATAACAACCTCTACAGAGAACAACTTGAAACTGAAAAGGTTTGGCAAACTGACCCTCAATTTCCTTAAATCAACTTTATAAACCAATACATGTGATCCAATTCTTCTAGTTCTTTGACACTTCGATCCTCTGACTGCAAAAACATACACAGAAGATCAACATGTTACCACTTTGAAATGTCCACTGTCCACACCTTCACTATGACGTGGGAGTAATTAGGAAGTACTGAAATTAAAACAAAATCAGGAAGACCAAGATGAATCCCTGTCAGTGGTAGCCAGGTGTGAGCACGATGGAAGGCTGAGCTGGAACTGGAGTAGTGGTGCATCGGTCCACTGAGCAGCATTGCTTGCACAAACATGACTTGCCATGATCAGTCCTCACAAGGAAACATTACTTGTGATCTCATCACAAGAGACAACATAACACTCATAAAGCCAGAGGCTTTCTGGAGCCAAAGTGCTGCGGTCTGATGACACCAAAGTGCTTTGGAGAAAATAAACCTGCCAACATAGCACCTCATCAAAGAAGCATGGCGGTCAGTCTGGTATGTTTTCTAGTTGTGTCAATGGATGTTCGCATCCAATTTTGGAAATGCACTGATAAAATATGCCTATAGTAGGTCAGAGTTCAGACCGTTAATAATGTCATTGTGTATTTTGTTTTTGCACATCAGCTGGACAGACACGTAAGTTCAATGGGACGCTGATAGCATGTTCTGGTATTTGGAGACCGACTGTTTTCCAACACATAAGCCATAACTTGATAAGATCACTGTATGCCTGGGCCATATCTGATTTAACGCGCTTCATGCAGCTTTAACATTCTAATCAACAGGCCTGAACTTCATAAATAATCGGCTAATTGTTTTGGCAGGAAATCCCTCGTGCTCTTTTCCCCCCACTGTACAAACTTGCTCACCGCTAGTGGCCTGGGAGGTGCAGCAGAAGATGGGAAGTCAACGGGCTCTTCGGGTCCTTCTGCCTCGCTGTCATCACTGGAGATGCGCCCATGGACGAGAGGTGAGGGGACTCGCAGACTTCCCTCATCCTGCCGCTGCTTTTCCTCCTCTGGGGTGCTCTCGGACACAGCCGTAGGCCGACTGTAAAGAAACAAACTGATTCAATTCATAGTTCGAATATACTGATGCGCACTGCCCCTAACCCTCATCGTCTCACAATTAGTGGCTGTGGAAAGGTACCCATCCAGGAACACGATCTACATTACATTAACTTGCTCCAACGTGATTTTCTCCAATTTTCTAGTTCCTTCTCATTGTCAGTGTGACTTGACAAGAAAAGGGGTTAAAAGAATAACACTAGACTTCACTTTGTTGTGTAGTTGCCAGGGTTTTAGATTGAGGAATTTGAGCATTATAATTAGGACATACATACACTCCGTTGCATGTTGCTACCTAAAACTAATGCAGTCTAGTCCAAAAGTGTTTTGGCATTGATTTCACTGTATCGACACAGCGGCTTGTGGTGCTGTTCAACCGCTTTGCATTGTACGGAGGTTCTGCTGTTATTTAGCCTATCCTCCTTAAAATAATGTATGGGGTGGACACCTGTCACTATAATGCAATATCACTTAGGATCTTTATTTAGAGAAAGAGAGACAGCAACAGAGATACAGAGCACAGGACAATCTGAGTGAGTGTGTGAGAACCACAGAGAAGTAAAACTGAAGGTAGCTATATTTGGTGATTGAGTCATGTAATTCTTTGTGCTTCTGTGGTTTACTACTGCAGTCTGAACCTACACAGACAATGGGTCAAGTGTGGGTTTAACACTTGTTCAGGGGATTTGAAACAAACGCACATCTGCTGTATGTTAGCAGCATGGGGGGGTGGGGGGGGGGGTGTTACTCTTGTTACTGTAAAAGGTTGTTGATTGTGTATTGTATAAAAAAACGGTTCATTTTACTTTCACTTAAGTGCTTTTTATCACAAGTATTTGACTTTGGCGCATCCGTTACAGAGTAAAATCAAAAGTCACAGGAAAAAGTCCTGACAAACGGAACGAGAGAACGAGAACGGAACAAAAGAAAGGATCCAAATCAGTAGCTGCAGCAGAGGAGAAGCTACAGGTGTATCTGCGGCCACAGAGCTCCTGGGAGCTGCATAGTTCTGGGAGGGGACACTCCCGCTGGTCACTCTAATGGGGTAGTTACGTTACTTTAGTCAGTCAGAAAGCGTGTAGATAAGCTCAGGTTGCAGTATAATAGTACGTTTAAGGCTGTGTGTTGCGTTTGCTGCCGAAGAAAATAACTTCAAATGTCCCTGTTCATGTAACGGTAGTACGGCGTTTTCTTGTAGTCTTCACGGCGGAGTTGTTCCAGACTCTGAACAGCTAGTTGCAGCTTCCGCGGCTAGAGCAATCAGATGACTGATCACGTATTTTGTCCCAAAGTTATCGGTTAACTAGCCAGCTGTTCACAGTCTGGACCAACTGCTGCGAAGAGCAGCGTAGTAACATTACGTAAAGGGGTGCTTTACATTTCTTTTCAGTGCAAGCAAACGCAACACACAGCCTTTAACTAGCTATTATCC
Source organism: Coreoperca whiteheadi (assembly GCA_011952105.1). NCBI lineage: Eukaryota > Metazoa > Chordata > Actinopteri > Centrarchiformes > Sinipercidae > Coreoperca > Coreoperca whiteheadi. Next base: position 3,064,023 of record CM022473.1, on the reverse strand, counting down.
TGCAACCTGAGCTCATCGACACACTTTATGGCTGACTAAAGTCAGGTAAGGGAAAGGCTCAACACCGCTGGTTAACCACAAGGCCACCTTCCTTAAAAGGGGGGGGTACAGGCGGTAACGCAGGTGCAGTTGTGGGTGTGATAACCAGAAGTGGAAGTAGTATTCACTTAAGCAAAAGTACTAATACCAACCCCACTGTAAAAATACTCCACTACAGGTAATTGTCCTGCAAGTACTCATTGTGCAGTAAAATAGTCCCCGTCAGTGTTTTCCTATTATATATATGATGTTTCTGGATTAATATCACTGCTGCATTAATGTGCATGTTGTATTTTACTGCTGTAGATATTTATGGTTGAGCTCATTTTAACTGCTTTATATACTGCTGGGTAGTTTAATCTGCAGCAACGCATCACATTCTACAAGATCATCATATGTTTGCACTATGGTATGATATTTTAGAGAAAATGTGTATATCGAGATATATATATATATATATCGTATAGAGGCACAGCCTAAATAAGGCTTATAAATAATATCTGGATATCGCCCAGCCCTAACCAGTATTCTCGGTGACCAAATCAAACACACCCACGATGTTGCGTGACCAACGGGTGCATGGTGGCTTTGGCTAAATGCCAAAATACTCATGGTGGATCGATCCTCCATCGGTGACTTCTGAGCTGACTTAGGACCTTTACCTGCAGCGAGGATTATTTGACAATAATCCCTGCTGCGACTGCCGAGCGCGCCGTCAGCTCAAAACCTTCTGAAAACTTTGGGGAGCGCAGTGGGACAGAGAGGCTCAGTGGCCTGCTTGTGTTATTCTTCGGGAACGAACGAGCAGAGAAGTTAAAACATTTCCCTGTCTAATTGACAGTGCCTGACCACGCATCACTGCCGCAAGCAAAATCATTTGTGATCAACCAAGAAACAACTGTTATTACTATGTGTGAGTAGGCAGCAAACGCGTGGCTGTTTCACAAACGGAGGAAAAGATTATGTTTGAATCAAAACACAGAGAGCAAAATAGTCTTATTTCTTTTCTTTAAAGAAGAAGTTTCACAATTTCTAGAAATGCCCTGGCTGCCACCACGCACACTCGTTTATCTTCAGTAAAGATCACTAACCTGAAAGCAGGGAGGCTGGCCAGAGGTCTCCTGCAGTGTGGAGCCCCAGCCTGCTCCCTGGGGGCCTCTGGGCTGGGGGACCGTCCAGTGGAGGAGCCTCCCTCCAGGGATAGGGCCCCTTTCTCTCGAACCTTGGTCTTGAGTTCTGCCACTAGCTGGTCAAAGTTCTTGCTGCGGCCCACCACCTTCCTCCGCTGGTGGATGGAGTGGATCTGAGGACCAGGACCAGGACACAGGCAGTTAGCCACCTTTTCATTTTGACTGACTTCATTTCAATTAAATGGCTAAAACCTATGATATTGTATCTGGTGAGTGTCACAAAGTGATGGCCTGGAGGCTTAAAAGCACAATATAAAAAGTCCTGAGATGCTTCACTTGAGGTGTAAAGGTGCTTTCAGACAGCACTGCTGCCCGGTCGACATCAGTGTCCTGTATTTTGAACAGGGTGCTGCTCTCCACCTAGCCCACTAACGACCGGCACCAGAGGCTACAGGTTCAACCTACTCAAATCTCATCACATAGCACAACTATAGTGGGTTGTTGGTTAAAATAGAGGAAACAGATAGTAATAGGACACAATCAATATAGCAACTTTTTCTAACTAATATCATAAGCATTGTTTATTGACCCAAAACGAAAAACCCAACGTTGGGGTAAAGAGGTGTCTAATTCAGGGAACTTGGATATCACTAAAATTTCCGGGCGGCAGCAACGGGATGGTGGGGATAGTTAGGAACCGACTAGTTTGAGTTTTTACCCCCAACGAATCTTACTTGTGAACTAGTATAGGCTCAGGAGACAGTGGCAGTGCAAGGCAAGCACCTTATGGTGCCGGCTTCAGTCGATTTCCCCCAACGTTTCACACTTATTCTAGGGCGTATGCTGACACACTTATGGCGCTTTTCCCATCACCAGTACCAGCTCAACTCGGCTCGCTTTTCGCTCCGTCTTCCATTGCAGAAAGTGCCTCCACAGTAGTACCTGGTCGTCATAGCGACGCCGCAGGCAACTGCCGCGACACACACAGACGGGACAATGGAGGAAACGGAGTGTGTGCGCCGTGTTTGATCCTCGGGATGTGGCTGTTTCTCACAGCAAGAAGACAAACGGCGTGTTCTCCCGAGTCGCCATAACAGTAACGGGTACATCACGCAACCTCTGGCCAAACTGTTTAAACATGGCGGGGGTTTTCAGGATCCTCCGTCTGGCGCGTGCAATGATGACGCAGTGAATAGTGACGATGCTCTCTGACCAATCAGCAGCCTGCCGTGTTGTCACGTGACACGTTAGTATCGCCTCAGCTCGCTCAGAACCTCGCCGGAGGTGCTACGAAAAAAAAGTACCTGGAAGCAGCTGCAGGTACGACTGTTACACAGTGGAGAACCAAACCGAGGCGAGTCGAGCTGAGGCGAGCTGCTACTGTGAAGTGGAAACGCGCCATAAAGGTACTGGAGTAAAAGCATAGATTTTGCGTGTCTTACTTTTTTTTGTCTTGATGCTTTGTCTTACATTCGGTCAGTTTTTATAACCTGGTCCTGGAGAAAGAATGTGTTTTATTCGTTATTTTTTAATCATGAACTTTAACTTTTGAGTTCGCCACTAATTTCCCCAACCAGGCACGGGGGTCTTCCCAAAAAATATGGAAAATGACGCTGGGCCATCCTAATCGTGAAAATAGTGCTTTAGTGGTACAGTGCTTTCATTTACGATTTGTGCCGGGACTTAAAAACATTAGATGAATGAAAGCTGGTGGCTGCCGTCAGCTCCGCAGTTCACTTGCAGGTCACCGCTCTGTAGGTCAGGAGACGTGCCAGTTTTAACAGTGCACATGAGGCTGCACCCGGAGCAAACGAAGGATCAGAAATGAACCAGCCTTTACAGGTGATCCTGCGTCATCAACCAACGCCTGGATCTGATCTGGCTCGCAAAAACCCCGGATTATTAATTTACATATCACTCATTTTCCAAATAACTGAAATGACATGGCCATCAAACCTTCCCAAAGTGGGGAAGTGATGTCTTCACGTTGCCATTTTTCCAAAAACCGAAACACATTCAATTTGCAATGAAATCAAACAGAAAAGTAAATTCTAACACTGGAGAAGCTGGAATGGTTGATATTTTTGAAATGACAAACACTCAATTTTATGTCAGAAACCTAATCCATTAATTGTTGATACAAAAATCCTTTCATTCAATAGGAGCACATTCGAGCGGCTTTATCAAGCAGCACTATTGCTGCTAACGTTGAACTTATGCATCAGTGTTGCTTAGAAAGAACACATTTCTAATTTCAATCATGCTAAACGAATAGTGAAATGACTCCATTTCCTTGCTAGGAGCAGGTGAAAGAGGAAATACAGCCAGTCTGTTCACCTACAGGGCAGGTATAAGATGCAGGCTATTGTCCTGCATGTCTTTCCTGTCACTCCTGTTATTTCCTGTTATCTGTCTCTACCCGGCTGGATGTGCTCTCACACTCACTTCCTCCTTCACACACACACACACACCCTGGTACTTCTATACTTGTGAGGACTCCCACTGACATAATGCATTCCCCAACCTTAACCATCACAACTAAATGCTTAACTCTAACCATAATGTAATTGTAACATTTCTTTCCTCACTCCCAAGGTCTAAAATGCAAATTGGTCCTCACAAAGATGGCTGTACAAGTGCACACACACACCAGCCGCCATATATGGACTCTTCCTGTGCTGGGAGCCATTTTCACGCTCAGTACGAGTGCTGATCAGTAACAAGGAGCAGTGGTATGGAAGTTTTCATTGGACTTTATTAGCTGTAACCCACAGAAGACAATCCACAAATATTTCACATGCATTTTTTGTAATTTGTGGGCCTCGTGACATTTGTGACTTCCCTTCTATTTATGTGTGACATTTTGTCCAATTCGTACCGCACATAGACTGTACATAAAGCTGGACGATATGTCAGCTGCCTAAAAGTGAAGCCAGCCGGTGGCTGGCTGCAGTACGGGTCATAAACCCCGTCCCCTACACAACTAAAAACTCAAAAGTACACATTTATGCCACAGATGGTTTATGTCATTTTAGACACTTCTTATCACACTGATGTTTGTTCAGGTGTTCTTAAAATACCTCTGTACTATGTGAAATGTCCTAGTAATACAGTTGAGTGCAGTAATAGCTGCCATACCAGTGCTTTACCCCTTCAGAAGCATTTATATTTCAGTTTTAAGAAAAGCAAATAAACCACGATATAGACCGCTACCGTCCGTCCTGACAGAAACTTTAGGCCTTACTGCCCAGCCCTAACTGCACCAGTGCCACCAATGTAAAACGTTAGCGTGGAGCCCTGTGAGACAGCACTCGCCACCGCCATCATCAAAACACCAAATGAGGGAATATCCTCGGGAAAAATGCAGCTCACCGCCCTAGTAAAGTTCCACTCACTAGGAGAATCATGATGAAAAGGAGCACTGAAGCTGGTGGTGCCACACCTTACTACCACACTTTGTTGGTTTTTACAGTCATTTGTCACACACTTGTAGATCACCTCATACAACTATGCATTTAGCAAGTTTTTTTTTTTGTTGAAAAGAAAACAACAAAAAACGTACAAAACATTTATTTTGAACAAAACCATGTCAGCTTTAGCCTCGGCATGTTGCTAGCCTCCTAGCATCAACTCCGCTGATAAACCATCACATTGCAGTTAAATACAAATGTATTAAGCGTGAAACAGTAGTGAAAACCGTTTGTCTTGTCGGTCACGGTGACCCCGCCCCCAGCCGCCGCAGTAAGCGGTTTTCGTCCTTCTAGACCAGCAATGACTTGGTGCTACTGAAGAACCACTTTTTCCTGGCTCGGAGCTGCTGCTGCTTTGTGCGTGGAAACACAAAGAACCGATTTGAAACTGGGCTCTGGCTCCGAACCAGAACCAGCTCCGCCTCGGCGGAAAAGGGGTAAAAGTTCACCCAAAATCTAGCTTTCTCAAGACAAATGACACCCCAGAGCAATAAAAAATGATAATAAATCATACCCAGATCACTTATTTACATCGTGGGACTAAAACAATCACCAGTATATCCTGACACTGCTGTCCGTCTTGCCTGCCATGTGAGTAAACTACAGTTAGCCATTTGGAACCTGCATTTACTGGATTGGATCATTTTGTTGTCAAGCGCTGTTATCCCTTCTCTACCACAGACATTACCTGCATTTCGGTTTGCTGCCAACTAGCCAATACAGGCACAACACCAAACATTATCTGACTTGTTGGGTGTTGAGTCTGAGCAATGAACAGACCACAAACTCACAACCTACTTTCCTGCTCTGACGTGTACTAATGGGGTCAAACGCAAAGCGGACGGGACCGGATGCCTCTCAACCTGAACTACGACGAGAAAAAAAAAAAGAGAAGAAAAAGAGAGAAACGAGGGAGAAAAAATGCAAAGACATGGGAGGCACAACAAGCAGGACATTAGTCTGGTGAAGCCGAGTGCGTTTGGAGCTTACATTGCATGTCAGGAGGCGAGTGCAGACTTTCTTCCTGTCAGGGTCAAGGACGCCACAGTGTTTGTCCAAGTCACACTCCCTCTCTGAGGACACACACAGAGCTACATTTCAGCCACAGCATCACACAGTCCACACACTTCAGAAACGCCTCTATATCCCTACATAGTGCTGTCAATAATGCCAGCAAACACCCATCTTGTAAAAAAGTTAATACATTTGATTTTAACCAGAATATGTTAAATGTTTGTGACTACTTGTCTACACAGGAGGCAAATTCAGCCACGTGTTTCTGTTGTCTGTCAGCGAAGCCACGCTTCTATTTTAATCAATACAGCCATCCACAGGCGGCCTGACGGCTTGTGTTTCAGTCGCACCTCACACCCATAGGCACTACCTTAGAATAAGTAGGTCAGGAGGAAGGGGTGTCATCTCCCTGGGACTGGTTCCGGGCTCACACTAAAATAGAAGACGGGTCTAAACAGATATCAGTCTCCTCTGCGACTATGTGAGCCTGTGTTAGGACTCAAGATATATGACACTTATGACATGTTTTTCCTTCTGGATTTATTCCTTGATTTATAAAGCAGTTCATGAGTCTGCCGTCATAACATTACAAATGTGCGTAATAATGTGTTCCATGCAGCTGGAACCAGTAGACTTCAGAAATCTGGTGAGGAGACTACTACAGAGCAACTTCCTGTTAAAGCCTTTGAGCATGGATCTAAGAAATAGGACTATGATTATTTAGCACGTAACAAGATCAGTAGAACAGACTACAAGACTTCAACCGCTGTGTACTTGCTCCATATTATTACCCATATTGTACTCACTGGAGGCCACTTTGTTGTAGGGTCTGGGGATCCGGTGGCCTGGCACTGCAGAGGCCAGAGAGGAGTCCTTCCTCTGGCTCTGGGTGGGGGGCCTGTCACTGGGGGAAGGCCTACCCGGCGGGGTGCCCCCGTGTGGCCAGGGCGGATCTCTGAGTGATGGAGGAGGAGAGCTCATTGGAGGCTCCAGAGGCGGCGGCTGCTTGAATACCGATGACTCTGCGTGGCTGCTGTGGGAGGACTTCTCGAGCGGGGAATGTCTAGGGGATGGAAGAGGAAGGGAAAGACCAAAGTTGACTCTTTGGCTTAACTTTTAAACACTGGCAAATTTTTAAAAAAACTCATTTTTAAAACAGAAGTTATCCTAACAGTTTTCCATAGCTTTTTCTCTCCATTTTAAAGAATCGCATGCGGCACGTTGACAGAAATAACAGCTACAGTTTTATCTAAAGCTGCAAGAATCACCGGTCTGTTTAGAGTCATTGTTTGGCTCTGATCTGAATGGCTGAGGGTGGGGCAACTGAAATGAGAAACAGTGAAATGCCACCCACATTTGGCAGCTTGAGGTCACCATTTTGATATTGCCATTATGAAAAATGCAAAGAAATCATGGCACACAATGTAAAGCTCCTTAATTGGCTAGGAAAAAAAAAAAAAAAAACAATAGCTGGGGTTTTATGTGGGTTGTGTGTTGGACTATTTCTTGGCTGGTGGAGTAAGTTAAGTTTTGTTAAATTACGTTACTGCTTCCAGTCAAGACATAGTCTTGCACATAATCGGAACGTGTAGTTTTTACACTTCATTTTTTGCGTGGATTAAACAAACAATATAACATGTGAATGAGCTTTACTGGTATGCTGGTATGCAGATTTCATTGCCTTAGGAAAGAAGCAGGTTAGCCGTTTCCCCCGGCTTCCATGCCGGTTTTTATGCTAAGCGAAGTGGCTAATTTGGCTGCAGCCCTTTATTTACCAGACAGACGTGAGAAAAGTATCAGTCTTCTCATCTAACTCTTGGCAAGAGAGCGAATAGGATATTGAACTATTACTTTAATTCAACACTTCTTAGACCTGCACACAAACATAACTAAAGGCTTCTTAAATGCTAGCAAACTGAAAGAAGCACAAAAACAAGCACAGGACAGGACAGCACTCCCTTCTTCAAAGCTTTTGTCTACTTTTCTTGTGAAGTTCTTTTCTGTGCCCCCGGAGCTCTAGTTAGGACTTTCTCCCCAACTTGCCACACTCGGTTCTTACCGTACTCCATCCTTGGCGTTCTTGGAGTGTCTGTACTGGGGTGGGGTGGAAGGCGAAGGAGGGGCTGCCCGTAGCTGCCCGACCCCCTGGCCACGACCCTCCCAGGATGAAGCGGAAGCGGCGTTGGTCCCATGGGAAGGAGAGTGGCCGTGGTGGGGCCTCTGCTGGGGCTGGGGTGCAGGGGTGGGAGAGCGCAGTCTGGCGTACAGCTTGGCCAGAGGGCCGTGCCGCCGCTCGCAGTGCTTCTCGAATGCCTGCGGCTTCACTACTTGGCCACAGTGGCTACACACCACCAGGTAGAAGTCATCATGGCCAGGGTAAAGCCCGAAGATGGACATGTCTGGGAGGAGAAGGGAGAGGAGGGATGAGGAGAGGAAATACAACGAAACACTTTGTGGGCAAGGCAGGGAGGATGCTGCCTTATGGAAAGATGGTAGATCTGCTCCACTAATAGTACTGCCGGAGTTGGACAACACTGGTAGAAAAGGCCCGTGGAATCAGTTCTAAGTTTTAAAGGCTATTCGCCCCTGAAGAGAATAAGTAGGAGTCATGGATGGGATGGCTGGATGGATGGATATTTTTCTGGCAGTGTTTGGATTTGGGTACAGCGTGAACTGACACAAATCCCTCAGCAGATGTGAAAAAGCCAAGGGAGAAAAAGCAGAAAGAAGAGACAACTTTAATTACAAACTTCAAATCAAGGCACGTGCGTGGACCCCAGCTCATTCTTCTTAACTGTCACCTGGTTTTGGCTGTTCCGTGACCTAGCTTCAGTGTGAGAAGGTGAACATATTTACGCATACATACTATCGAGGTACTCCTTTTAATGCATCGCGTCATGCTGTGACACGCGCACGCAAAGCGGGGGGCGGGGGGCGTCTGTCAGACAGCTGCCGCTGCTACAGACAGCCAGCTTAGGGGCCAGAAGTCGCCTAAGCACAACACCGTCCCAGCTTTAGTACTCGCCCTGGTCTCTGTGAACCAGTAACTTATTAGTTCTTGCTGTCATGTTTTCAGACGCCCCAAACAGCAACGGACTTGTCTTGGCGATGATGTCGTGCAGACTTACCCTCCTTACTGAGTGACATGGCCTCTGCAGCCTTTTTGCCATTCTTGCTGCAGTCGTCCACATCAGGCCCTGAAACATCACACGTTACACACATGTTCACTAAAGCCCCTCGGGGAGGTCAGATGTCTCCCAAAGGTTGCATGTCAAGACCCAACCCAACTCCACAAATTCTGCACACAAACAGGCTGCGTTAGAGAAGAAGGACTGACTGGCAGGTTAACGCTGACTGCTCACATCTCTTCTAGTCGTTTTTGTCTCAGTTTGCTAACAACGACAAGTAGCTGAAGGCATTGTGTATTAGAGCAGGACTTCATTTGATAGTTATGGGCAAAGTAGCACTTGGAGGGATGCCAGACAATGAGTGAGCGCACATACTCAAAGCTGGGAAGGGCACGCTCACTTTTGGGCAGAAGTCGTACATATGAGGTTTTCTGTCGCATACAGAAAGGTAAACAGCGGTTGAACGGAGGCGGCGACGCTGGCCAGCAAACACACGGCCAGGTGAACGTTGCGATGGAGCGGAAAGGACACAGAGGAACGCTCGCCGATAGCAAAGGCTGGGCCAGCGTTTACATGGTGGCAGCGGCACCAGACTCCTCCTCCGTCCCCGGCGTCTGCTCTCCGTCCTGCCGCCGCTAGCGTTAGCATGCTACTGCTAACCGCCTCGTCGTCAACGGCTAGTCTGGCTTGCTTGCTAGCTAGCCTAGCCTAGCCTAGCCTAGCCTTCCACGGCAAGAAGTTGCTCGCCCAACCATCCACACTAGCCTCCTTCCGCTCTGATGCCACCGCTACCTGGCTTGTTGCACTAAAATGAAACGCACCCCTTACAAGCTGGCAGCTTGTTTCATAGCTACAGCCGTAAACACACAGCCTATAATGGCCGTGTCTTGATAACTAGCACTTATTTTTTCTCTAAAACAGCGTATGCAGTGGGACCTGGGAGAGAGCAACATGTTACCCACCCAGCGCTAGGACCCGGCAGGGTCTTTGTTTGGGTAACATGGTTAGCTCTGTCCTCCGTTTCCACGAAAATAAACCCCGGTGCTTTGGTTAAATGGCTTCGCAGCTGCCGGTGTTTGCGTCAGTGTGCCTCCTTACCCTCCGCCGCTGTCACACCGGTCCACTCGGCCCAGGCAGTCCAGCTTTGACCCACGAAATCATCGAGGCTAGGCACCCGCCGATCCAGAGCAGCCATTACTTTTGCTGCGCGTTCACGCACCGCCATCATCACTGCGCGGCAAGAAACTTACGTCATATTTCGCGCTCTCGACGGGACAGGAACTTCCTGCGTGCGCGTTCTTGGGACACCCGTTCGCAAACAGATAGAAAGTCTCTAAATGATGTCATTTTTTCTTTATGAAATAAAGTACTTAAGGTCTTCATTTTTGTTTTGACACAGGGCCTCAGCATTAACTACCAATCAAATAAAACATCAACTGACACAGTGAAACTGCGAGTTTTGGGGCCTCTTGTGTCTGGGGCCCCGAGGAAGTTACTCGCTTTGCCCTGTTGGCCTGAGGCGAGTACAACACTACCACCAACTGCAGCCGCAAAAAGTCCATGTTACATAACTTGTGTAAAAGTTATGTGATGTGAACGCAGATTTCTTCCAACTGCAACCGTCCCCAACCACACATATACATACTGTAAGCATAGCTGCGTCCTTCTCAGAGGCCCCGACTGTTAGTCCACTTTTAGCAATACTGTAAGGCAACTATTCCTGTTCAAACATTCCTATGTAAATGTACTCCCTGCTTTAGACAGACTCTTTCTTGCTGTCCATTCCCGCATGCAGCAGACGCGAGTCGCTGGACTGAGATCTACCCGTATGTGACTCATGTCATCGATCACCGGGGATACGACTGAGGGATGGCACATTAAGTGTGGTTCACACTATATCTGTACATGTACGTTGTCCCCACCGAGCAAACACACTAGTGTTCAGTGGGAGAGTGAGGCACTGGGAGAGCATTCTTGTTGAGCGATCAGAAGAACACGTCTTCCCCTTTCGTAATCCCTGTAGGGGCCCCAGCCTCACACAGCTAGTCGGCGCCGCAAATTCGATTCCCCATGAAGACGTGATGTACCTGTGTATCATGTATATGTACCCTGTGTACGAGTCTGGAGGAAAGAATGTGTGCGTGTGCATCCGTCAGTTTGTCTCGTGCTGTGGCTCCTAAAAATGCTGATGAACAATATTCCATTTTACTTAGACTATCTAGCAACCGATCGGATTAAATAGTGTTGCATTTATTTGAGCCACTCAAAGCGATTTCGGAGTTTAAACTACATCGTAGATAAATACAATCTACCATGTAACCATCGTATAGGGGACAAACGCAAAGGACCTTGTCCAAATGGGTTGGAAGTGCTGGCACCTGTCTAACAGGCATGTATCACTTACAGTGGGAACCTTTGTGCGTTCAGTGGCCAAGACGCTTGGGTATGGACATATCTACTGATGAATGGATATTGTGCTTCACTTACTTTGATTCAATGTATACAGAAATGGGAAATAGCATCACCCAGCTGATATTAATACACAGACTGCATTGGATACAAAACAGTTATATACTGCAACTGGAAATGAATACCAGTGGACCCTTGTGGGAGACAGGAAGGGAGTAATGCCTCTGTCCTACGTACTGTATTGGACATGGCAAGTACTTAAAGCTTGGTGAAATAATATCCAGCAGATTATTTTTGAAGTGCTAAAGAAGCAGTTCAGTTTCTGCAAAAGAGTCCATGTCGAGCTCAGCCACTCAACTTTTGCATGTCTACTTTAAAATAATACGTGCCCATTTATTCATTGAAAGAGTTGCTGTAACTGTTCCCCGTCCATAGTGACGGTGAGGCGACGCCTTCCTAATGTGATTCCGGTGTAACAGAACGGGGACATAAACCAGAGTCCTCTTCTTAAATTCAGCTGAAGTTTATATGAAACTTCAGCAGTCTGACTCGGAGTCAAATAGCTTCCAAAGTAACAGTTTTTAACCTGTACTTTACTTGAGTATATCCATTTTATATTAATTTATACTTCTACTCCACCACAGTTCAGAGAGAGATATTGTACTTTTTACATGTATTCCACCGCTGAAATTATGTCATATATAATATTCTCAGTCACAGAGCACATTTTACTTTAACCACTACTTTGACTTTTGATGCTTTAAGTAGGCTACATTTTGCAGATTAATAGTTATAGTATTCCAGTCTAACATTGCATATTTCACACAAAATACGGTGAAAGTGTGATGTCAACATTGAGGTTTGAGTGATAACTTTTTATTTCATATTCTGAAACGTTCATTCTGTTTTCCATTCAGTGTTGCTACTGCAGCCACTAATTAATTACCAGTCGCAACAGCGTGGCTGGTGTGTGTGTGTGTGTGTGTGTCATCGTGGCGAAATGTGGACCCGGAGACGCCTACTGCAGCGGGAGCGACCGCAGAAGCGGTTTTGCGTGCTATGCCAGGTCTGTCAGGTCTGTCTGTCTGTCTGTGGACAGATACTGTAAACGCCATGGAGTCACAACCGTGCAAGACGCAGTCATGAAGCTTTGTAGGTGTGTAGTTGAGATCAAATCATCCTAACCCTAACCTCTACGCATGCCTCAGAGTCGTACTGCTAACTCATTTACAATCCAAACAGGACGTTTCACTCACTACCTATGGCACTGTAGAATTTCTGAATTTGGCACCCCCCAGTGTTAGTATGATAAAAACACTTTGGCCGACAGCACTGCCTGACTCGGTGGATCACACCCCGACACTATGAATGAATGGGCTGGAAGCCACAAATGCAGACTGCATCAATTTTAAGCTTGCCTCGTTTCCACTAAAAACAAAAACCGCGCTATCCGACTAATGTGACAGATGCTACAATCACATGCAATTTCTGCCTTCAGTGGCTTTGAATGTGTGTAAACCCTGATGGGTGGGTGGGTGGCGAACTACAGGCGCACCAGCCTAGCAACTCATTTTGCAATGTTAAGAAAGGAGACAGAATCAGCAGTTGTAGCTCATGTTTTACACATGCCAATACAGATAAATCATTGTTTCCGTTTGCACAAACAAGGCATAAAATACACAAAGTCCAAGGTCAATAATTCATTATATAAACATCCCACATATCACTGTGCTCTAATTAACTAAGACTTTAAAATTGATAACGCATGTGTCTAATTTCAATACAATGGGGAAAATATATCACTTTACTTATAGGGACTCGAACAGCCCCTCATTTATTCCCTACAGAGGCTATGGTGATGAAATAAAAACAGCTGCACAGATGGCCCAGTTACTCGAATCAAAACAGTTACTTCATAGAGACCATTAGATCCCTTAGTGCAATGCAAAGAGTTGGCTGTTAAGCGGCATGTAGAGCAGAACTATGGGCAGGAGACAAAGAAATACAGCAGGATTACATCAACATTTCTGTCACTTGAACTATTTATCATCACATGACGAAGCCTAACGCTACTCAGTGGCACAACTAATTTAACAGCAAACCTGGCGTGACAAAAAAGAAGAAATAAATCAAAGAGAAGCTGCACACCGACACTTTGCCATTGGGAAATACAAACAGAACGCCAACATTGGTTTTAGAAATATCCAATGGACCAATTCATGTAGACAAAAATACATATGAACTGTATATAAATAATGTCGCTGCAAGTCACTTTTGCAGAGGATAGTTCAAAGAAGGTTGAGTCTAAGTGATGTCGAGTAGTGTAAATGTAACATTTTGATCAAACAGGAACTAAACACGGTTCGGCCTATCAGTTGCTTCCACTGTGAAGTTATGTACAACAACTGGCGGAGTAAACATTTAGAGAGCCTGCCTTGTACTGGATACAGGCTGAAAATAAACTGACTGTGGCAAACGCTATCGCAGCCGGAAACAATCACATGTAAAAAGGAGTCTGCTTACCCACTGGAAGTACAGGAGATTGTGGTGTCAACTTTCATTTACTTAGTGTGAATTCTTTTTGCCATCAAGAGTTACATGCAAGACGATCAGTGTGTTGAAACTGCAACATCCATGTGGTTATGAAGTACATTTGCGTGTGTGTGGCAGTAGATCAGAACATTGGTAGGGGAATGGCACGGCTGTTAATTTAATCGTTCGATGATCTGGTGCCTCAGAGGCAAAGTTCACTATCAGCTGGTATCAGCTGTTGCTTTAACTGCAGGAAAAGGAGCATTCAAAATATTCTGACCATCATTCTGACGTGTTAATAATTACAATACTTGGAATCGGTAATGTAGCACTTCCTCTTACAGATTACATTATGGAAGAAGAGCGGGCCCTTACTGGACTCCTGCTCAAGAGAGAGCCCCAGGTGTGCACTTGCTCCTACCTAAAAGTTTGTTTCTGGATGTCGTTTCTTCTGGCTACTTGCTTTTATTGGATGTGAGGGCTATTTGATTTCTGTTAATCCTCTGCCGTTTCCCTGGCTGAGGACCAGGAGAGATTGTGGGTTCTTACGTCACGAATACATCACTATGTGGCTCCCTGAAGGGCCGACAGCAAGGGAGGGAAATGTGCTAATGTGGAAGCAAATGCACTGCAGGCCTGCAGTTCTCAAGACCAAATCCATACAGTTGTAGGTTTGAACTCCGGCTACATTCACAGGAGCGCCTGTTGTAGTGTAAGTGTACGCATTTTAGTTTGGATTTGCAATTAGTGTTTTCATGTCAAGGCACACAGGAGTTGGGAGTTGATGATAGATTCTGAAAAAAATAAAACCGTCATTGGGGAGTGGGTCAACTTACTGAAAAGTGCTCAGACAAGTGTTAAGGGGTATGGGGGGGGGGGTAATTTAGGACAATTGCCTTCCTTTTGTTTCCATTTCTGCAGGTTAACAGCAGAGACCAGTGTTAGGCACAAAGCATTTCCGCTGTGGGTACAGGGCTATTTATGCTCAAGGACCCTCAGTGATGTGGCTAGGGCCCGGGAGCCCCTCCTTCCTCCATGGTGGTCGGTGGGTTGACATCCTTGTGGAAAGGGGTCTCCTTGTAAATGAACCAGACGTTACCTGTCCACAGGATCATGTTCAAAAAACCAAACAACTGTAGGAAGACAGGAAAACATGATTAGTGACAACAGCTAATGTTTAAAGCTTACAGTGCTCAGATTCTGTCGACCAACACCACACTCCTGGTACCACTATAAAAACACACTAAAGTCTGAAATTTGACAATTGGTGACCTTAAAAGGAAGGCCGTTCATCAACACTTCCATTAATTACACTAAATGTATATACTGTGCTGCAAACAATTATTGCCTTTACACATTTATTTGGACTCATATAGTGCACCGCAAAATGGAAAATAAAAATGCTACTGCAAGAGGAAATTCTCATTTTACAAAGTGCATTAAAATGTTATTATACATAGTTAACTCTGTTAACACTGCTGCAGCAAACCGTGAAGCAATCCCAGCAATGGGGAAGGGACGGGAATGTCCGTTTTTATCTTATTTCGACCACCAGATGGCACTGGCTGTACTGTGCCAACACAACAATGATCTGCTATCAGCCACCCTGCAGCAGGACGTGGAACACGGTGTTGAAAATGGAATAAGTAGTGGTACAGAGGTTGGTAGTAGCTAATCTGTAACAAAATGCTAATTGTAAGAACTGATTTCCCTGAAAGCAGAGCGTACAGCTGGTGAACGCAAGCGGAATGGAGCACGTTGGCTGAGAAGTGGACATCAGGGAAGTTTGTTCACAGGGCGCAGTTATAGCATGTGACTATGGCGAAATGCCAACATTTGATAAGCAGCTCTAAACGCTGTCTGCTATTGGACAAAAACAGTGTTTAGACAGATGTAGTGTACACTCTCTTAGGTATGGGGGAGACAGTTACTTATGAAGCATCCTACACACACCATCGTCAAGGAGGTGCTCCTATCAGAAAGAATGACACTATGTTTAAGTGTTACTGTAAAATAAAACTACGAATGAAGTCCTTTGGCTATGATGCTGTGGATTCATCATGTTGAAAAGGCTGAGAGGCGATCTACACAATTCAATACAAGACAAATAATATAGAATACGGAAAGTAACGCCACTTTCAGGTTTATGTAAGGCTCCATATGCAGAGGTAAAGGTTAAAAACAGGAACGCTCCCGAAATTGAAACAATTAGCTACAAACAACTGTAAATTTCATCTGCTAGTTAGCCGACATTTTGGATCCACAATAACCGCGTAGGCCGATAAAGTAATGTGAATGGGACCTGGTTACAAAAATAAGTTGGGTGATGGTTTGATAGTGATGTTGATCTGCTATCAGGGTCTGGATGTTTCCATGGATAAAACGTTTGCCTGCACACAGACTTTACTTATATTATTAGGTATTTTTATTTTATTTTACTTTTTATTTGTATTTTATTATCCGTCCGAGAGACTGATAATTGGTCCCACAATGTTTGACAGTGATTAGTGTATTTGAAGATCTGGTTGTTATCTACAATCAGAAGTTCTAATGTGTCCTGTCTTTCCCCCCCCACCAGCTTTAGAACATCTCTGCAGCTTTCCTGAATCCGGGAGCAGATAGGAGTAGTTTCCTAAGGTTATAACTAGCGGTCGACCGATTCATCGTTTTTGCCGATTAATCGGCGCCGATAGTTAAAATCCAAACCGATAGTTTTTCCAGGTTGCGTGGGTTGTTGGAGCGGCTGAGGGGAGTGTGCTGGCGTTCTACAGTACGAGAGCGGCCTCTGGAGGCCGAGTGAAAATCATCACTGGTGCCTCGATCTATTTGTTTTGACATGTGATGCCGCGCACGGTGAGGACTGCTCAAACATCAGATGCACATTTAAATCACAGACAGGGAAAAGGTATGTATACAGAACACTACAGTGGACGTTGTCATATCATTTGTTAGCTTTTCCTGCTCCAGCATCCAGACTGTAGTCGGGAAGCACCGGGGAGATTCACTCGCTACTTCCCCTCCCTCTCCACTCGTCACACACACACACGCACTGCCCTGTTCGTTAAAGGAGCTGCGCAGTCTCACAACACATTATAAAGTAATTCATTTGATGAGTAGATGCTGCATTAATAGAGAAAGAACAGCATTCTGTGTGTTTGCCGTTGAGGCTGAGATGAAGCTATTAAGCCTTGTTCATACCGTCGCCTGGCGCCGCAGCGCAAGCCTCCGCTGACTGCGCGAGGCGTTGATACGCGACGCGCTTGCCGTTGTGCTGTTCTTTGAAACGACAGAGGGCGACTCGGAGTAATTGTTCTATAAACCATCAGGAAAAAGCGTCCAGAAGAAGTGGGCTAATGTACACCTGTGTAGGTGATGGTATTTATTATAGTACAGTGTCACCAAAAACCACACTACGGAAGAATCGTGTAAAACTCAGTAAACCTTGATATTATTACTTGTGACATGAGAACAAAATATATGCACACTAAACATTTTAGTTTCGTGAATTTGGTTTTGATTCAACGTGAATCTTTATTTAAAAAGGGCTTTTTTCTGCTTTTGTAGGCTCATTTGTATGTGCAGACTGGGTGCCGGTGTGATGAGACGTCATGCTCTGCTAGATTCACCCAGAACTCGTTCATCTTCGGATGCGGAGCGTTCTTTGCACTCCGTTTTAAAAAATGCGCTGCCCTACCTCCAGGCGAAATGGGGTCCTGCGCACCCAATGTGCACGCCCGCCCATGCCGCGTTGACGTCATTTCTGCCGCGCGCCCCCTTGTGCGGCCGCGTCGAGTATAAACAAGGCTTTAGTGTCTCAGGCGGTTAAAACAACGCAACAAAAAACGCAGGTCCGACCCATTAGTTGGTTATCCAACTGGTCGCTTTTATGCATTCATCAGCTGGGGATTTTTAAAGCTAGTGATGTGAGAAAGCAAGTTGAACATATCAGAAACGCATTCGATTTAAGTTCTCTCTTTTTTTTTTTATTGTTCCTTTTTGTTTCGGTTTGAATGCATGTCTCTTATTTACTTAAATTTTTATAATATATGTTTATATATTATTTAATTTGACATTTCCCTTTTTTAAAAATGAAGTTCAGTGTTATGTTTTTATCAAGTATCAATTTTTAAAACTATCGGTTATCGGCAAGTATGGTCCAACCTAGTTATCGGCCGACCTCTAGTTATAACATTAAGTAAGATACTTTTCTCCATAGGACCAATATGGCCACTCTCTTAACAGGAGGTAAAAACAGGTCTGCAGCAGCCGGACTCCTTTACCATGACTTACCACGGAGGCATTAAGGCGGCCCATAGAAGGAAACTCTGCTGGGTGACAGATGTCCTTGCATGACTCCACGAGGTGTTCGGGGTTGGTGGCCCATTTGACGTCAGTCAGGCCTTTGGCCCAGGCTGAGGAGGACACAAGCCACAGGAAGGCAAAGGCAATGGTCACCACCAGGTCCTGGCAAGGAGACACAGTAAACACGGAGCACGTTTACATACACATCATCATCATCACATGATGAGTACTCAGAAGCTGCTGTTGCACATAATCCTTATGTACTGGGGGCTGGAGCCCATCATAAAAGAAATCTTCACTGGTCCACCCGAGCCCTAGGACCCGACATCTGTACGGGCTCGGATCCACGTTTTATGTGGTCAATCGGCTCTGAGTCGGGGTCCCGTTCTACAATATCCCGAGATATTGGGTAATGAGGTTATGGCCATATCATAGTGAAGAATGACAAAACACCAGTATATTTTCCAAAGCATAGCACACATTTTAAGTTGATGACTGTTTTTACTTCTTTTGCCAAAGCAAACCAACACACCATCAAGAAGGAGACATTAAAACAGTCTCTGCGTTACCCTAATTGTGCTCCACCGTCTTCCCTAATAGTCACTCTATTGAGGCTCCGCCGCCGCAAATCCCGTTAGAGGTTCTAAGCACGTACTTGTAGAACACAAGTTACATCCACGTGAGAACAAGTCAGCTCAAGTTTTTATGAGTGGTTCTGTGGACAATAGAGCATGTAGAAAAAAAAAACAACCCACAACATTTGACAAACTGACAAAACGATGATTCACTGGGGCTCTGTGACAGATTATGGGAACCGCTGAACGTAAGGGCGCATTGTTGAATACAAACACAATGCTCACATTAAGTAAGACTACTCTATTTAATCCTGGACTAGGACAATTCCCTCCGGTTTTTAATTAGATGGGCAGAAACTCTAAACAGCACTAAGATGCATGATGACGCTCTGATCACAAATACAGACTCCATGTAGCAGGCTCTCACTTGCCTCATGAGCCTGAAGCTTGCAGGTGTGTGAAGCGTTTGCAGACGTGGCATATGTACAGTGGGTACGGAGAGTATTCAGACCACTTTAAATTTGTCACTTTGTTTCATTGCAGCCGTTTGCTAAAATCAAGAGTTCATTGTATTTCTCATTCATGTACACTCAGCACCCCTTCGTGACAGAAAAAAACAAATGTAGAGTGAATTTTTTGCAAATGTATTAAAAAAGAAAAACTGAAATATCAAATGGTCATAAGTATTCCGAGCCTTTGCTCAGTATTGAGTAGAAGCACCCTTTTGAGCTAGTACAGCCATGAGTCTTCTTGGGAATGATCCGCTGCCATTCTTCCTTGCAGATCCTTTCCAGTTTCGTCAGGTTGGATGGTGAACGTTGGTGGACAGCCATTTTCGGTCTCTCCAGAGATGCTCAATTGGGTTTAGTTCAGGGCTCTGGCTGGGCCAGTCAAGAATGGTCACTTTTGTTCCCACGCCACTCTTTTTTTTTTTTTTAGCTGTGTGCTTAGGGTTTTTGTCTTGTTGGAAGGTGAACCTTCGGCCCAATCTGAGGTCCTGAGCACTCAGGAGGAGATTTTCTTCTAGGATATCCCTGTACTTTAATTGCAACCGGTCGTGCTGTCCCTGCAGCTGAAACCCCCCCGTAGCATGATGCTGCCATCCCCATGTTTCACTGTTGGGATTGTATTGCCTGGTTTTCTCCACACATACCGCTTAGAATTGACGCCAAAAAGTTCAATCTTGGTCTCATCAGACCAGAGGATCTTATTTCTCATAGTCTGGGAGTCCTTCATGTGTTTTTTGGCAAACTCTATGCGGGCTTTCACATCTCTTGCACTGAGGAGAGGCTTCCGGCTGCAGTGATTGCTCAGTGTGGCTGGACGTTCTGGTCGTCCCAAACTTCTTCCATTTAAGGATTATGGAGACCACTGTGCTCTTAGGAACCTTGAGGGCTGCAGAAATTCTTTCGTAACCTTGGCACAATTCTGTCTCTGAGCTCCTTGGGCAGTTCCTTCGACCTCATGATTCTCATTTGCTGACATGCACTGTGAGCTGTAAGGTCTTATATAGACAGGTTTCCAATCAGTTTAATTACCATGTGATATTTGAGGGTTTAAAAAAAAAATAAATAAATAAAAATTTGCCAAGCATTTCTACATTTGTTTTTGCCTGTCAAGATGGGGTGCTGAATGTACATTAATGAGAAATAAAATGAACTTATTTGATTCAGAGAGAGAAACATTTAAAGGGGTCTGAATATTTTCCGTACCCACTGTAACTCTGCTGGCTTCATCGACTTATCTGTTAAAGCGATGGCTTAGACAGTGGCGTCTTTTACGTTAATGTTCCTTAAGGCTTTATTCAAACATGATGGCACATTTAAGGAAAGCGCTGCATGCTTGCACAATATGTGGCACCTGGTGGGCAGGTGAGTGTGTCCTGTTACAAGTGTGAAAAACCTTAACATTTGTGGATCTGTAACCCCAACTGGACTTTGTGGATCGCATTTCATGTCTCACTGGTACCTTAAATAGCACGCCCCCACCAACAAAGCCGCCTGCGTTGTTCCAACGCAAGGCTGATTTCGGTCTGAATGCCTGGGATGCAAAAACCAAGCCCAACTTTCCTCATACCCAGGGTCGGTGAGTGCGAAGGGTGTTAGGAAGTATGAAGACAGCTTCTTGCTGACCAGAGGATGTGTACTCACTATGATGGGGCCGCGGGTGGTCTGGCGGTAGACGTGCTGGTAGCCCAGATAGAGGATCAGCGTGGCGGTGCAATAAAGGAACCCAAAGACACCGACACACACAAAGAACTCTGCCGAGGAGGAGAAGTCGCCCTGCAGGTAGGTCTCGTTGGATAGGCTGCCGTTACATGGCGGTATCTTATATGGGTTGGCTGACAACCTAATGGGAGGTGGAGAGGGAGAAGGCACTTTCAACCTTCGCTCTGATGACTCTTGTTTTTGTGTGATTTCAGAGAAAACTAGTCCTCACCTGGGTTACGCTTCTATCCAAGGAAGGCAAGAAGAGAAAATATGAAAGGTTTAAGCAAGACTTGTGCAAAAATTAAACAGAACCTTCAACTCCTCTGCGTGGTCGTAGATCAGCTCCATCATCAAGAAATTTCACAGGGATTGGGATTTCACATTTTCTTCCAATCATTTCTTAAAATTATTAAACTATCACTATAAACAGAACATCACACCATGTGTTTAGGTAACAACAAAAGTTCCCTTGTGTAAATGTCTAACTATCCGACAGCACTACATGATAATGAGAAGTCAAACATTTTGGATCCAAACAGTGCTGAACAGAGATCTACTGTAAAGTAACATAATAATGCATTTGTTAATTTGCTGCTGTCACTGAAGTATTGTCTGAACTAGAGGGTGACACGGGAGTGGACTTTCACTCTGTGCCACCCCACTCCCACAAAAGAGAAATACCCCTGTCCCGTCCCAGTGATGAATAGTGAAATTGACTCCCATCCCGCGGGAGACCCACAGGATTCGTGAGAAATGTCAGCCTCTAGTCTGAACTGCTGTATTAAGACTTCACCATTTCGCTCTCTCTCTCTCAGTTTTGACCTCACTCCCTCCATGTGTGTCATAAAAGTAAGTTCTACACCTGCACTCCCCAGATGTTACATTTTTAAAAGATAAACAGCAAAGGCTATTACGATTGGGAGCTCTCTAGGGTTCTACAGTACCTGAATGGGTAGCCAAACACAGGCTTTACATCCTGCGTGTCCTGGGATCCTGGGCATTTCACTGTAAAGTGGGATGTCCCAGAGTAACCTCCAGTGGTGGCAAAGGCAAAAATGGTGAAGACCTGCAGAGGCAGAGAAATATGCAAGGGTAAGAGGTTTTAAAAAGAGGCAAGTTTGTTTGACAGGTGTCTCGAGCAATCAGGCTTTTGGTTTTAAAAAGGAATTCAAACCTGATTCTGCTGCAGTAATTCTGAATTAATCCAAAAAAAATAAATCAGTATAAAAATTTCATTAAGAAACTTTTAAACTGTAGTGCCTTTTAGGATCAGAGGTAAGCTTCTTACAGTAAGTCAATTTAAAATTGATACCACAAGGCCTTTTCCCTTCCCATATGTAGCAGATAACTTCACTATCACTCTCCTCCCGGCAGTTGTTACATCGTTTCCCCACACAGGAAAAAGGAAGCCTCCTCTCCTCCCCATAGGAGAACTGAAAGCAAAAATGGCAAATCCTTTAACATGAAGCTGACAAACCGAGCTGTGAGCTTCAACCAGTCCAAAAACTCTTTTCAGTTTGTCATGTCAAATGTCATATTCTGCAACTACGATACACCGTTTCTTATAGAATTTGTTTCTAATGGGCTACTGCAGGTTTCAAGGTAGCATTAGACAAGTATATACTGGACTGACAGCCTTCTATAAAAAAGGACATATCTCCCATGATGTTATAAATATCATATAATGTGATGCCATGTTTACCGAAGATTTAATATTCTACTGGTAATCTTATGCTCTTAAAGGATAGGGCTAGTGCTTTTCTATATTTTCCTTATGTGTCATGTGCAGACCCAAACCAACGATGACTATATCCTACTAAGGGGCTATAGGTGTTCGAAAACTCTTGGGCATGGGTGTGGCAAAATGGCCTGATAGCACCCACTACAAAATTGAATAAAATGTGCCCCTGTGGTAGCCTTTCACCTAGATGTACAAAATTTGGGTGGTAAATTTATCACTCCAAGAGAACTCTCTTTGAGCCATACCTTATACACAACAGGAAGTCGGCCTGCACGATAAATCGTTATAAAAATCGCGATCTCGATTCACCCTGTTCACGATTTTAATTTTAAATGACTTCGATTTTAAAAAAAATAAATAAATCCAAACTTTGGCCTTTATTTTGAAAGGACAGCTCTCACAAAGTTCAGGGCTTCACCCTCAGCCAATGACAAAGCACCTTTTAGTCACGTGTTTCACTCCTTGAGTGAGCGCTCTAGCACTGAAATAAACAAAATGATTATCAGTGGTGAGAATTTCAGATTAGAGAAAAAAAAAGGGGGAGAAGACAATGTTTCCATTTGCGTTTCCATTTATTACATGAAAACTTACAGCCAGGATCAACTGCGATCCATTACACCCCTAATGGATATCGATGAAAACTTGTAGGCTTGTGGCGATGTGCAGTTTTCTCTGTGCCAAAACAAATATTTCTGGTACTGCCAGTTTGTTTTGTCCTGGTTCATGTGTGGAATAAACATCACGCTTCATGAGGAAAAAAATCATTGCAGAGAATCGTGAGATCAATTCTAAGCTAAAAAAAAAATCGTGATTTATATTTTTCCCAGAATCGTGCAGGCCTAATGGGAAGTCAACCATTTTGAATTGATTATGCACTTTTAGGGGATTTTCTGTCATTTACAGGCAGTGTACTTTAATCTTGAGCGATTCATCAGATCGACGTCAAATTTTCGCAGTGCAACCTAACACCTTTGCGATTAAAAGTTGTTCAAAGATTTTGGGTTTACGTTGAACCGTTGTGTACCGTCGATTTTTAATAAGAGTCCCGGCCTGAAGAAATCTACATGCCAATCTTCAGTCATAGGCATAGCGCCACCTACTGGCAACAGGAAGTTATCCTTTAACAAAGTAGCGCTCACAGTATGTTTCACCTAGATGTACGAAATTTGGGAGGTAGATGTATCATCTCTTGACTTAAAAAAAGCCTCTTGGAGTCATACCCTAAACCCAACAGGAAGTCATCCATTTTAAATTTACTGTGCAATTGTAGGGCATTTTTCGCCATTTAAAAAGGTTCCGTACTTTAACAAGCTCCTCCTAGAAAATTAATCAGATTGACAAATTTGGGCAGTGCTATCTTAAGACCTTCGTGATGAAAAGTTGCTTAAAGCTTGAGTTATTTCCAGTGGCGTCGAATTTCCAGTGTACTGCTCTAAGTGTAACACACCTAAAATGCAGCACTGAGAAGACAACACTGAACTTGGGCAAGAACAAAAACATAAATAAGAATACATTTTTTTCGATTAACTGAATACTGTGAATGGATATTTTACTCTGCAAAATTTGTTTTTCATATCGCGTAAGAATGAATGTCAGCAAAACGTTCTCCCTAAGGGAGAAAAACAAGCTGATATTCCACTATTCTGACAGAGCGCAGACACCAGCAGGAAGAATGGAAAGCAGAGCGGAACCCAGAACATTTCCTCTAACCTTTAGCATGAACTGACTGTGCAGAAAAGCCGATGCCACTCCAGGGTCGCCAGAAAGTCAACTGTGGCGCAGCACAAAAAGTAGTCACGTGTTTCAAATACAGCCAGTTTGCGACCGTTTTAGCCAAATTTGTCAGGTGGCCCATGAATTTAGCAGCAAGGTTTGGACCAGATTTGGACAGCCTCTCTTCCCCAGCAGGATGAATGACCTACGCTGCAGACACTGGCGTCAGGTTGAATGTTGATGGCTGCAGTATCTCGACTGGCTCAGTCCTGAATGAATCGGGCAGGGTCGGGCTCAGGCCAAAAATTTCAGGCCTGTGCAGTACTCTGCTGGGAACGGTGTAGAAATTGTGCAATCTACTTTGTAAAAAGAGATTTCTAAGCCTAACCCCTGAAAACAATCCTAGTGATACTATATAACCAAGCCCTCCCAAAAACCTTTTACACCCTTGGGTAGCACCAGAGGTCCTTTCTGAGCCAGGAAAAACCTTGTTATGGTACTATATCTGTAAACAGAGTACAACTCAACTACAACATCATTGAGATCCTGACTGCTGCCATTTCGTACTAAAATAGAGATACAAACTAGGACCAGAGCAGAGTGGGATTTCATTTCATCTGTGTCATACAGCCAACACTGGTACACATCATGGACATGCCACCCATGTAACGAATATGTGGAAAGTATGAAGAAAATATGTGAAGTCTCATCGTTATCTGAAATCCAGCCAGTGATGATGGTGTCATACGCAACCTTCACCACAGATTTGTCTCCATGTAGGGGGGTTGTAGTCGTGGATGTGTAGGATTTGTTGGGTCTGTGACATAATATTATAAAAGAGTAGTGGTGGAATCATAAGAACTTTGTAACAAAACTCACAGCTCGGCTCACGAGTCACGGATCATTTTTCGGATCAGGAAAAAAAAAAGGGGGGAGACAATTTCTTCTTTTGCATTTCAATTTATTACATGAAAACTTACAGCCAGGAACTTTTGGTGTCTACATACCATTACAGTTTTGTCCACCGCCCTTCTTCCGTCATTATATTTTACGGGGAAGCCAACATGCTCCCGTAGTGCGATTTAAATGATGCGGGAGGCTTTTCAAGTTCTTCTGCTCCGCCGCTAGCCACTGTTGACTTATTAACACGCCCTGTTCCCGTGAACACATGACTGTTGTGATCTGTACGGATCACGGATCAACTGCGATCCGTTACACCCCTAGTAGCTTAGCTCTTTTATTGATCAAGTAGGGTCCACACAAATGGACTGTACTTGGGGCGGCTGTGGTTTGGTGGCAGAGCGGTTGTCGACCAATCTAAAGGTCGGCGGTTCAATCCCGACTTCCCCCAGCCATGTGTTGAAGTATCCTTGAGCTCCTACTGAACCCTGAATTACTCCCGAAGCTGCGCCTGTGTGTGAATGATTAGTTTAATTTGTACTGATTGACATTTAGCTCCTGTCATCAGCATGTGAATGGGGTGAATGGGATATGTAGTGTAGGTTTGAGTAGTCGGAAAGAATAGAAAGGCGCTACACAAGTACAGTCCACTTACCATTAACACAAGCTAACGTTACTTTTAACCAGGTATTTCGAGTAAACGCAGCATAGTTTGCTGCGGTCTGAAATAAAACTGCTGATCGGAAAGGGACGCAACATTCCGTATGACGCACCGATTCGTGGACTGATGCCTACGACATCTCTGCATGCAGCAGATTGCAAGAATAAGCTAACACAACCATTGAATTAGCTAAGCACGCTAACCATCACAATTCAGTGCAGTCTGCCAACACCTGCCAGCTACTTGTCAACAGCTAACCACTGGCTAGCTACAATTTCTTCACTGCTGGCAGACAGCGAATAAAATGAAGCATTGCTGGTTTTGGAGCAGTGAGAGGAGGGGGCACAGCTTATTGACGGTTTGATATAGAACAAAACGCAGCCATTTTGACTCATCTATGATAAAGGCAAATTGATACAAAAATGCTTGGATACTGTGCATACATCTGCAAAGACATGTTATACGACACAGACACTCTCTCAGAATCTAATCGATGTGACAAAGTCCCACCAGGAGCAGCACTGTGAGCTGTGTCTTTGTTTTCCTGCGGAGCCGCCAGACCCAACAGCGAGTAGGCTACAGAGTTTTGCCTTAGCTGCACCCATTTGTACATTCTCTGCATGTGGAGAGCCTCCACCCAAATTTAGAGAACAAAAAGCTTTTGAGATAGCACTGACTCGGAATGACGTTGGCTCAGTGTAAATGAAAGCAAAAACAGCGTTGATGTAGTTAACACTCAGCCCTTCATTACACTAACTTTGAATGAGCATAAATTCAATCATACAAATTTATGAACCAACCTTTACTATGACCTTCTTTCACATGGAAAATAACGTCTTCAAAAGCCCTTTTAGCCTACTATACTACAAATAACCAACACAAAATGTAGCCTTAGCAAAATTGATGCAACACAACAGATAAACATTTTTTTTTTTTTTTACAGACGCATGTACTACCTATGACAGATAAACATTTCTCAACATCGGAAAAGGAAGCACAGAGATTAAATGCAGCGGCCCATGAGACGATCACTTCCCGCAACATCTTCCGACCACCCAGCCAGACAAACTGGATCAAATGCCACCACAAGTGGTACGACCGCCTGGGCTAAGAGCTGGGCTTACCCAGCTTGGACCTCAGGCTACTCCACTACCCAGCCTACTCCTGGCTAATGTCCGTTTAATAGCAGCAGTAACCAGTCACCCACTTTGTTCTGCTACATTATGCATTTCCGTACATATATTACCTAATGTATTGCTGTGAATGGAATACAAATATGCATTTAAACTAAACATTTCAACAACACCGCGGTTACGCAACATAATGATTTCATGCTTGCCTCAGAGCTTTAACAATAAAGTTGTGGATAAATCACCACTTTTTCAAGAAACATAACACTGAATATTTGAAAATAGTTCCACATTGTAAGATAGTTCATATGACATCTTTGTATCAGCCTCATATACTACTACGATTTAACAAAATTGGCCTCAGAAAGGCTTGTAATAGGAGTCAAATAGTTTAACCTGTAACACTATTTGACATTTCAGTTTAAATCAAATTTGACAGGCATTATCATGGACACATACGTAAGCACATGGCCTTAGTGTGAATATTTCAAATACAATTTTTAATGTAAATTATCATTTTTATAATTATCAAAGTTTTCTTGGTCATACCATTTGACATGTAAACCTAAGCATACCTGGCCAGATGCTGAACATGTCAAATTCTAATAAGAGAGTTCCTAACCCTGGCATGCAGCAGATGGGGTCATCGGCCATCCTTCTGTGATATCATTTCTTGTTACACGCTCTTCTTGCACAATATTAACAAACTAGCTGCTTGACTGGTGGTTACACCAACTTGATACCAAAGGACGTTCACTTGACTGAACCAGTTTTGGGCCAGCTACTTGGAAAGTGTAAGCTAAGCTAGCAATCACTCTACATTAAATGAAGCTTCACTACACTGAAGCTATCCCCCAGAGAAATATAGCAAGCTATGCTACGGCAACTCTTCAGTTCACTTCACTCCAATTAAGATTTCTTGGTTTTCCTGTAACAAAAGGGGGAATAAATACTACAACAACGAATCAAACATCGGTATCACCCAAATTGTTATTTTAAACATCGGCATGGGCCTAGAATTTCACAATCCGTGCATCCCTACTTGGAAAATTACCCCAACCTATTGAGAGCATGTAACCCTTTTACTTAATTCCAAACAACCAAATTGGAGATTCAGGGTGGTATTGCAGTACCTGTCTTCTGTCTTGTAAAGTATGTATGAATAACCACTACAGTACCTACAAACACTGTGTGACAAAAGCCCCCCCAGGACATCTTTCCTCCAATGAAAAGCTTCCGATTAGGGCATAGGATTCTTGATTCTGTACTTTATCCTCAAGAATAATGTCCTTTGTTCACTTACACCCAACTAACAAAGCACATTCCCAAATCATCGGGGCCCTGCTACAGAACAGTTGTATCTTTGGGCAAAAGCGCAGGGCCAGGTTCTGAGGTGAACAGCCTGCAGGCTAGGGTAGAGTAGTAAAGACAGCAAGACAAACAACAGTAACTCTCACCCAGAAATGGACTGCAGTATTTAGCAAGCTTCAGGCCCACTGAGGATTTTCAGGAATGGGTTTCATCTTTCAGGTGTCAACATTTCTCAGCTTTCATCTCAGCCCTGTTTGACCCACCCAGGCCGATCTGACAGCACCCCAAATAAACCCTGCAGACAGGGCGGGGTTCCCTGTCCAGAGTCCCACCCAGCCTAAGTTATAGCATTCCTCACTTCCTCTCATGATCAGAGTGACAGGACAGATAAGAGAGAGGAGCAGCCAGTCACAAGGTTCTGACAATAGCAATTTAGCATTTTATACAGCAACCTTATTTGAATATAGCACATCATGTCGATATATGGCAATAGTGAGCCAAAAACAGACCCGGCAGGTCATGATTACAAAAATAGTCAGACCCCCGCCTAGCTTAGCAACAACCACCCTCCACCTGACACTGAGAAACTGCCGTCACTGGCTAATGTCTAATGCTGTTTACAGGCTGTGGCATACACACACACGTTTGACATTCAGCAAAATCAATTATAAACATCTTCCAGGAGAATTACAGTAGAGGAGGGAGGCAAAGCGTTTCTCCCAGCACTAGAATACTAAGAATGCCTAAGCATGGAAAAATTCTATCTATTTCAGCCTTGAGACTGAAGCAGACCAACAACACATTGGACTTGTTGAACTGCCTGGATAAATATGATATAGCAAGGCTGAAAAACTCTGAATAATGTCTGCTGCTATGAAAATGAGATATGAAAGCTCTGCGATTATCAGAAGGAGTGAAGATCCGCAAACTCAAAAAAGCAGAGCCACCAGAATCTGTACAGAATCTTGCATAGACGGCACTTAACTTCTGAAAAGTTTGTTCATTGTCTTTTTCTTTACATGGTTAAACTATTTGATGTAGCGATTGCAGCAGAGTTACATTAGACAAGAGGAACTCGGAGTCGCCGTAGGGAGTTTCAACAAACTGGGGGAGGAGAGCCCATTGGACGGGGGTATCAGGGGACGGTTATGCCCCCACGTTCCGGCCTTGTTCCGGTTGATGGACACGTGAGTTTTGAAATGTCTTCTCTGTGGTATGCCTAAAGATATAGCTGTACGGATGAGTAACAGATTAAGAAACATTATGCATCTTAAACGGTTCTAAATAGCTAGTTTATGTCTCACAGTAGAAGTGAAATGCACAACATGGAATTGTCACGGTCTCAACTTAATTAAAGCAGGTGATAAACAGATTAAAGCAAACAGGCTCAAAAGTCATCTTATGGCTGAAGCCTTAACTAAGGTTAAGAAAAGGTGGCCAGGACAGGTATTATCAGCTTCCCCCTCATCTCATGCAACATGACTTATCCTCCTGATTCCAGGAGCAATTCCATTTCAAATGCATATCCTAATTGAAAATTAAAGTGGTAAATATATTATTGCACAGGGCTCCCTACTTACTGAAAAACTTTAATACGGGACAAATACCAATGACCCCAAATTTTATGATGTCTTATCTGCTTCTGCTATGTGTTTGTTACCGTTTTCAAAGTCCATGTTGCTAGATTAAAGAACACCAACTTCCGAGCTAGCAACCTACACGCTGAAAATGGCAAGTTACCCTGGTTGCTAATGGTACGAAACAAGCTAGCAGCTGTTACCTTATCTTTTGCGAGGATTTAGCCATTTTTGTATCTCTCTTTTTTTTTTTTTATAAATGTTTCACCAAAACAAGTTCCCCATCAACACTTTTTTGCAAGGGCACTGTTGCTGCATCCTGGGCTGAGTGGCACCCAAGACAGTTGTGATTGGTTTACAGAAATACAAACAAGGCAGAGCGTTTTTCCCCCTTGTACCAGAATGACTATGGTTTCAGCCAGACCTTTCTCCACCGCTGGCACAGCGCTAAAACGAAGTATGGAGATAGGTCTGGCTATGCTAGATTATGGGCCATGTGGCCACGGTGATGTAAATGCTGCTCTTCAGTATCTGCCAGCTACAATAACTATCAAATGGTGTGCAGACAGTAGCTTGGAAAACAGTGACAATGGGCACTGAATTTGATGAATTTACCGCTCGTCACCACAAATGAGACAAGAATTAGGTTGGAAATACAATAGACCTAGACGCATGGATATATCAAGAGAACTGGATCAGCGTCGGAGGCGGAGCCCCGTTCTTCCTATGAAAGCTCCTCAGTGGCACATGAAGCCAAAAAAACCTAAATTTCCTGGGTATAAAATGACCCAGATCTTCCACACCGTGCAGACCATAGAGCAAGCTGAGCTGGATAACTTTGGTTTTAGCCACCTGCTAACTTAAATGAGAATAAAAATGATTTGATCATGCAGCACTTCTAGACTTCCCAAATGTTACCAGACCAAATTCTGATAGTAAAATGAGTCATTTCCAGCGGGGACCGGAATGGGCACCAGAGCCAGGCGAGCAGGCAATGGAGGCATCCCCCCCGCACCGGGCCTGAAACCTAATAAAATCTGCAGTAAGTTCAATGGTTATCGACAGCAGCTTTTATTGGTCTTGGGACAGCCAGACAGCACAGAGAACCTGGCAGCCTGTGCGTGTCAGTCATTGACGGAGCAGTCCGTCAATCCCGCCTAACACTGTAAATACGACATGTGATTGGACTGTGCATTAGGCCTGCACGATAAATCGTTATAAAATCGCCATCTTGATTCACCCTGTTCACGATTTTAATTTTAAATGACTTCGATTTAAAAATAAATAAATAAGGCCTTTATTTTGAAAGGACAGCTCTCACAAAGTTCAGGGCTTCACCCTCAGCCAATGACAAAGCACCTTTTAGTCACGTGTTTCGAGCGAGCGCTGTAGTTTTGGAAATAAACAAAATGGATATCAGTGGTGTAACGGATCCCTAAACTCACAGATCGGATCATTTATGACATGAAAACTTACAGCAGGAACCTTTGGTGTCTACATACCGTTACATACCGGCGATGTGCAGTTTTCTATGTGCCAAAACAAATATTTCTTGTACTGCCAGTTTGTTTTGTCCTGGTTCATGTGTGGAATAAACATCACGCTTCATGAGGAAAAAAATCATTGCAGAGAATCGTGAGATCAATTCTAAGCTAAAAAAATCATGATTCCGATTTTTCCCAGAATCGTGCAGGCCTACTCAGAACCTAGAATCACAGTCTTGGAAACGGACATTTTCCAGAAACGTTCTACAGGCGCACGTTAGAAGTTACTTTTGCTAAGATCCCAGTATAATGAATGATCTGCTTCCAAGGCAGCTGCAAATTTGCTCAGACTTCAACAATCCTATTACGGCCAGGGAGAAAAACCTGGAAGACTGTTGGCCCGGCAAATTAAAAAGAGTCACATATAAGAGGCGCAGGGCCCTGACGCCGCCACGCAGGGCTGGAGTAATCGTATAAGTGCCTCTGTAAATAGGCTAGGGGGCGTGTACCGTAGGGAGTCATCTCACTCATGCTACTCACAGCACCAGGGTTACGCACGTAACCTAAAAATAATTACCCTCATTGCAAAAGAAAACAGTCCTCCCTCACTTTTAGCTTCACCTCCAATATAGTGGTTTAGATGACTTGGCTAAACTGTGAACTTATTTGCAACCTTTCTGATCACCTGACTTCTCATGGGTCTTGCCCCCCACCCACCATAAAACTGCAAAAATAATACACTTCGGTCAGAATTTGGTTGATATTATTGAGGTTTGATACCCACCTTTAACAGTGAGCATTGTGCAATAGAAAGTTGGGCTTTAAAACTTTCCTGGAGTGAAGCTCCAGAGCACAGCGGCAGATAATACCTGCCGTAGGTGTATGTTAATTATCAACAGGACATGGCACAAGCCCACACCTTAAAAGACACACAGCACTGCCTGCTGTAAAAGGGTAGTTAGCACAGCAGTATAGCACTCTTTGAGCAGAAGCAGTCACATAAGAGGGGAACTCCTTAACTCTTTTTTTTTTGTATACAGTCCACTCAGATTACTCATTATGAAGCCAATCGCAGACTCACACGGTAGTGATATTTAGAGCATGTTCTTCTGAGCAGCACGTATATCCAAAGCTATCTGGTTCACAACAGCTGGCCTTCCTCACAACAGCCACGGAGCTGGCTGGTGGGCGCACCGTCGCATCTCTCTGCTTTCAAGTTTGCCCACCGTACATAATCATCTGCATTACTTTGAATGGACTTTTCTGTTACAACACATGGCAACAACCTTGTTCTGGTTGGCACTGGTTAACTGCCGGAAATTATGCAACAACTACTGAATGCACGAGTCACAAGATATGGGAATTGCGTGGTAACGTTAGGGGTTTCAGCTCCCAGTTTGGGCCGCTGCTATACATTATCAAGTTTACTATGACCAGAGTGCAAGCGCTTGCAGAAGGTTGACATCCCTGACATCCCAGTTAGGTTAGTCTTTCGCTTGGGAAATCAGTAGCTACATGCATTGGAAATCAAATCTAATCATTTGACTCCGTGAACCAGGTCAAAAGCCAAGACTTCAAAGTTACAAATGAACTAAGCAGAGGCAGAGGAACCTGCAGCAGTTTTTTTCAGCCTTTGCACTTTAGTCTATGTACTATAAAATCTTGCAAACAGACCTGCAGACACTTGCATGGGGCTTGGTACAGAGAACTGTACATGGACTAACTTACTAGGAAATCTCAGAATCACGAGGATCTAATGAGAGCCACGCTGAGTGGATAGGGCGGCTGAACACTTGGGCTAGCATCTCATTTAGAGACATGTTAAAGCACCCTTTGGCTGCACTTACCCATTCCAGGACACGAATGAATGCAAGAGGTTCTTTCAACGGTCCCACGTCCAGAGAAAACCCAGACGCCAAGTTCTGTAGATAACAAGCCAGGTGCGTAAAAAGACGAGCAAAGGCACACAAACATGTCACGTTAGTTAGCAAGCCAGTGGCAAACGACTTACCGTTCACACTAGCGCCCACACAACTAACGTTAACGTTAACTAACGTTCCCTCTTAACGTTACTGTTACCGGTTTGTCACCTTGTGGCTAACTGGCCCTGCCCTTGTTAGCCTAACGTTACCCCTGCTAACGACATGCTAACGCTAACTCCCGTCCACCTGGGTAACGTTGTTCGGCTAGCTCACCTACCTGAACAGTGTCCATTGAGGCGGGCAAAGACTAGAAAGCAGTTCGTGTTCCAGGCCAAAAGTTGTCAGTTTGGTGGTTAGGCTAACTTAAAGCTCCTCCGTGCGCATTCGAACTGTGACTAACTGTCGGCAGGCGGCGGGATATCGGCACTGATAAGGCTCCTGTCAAAGCGCTCCCCGCCGGACCGCCGTCAACCGTCCAAATCAAACACACGCCGCTTCCGGCGTCTCCTTTTCAAAATAAATGTTCTTCAAGCACATGCACATGAAAGCTCCATCTGTTGTGTGGCCCATTTCGATCACAGCATATTAGTCCTTGGACTTCTAATCTGCACGTCAACGCGATGCACGATTGAACAGTCTGTGCGCTCCTCCTCCTCCCTGTTGCTGTCCCACACGTTTGATCAATAAAGGACGTCCCCTTCAAATTAATGCAAGTTTTATCCCACTAACTTCTTACCTTCTCAAATATTGTTTAAGAGCAACGGAGTGTTAGTCGACTGTTTTCTATCGAGACTGTCGCTTTGAGTTTTTGGGGAATTGGGAGTGCTGCATAAAAGGTTGAAGCACTGTTCTGCCTTTCATTTCATAAAAATAAATACATGTGTCCTTATGAAATAGTCCCCTGAGAAATAAATGTGGCATTATGAAAAAAGCTATTTATTTATTTAATTAACCATATTGACTAATGTTTTAATTTCATATTGAATGAAATGACATTCTATAAGCGACACCCTCATGAGACAGATTAATGTAGACTATTTCGAAGTGGTGTTAGAGAACCTGATGCACCAAGATCTGTTGGATGTACAAGTACTGATCCTCCTGCCCCTTGCCTTAACCTCTGTCTTATTCTGTCTTACTAAGTAGCTTATGCAGATACAAATCAGTAGTGTTTCCTTTTTGACATAATACCAAGTCCATTACAAATCATTGCATGGTCTACGCGTCTGAAATAAAAGGAAATGATGAAATGATCTTGGTTTTGCAAGAGCACTCATCAGATATAGAACGCACTTAATGCTGGGAAATGGTAAGAGAAGCGGGCTGTAGTACACCTTCCATGAGTTCATTTCCAGACTGGGCTTGACATTGTAGCGGCCCTTCCTGAAAATCAGGGTTTCTCCCGACAGAAAGGCGATTCGAACGTTTTCTTTGTTCGACTTTCTACCCTGGACTTTGTTGTATGAGCCTGTTCAGTGTGTTTATGAGGCGATCGGAATGTAAGTTGTAGGTTTGTATTTGTCCGATTCTTGTCAGCAGGTTGCTGCCTGTGAACCTTCTGTAATAAACAAATGAAGTTAGTTTTTATTGTTTGATTTATTATTCCGGACGAGACAAAGCCACCTTAAACACCAAATGTCCACTTCAAGCCATTTCCGGACTTATGCGCACGTTTTAAATGGCGTTGTTCCTGGTTAACTGGACAGACAAATGTAGACAGTGGGACGCATCAAGAGAAGAGTTTCGGACTGCAGAACACTGTACGTGTCAGAGGAGAAAAAACACTCGAGCTGGCATCTAACAATCACACGGAACAAAATCCGGTGTGGACGAGAGTGAAACCAGTTTCTACACCTACAGTAGCAGGGAATAACCCAGAATGCAATGCAGCCACAACATGTCAAGCTCTAGCTTCATCATTTGAAACGATAAGGCTACCAATATTTTATACTTTTCTTCTTGTCAACAAATCCCATGTGCAGACCCGAATTAACAATGAACGTGCGGATTAATCCGCAGCTGAAATAGTCCCTAGTAAATGCATTACATTTCCTCCTGTTTAAGTGACATTTTCCTAAAAGCTACAGTGACCAGCTGTTTTTAGAAAATCAAACGACATTTGTGACGAGTTCTTAAAGTTCTATTCTTCAATGTTCAGCAAGAACTAGCGGGCTTGGGGCTGAGAGCCACAGACAGGGTCGGGAGGTCGGAGCGTTTTGACACATTGTTGGGTTTTGGTCTTCTCACGGGATTCGTTGACGAGAATAACATAAAACGCGTCAGACGCCTATCCGTCGATGAGCACACTTTCAAGCTGCCACGTCTCGGAGTCTTCGTCAGCGAGTGGAGGTCGCTCGGTGGTGGTTGAAACAAAAAGCTAGTCAAAGTTTTAGCCATGAAAACGTTGCCAAGGTCAAGGACTCTCACACCCTGCTCATGGGCCAACCTTCACCTTTAACTGAACGCCCACATTCCGTCTCTAAGGGGTCGTTGTCTGGGAAGTGTAGTAACTGAAGGAGAAACAGACGAGGCGGCCTGAGGGAGGTCATGTTGGTTTGCCTGCTTTTGTGTTTGGTTTGGACTTTCTGTGCTCTTTGGGGACGACTCTTGTAAGCCAGCCTGGGTTTCTGTACTAACGTGAACCACACATTCGCCACCATTTATTAGAACTGCAACACTTTTGGTGGACTAAACGTGACTACAACACAGGGAGTCCTTGGCTTGTGAATTATGACTGGTTAGCCTATGTTGTAGTGCTAGGTTGCAGTTAACAACGATCAGAGGAGACCGTGTCACCATAAAACTGTCCAGAGTGATCCTCCGAGGGTCAAAGTTCATGCTCAAGAGTCAGGATCTGACGGTTTGTCCTCACAGATGAAGGTGACTGAGCTGTTCAGCAGGTCATACATGTTGACCTCCACCACCTCCGCCGATGATCTGCCACCTGCCAGGGCTACAAACACCTGCTGGGCAGCTGCCAGCTGAGCCTGCTCCTCAGAGATGATTGACTCGGCGCCTTCATGGCCTGTTGGATCTGCGGAAATCACCTGATTGGACAGAGAAGCTGTATATTAAAATAGTTCCTTTTTTTTTTTTAAATGTAAAAAAATGCACTTCTCTGCTGGTTCGCTATTTACAACACTATTTCAAATTCAAAAGAATTTTTTAATTAATAACTTGAGATTCAAAGATTTGTCACATGCTCTTTTAACATTTGCAGTTAAATGCAGGGAGGCGTAGTCTTAAGGCAGCGCTACAAGGCTAGTACGCAATTAATAATTCTAATTAGAATGCAAAAAAAGAAGAATTGGAAAAGGATAAAATAAAAAAGTTCAAATATATGTAATATAAGTATTCAAATGCAGAAGTATTATCAGTTGTAAAGCAAAATATTAAATTACATTTTGTACAAATGCAAATGCGCGGCGTAGTGCAAAGGATTCACAGAGGACAACGTGCTGGACAAGGCCCAGAATATCCAGAGGTCCCCTCATGGCCTATAAAAAGTACAAAATAATTCCAAATGCTCATGTCACACGCCCTGAAGGGAAAGTCACGTTTTAAAATTGCTTAGTTTGTAACTTTTTAGTTATTTAAACTAATAATGTATTCATACTACAGTATTCAAATAATAATAATGTAAAAGTGAAAAGTAAATCCAAAGTGTCCTTCGATTCATTTTCTTTTGATCTACTTATCACTAATCATTTCAGCTCTGTTTACCATCTGAGCTGAGGTGAGCAACACTTCCTCGTGTTTGGCAGCTGAAGGCTGAGATGACATGTGGAGAGCTTGGGTGTACAGGCGCAGCTCAATAAATTAGAGTGTCGTGGAAAAGTTCATTTATTGCAGGAAACTCGTGGATTAAACAAATTCAATGCACACAGACTGGAGTAGCTTAAGCCTTTGGTCCTTTTACTGGTGACGATTCGCCTCGCATCAAATGTATGGAGATGCACCTGTACTGTGTTTCCCGTCTGACTTGAGTGCAACGGCAGAGCTCCTTACTGTGTGGGAGGTGGAGGCCTGCTCCCCCCCGGCCTCCGGCTCCCCTCCGGCCCCCGGCTCCTCCTGCGCCTCCATGTGGCAGGAGAGCAGGTGCTCCTGCAGCTCCAGCTGGGAGCTGCAGACCAGGGAGCAGAGGGGGCAGCTGACCGGCGCCTCGCTGCTCTGGCTGGCGTGCTGGCTGCTGATGTGCTCCTGCATCTCCTCCTCCCCGCCCAACACCGCCGGGCAGTAGGGACAATGCAGCGTCGAGGCCGCTGAGCCTGGGGGACGGGATCAGGATCAGCAAAGACAGCAAATGAGGCGCTGCTGTGATTTATTCATTCATGTATATAGTTGGTCATTCTGGTTAATCAAACATCATGTGAACACGCTCTCACGCAGGAAGAAAAATGTGTTCAAATCGAAAGGGGCTGAGGTCACAAAGTGATTGATTTCTGATGGAATGCCCCAGGCTATATGCACTGCATGATGGGTATGCAACATTCATTTAACCTGAACAAAAAGCATAGCAGACACACACAGCGCCCCCTGTGATGGACTGCCAGTTCTAGTTTTAAGTCTCTCTACTTGAGCTGATGTAGTGAAATTAATCTAACTATGAAGCAAGGCATCTCTGTCAGCTTGAGAACGGTTCGTCCCATCGATTTCAGACTTGTGCTGGGGACCAGAGGGACTGCAGTGTCAAGCTTGGTTCCCTATGTCCAGATGTTGGCGCTAGAACGACAAACTTTACATTTCACAACGTCAAAAAGTATTTGACAATCCGCTCGAAGCCAGCAGAATGATGTGTGATTCTCGTTCCACCAACATTCTGACCGAGCGTTTTAAGTTTCAACAGACAAAAACAATGGAAATGCAAATGGCCTGTACATGTAGAGGACCTTTCTAGTCGTCCGACTACTCAAAGCGCTTTCACACTACAGATCACATTCACCAAGACACACTCACTCACACACCGAAGGCACAGCTTCGGGAGCAGGCTTCCAACTCTTCAGAGCGGATCGCGACGCAGAACTTTCTGGCAAAAAGAAAAAGGAGCTATCTGTTTTTACATCAACAGTGGCTGGTGTAACGTCAAGTCAGAATGTTGCCATATCACGATATGACTTATGGTGACAGATGTGATATGGCACATCACTGCATACAAACCAAACGGCCCCAACCCCATTAATGACTTGCGCCTGGCCGACCAACTGAAGGAGTTCTACTGTCGCTTTGAGACACAACCACTAACCACTGATATTTCCCGTGTATGTGTGCATCAACGCTGAAATAAAATCAGTACTGTGTGTCCACCCCATTTTACAAAAGATTAGCATATGTTTGATATTATTAGGGTGCTCAGTTCCAGTGGACACGTGCTCTCACCAGGAAAGGCGAACATGCCCGTATTTGTGCATCGTAACCCGGGCTGAAAGGGAGCATGTCTCCAAAAAGCCATCTATGCTTGTTGAGCTGCAGGTTTAGCCTCCCAAAGAGACTTGAATTTGATTTAGAAGGTGGGCGGTTTCAGAAAAGATTTCAATTTATGTCCCGTTTGTTAACAATGTTAATACTGTTAACGTACAACGTTTACTAATGGTCCAAAATTCTGTTTGTGATTTCAAAATAAAATACATTTTCGTCAATGGCAAAAAAGGAGTAATGTGTTTTTTGACCCAGAGATTGTACAATAACACATTTCAGAGGTGTGCGATACCGTAAAAGTGTGGTATTTGTGCCCAAAGGGGCGATCACACAGACTGCTCAGAGACGTCGTTTTCCGATGGCCCAGACGTGCGCTCCTTTCCTGCTGTATATTTCTACTATGCTAATTGTTTTGCACCAAAATACCAAAGCAAATACCTTGTATGTGTGAAGCTACCTGGTAATAAAGCTGAAAATGTCTTCTTATTATGCGTCTCTGCTAAAACGTGTTTGTGCACCGAAAACCGGGAGACAATCGATGATATTGCAGCGCGCTGCTGGCTGGACTCCCTGCTCGCACAACCAAACCTCTGCAGATGATCCAGAACGCGGCGGCAAGAGTGGTCTTCAATGAACTGAAGAGAGCGCACGTAACCCCTCTCTTCATCAGGTCAAAGCGACGCTCCCGGCCTACAAGACCACCGCCGGTTCTGTCTGCACCATCATATCTTCACTAACACAGACCTGTGTTCCTGCCAGGTCCCTGCGCTCTGCAAACGAACGACATCTGGTGGTACCATGCCAAAAAGGGGGGGAAAAAAAAATAAAAAATCACTCTCGCGCAGCTTCTCTGGATCCGTTCCACATTGGTGGAATGAGCCGCCTGCTCCTACAAGATCAGCAGATTCTGTAGCCGCCTTTAAAAAGCTCCTGAAGACGCATCTCTTCCATCAACACCCAACTGACAAACACTGACTTCTTCTTCCTTTCTAGCTCTTTTCATAAAAAAACTAAACAAAAACCCTTCCTGTCCTCAGCTCTGTATCCTGTGCTGAGATCTAACAGACTAGTTTCTGATGCACTTATGCTTTTTGTTACCTTGTGTTGTTAGAATTGCTTCCATTGTCTTCCTCATATGCAAGTTGCTTTGGATAAAAGCGTCTGCTGAATGACTAAATGGAAATGTAAAATTGGCAGGTGGGCTGCAGATTCCACCCACTACTCAGACACATATATAACGACACTCAACGGCTCGGCAGCAGAATACTTTCATCCTTTTAATCTCCAGTCATCGGCATCTTTGCTCCACTGGTCTGCTGTGAAAATGTCATATCTTGCGATTTCTTTTCTCAATTTCCTCCAAAGCTTTTTATTCGACACCTCGCCGGGCCAAGCGTCCCGGAGCTTAGTCAGGATCATCTACGCACTTCACCGATCTTAAGTTGTTAAAAGAAATGTCGGTACGTCAGTCGGTTTCAATTATACACGCCAATCAGTATTTAGAAAAGTAGCAACAAAAGGAGTCATGTGAAACAGCCTTCACTAAAGCGCACAAATGTTTCTGAATGTAGATTTGTATAGCTCAAAAGAGCATCAGCATATAGTGATGACCATGATGAATCATCTGAAAGAAAATCAAGAGTTTTGCTTCTTGTCAATTAAATAAGAAACAAGCATCCATCATTGCCACTTGCAGCTATATTGTCCCGTCGTTCTTCATCTCTCCTCAGACATCATTGTTGCTCACAGTGAAGAACAAGTTGATTGGCGGGTTTCTGATTATTACAGATCCATGTTGTTGGAATGTAAACTGTTATATGTACAGTAGATTTCTGTAACATAGCATGAAGTTGAGCAATAGCAAAAGAGGACCACATGTGGCCCATATGCCACTATTTACATTGACCCTTCTGTCCAGTCCTGTGCTGTCCTCACCTTGGTGCTCAGCAGCCTGGTGTTTGGCCACGCTGGCGGCGCTGGGAAAGAACTTGAAGCAGAAATCGCACTGGACCAGGGTCTTCAGCTGCCGGGTGTGGTTTGCAAACACATCAGGGTGGTTGGTCCTGTTATGATACCACAGGCCCGACAGTTGCTATGGCAACAGAGAAAGACATGTCCATAAGTACGCAGCACACTGTAATGGACATAAACACTTGGGAGGTGGGGTATGGGATTCTAATCCAACACACGTCTTTTTGTCAAATTCAGCATATATGTCCTCACGGTCCGCTGGCTAGCCTCGGTGTTAGTACGCAGCCCTGGCTCTGTAAACGGGAACCTAACAAAGTGCTCCCGACCGAGCCAAGAAACACTGTTCCAGCCATGATGTGCGTGTCAGCTAACGCTAAAGGACTGGCCCACGGACACTCAGCGTCCTGTCTGGTTTGCCCAGGCGTGCTGTAGTTGTGATGTCAGCTACAGCAGCAGGAGAGCTGAGAGTGTCTCTGTCTGCAGCTGCTGAGCTGCTCCGGGAAACAGCTCGTCCTCTCTGGCTGTTAGCTTAGCATCAGCATCCGTGGGGACAGTGTGCTAACCCACAACATTACTTGCTGCATCGTTGTTCGCTCTATGTCATGGTATTTGCCGTGGTACTGGATTTCTCCGGAATCACACAACCCCGCCTTTAAATACTATCACCTCAAAGTGACCGTCACCTCAGAGCTGTGAAGCTGAACAAGCTCGTCCTACCTGGTAAGACTTGTTGCAGAGGTCACAGCTAAAGGGCTTGGTTCCAGTGTGCGTGCCCTTGTGTTTGTCCAGCAGGGCGGCGCTGGTGAACACCTTGCTGCACGTGGGACACTTGTGGAACTCCTTTGGGTGGAACTCCTGGATGTGCTGGCGATGCTCCTCCAACGAGGAGAAGCTGAGACAACACTTCTGACAGTCATGAGGCTCCGACAAATCTGACAGGGAGAAGCAGCAAGTACATCATTACTACAATGTTCAGAATCAGGTTTAGTGCCGGTAGGCTTTCACATGCAAGGCTGTGCTTTGGGATGTATAAATAAAATGGACAGTAAATGATGCACACATAAAAATGCCCCTGAGAATGCAGAAAGCTGGGGCCTGAATGAGTGGCAGTGTGCGTGTCCTTACTGTGGAAGGTGTGCAGGTGGACCGTGAGTCCGCTGGCCTGGCTGTAGCCTTTGCCACATTCTCGACACACATAAGGCCGATCACCAGTGTGTGTTCGCACATGACGCGTCAGTTCAATGGACTGGGCAAAGACGGCCTTACAGTACTGACACACGTACATCTTCCCTAGACACACACACACACACACACACACACACAGAGACAAAAAAAAGACAATTTGCCGAAATAACTTAATATGATCATTTCTGGGTCTTTCAGTGAACAACAAAAACATTGTCTTTGTTACTACACAGGTGAGTGAGTGAGTGTGTGTGGGTGTGTGTGTGTGTGTGTTACCCTCAGAGTGTTTCTTCTTGGTGTGGTATGCGAGTGCAGCAGCCACACTGAAGCTCATGTCGCAGTGTTTGCAGCGGTAAGGTTTCTCTCCCGTGTGCAGCCTCATGTGATTCTTCAGCGACGAGTTGGCGCCGAACTTGGCGCCGCAGTCCTCACAAGCGAACGGCTTCTCTTCAAAGTGCTCGGTGCGCTTGTGGTAAATCATGCCTGAAATATGACAAGCGGGAACATGACACGGTTTCATCTCTTGAAGCTCGACCGACTCGCAGAAATCCTGTCTGTAGAACATTTCCAATGAGGTCTGGAGAGTGACCCGCATCGAACACGTTCACTTTAGAATGGAAAAACCAATATGATAGTAAAGAAACAACTTCGGGACGGGATGAAACAACCACATCCAAATTTTCATTTTACAAATTCAAAATCAATTTGTAAAATGAGACAATTTGTTATGAAGTTAAAGGACCACATCATTACCATATTGGCTTTAATGTTGG
Source organism: Coreoperca whiteheadi (assembly GCA_011952105.1). NCBI lineage: Eukaryota > Metazoa > Chordata > Actinopteri > Centrarchiformes > Sinipercidae > Coreoperca > Coreoperca whiteheadi. The sequence continues at coordinate 3,021,431 of CM022473.1, read as the reverse complement.
TAGGCTAGTGAGCTTCTTCCAGCCCGCTCACAGAACCGGTTTTGAAGGAAAGTGAAAATGAGTCCAAAGCATCTCCTGATGGAGGGATTTTCATACTGAACGAATGAGAGGTCGCAGCTTCCTGTGTGTCTTTACCCCAACAGTATCAAGTGGCAGGTTACAAAGGCTGCCCCGTACACCTGTATACTAGTGGTGCAACGGATCGTCATTGATCCGTTCGGATCGATACCTTCGGTTCGGCACACACGTGATCTGCGGATTGATTTCTGAAATAAAAATGTTGTGTGCTTGTTCAGACTAGTCAGCATACACTGGGTCTGCCTTCCATAAACACAATACAATAAACGCCATGTTGACAAATGAAGGGATTCTGTCCACAAAAACGCTAAGGGGCTTTCAATATGCAACGGATAGAGGTGGTGTTGAGTTAAAACCTATTTTTGAATATTTTCTTCATGCCTGTGACATATTCTGCAGGTGGTATTGCTGGTATGAAGTTTATATGACCGTCAGAGCATTTTCACTGTCTATTTTGGCCGAGAACTGCAGAAAACATAGGCAAGATGCGGAATCTCTAGATGAGTCGCCGCCGCAGCCGCACGTGAGCCCCGCTGCGTGGCTGCTTTAACCCGTTAACATGAGCAAGTGACAAGTGAGAGGCTCCGTGACGCAACACAACTTATGGGCCACAGTGTGAATGCAACACAAAACCTTAAGCCAACACGCGCCTGCAATGCAACTGTAAATATGCCGAAGCACCCATAGATTAGTTTAATTTCCGCCTGACGCCATACGAAACATTACTTAAGATGACACACGCATGACCTGCAAGTTCCAGAGTCCCAGCTAGGAGCGCAAAGCTGGGCATTATCATTAGCGCTGTGTGCAGACGCAGAGAGCACGTTCCAGGCAATACTCCCCCTGGACCAGCCGATTCTCACCGGAGGGGTGGGCGAAGGTTCGCCCGCACAGATCACAGGCCACCTTCTTCTTCACTCGTGCGGTGCTGCGGTGAGCCTCGGCCCGATGGCGCTGCATGGCCCGCTGGTTGGCCAGCTTCTCGGGGCACTGCGGGCACTGCTGCTCACACTCCTTGGACATGGGGCAGCGCTTCACGTGGGCCAACATCCGACATTTGTAGGAAAAACCCTTCTTACACCAGCGACAGGAGTAGGGCTTGGATGGGGGGGCAGAGTCTGCCGTAGCGTTTATCACTTTCTCATCCTCTTCGGTTTCTTCCTTGCCATTTTCTTCCTCTCTCTCTTCGTCTAGCTTCTCTTCACTTGGGGTGCTGTTCTGCTTTCCTGAGTCAACTGTAAAAGACGGAAAAGGAATGATTACCATTATCCCAGCAACAGGAGATAAATATGACAGCAGTGTATTGAATGTAAACGGGTTCAACTGAAAACAGGCTGCTTTAGTGTAGTAAGATTGCATTTGGAGATGCATTTTTAATTTCCAGAGACGATATGAGGTGAAGATTAGCAACTGGAAGACTATCCCTACTGTCAGAGATAGCTAACTAAGTACAGTCTCAGTGACCACAAGCAATCGAGAAAGGAAGACCCAAAGAAATCACGGCAACCAAAATGAACAGAATATGTGGTCGCTGTTGGCCAGCTGAGGCTGAGACAGAGAGGCACTTCCTCCTTCAATGTAAAACATTCAATGAAATATGGAACATTTACTTCAACAAGTTCAACTCCGTGATCTCACATTTGAACGACTTCAATGAGCTCACCAAATTAAAAATAGGAGGGGGGGGCACATCTTTCTGCCCAACATGTATCGACATGCCACAACATGAGGGACAGTGAGTGACCTAGACACACACACACACACTATGGGGGGTGTAAAGGGCGACAGAGCCTCCATTTTAATTCAGTGGACATGGAGATATGCGGACTATGCATATTTACCTTTAAAACAAAAACTAGCCTGAGTTAGAGTGGGGAATAAGTGTCAATAAGTTAACACAATCAAGTTCTGTTCAGTGTTGTCCAATTAAGTCATCACTTACAAACGTACATTTCCTTAATGGATGATACAGAATCTGACTGCATTAGGCCGTAGCCCAGTACATTTTAAATATATTTACTCAGCTTTAATCTGATGGGAACAAAAAATGGGTGAAAAATGTATAGATCAAAGACACCGAGATATGATTGTAAGATCACAATCTGATCCAGTATATATATGTTTGGTGATTCGCACTTCGACGTTAAAATGCAGCACATTTTACATTTTAGACTTCTTTTTGGATTTTGACTCAACAGCATTCAGCTTGATTTCAGCTACTTCAACAAAGGTGGTGAATTTAAACACAGTCGCTGAAATGCTGTTTGGACACGTTCAGACCATACGCAGCCTATTTTCTTTTTCACTCACTTTCACGCCACACCCTGCAGCTGCGCCACGGTCCTGCTCACTCAGGAGTATCAACATATAATCTCCTGTATTATAGGCATTATGTTCCATCGTGTGCGACCAATCACATCAGCAGACTGCACGTTATGTGCAATAAACATTTTAGTGGAACTGCTCGAACGAGCCCACAGCCGTCTCGTGTGCACAGTCACAGTGTTACAAAGGAGGACATGCAGAGCTTTGATTCTGAGCTGAGGGTGACTCGGTGCTGTGTAATATTTGAATGTGAGGGAAAAAAGAAACGACTGACAGCACATAAAAGCAGTGACTTTAGATAGTCCTGAATAAAAATCCATCCATAATATCCAACCAGGACTTTAATTCAGACAGGCAGTGCTAGCTAATCAATGCGCTTCGATATACGCTGTGACGGACTGAATGAACGATGAAATAAAACAGAGTGTCTGGCTCTGGAAGGGCGAGGAGACGGAGGGAAACTCATGGCTGAAACCAAGCCAGCCAGCCAGCAAGCAGGTTAGGTTCACAGAGTCAGTTACCATGGTACCTGAACCCCCAGTTCCCCGCATCTCAGGTTTAACAAGCTCAGAGTTTTTATTAAAGCCGCTTTCTGGGTTGCGAGCCACACGCGCAGTCCCAGGATGCGCAGATATTGGGACGTATAATAGGGGTGGACAAATATCAAACGTAGCTCCAACAGGCGTACCTGCCTGCCTAACTTGCACGCCACCTAACCTAGTTAACTAGTTAGCTACAGTAGTCAGGTGCAACGTCTGACACTACACCTAACGCTTAGAAAATATCAGATCTTCTAAGGGCTAAATATTTGGACAAATGATATTTTGATGCTTTGTTTCGGAAACCTTCATGCCAATAAAGCCCTTTGAATTGAATTGGGATATCCACTGGCCCAGTCACCAAGTGCTCTTCTTTACCTCCAGTTTGGCTTCCCTCGGGCTCCTCTGCGTTCCCCTCCACCTCCTCCACCAGAGCGAGCAGTGGCGTCGGGAAGGAGGCAGGAGCTCTCTGCTGAACAGTCCGGAGCAGCCTGAGGAGCACCCCCTCACTGAGCTGCCCCTCCCTCACTCTGCTCATCAGTTTCTCCAGCGCTGAGCTGGGATCTGCCTCCTCACAGCACTGACACACAACCTGGCAGGAGCAGAAATGTACCTTTATTTACCTACACTACACAGAGAACTGTGTAAATTAAACAGCCTACCTCCGGCACAGATTTTTTTTTCAAATTAAAAGGCTTCCAGTAGCTCAACAAATTATAATACTGCCTTTTCCTGGTGGGCTTTTAATCTGAAACACCTGGAGGAAGAATGTGTACAGCTCATTCCAACCAGCTTCCTTTACTTGAATGACACACTATAAGGACTGCTAGATCTCTGTCTCAGTTATTACTTTCTTCTAACTCTACTACTGTTGGCCTGGGAAAGGTGTAGGCAGATATGTGAGTACTTAAGAAGCCACACGGGAACAGCAAACATTTTTGAGATAGAACACCTGAGCAGGATTTTATTTTAAATACAGTTTAATTAATTTTTGTCATATACCTTTAAAAACGTTTTTGCATCCACTACCATCTTTTCACAACAACGCTGTTTGTGTCCATGTTTTCCTTACAACATTCATGCATTGCCACCATTATTTTTTTGTATTTCCTCGGATTCATATTTCCGCGCGTTACACTTTAAACCTAATAATAACAACCTATGCCACAACACATCTACTAGTGAGCCTAAAGTCAAACGACCCTACTTTCAAAAAAACTCCCTGGGGTCAAGTGGTTGTAGTGGATTTGACCATGAAAGGAGATGGAGAACGTGGAGAAAATAGCAGAGAGGAGGACAGTAGGCAACTGCCATAATGCACAAGTGGTTTAAAAGGAAGTGTAGAAATGAATCAGAAGGAAACTAGGAAAGGTTAAAAAGGAAACTAAATATTTGCTAAAAACTTACTTGTTGAAGATATTCTATGATTTAAGATTTAAAAGTTTCCCTGTGGAGTTTCTGCCCTCCGGTAGCATCATGGAGCTCTTTTTCTATGAGCGGGTCCACGATTTGTTCATCTCGAGCAAGCAAAAGCACACGGCAACGCATGCACAGTCCTGCCTATGGCTTCGCACGGCTCCACTGATCTACAGGTGGCGGAGACGCGCCCAGAAACGCTGCAATGCGCCAGCAAAAAAGGAATCCTGCCAGCTAATGAACATGGACGTAAACAATGAAGGGTTTAAAATATCTGCAGATGTTTTGTGAGGAAGGAAATGCATTTACATGCATTTGTTAGACCTCAAGGACTTGTGGTGAGCAACACTGAATGTTAACATCGGGGCACCCTTTTCAGGACCAGGTGCCCTGTCATACCTGTCTCTCCTGTTCATCCAGGCTGCTCTTCGCTGCCTGGCTCAGCAGCTCCAGGACAGATGACACGTTGATGAGGAGCTCCACAAGCTGAGAGGAATGTTCCAGAAGGCCAGCGGCAGGCCCATTGGGCACCTCAGCGGCCGTCGTCTTGTTTTCTTCCACTACGCCTTCTGAGGATTTGGCTTCTTCGGGCTCTGTGAAACATGGAGCGCCGTCAGAGGGTGTTAGGACAGTAATACGTTGTTGTTGTCCTGTGTGTTGGAGGGTTTTGAACTGGATCGCACAACCTAATAAAACTAGTAACTCAGTGTTACTTCAACACCTTTCTGAACTCCCCAAAAAGGCCTTTGACATGGTAAGCACCCGAAACTGACCTGAGGACTCAGAGAGCTCCACACAGGCTCGTTTACATGCTGGTTCCTCTGCTTCTTCACAGTCACCCAGACAGGCTTCCTTCTTCGGCTCGGCCTGTAGCTCTGTCTTTTCCGAAACGGAGTCGCGCTTGTTGGGTGAAACGGAACCTCCCGGGTTCACGCTCTGGGCTTTGTTGACCACGGTGAGGCTTGCGGCCTGTGCAGAAAGGACCGGGACCGGGGGCTGCTGGTTCACGAGACTGGTGAGGGCATTTTTGAAGCCGACAGCGACGTCGAACATCTGCAGGCTGTCTGCGGCAGCGACAACGCGGCTGACGTTGTGTTTGCCTAGAGGCAGCTTACCGGTGTAGACCATGTCCAGCAGGCAGCCAAACTCCTGTGAGGAAACCATGGCTGTGTCGATGGAGATAGTGTCGGAGCCATCCAGGAGAGACCTGACAGAGAGGAACATCATTTTAGTGACTACCCAACTACGAGTCAAACTCCGTTTCTTACCCATTTGTCTTTAAAGTGCCAGGATTAATATGAATTTGACCCTAACCCTTTAATTACCAAAAGACCTTGGAGAAATGGGGCGACCGGCCTCTGACAGGCCCGGTTGTTCTGCCCACATACTGCAAGATATCAGGTCACTAACACTAGATGAACCACATGATGGAAAGGGCCTTTTTTTATTTTTTCCGTCACAGAGCCAAATAAAGCCGTGCATCAAACTCATCAATATAGGGGTGAAGTGGACGTCTGTTACTAGAGATGGAAAGACTTGCTCTGGCAAGACTTGAGATTTGACTTGGACTTGTCTCGACCGACATGAGACTTGCTCTGGCAAGACTCGAGACTTGACCTCAAGGAGTTGAGACGTGGCTTTAGACTTGCTTTGACGAGAAGACCTAAGAACACCTTTGTCTTGACTGACCTGAGGCTGGACTTGACAAGAGTTCAGACTTGCGTTCACAAAACTCGAGACTTGACTTGGACTTGAGACTATGATAAGACTTCCAACTTGACTCGGACTTGTCATCACGGAGTTGAAACTTGAGACTTGACTTAGACTTGCCCAGAAACACTGCTACTACAGACAGCGCTGAGATGGATTTCCTACTTTAAACCTTTATACTGTTTCTTTAAAGTCTGGACTTTACAGCTGAAGAGGGGAAAGGGCTGGGGAACAAAAAACACATTTTTAATAGCTGCACTGCATATTAAACATTTATTTTTAAAAAAACCAATTGATTGGATTCAATTGTATTAAACTGAACATAAATGATTTTCTGTCAATAGATCAGTACCACGTTCATTACTGTGTTTCAGACAGAGATAGCTCTGTGACGTGTTTAACCAAGCTTTGTGGGGGGCAGCTATCCTGCATCTGCCAAAAAAAAAAGAGGAAAGAATGTAAGTCTTACTTCTCCATTTTAACTTTAGCTAGGTACCAATGCACCTTAGTGTCAGTTGGGTTTTTATTCAGGGTGGTCTGTGCATGGACTTACACTCGGTTTAATATTGTAGTTTTATGTCGTTGTGTCGGATGATTTTAAAATGCGTAACTGCAATGGGTCTGATGGCCAAGACTCCTGAGAGACGTGCATTGTGTTTAAGACAGGTAAACCTGACAACTTGCCCTCACTTTGACACACACACACACAAAGAAAAAAAACCTATCTCAAGGTCCGCTTCCAAGCTTTTTCCAGAGCCCTCAACCACACATGAAGAACGTGGGATGCAGTTGAAAGCTCGGGGGGGTGGCTAGTGATTGGACGTTGAGTTAAGATTTGAAAGATTTTGTCAAACTCCTAGTTTTCAAGGAGAAGAGCTGTTTCACGCTGGACTTGAGACTAGCCTCTAAATAGCCTGAGACCTTGCTTGGACTTCTCCTGAATGACTTAGGACCCACCGAACATTTCACTTTACTAAATCCCTTGCAAAGCAGTCTCTGCAGATCACCTTTCAAACCCCATGCCAAATCCCAGACTACCTGAAGAGCATGCTGGAGGCAGCCAGCACCAGCTTGTGCGCACGGTGAGGGCTGTCCCCAACCAGGATGGTGCAGTCACAGAAGTGGCCCTCCTTCCTCAGGGCCCACAGCTGCTGCATCAGCTGGCTGCTGTAGTTGGGCAGCTCCATCATGTTCTCTGGCGGTCTGGAGGGGCAGAATGTTCCGCTCTCTCTTGCAGGGGGAGGGCACCGCCGAACTCAACTCAGAAACTGGCAGTTTTTAGCGCGTTCCGCAGTCGGCAGACGTGCGAGTTACAGCGCAGAAAGGAGCCGGGGACCGGAGCACGCTCTGGCTGATCTGTTGGTGGAATGGCACACGCTTAACACGGAGGACGGCGTGCTCGTGGACTGGAAGATTCCGCCGTTTCGAACTGGTTTACGAGCCGCTTTCACACACTGACACGTTATATTCGACTACGGTAACAGGGAGGAAACTAGTCACGTTTAAAGTGCACTAGTTGGAACGGTACTTACTGTGCATTAACGTTATGCGTGCCGAATTAGTACCGTCAAATGGCTGCCAACTATTCAGGAGTAGCGACCGTTAATGTTCTTTGAGCTGTGTATCTGTACCAATAGGCAACCCCGCACTTCTCTCCTATTTGAATGGAGTTTGGCTAAATAAAGGAGGTATGGCGTGTACTTTGTGAGCTACTGTTCCTTCGCAACATTACAAAGTGGTCCCAACGTTTTTCTTAACAGCCGGCTGTTGGCTCGGGTCAACGGGACACACGTAGGACACCTGACGTCCACATGGCCTTCACTCGGTTTTCACAGAGCAACGGCCAAGCTAGCCAGCTGTCCGTCATTAGCGTTAGCGAAGGATGCTAATGCCGTCTAGAAAAGGCTACTTCTATTAGGTCAGTGGAAGTCATTGGGATACAGGAGCAGTCGTACTCGGACCCACACCCCGACGAGCATCCGACATGCAGCTTCCACTCAGCGGACGTTTTTACCTTGAACGATTCAAACGGGCCGTCTCTTTATTTAAACCTCTTTGCTGAACAATTGTGATGTGCGCAATAAAGCTTAGCCGTTTTGAAAATGGCGACGGGGCGGTACGGCAGCGAAATGGGGACGGTTCCGGCGGTCTGTTCCGGTCCGTGGACGCGCTTCATTGGTGTTCAACGTGCCCTCGGCCCCCGCCGCCATCTTCCCGTTGGTGCGTTGGTCTGAAGCCTGAAGTGAACCTGGGGACTGGGGGGGGCCGCTCCAGGTGGACGGACACCTCACGATGCGCTGCACGTGGTTAGCTGGCGGGAATATACGTGAAACCTGCTGCCTAGTTAGCAGATAGGTCCTTAAGAAAATCTCACGGATAGCCTGACATTAACCTGGAAAAGGCCGTATGACATATTTATTAGGATTTCTGTACTGTTCATCCTATCGCGTGATTTATTTCCTCCCAACATTGTCTGTAAACGCACGAAAGTGTTGTTTTGTAAAATGTCACAGACCCTAGTTATCATAATCCTAGCCCCCCCACGGGCCCCAGTGCCACGTACGCTGCTGCTAATCCCAAAGGCTGAGGGGGAGTGGAACTACTAATGAAACGCAGCCGCTCAGGGGCGCATGAACGCGGGGGAACAGACCTCCGTGTTTGCCCTTACCTCACCCCAACTCCAACCACGGGGGGGCGGCACACACCACTGGAAACAGACCTCATGACCTTTCCAGCGTCCTGATAAACCTGTCCAGTGAAATTGTTGCATAAATGCGTTCAACCAACGTGAAGCTCCGCCACCAGAACAAACTACGTACAATAATACAGCAGCTGATGTCAAGTCAGTATTTTTTGAAAGCACAAAGTCTCCTCCACTGAAGGAATCACCTGTGGGCACAGACACTACTTCATGTTGATGCAGTGTTTTCTGCAGGCGTCCACAGGACTGAAACCATCCCAATGCCAGTGAGCGGCTCTAAAAAAAAAAACACCGGGCCACCATTTACACATTATATTTGGCAATTTGCTGAAACTGTATAATTACAAGTATGTGAGGACAGGCTGCTTTGAAAATAACTTTATTGTCCATAAGAAATAACAGTGAAAAGAACAGGACATATCACTGATGCATTCTGCTTCTCACTTCCAACTCTCTAGGTTTGCGCTGCTGAAACGTATGCAGGAATCAGCCTCTATACATACCGTGTAGCTATGTATCTCTAAATGCCACATGGAGTATATAGATATAGATTTGCTGTAGAGGTAATAAATGTTCTAACATTTAAGAGCCGTTATATTTGTAATAGTTAACAGTTACTCGTGCATTCTTTTGACAAACCTGGAAACTGCTGTGAAAACAACAGCTTCCACATAATGGAAAGAAAGAACATTTGTCTTGAATTTTTCTTCTGCCATAATTTAAAAGAGTCAAACACAAAGCCCATTTCCTTGAGTAACAGTAGGTCTTAACTGAAGCCAAGCCTCAGAATACAACAGCCCCACTTAGATTCCTCAACCTGTTTCTATTAGTCAGGCAGAAGCACTACCACAAAGTCCTGCAGAATGATTAGGAAGTTTGAAGATCCAAGGCCGGCTAACCTTCTTTAGAGAAAAACAGCGGCTTTGCAACATAGTCACAGTTTTATTAAAGAAAGCCTACTCAAAACGTAAAAAAAAAACAAATTAAAGCACTTATTTATATATGGACACTTGACAAATTCAAGCTTCTTTTTTTGTGTGTTTTTTCTTTTAATTTCCATCTCATCGAGTCAAGCGTGGCTACAGCACAGCCTTCCTCAGTGCCCGAGAAGCCCAGTGCCTGCAGAAAGGGACAGAAATCATTAGATCAAATGAAAAAGACTTGGCCACCCGAAACAGTATAAAATGACCTAAATCCTGACTGAATCTATGAAATCATCTGGTCAAGCATATGGTCACCTTTCAGTGCCTGACAGTTATCAAAACTCAGATGCACAGAGACAGGTTGATCAGTACTCAAAAAGTATTTCGCTTCAATACCAAGCCCTCAAATGTCAGATTCTTCACTAGAACACATTTAAGTGTGAATTGGAAATTCTACAACGAGGCAAGATCCATCTAACACTACCATGCTAAAGCAGTGTTTCCCACACAGAGACTAATTTGTGGCGGTGCGCCACAGATTCAACACCGGCCGCCACACGTTGCCTTTGGTGAATTTTTTTAATCTATTTTTTTAAACGCTATTTAAATCACGCAGCATATTTCTTCAGCAGCGTTTCCTTTCCCTGCTCTCCCACACACAAACACGTTTGTACAGCTATACTGTGAAGACCTTCATTAACATAATGCATTCCCCAGCCCCTCACCCTAACCTTAACCATCACAACTAAGTGCCTAACCCCAACCCTTACGCTAAACCTAACCCAAACCCTAAAACCAAGTCTGAACCCTCAAACAGCCCTTTGAAGGTGTCTTGAAAAGTGAGGACCGGACAAAATGTCCTCACTTTCCAAAAATGTCCTCACTCCCAAGGTCTAAAACGCAAACTGGTCCTCACAAAGATGGCTGTACAAGGGCGCACACACACACACACACACACACACACACACACACACACACACCTCCCCTCCGTGCACACCGCGTCTGTCTCGCGTGTTATGAAAACAAGATCATCCCTGGAAGCGTGGCCCAGGCTATTTTGTGCAGAGAAGACGGCTGGTGAAAGTTCACGAAAGGTTGGTATAATTAATATTGAATCAATTATCCCCCCCCCCCCCGGTAAAGGGGTAGTGCCTGTCTGTATCCTGCGCCCCTCTTTAGCCTCTCACGTTTTACAGCCATCCAAAAAGAATAATGAAACCTTGGCTTTAACGCATCCGTGTAGATCACAGAGACATTTACCTCCTAATGGATGAAGGGAAAAAAGAACAGAAAATCCTTTCCTTATTAAATATGACGGAAAAGCATTCTCACCTTTAAATCCCTCTTCAGGCATTCTCACTGTGAAGGATGTAGATGACAGTATTATTATAATTGACCTTCTCCCCCCACAAATCAAGGTAAGAGAGGTGAGGCTAACACCACTTACCCTGATCGACATCATCCATTGCAGCATAGTCTGCTATTGGCTCATCAGCCTGTGAGAAAACAATGGAATGAATGTTCTGGATTAATCACCATCGAGATGCTCTGATGGGAATCAGGACTGAGGCTACAGGGGTTAAGAGTTCTAGGTAAAAATCCAAGTAGGAAGTACCTTTAGGCAGATGATGCTTTCAGGGATCACGCCCAGGCTGCCCAGTGTGGCCGAGTCGTCTGTCAGACTTTTCCCATCTATGGAGAGGTTCTGGTCAAACGGGGCCACGGAGAAGGCGTGCATAATCTACAGAGTCAGCAAAGCAAAGTTAGTTTTGTGAATACAGACCACTCTGTACCCTTTGGAGCACGAGAATTACAATACTCACCATATTTCTATTTCAATATTTTATTAGAGTATCAGCTCTGGTTAAGGGATTCCAAATACCTGAGTGGAATCACTGATTCTGTGTCAACCAGTTCATATGGACAGACTCCATTCTATCCATCCCCAAGATGTCATAAACCACTTGTTTTTCATGTTCATTTTAAATGCTGCAGGCTTGTATCCAGCCATCCAGTACTGGTTCCAGTCATTTGGAGCGCTCACCTGGATTTTCAGCTCTTTAAGTGTCTGGTTAGCTGAAACGATGAGTGCTTTCTCTCCTCGGAGTTTCCTGTGCCTGGTGCTTCTCCTTATTCCACCTAGTTTGGTCATGGTGGGCACAGGAACAGCAGCCGCTGATGCTGCGCTGCTGTCACTCATCTTTAGCCGTTTTGCACCGTCTTGGGACTGAAAGAAAGTTCTCTGATTATTAGCTGTTAGGGCTGGCAATAGATGAGGCCTCTATTCCTTGTCTTTGCTAACAACGAGGAGTAGCTTAACCGTCAAGACAGTCCTAAGACCGAAGCTTTAGATCTGTGCGTGCTGCTACTTGTATTATTGTTAGTGTCAGTTGGTATTCCAACTGTTAATGGACTATAGATACTCCTCGTCCAACAAGTATTATTATTACTTAGTTTTTAGCGGCTTGTTTCGTTGCCCTTCATTTATTCATACTGCACACATCAGGCGTACACGTTTAACCAAAGCAAACTAGAAATTGTGGCGTGAGAGAAAAACCGACGGCTCCAGTGAAAGAGCAACAAACACAGGTTTGATGAATAACGACGGGACTTGTTTCACTCTGACTAATGCTAAAAAATAACGTACACCAGAAAAGGAAAAGCGATGCTTTTCCAGAAGCACACACGACCAGTCGTGTGATATTTTAGACCAATCCCAGACGGCCTGTAAAGTGTTGAGAGTGTAGGTGTCCCGTTCTTTAGCCCGGGAGTATTTGGCTACTGCTACTGTAGCTCGTTCTAGTGCTCCAGTGCCGGCAGCGGTCAGCTGATATGGTGTGTGCGATGCATGTCGCGGCATCCTTCCGTTTATAGCTATAGCGTGGTGATGGCCTTACCTGGCTGAAGTCAGGGTCTCTCTCTCCATCCACCTTTGGATGTTCTTCTTTCTCCTCCTCTGCCTCGGAGCTGCTGGCGTTCAGTTCCGGAGCCGCCTCCTTTATCATCTATGCAGATGACCAAAAAAAAAAGCCACAAAGTTAAAGACTCTGCTTCAACAATGGCATATCTGTGGATCTCATTTTAGATATCATGTTAAAAAATTACAGTTGTCCCTGTTTGGATGACCTAAACCCCCCCCCGTACCCTCTTGTCTTCAATGACTTTGCGGATGTAGATGGTTGCTTGGGTATACTCTCTGAGGTCCCTCTGCTGCTGGAAAAGGAAGCTCTCTCTGCACTCCCAACACAGATCTGAACACGTAAAACACATCACCAGCAAATTAATCAAGGATGTTGAGAGGCCACAATAGGTCCAAGCAACACTCCACCCAAAATGGTTTGAGTATCAAACTGTAGGAGTGTTACGAAGTGGCTTTGCACTCTTACCAGGCTTAGTGGTGTACTGAATGGTGGTACCCGTTGGTGTGGTCTGTTTGAGGCAGTGGATGGAGATCGGCTGGTCCACAATGAAGAGTCTGCTGATCACTTCCCATTCGCTGGGCCAGAGCAGAGCTATACTGTGCAGGAGAAACAGCACAACATGAGACCACGGCAGTGTCCACTCAGCAGTTCATCAGCTCGGGGTTCTTCTTATATTCATTTTATTTAAGCACAAAAAAAAAGCTGCACTCCTTTTTTTTTTTTTTTTGCTGTTCAGTAAATGAAACGAATGGATGAAGCGCCACACAGCGTCAGGACCAATGCTGAACTCACTGTTGTGCATCTCCGTTGTTCAGGGAGTCGTAGGTGAACATGAAGCCTCCGTGGGGACAGAGCAGCAGCGTGTTGCCCACAGTAGACACTGGAGATGATTTAGTGGGCCTCCTACCAAATGCACACACAGATGGGAGAAAAATGACCATTTGAGAGTTTGCCATGCAAATTTAACATCATAGTCAGCATCATTAGGGACTGGCCAAGACATAAATAAAATGGTCGACTTTACTGCAAACTAAATAAACGAGAGTTGGTTTTTGTCCCTGCTTATCACACACATTTGCTAATCATGCCAAACTCTTCTTTTTTTTTTTTTACCAACTCCTTTTATGGAGGGCTGAACCTGTTCTTGAGTGCATACAGTCAAACGTTATTTTGACAATGGGACAGCAGACTGTTGAATCATTTTGTTAATTTCACAGTTGACACAAACATACCTGATGAATTTTCTCCACTCGTCGACAAAAAACAGAGGGACTATGTAAAGTACATCGGTGCCCTGGAGAGACAAGCAAGAGAGGAGTTACTGTATTCCCGTGGATCGTAGGTTGTTATCATCGATCATGATATTTGTATCATTTCAAGTCTTTTTCTACATATTGGTGTGAAGAGGTCACATGACTCTGACGGCCTGACAGTGTGGTGCTTTGCTTCGTGTCTACCTGAGGCCACTTGGTGAGTGTCGGCCGGTTCTTCTCATGGAAGAGGTTGAGCAGCTGGTTCTTCTGGTCCAGAGCCATCATCTTACTGACCGCCTCGTTGTCCTTTTCTTCCTGCTCTAACGTCTGGACACACAAGAAGGAAATGCTTTTTCCACGACTAACCCAATGGTTTACTCTATTATGACACATCAGCCAACTGCGGATACCATGACTCATTCCTCTGTGTGCCTGCTGTCGGACTACAGCTTTCGTCAGTTTATTAGAGTTTCACGATGCGGTTGCAGTGTGCCAACAGAGCCTACACATTGGGTGATAGAGATACCACAAGTGATTGATCGCTGCTCTCTACCACCGTGAATTAAATACACCAGAGGCACCAGCTGTACACTGGGCGTAATTGCACCTTTTACACATCCAATTGGAATGCAGGCTTAGAGAAAATACTTCCAGAAAATTGACGCAGATGTAGGGGTATAAACAAAAGATGAGAGGGAGTGATCACTGTGGTGCAACACTGGACGGTTTGTCAACGTCTACCCACCAGGCATTGCTGACAGGGCTCTTGGTTTTGGGTGAATTCTGGGGCTTTGGGGAAGTATACCCTCAGCTTGGTCCAAACTTCAGAGGACACGAGCTTCCGTTCAGTCTCCAGAATACTCAGACCCCCTACGGCAGGAACAAACATATTAAAGACTATGTACTAGCAATGAAAACATTTTTTGTTTAAAAAAAATTGTGCAGTGTTGTTGTTAAAAGTATTAAATGCTGATGATGGGACAGTACTGTGACTGCAGACAATGTCTTCATTGAAAGTCTTCATCTCGTCCTCGTTGCCCTCTGAAAGCTCTGGGCCGAACTCTACAATGAAACAATTCACCAAGAATGTTAACGCTCACAATCCGGAGAAGTTGTTGGGTGAATTTAATACTAAAATAAAAAAGGACACCAAACTGATTGATTAAGTGGATGTGAATCAGCCAGGTCCGCCATATCCTTTTGATAATATGACAAACAGAGATTAGCTATGCTATGCTAGCAGCATGGCTCTGGGAATGGCGTTGTCGCTCGGTTGGTCCACCACTTTGGTCCAGAGTAAAATATCGCAACAACTGTCGGATGGATTGTCATGAAATTTGGTCCAGATACTCCTGGTCCCCAGAGGATGAATCCTAATGACTTGGGCCACCAGCAGGTCAAAGTGTTTAATCAGTGAAACACATCAACTTATACTAAATGGATTGTCATGAAATTTGGTTGACCTTCAGGGTTCCTAGAGGACTAACCTTGCTGACTTTGGTGATCCCGTGACTTTTCCTTTAGCACCACCTTGAGGTCTTGTGTGAGATGACTTAACCTTTCATCTAGCGCCTTCATGAAGTCAAAGTTTCATTTCTACCAACACTTTGATTTCGGACCAAATACCAGCAAAACTAATGACATTCCCGGCAGCCTCAGCTGTACTTGTGTTTGGTGCCAATTAGCAAAGAGTAGCATGCTAACACGATGGTGCACATGGTAAATGTTTTAGCTGCCGAACATTAGCATGTTAGCATTGTCGCTGTGATCATGTTAGAATGCTGACGTTAGCATTTAGCTCAGAGCACCACTGTGCCTAAGTACATCCCGATACAGGCGCTAGCATGGCTAACGTGGCTGTTTATTTTTGCAGTTAGCATTGTGTCACGTGATTTCCCATAATCCACACAAACTAGGTTTCAACATTTATGCACAGGTCAACGTTATCACGCTGACGCTACACCAGCCTATGGCAGGTTACAATGGCTAATCAATGAATGTTTTTCCCCCCAATGTCCCAAAACAGTGACAAATGCCCATTATACAGTAAGTGACCAGTTTTTTGGATTTTCTGACAAACCTTCCCAAAGCCAGAGGTAATCAGTTTACAATAATACAATGAAAAGCAGCAAATCTCTTGTGCACAAAGTGACTTTCTTTTCCCAGCTCGGTTGCCAGATTCTGCATCCACTACCTACCTACCTTTGCTGTTGTTGGTGTGTGGTCCCTGTCCATTGGTCTGGCCGTTGCTGTGTTTGGTTTCATTTTCGTCCTCCTCCAGCTGTTCCAAAGCCAGCTGCCTCCAGCTACGCAGAGATGCTTTGCCCACCCAGTAGCCCTCACCACTGACAGACACACACACACACACACACACACACACACACACACACACACACACACACACAGGCGGTGCATACAAATAATTAGATAGATACCAAGTATCGCCCCCCGTGAGGACTTCTGATATGGAGGAAATGCACTGGTTCGAAAAATACCCATAATTCACCAATTTTCACCCTGCTGAAGCGTGTATCACTACAGGCAGCTGCAACAACACAAGGGAATGGAGACTTTAGCCCTTTCTAGACATAGAATATGTTACATGCTGTCCCCATCTACCTGTTAAAGAGATGGCTTTTTGTCATTCGGACAGAGGTGACCTTTACGTTAATGTTACGGCTTCATTCAGACGTTACAGCACATATAAGGAAAGAGCTGCCACGCTCTTCTTCTCTGTTTTGCACCTGGTGCATGAGAGGAAGCGGGGAGCAGAGGGAGTTAGAGACAGACAGACAGAGAGAAAATGGCGGCGAGTAAAAAAAAGTGTTTGAATAGCAAAGAAGAGGAGTGTGTTGTGTTCTGTCACAGGCCGCAACACAGATGGATTTTAAAACTTGTTTTGTTGTTGAAGCTTTAAGGACCATCGTGAGCGCAGGGGATGCTCGCCGCCGCGTCTAACAGCCAAACTATGGATATATTTTCACAGCTTCACCACTTCATGTTAGAGGATTTCTTTGGTCTGCTGCCTGTTTTATAATATCCGTCAGTCAGTGATCGACTGGACGTCAAGTTTGATTCCTACTGGTATGTGAAGTGTTTAGCTGTATCGTCATTTGTTCATCCACGTAGTTGGCGCGAATCAACACTGGAAGTACATGGAGAGATATATTGGTGCGTTTATTACTGTAGGAGGAGTTTGTTTGAAAAAGGTTGTTTTACCTCTTTTACTCTGGTTGCACTGCCAGGGGAAAAAATTGTTTTCATAGACTAACATGAGAAGATTTATTTCCTTAAAATTGCCTCTTTCAAAGTGTTTCCTGGTTTCTTAAAGTGATTTAGTGCATAAGAGACGATGATTTAGATAATACCTTTAGTACAGTGAAAGAAGGCAGTACCAGACGTGCATATCGCTGGCTCTCTCTGCATCACCTGCATCTACTGCAGCCTTTACATTACACTTGTGCCGAGTTGAAAGTAATACGGAAATGTTTCACAGTATGACTGCAATTGTGACTTTTATTTAAAAGTAGAGAGGGGGCTTATTCACACGTGAGACTGAAATGTTAAATTGTGGCCAGATAATTTTTAAGATGAATAAAATGGGGTGCATGGCCGAAAGGGGCTATTCAAATATAATTTGACTTGACTAAACCTGACTTGATGCACACCACTACAACCCGGTAGTGTTTTTACCTGAGCGTGCGTTTGACCAGGTTGGAGACTTCCTTGTAGTCTTCATTGAGCTGGTTCTTCAGCCGCAGCACTCTGCATCGCTGGCCAACACACTCTCTACACAGAGAGGAGCCTGAAAGCAAACACACAACAGTGGGGTTCGTAAAAACGTAAGAAGACGCATTGTGGTTTTAGGAGCAGGCAGGATTAAGGGTTTTTTCTAGAGTGAGGTCTGCTTTCATTCTAATCTGACTGCAAACAAGAGCATTGCCTAAAGTGGCAGAAAAACTGATTCAGCCACTTCTGCTTTCGTGATATTCCGGTCAACTAGTGACGCTGATGATTTGTCAGCAATCGATTAATCACAGTTAAGAATTTGCTCGATCGAGGTCAACAAACTCGCTGCTAGTTGCAAAACTAACCCGTTCAGTTTGCTGTGGCTGCTGCGTCTTTAACTGTTCCTCCCTCTCAGTATTATCCTTTGCAGAACTTATCAGCCAATGTTTTTCTCGTCTGTAGCCCCACCCCCTGACCACACAGATATGCTCACACTCTAAAATAACAACTGCAAGTGCAAGCATAGTGTTTCAATGAATATTTCAAAACATACACAGTGCTATAATACAGACTGTCTCAGACAAACCTCGTACAACTCTCAGGAGCCTTAAAGGTCCAGTGTGTAACCATTAAAAGGATCTATTGGCAGAAATGGAATTTCAGATTTCGAAGTCTGTTTTCATTAGTGTATAGCCAGCTGAAAGTAAGAATCGTGGTGTTTTCATCACTTTAGAATGAGCCCTTTATATCTACAGAGGGAGCGGGTCCCCTTCCACGGAGGTCGCCATGCTGCACCGCCATGTTTCTACAGTAGCCCAGAACGGACAAACCAATCGCTGGCTCTAGAGAGGGCCGTTCACGTTTATTGGCGAGCGGGATTCAAATGGTTGCAATCTGCAATTTCACCGCTAGATGCCACTAAATCCTACACACTGGACCTTTAGGGCTACGCAAAGTTGATTACATGCGTACATATCTGATGTGATGATTTCTATTTTAGAATACTGAGATACCTATTTCTGAATTGGAAGCACTAACATCTTCTCAATTTAGCCGAAGCTCACGCTGTGAGAAGAGACCACAGCCTGTGTTTGACTGACCGTCAAGTCTGGGTCCTCCGCCGTAGCGCTCGAAGAGGAGCTGAGCAGCTTGCAGGGAAACCCTCTTGGAATCTCCCACCTTATCTGGGTGCAGTTTGCCGTGAGAACACAGGAAGAGGGAGTTGTCGATTTCTTTTGTGGCAGTGGAGTCCTCCAGCCACTTCTTCAACCAGTCCAGGGGGATAAACTCATACGGCTCGCCTGAGGAGGGAAAGTAGAGAAACACATCAAGCATAAAGTGACAGGGGACCCCTGATTCTGATTCCATCAATCCAGGTGTATTCTGTGACAACAACCGGCCCTCTGTGTATTATCAACATCCATGTAAAAACACACGTTAAGTATGGAAATTGTATGGAATCAAACGCAACTACTAGTTTCCAGTTAATAATTGCCTCTGGAAACTGTTGATATCATTCTAATACGCAACATCCAAGCACAGTATTTGCTTTTGGTTCAGTAGGGCATCGTGTTGTACTAGCAGCAGTATTACTACAGACAGGGGAGCCGTTAAGCAAGTGACTGTCCCGCTATTACACCGTCTGTACTTTTAGCATGTAAGTCACAACAAACATGTACACTCGCTTTAGTGTTTGTTAAGTGGACTGTGGGTGATTAGGGAATGTTTTTACCGACCGTCTCTTGCGGGTAAAAGCTCGTAGAGCTCCTTCACCTCCTCATGCTTGGCTTTGCCCTTATCCACGCTCTGTTTTCTCATGTCGGCCATCTCACTGCACCACTCCTCAAATTTATGGTTGTCTTGGTCCACCAACCTCTGAAGGAAGGCTACGAGCCAGGACAGAGGTAAAGGAAAGCATCAGAGAAGCGACATGGACCAGACATGAACGCCATCTTTGGCTCCATCGAGGAACAGGGACACATAAACAAAAACATGCAAAATTCCTTAGGATTCCACTACTCACCTGGCACCTCGACATTGGTCCTGGACGGATCGGAGCTCTCCTCTTCCTGGACCTTATACACCAGCATGTAAGCATTTCTGGAGCAGTGGTAGCCTTTGCTGCACTTTGGCTTCCGTGCCTGGGACTTCACGGTCTCAGCTGCAGACCAAGAAGGAAGGGCATCAACTTTGAGAAAGTGCATCGATTTGCAGACATGACCATCATGACGACACATGATCATGACTAGGCATTTTCAACAAACAAACTTCTTGACTGAATTTGAAAGTTTCAGCTGGGTTACAATATGATGGGTTTTGTTGTTTTTTTTTTATATTATTCTAATAAGAACATTATTCTAAATTACAAATAATACTGGATAACACTGCTAGAACATAACACTATATTAGGCATCTATGACTTTCAGGAAGCTGGAACTATACATTTTCCATTGAGCACTACTCACCGATGTCCTCCTCATTGCCAAGCTGCAGCTTCTTGCCTTCCATCTTCTCGATTTCCTCATCGTTGAATTTGTACCAGTCGCCGGTGCGAGCGTCCTTCACATGGGCGATGTAGTGGCCCGAGTAGGCACTGATGCCCCGGTGGATCAACACCGCACTCAGTTCATAAACACACTTCTGGTCTGGGGAAGGAGTCAGTCCAAACACGCAACAATATCAGCGCGCTTACTTTTCAAAGAGTCATCATCGAAAAATGTCTGCTGTTGCTCGGTGACAAGATGTAGTACAGTCGAGCAACCAAAATACTAACACAGATTTAGCAAGCAGTGAGCTTGTGACAGCAATACATCACCCACATGAAGGTACCCCCGCTTTGACACTGTTGACCATGTTTTGAGGACTATTGAAAATGTCACACTTTGTCTTAGTCCTTTCCATTAAGGGAGAGATAAAGAGTGTATGTATTTTGTATCTCCTGTACGACTGAGACATGCCAGTGTGCATTGATTGTTAAGCAAAAGAGCAACGTGTGTGTGTGTCACTGATATTTTTACTGCTAATACCTTGTTTTCCTTCCAAAAAAGGCCTCATGTCCAACTGCTCTGGAAAACTGATAAAGGTGTTGAGCTTCTTCTTGTGGCCAGTTTGTCTGGAGAAGACCACATGGTTTTAGTAAAACCTTCGTTTTCCTACCAGTACAAAGTAAGACACTAATAGCATCAGTAGTTAATCCAGTAAGTGAACTAAAATCTGTATTTTTGTAATCAAAAAGCAAATATATTGTCTTGCCAATGTGATAATAGTCACTATGTATGCTGTGCCGTTTTACACAATGCAGTACAAAGTGATGGCAGACCTATCAAAGACAAAGCGCATGAGCTGCAGGTTGAGGGTTGGAGGAAGGCTGTGCAGTCGGATCCTTCGGGTGGCGCTCTGTTTGCTTTGACAGCTCTCACAGAAGTAGCGGTTCTCCCCGTCCAGCTTCTCCTCCTGCAAGACGGAGGGCGAGGGGGTAACCATTGTGGTGACAGCAAACCCAAGCACACACGTCGAGACTTTTTCAGACGCACGCACGCAAAATTCAAACTGGACAGATGGGTTGATTTAATGTTATTCTGCATCTTACATTTTGTGAAGCACATTTTAAATACACTGACCCATAGGGCTACACAGTTCTGGTGAAAATCAGAATCCCAATTTTTAAGCCCCCTACTCAGAACTGAGATCACGATTTACAGTACAAGCAATATGATCATTAGCCACTGTCAAGGACACACAGCTTTTTTTGGTTAGTTTTTCTTTTTAACAGGCAGCTCACACGCATGAAAAGCTGGATTCAATAAGGAACAACTAATTTATCTTTTTTTTTTAATCTCAAAATATATTTTTTCAAAACATTAGTTCTTTTTCTTTCTTTCTCTTTTCTGATGTGGCACGGCTGTCGACAGTAATGGGACTGAGTGCTTCCTTAAAACATGTATATATACACAGTACATACACCGACGCTATGATATTTCCCCATTTATAGTTCAACAACATATGTATGTGAGTTTGCAATTATCGCTATAGTTCTTGTGGCCACTGTGTATTATTGATATTGTTGCATCTGTCTGTGTTAATACAAATATTGTAAAAAATGTTCCCTGTGTGTGTCCTGTTATGGTGGAAGACTGCTTTCACAATGGTAAATGGACTGTACTTGTACGTTGCCTTTCTAGTCTTCCGAACAGACTACACATTCACCACGACTGCTCATGACAAAGTCATTACTGATATAAAAAAGAAGAAAGAACTGTACGGCTAATGTATTCCACAGCTGAGTTTGATCATAAATCTGCTGTGGCCTCAAAATGATGCATGTTTTGCCTTCCTGCCTAGACTGCTGCTTGACATTTAACAAGTGTTTAGAACATTAGAGCAGGTAGCACAGCAGTTGTGGGAGGGTATTGAGTAGCATTAAGCATTAAGCCGCGTAGAGCCATATTGTTGGTTCTGGTCCTAGCCACTGTAGTGTTTTTAATGCGTGACTTTTGCTTGCAAAGTAACGTAGATGCTTTTGGCTGTCATCATCGTTGTCTTTGAAACCAGGTCCACGCAGTAGACCCCACAACGTTGTAATGGTACAAGCACAGTGTTTTTGGAGATGTAGCACATTATTGTTGCTCCTAAAATTATTTCACTGACACAAGTGCTAAATGTGTGTGTGGGGAGTGAGGTTTTATTTATCCTACGCTGCCATCGTCCCCTTTGTTGTGCTATTAATTATTGATGCGCTTAACATTACACAAATACACTCATGCCAAACAGGATTTATGGGAGATGATGTTAAGACGTGCAGTGTGGCAGGGAATGAAAGCTACCTTCAGAAACTCTGTGACACACTCGGTGAGGTTCTTGTGGCCCTGGATGTTCAGCTCCAGCTCGTAGAATCGGGACGGCAGCGCAGATGATCGTCCACACTGGTTACAGCTGGAGAACAGCCAAACCAAGAGGACAGATTCCAACAAAACAGAAAACGGCTTTTATTACAATGGAGTCATTGGTGAGGTAATGACGAGTTTTCAAATCCAATGTCAATTTCAATGATTTCCATTCAATATCTTTTGAGTCCTGAAATTCCATTTTTCCTGGCTTAATACTTATAATCATTCCAACTCTAATAAAAATCAAGTCAACCACAAAGTAGCCGTACGCCTCCGCATGATTCTGGTCCCACTCCAAATGATGACTGTAAGAAACACATAACTAAACCAAGCCCCATAAAAAGGCTTATCAAAATACCTGCTATCTGGCTTGCTCCATTAACATGACAACAACATCTCCCTGAAGAAAGTTGAATAAATGGCTGTTAAACCCAGGGCTCCACGGGTCGCACACGAGACCACAAATCTGCCGAGTGGGACTGAACATTTTCATTGGTCGCACCAGTGCGCCTGAAATTTAGCAGGTCTGATGAAAATAAAAAAAACATACGACACCGTCGATTAACCGGTGGACATTCTGCCCTCGCTAAAATTGTCCAAGTCGTGAGCCAAGGCCTGACACCTCACTCACATTTGAGTTTCAGCTTGTATCTTTGTGAGGCTGCCAAGGTGACAGACTAAAGCCTAATTTATAGGTCAGCAAAGAAGAGTTGTGCCACAAGGCATGGGCCATAAGGCCAAGAAGATAGTTTGGACATAAAGCCAGCACATTTTGTGCAGATAAAGTCACAGACATTGTCACACAGCAGATGGGACATCACTGAATAAAACAGAAGGTGATGGCAGAACGCTCAAAACATCCTTCTGCAGTGGTGTGAGTGTCGGGAGAAATGCTTCCTTCACCTGCCTGACAAGCCAGTATTATCCATTTACCTCCTATGTAGTACAAACAGAACATGCAGGCTCCATTCTTCCTTGCAACTAAGCTGAATACAACATTTCCTCATCCACCAAAATATTAGTCTTGGTGACTTGTTCAGAAATGTAGCTCACTTTGGCCTCTGGACGCGATGGCGCACAGTTAATGAAATACAAAGCGTGACATTTCCACGTAAGTGGAAACTTGTGTCAGGTTTGAGCACCGAGTGGTCTTACACAGTGACGTAGGAGAACTGTCCGCAGAACTGCCGCTGGATGACGTTCTGCAGGTTGCTGTTCTTCTGCTTGGACAGCGTGTCCTCCAATAGCGACAGGAAAAGCTTCGAAAACTCCTGGGCATCCTGAAAATGAAAGGTTTGAATTCAAAGCAAGGTCGTAAGGAAACCAAGTCTCAAAAAGCTCTAACCACTGAGAAACATGCTGGCAGTCCCATTCTGTGTGTTAATTCTACTTTGTGATCCTGAAACGAATAGTTACATACTACTACTAATAACAGCTAATAATAATAGTACGTTAAATAGTCCTTGTTAATCGTGTAGTTGATCTCCTGAGAAGTTATCAACAGAACTTTTGATATTCCAGTTTTTGACAGTTGGTCAGATTTGAAGACATCACTTTGGGCGCTGGTCGTCTTCTTCTAGTCATCTTCTGATGGCTGTTATTTTTGACCCTTTACATGTTGAGGCGATGTAATGCACAGCTCTGCAGACGAGAAATTCTGAACACAATTCTCATTTGCCAGGTTTCCCGTAGTGATTTACCTGCTGCTGTCCTGTGTCCAGGCCCAGTGCTTTGACCAGCCCTGAAGGGTCGATGTACTTTCTGTTGCTGTTCTGCAGGAGGGCAAACAGATACTGCAGATGCTCACAGATGGACTGAGGCTCGTAATCTGAAAAAGACAGACGTCGGTCTGAGAGAACTGCGATGCTGTCATCGCGTGATAAGGCAAAAAGCTGCAGAGCATTCGAAGTACGGGTTTGCAGTGTCACGCTAGCCTCAGTCACGTTCAGACACGAACCAATATTTAAGTGGGCCTTCACCTCTGTCAAACACACACGTTACTTGAGAAAAACTGATGTTTAGTTCAGTTATTACTTCCAACAAGACAGTAATTATTGCTCTGTTAATCTGCCTTTTTGGTGAGCAAATTAGATCAAGACAAATTACAAGGTTTGCAGAGAGATGGGCCATTGCCACAAAACACAACTAAATCAAGTTGACAGCAGGCCAGATTGAAAATGTATTGGTTTATAAAATAATTATAATCAAAATCAACAAATTTGATATAAGTTGGTGATGATTTCTTTGGGTAGAACGTCCAGCTGAATATTTTGTTCTGTATTGGAGGTGGCTCGTGTTTTCGGAGTGCCTTCTGCTTTCATTTGTGCAAAACCTTTTTGGATTAATCGGTGCCGAGGACAGGGTGAGAAAACCACGATGTCGCTGGTGGTGACACCGAAACCCCAGGAAAATACTGGAGGCTGGTGGTGCATGCGCTACTTGACGTAGTGCAAATACGTCACAAAATCTGCCTAAAACATGGTGACTTGAACCAGGAAATGAACAAACATAGAAAAGCATCCCCAGTATTTAGTTTTCAGTTATACCAGACTCAATATTGTGTTCCTGTGCTCGGGAATTGTGGCACTGATAGAGGCTCCTACGCAGCTGCAGGTTGTGGAACCACACTTGCAGGAATGTGTTGACGTAACATGTTGCACCCAGGTTGGTCAGGCCAACAAATGTGTTCTGGAAGAGGGCAGAGACAGAGACATAGAGAGACACAGAGAGCGAGAGATATCGCCTTAGATAGTCTTCCATTTCTGGCCTCATTAGTTAAGTCCACAACAGATGTGTGATCTGAGGAAAAAATGACAAGTAAAAACAATTTGCAGTGCAGGCCGGCTCACTAAAGAAATACCTTGTCACGACGCTCTGAATTTGGGTCATCAATATTGTGGAAAGCATTTTCATCAATCTCCCCAAGCCACGCCTGCTCACCAATACCCACAAGACAGTTGGGATTCCCTTTGCAGTTCCTCCTGCAAAAGCAAGTCATGATCATTAACCTCACTGTTCCAATGCCTACTTCAGAAGCAACATCTATCTGTAGATCTCTTCTCCGTGGAGACAAAAGTCATGCCAAACTTGATTTAAAATTCTGACAGCTTAATGGTGTTCTGCATGGAAAGCTACACACCCTTTGAAATGAGCATTTCATATGCAGTTGGGAGCCACAGAGCAATACAAAGTTCAGTAACATTTCACCTGCAGGGGTTGGTGCTCACGGTGATGCCCAGTGCCTACCATCCTGTATATTAGAGCTATTTTGAGGTATGCCGAATTGAAAAGTGGAGTGGATCTACATGACCTTTTACACAAAGTCCACAGGGCTGCCCTGCATGCTATGAAGGCTTGTCCACAAGCAAGGAAACAAATCAGAGGCACATTAGCATCCCTCTGCGCATCTGGCCATTAAGCCCTCACCTTCACAATCTCATTTTCCATCTGCTACTAGTATTGTTTTACTGAAACATGCAAGCACGACAGAGGCGCTCTCGGAAATGTTGATCTTGTACCTGCAGGCTCCTCTCTTGCAGGCCGAGAGATTGACGCGATATGCTAGCTCGATGTGCTCCTGCCTGATTTCTTCTGGTTTCACCGTTTCCACCCAGCGCCAAGCCGCCTTCTCCAGCTGTAAGCGGGGCGCCATGGTCCTGCGAAGTAGCGTGAGCCACTCAGTCAGATACACAAGTCGAATAAATGAACAACGCAATGACCCGAGGTTAGCCAAACTGTTTACATGAATGCTAACATAGCAGGCTAACAGGAGCTAACTAGGTTCTTGCAGCTCATAGCTTGGTTCTCCTGAAGCTACTCACCGTTAGCTGTGTGGTGCTACTTAACCTAGCCAGATAGTATTCGCTCAGTAGCTCCCTCACTAACGTTACCCTACTGAACTTAAAAAGTGAGCATACCACACCACACATCGCAACAATACATAGAGCAGTGAAATGCAATAAATCGCGACAGACAGTACATGAAGGGTAACGTCAGGAGAAAGGACTACCGCCGTGCTAATGCTAGCTAGCTAGCGAGCTAAGATGTAGCTAGCGCGACCGGCAGTGTTAGCAAGTCATTTTCCCTGCATTTTCCATCTAACGCTACCGGACGCTAACGTAACGAGTGTATTGTGTTAAGGTCAAATGCTATCGAACCTTTCATGCGTGCAGCTGCTTCACCCAAATATTGTATGTATTTTCACATTTTATTCACGGTTTATTTTAGATTTAGCGCCCTTACGTCAGTTTATAAATAAATTATTTCTCCGCTCAAAATCAACACGACGTCATCGAGTGACGTAGAGGACGTCCCTCTGCGGCGAGTGGAGGGAGGAACCGCGGAGGCCTCTCCGGCCGAACCTCAACGCTTTGTTCCCTGTGGATAACCGATCCTGTTGTGTCAAATGAGTTCTTAAATACGCGTGTTTCTTTTCATTTACTTTTATTATGAGAAGTGCGTTTTAATTGTATTAATGCCTTGTGGCGTTAATACTACCTCTGCTTTGAGTATGGAGGACCAAACCTGACTAATTTGGAATGAAAAATAAATACAACATTTAAATACATTTAAAAATATACACGAATTGATAGATAGATAGATTCAACAGTAGGCTATATGTTCTTTGATGGTCTAATTTAGTTTTGGCGCTTTTCCACTACACAGTACTAGCTCGCCTCAGCTCGCATCGGTTTGGTTCTCCACTGTGTGAAACTCGTACCTGCACCTGCTTCCAGGTCCTTTTTTTCGCAGCACCTCCGGCGAGGTTCCGAGCGAGCTGAGGCGATACTAAACGTCACGTGACAACACGGCAGACTGCTGATTGGTCAGAGAGCATCGTCACCTTTCACTGCGTCATCATTGCACGCGCCAGACGGAGTATCCTGAATAACCCCGCCATTTTTAAATTGTTTGGCCAGAGATTGCGTGATGTACCCGTTACTGTTATGGCGACTCTGAAGAATACGCCGGTGTGAGAAACAGCCACATCCCGAGGATCAAACACAGCACACACTCCATTTCGTCTGCCTCTGTTTCCTGAGGCGTCACAATGACGACCAGGCACTATTGTGGAGGTACTTTCTGCAATGGAAAACTGAGCGAAAAGTGAGTCGAGT
Organism: Coreoperca whiteheadi; assembly: GCA_011952105.1. NCBI lineage: Eukaryota > Metazoa > Chordata > Actinopteri > Centrarchiformes > Sinipercidae > Coreoperca > Coreoperca whiteheadi. The sequence goes on along the minus strand of CM022473.1, from coordinate 2,993,833 downwards.
CGAGTTGAGCTGGTACTGGTAATGGAAAAGCGCCATTTGATGCACTCTCCTGATTGGTCCTGCAGAACTGGATATTATTTATAGCCAATTTTAGATCAAATAAAATGAACCATGTAAGTGGAGCTGTCCAGCCCACTGTGGTGCTGATACTGCTTGCCCTGTACTATTTATCCAGGACCGTACATTTTCTAAATGTGAATTTTTGTATTTTCAATAAGCTGCTTATTATTCTAGTGTTTGTATGGGTCATAATAAAAGTCGATAAGTCAAAGAACATGCGAAGCTCCTTTAAAGGTGGTGACTAACTATGTTGTTAAACGTTAATGATTCATGTAGACACTTGTCAGTAACAAAGAAGAAGGTATCTTGACTAATTCTGCCTTTGGTCCCAAAGAGGCTGTGACCTGCCCTCTTAAAACACAACTTTCTCATATGATGTACCCCGATATTGTCTACTGTTGAACAAAAGCAAACTCTTGTCTTTGGTGTTTGCATTCAGAAAATGTTTTCTTTATGCCCTGGTCTGCACTCACATGTTGTCAGTATGAATATTAATGTAATTATGACAACTAATGATGCAGTTATATGGCCTACCGGGCAGCGCTTTGCATTAGCTGTTGACATATATAATCAGCTTAGCTGCACTATCAATACCTTGCCATCTAGGGACATATCTCGTGCTGCAGCATTGCATATCTTCGGGCTTCACAGACTGTTGAAGAGGTGCATGAACCCAATAGAATGTTCAAACAGTTTAAATTCACATCATATAAGGTCTTAGTGGTAGAACAAAATGTCGATGCAAAAGCGGAACTGTTTGCATATTATACAAGCTTGTGAGTAGACTGCAGGCATGTCAGCGTGTGTGCAAGGATGGTAAACACCTGAGCACCTGTGACAACTGCAGAAACCAAGGAACATGCAAATGGTTTATCATTACTCAAGTGCATTGTTAGATTGGAGAGCTAACAGCCATGCGGTTAGGTGATGTGATCCTCATGGCACGTTGTCGACTGCATGTGTATGAGATAATCACGTGCAATATCATTGTTGTGCTGTGGCTGCTGCTGTTCACAGGTGTTCGGCGTGTGTGTTCATGTGCGAGGTGAATGTGAATTCTGTTGAGCACAGAGAAACAGATCGTGGATTTTAGGAAAAAGCGGGCAAAGACACAGCCCCCGGCTACAGCAGTGGAGGCGAGGTGGAGCAGGTGAACACTTTTAGGTTCCTGGAAACCAGCATCACAGAGAACCACTCAGGGTCATCACACATGTCCACCCTGGTAAAGAAAGCTCAGCTCTATTTCTTGAGGAAACTTGAGAAGGCAAACATCCCACGCCGGGTTCATGTCGACCTTTACAGAGGAGCAATAGAAGGCATCCTGACTGGAACCATTTTCAAACTGGCAGGGGATGTGCACGGCCCTTTCCTCATTTCTTTTCCGTCTTTCAACTCACGTGAAAGCACAAGTCCCCCAAATTTTACACTTTTGGCTCTGTGAGCTTAATCGAGATGTGTCATCATTTGGAACATGTTTATTGTAGACTAAAGAAGTCGCTGATTCATTAATAGATTAGTCATTCATGGAAATAACCAGTACTTGCAGCACCACTGTGTGTGTTGTATATGTTTTTCCTTTCTCTTTTTAATGTATGTTGCATGTTATGTCTGTGTCTTCTGTAGGGACCATGAGTCTGAAATAAAAGTTGATGATGATGATGGAAGCATGCAATGTGCACGGGGTGACACGCAGAATGACATTACCAGTTCATGGGGAAATATCTCAAACCACATGAAAGTAATATAAGGGTAGATAGAAAACAGTCCTTCACACTTAGTATGACCAGACATAAAGAAAAATATATGGCCTGATATATGAATTCATTTGCTGGATAAAATCATTAAAGAAACATCATTCCAAAGGTGGTGGAGAACGAGCCGAGAAAGCTCGTGTTTCAGTTGTACAAACGGGGGAACACTTTGCACCCGGCGTTTCGAAGTTCCCAAGAGTCTTTGAATGTAGCACGTGGCCTGACGGCTGAGCCCGGGGAGGTGAGCGGCCGAGGCTCCGCCCCCTGCGCGTGAGGCGCGGCAGCCCCTCCTGAAAGCGCCAGGTCCGTTCACGGACACCGCAGCGCCGCCGGCCCCGCACCGCTCCTCAGGTACGAAAAAAAACTGTCTTTATTACACTTTCAGGGCGACAGTGTGCCATTGTGTTGTCATGTATACGCTGTGCGGATCAAATGAAGCTGTCTTTGTTCAGAAATATGCCTATTGCTCACATAACGAGTTGTATAATAGATGTTTAAAGTTGAACTTTCAGAGATACCAAACTAACGGTAGCTAATTCCGGACACGAAGTGGCTCGCGCTGTCCGCAGAAAATAAGAGAAAAAGCTACAGGCCTACACTCTTCAAGCCAAACGCCATCCACCAATCTATGGAAATGATATATTTTTTAACAGGACAACAAAACTAACGTTACATGTTTCTTAAAAGCCACTGGCACGAATCCGGTTGGGAGAGGCTTAGATGAATAGCACATTTCAGCATAACGGCAGCTTGTCCATGCCTTGGTGTTTGGAATAACAACGGAACAGGTGTATATATATATATATATATCATCTAGTTGTGTTTTTTTACTTAATCAGAATGTAATCGCGAAAATGAGATTTTCTCAGTTAGTCACTTTGATGAATGTCGTTCTTTGGCATGTCCATTTTGGGATATTACACCTAAGAATGGCGCATGTCTGCAAATCGCTTTTGCGAGGTCAGAGGTCATCGGCCCCTCAAGGCCAGGGCTGAGCCAGTTTTTGTGCTGTCAGGGAATCAGCCGCTTATCTGTCCCCACGGCGGACACAAGGAAGGAGCAGGGAGGGATAGCAGGGGAGATTAACACACCACTGCTATGACCGCTCTAATCCTGTGCCTTTTTGCATCTTGTGTAACTGATAGGGACAAATGGGCTTTACCCAGGAGGAGCGACCTCAGCCATCCTCTTTATGTAACCAGAACACCTGGGGAAGGGCTCCATTTTTTTTTTATTAAATGATTTGGATTTTTAAAAGCATTTCATTTTCCAGTTTGAATTTCTATGCATTCGGCCTCTGGCCTGTAAAAACCATGTATTTTCATTTCGTGACCCAATGAAAAAATGCGTTGAGCATTGCGACAGTGCACTTTTCAAATGATTATTTAGACAAGACATAGGAGAGTTTTCTCAACCCAAAAAACAACACACTGGGCTTGGACTTTGCACACGCCACTAATAATAATATGATGGGGGAAATAATTTATTCTTTACTTGTATATTTATTGGCCTAAAAGTAGGCAAAGTTAATGTATTGTGTCTAAAAAGAAATACAGGAATCCAACCTATAAAATGCCCATCAATGCAGAATACAAACTCCCTCCAGCTTGCACCGCTAACAGTTATTTTCATTACCAGTTCTTTTTGAAACTAATAAAAGAGTGCGATATACTCGGTGTGATATCTATATACGTGCATATATGCGTTGGTGTCAGTGTCTGACCAACAGACAACGCACTCAATTCAATATTCAGTTACAATGAGATTAACTGAGAAATGCAGCAAATCCTCACTTTTGAGAAGCTCGAAGCAAACGTTTGGTGTTTTTACTGACCTACAAATTGTGAATGGATCACTAAACTATTAACAGATCGTGTCCTCATGGGTTCCTCTACTAATCAGTTTATTGTTTCGCTACAAATTTCCAACAAGCCCGCACGTCTAAATAACAACGGCGGTCGTTGGACGGGAAGCACATAGCAGTCTCAGGTGTGGAAGTCATGTGACCGATGCTGCTGTATGGAGACTAACGGAAAAAGAAACACACTGTTAACTTTTTTTTTTTTTTTTTCCCTCCATACTGCTTGTTTCCTACAAATAGGTGCTCGGTTCAAACTACAGGCAGGTGTATTGGGGTACAGGCGCCCAAACACATGGACCAGATGTGACTCGGAGGCTGAGACCATCACAGAATAGGTTTTAATCAAAAGAAGCAAAGTTGTTGCACTTGAACACGTACACTGAGGTTATCGGTCCTGCAAATGACCATTTTCCTGCAGTGTGAGGCCACTGGAACTAAATGAATGCAAAAGGAAAATTATTGTAATGACTTTCGCAAAGATAAAGATACAGCGGATCAGGTTTTTCTGCCCATGCTTGAAATAAATTTACTTTGATTTATTGTGATGCTTCCAAAAGGTTCATAAAAGTAACTAAACTGACTCAGTTATAAGTGTGAATGAGATTTATTGAGGGCCACACTTTAGCATTGCACTTTCATATGTTTTCATAAATGGGTGCACAGTACTCTGTACAAGGGTTTTTCTTTTTTAAAAAAAAAAAAAAAGAGACAATTTTTAAATGGGATACAGGTCAAATGAAAATTGTTCCAGGTTTTTAAATCAACACTGATCGACGGTCCAGTCATAACTAGATGCATGATGTAGCCCCGGTGGGGGTTTCTTTTTTTAGCCCATCAGAAATGTAAATCGCTTGTGCTGTGTGTGCTTCAGGAGTCTACGGCAACGTCAGAGCCAAGATGGGGCGGAAGGAGATCGTCTGCAGCTGGAAGAAAAGCACCGGCAACATCGAGGATGTGTTTGACTTCAAGGGGAAAATGGGATCGTGAGTACTGCTGTTGACGACAAAAAAAAAAAAAAAGGGGGTGACTGCTCTGTGCGTACTTCAAGAAGAGAGGCACTAGTCCTGCACGCAGGTGTCAAGGTTTACCGTTGAAGCCCATCAATAATGACCATTCAGGACAACCTTGTTCCTTGGCTGCTGAACAGATTAGCAAAGAATCTCATTTGGTCAGGTGGGATCTGATTTGCGATCAGTGTGGCGACGGCCCCCCACAGAGGTGGAGCCAATAAACCCCCCGAGTCTACTCATTTAATGGAATCACTACACTACCTGATCATGCTATAGCTCCATACAGCTGTGCCCATGTGATACCTGAGTTTCAGTACTAATACCATATTATACATATTTAATACCTTAGTTTGCTGAGTTTAAAGCTATTTTTCTATAGAAAGCCTCACACACCCACCCACCCCCCCACCCCCACCAACCCACCCCCCCCCCCTAAAAAGACC
>CM022473.1:2961138-2988683 GCA_011952105.1 Coreoperca whiteheadi | reverse complement strand
TTTGTTTAATACATCTATATGGGTGTAAAAAAAAAATTTTAATATTTGTGTTTGTGTGGTTAAAATGCTTTTTTTTTTAAAAACCCCCCCCCCCCCCCCCCCCCCCCATTTAGAGGGGCACTCAAGTCAAAGTCAGTTTACCAGCCATGAGAAACATCACTTAGCCAGTGTAATGATTTCTTCCGACATGGGATAGACATTAAGGGGTATAACAAAAGACGCCATCCGGCTGCATCATGGGACAGGTAGGAGCCATCATTTTTTGACCCATACGAGGGAAAACATTTTTTAAATCTGTGCCGCAACTTTATGGAAGTGCAATACTGAATCGCTGGATTGCCCCTTTAACAAAATAAGACTTCAAATGCATTGATGTTTAGGTCTTAACAAAAGCAACTTTGCATCAACTTTAAATGAATTACATACAGCATAAAATGAACAAAAGCATGATTTAAATCACATAATATGTCAAAGAATATGAATAAGCAAACAAGACTAGAACAAGCTTTCGGTGCCAACTCATTTTGAGGTTCCACACTCAGGCTTATATGTGATTTGTAGTAAGTACCCTAAAACTGGCAAAAGCACTGGTATGGTCCGTGAAGTGAATTTGGTTAGTGTTCAAGAAGCAAAATGTATTTCTCCCCTGTCCTGCGCGGACAACAGTTATTTGCTTTATCTAGAAGAAGTTCAGCGAGACCGGGTTGGCTTCCTGTCAGCACAATGAGCTGTTACAACTGGATGCTAAGTTGGCGCATATATATATAAATGTAGGGGTTGCTTCCTCAGAGCTGTCCTGCAGCCTCAAAGCAGCTTAAAGCGTTCTGTCCTCGACTGGCTGTGAATGAGCGAGGCTTCTGTGTGTGTGTCTGAGCACTGACGTCAGTACAGCAGTGCGGGAACATCCTAGCACCACTTCATTATAGGATTAAGAGTCTGTCTGACTCTGTTGGTGTACGAAATGTATATTGAGGGAGGTGGTATAAGCAGGTGGCTGGTTGTGCAAACATGAGATTGACGCGTGTCTGACTCAACACATCTGTTGCTTTGGAAGTCCTTTTAGAGGTGGACTTCCATTGCTTTGCAAAGGCACAGTCCGTTTTTAATTCAAGTAGTGAACAAGCTGATTGTCATTTTAATATCTCCATGGCTTTCATGTCAAGTGAAACATTTTTTTCCCCCCCTCTTTCGAAAATATGTTCTTCTTTCAAGGTAGAAAACACCTGTGAATCAGCCTGTTCCCAGAGCAGTTACATTCTCCACTGAAGAAGAACTACAGGCTAATTCAAGTTATAGGCTATGATGGGCCACAGTGATGTTCCTGGGTTATGAAAATGTTTCTTCTATTCACGTAAATGTGAATAATCATGCAGTTGTTTCACAGTCATGAAAGAACTAGGGGCACATATTCGCTCCATATACTCGCACAGATAAATCAGGCCATCAGCACTGAAGAAGGCAAAATATAACGAGGGAACACTGTCAGAAACATAAGCACTGTTCAGTTCAGCAGTACTGACAAATGCAAGAAGGCCTCACAAAAAGTGGGCAAATATACCTTCAGTCTTTTAGAAAGATGTTTATAACTACCATTAGCAAGGGCTGGGGAAAAAAAAGAGCAGGGTCCAGTTTAGTGTTAACATTAAACATGAGTCAGCTAATGTGCTGTTAAAGACTAGCCAGGTTGTCTTTTTTTTTTTTTTTAGGTATATTTAGCATAATATTTCCTTCACAGGAAACACACTACAAGAAAGAAAATATAGGTAGTCTTTTACCTGGTAAAACAACATTACGTTCATGCTGAAGTCTTGAGCAGACACACTTCAAATCGGGTACAATTTAAAAATGTAAACAATTTTAAAAAGGTAGCTAAGGGAAGAGTTACATCTCACTTCTGGGGACCCTAAAGGAAGGGACACACGTCATGCCTCGGCGGGACCCTACTCTCTTTCCATTGGCTCCCAGACCTGGGGTCCATCTAATAGTGCTTTTCCATCACCAGTACCAGCTTAACTCGGGTCGCTTTTCGCTTCGTCTTCCATTGCAGAAAGTACCTCCACAGTAGTACCTGGTCGTCATAGCGACGCCACACGCAACTGCCACCACACACACGGGACAATGGAGGAAATGGAGTGTGTGCTGTGTTTGATCCTCGGGATGTGGCTGTTTCTCACAGCAAGAAGACAAACGTTGTTTCGTTTGACCGCGGCGTGTTCTCCCGAGTCGCCATAACAGTAACGGGTACATCACGCAACCTCTGGCCAAACTATTTAAAAATGGCGAGGTTTTTCAGGATCCTCCGTCTGGCGCGTGCAATGATGACGCAGTGAATAGTGACGATGCTCTCTGACCAATCAGCAGCCTGCCGTGTTGTCACGTGACACGTTAGTATCGCCTCAGCTCGCTCAGAACCTCGCCGGAGGTGCTACGAAAAAAAAGTACCTGGAAGCAGGTGCAGGTACGACTGTTACACAGTGGAGAACCAAACCAAGGCGAGCTGCTACTGTGAAGCGGAAAAGTGCCAAAAGTGAGGTCCGCAGCGGGACCCTTTTTTGTTTCAAGGGCTTCAACTTGAATAGCACATGCATCTACGGTGACTGGATTATGGTGTACCCAGATCCAGGAAACCTTCATGTCTCTGTCTTGAAGTAAATGAATATTAAGCCAGAACAAAAACTAGTGCTTTGAACCTTAATGATAAAGACAAACAACAAATCAAGACAGTTGTGTCATTTATAGCTGGATTTCTCTCCATTAACCCCCACTTTAATGTACGTGTCTCTGTCTTGACCGTTTTTGTGCAGGGGATCTTTTTCTGAGGTCTTCATGGTGAGAGAGAAGAACACAGGGAAGCTGTACGCCCTGAAATGTCTGAAGAAGAAACACCTCGCTCATAGCAACCTGGAGAATGAAATCAATGTACTGCGAAGGTAGAACACACACACGTGATTTTTCATTATGTTCTAGCCAACAGAAAGCAGTGCAGCAGCAGCATACTGCTCCACATGAAGGCAACGTTGACATACCTAAAAACTGGACCCCAGTCTTTCGTTCGCGGATGACTGGAGTTATCCAGATTACAATGTTGACGATTTGATGTGAATCTGGATTTTGATTGGTTCTTCGAAGCTGCTTGAAACCCATCTGGAGCTGTTGTCAGAGCAACAAGTCCTTGAGCCCAAACGTGCAGGATCGTGATGTTTTAGGGTGAACCACAGCATTTTCAAATACAAATGGTCTCGCTTACATTTCTAATGAAAGACTGTTGATGTAATTCTGATTTCAGATAAGAACATAGAAGTTCTTGAGAAACCATTACGATGTGTCGGTGTAATTAGTTATAATGAAGAGTTACCTGTACTTACACGTGATAAAAAGCACAACATAATAAATGCTTGTACTATAAAAGAACCAAGCAAAATTTAGTTTGAGAAACTACATTTGTGAGCAAAAAGACAAACTGAACTAAAAGACCAACGGACCTAGAACATTTAATTTGACATTACAATAGGACTTTTTTTCACTTGAAAGCTAAAATGTATTGAATGATGAACTGCAGAGCTCCCTTTGCTCAAGATTGTTCATGCAATTAAAACTGCTTTTAAAGACTTTAGTGTAGTTTCATAGCAGGCTTATGATCACGTCTAACCACATCCACTGCTAATATGATTATTATTTTCTTCAGTATTCTTTAAGATGCTTGCGCTATATACACTATAATGTTTATTGCACTGCTACTACTTCTGCTATGCAACTGTTTAACAGCGATGAAAGAGTGCAAACAGGGGAAACATTGTAGAGCACACAGCCGAACACAATGACACCTGCAATAATGCAGGAACGCACAGAAAATGGGACTTACGGCCATGAATCCGTTGTCCCAGTGCATGCTGGGAGGGTTACCAACACACCTATGCAATCACATGATCTGCACTGTTCACGGTTTCAACTCTACTCAGTTTGCCTTTATTTCAAAATAAGAGTGCGCTGCTATTTAACATAGCTTCATCCGGGATTAACAAATGAAGCCCCAAACTGTTCAAGGAACCAAATTAGCAGCACGAGAATAAACAGGATTATTTTAGCCTGATAACAGCATGTTAGGCTGAATTAGTTCAGCCATGTCTGAAGAGCAGCGCCCAGGACAAAAGCTGTGACAACACTGTAAACATGTAGCATTGACCTCAACCTCGGTCTTATAATTTCAGGATAAAGCATGAGAACGTGGTGGGACTGGAGGATTTCTATGAGAGTCGAACACACTATTACCTGGTCATGCAACTGTAAGTGGACTCGTTATTAGCACATTTTTCCACAAAGGATTAGCTTTGCAGAACAAAATATACTGAGTGCAGTGAAATCTGACAATAAAAATGTGCTCTTATATTTTAATGCCTTTTTTCCTCTTAAATTTACCTTCAAGTCACTGTAAAGTTGGAAACATTATCACCTAAAACTTCCAGGGACAGAATCACATACAGCTGTATATTGTGCATCTGCTTCTTCCATGATCCCATTAAAACTGTGTGTGGGGGTCTCCGCTAACATTTAACACAAAGTTAAACACTTTCTTGACCAACGGGAACTTTTGTCCAAGTGGCAGGTCAACAGAGTTGAAGACAAAATCCCTAGAAAGATAGAGACACTGATTTCCTCTGTGTGTGTGTGCGCAGGGTGTCAGGCGGGGAGCTGTTTGATCGCATCATAGACAAGGGGGTTTACACCGAGAAGGATGCCAGCACAGTCATCAAGCAGGTGCTGCAGGCCGTCAGCTACCTGCACGAAAACGGCATCGTACACAGGGACCTTAAGGTAAGACACACACACACCCATCCCTGTACTTCTATCCTTGTGAGGACCGTCATTGACATAATGCATTAGCATAGTCCCTGACCTGAACCATCACAAATAAATGCTTAACCCCAACTCTAATTTAAACTTAATTCTAACGTATCCCTTAAAACCAAGTCTTAACCTTTAAAGTTTACAAAAATGTCCTCATTCTGTAGGCAAAACAAGTGTTGCAGTCCTCGCTATGTACCAAGTACAAGCAACCACACACACATTTTATCTCTTCCCCTCTTTTTACTTTCTATCGTTCTGTCTGTCTCTGAGCAGCCTGAGAACCTGCTGTACTATAACACAGATGAGAATGCTAAGATCATGGTCAGTGACTTTGGTCTGTCTAAGACGTTGGAGCATGGTGTGATGTCAACAGCCTGTGGTACACCAGGATATGTTGGTGAGTTACTGGGAATTGATCTCGCGATTCTCTGCAACGTTTTTTTCCCTCATGAAGCGTGATGTTTATTCCACACATGAACCAGGACAAAAGAAACTGGCAGTACCAGAAATATTTGTATTGGCACATAGAAAACTGCACATCGCCACAAGCTTTCATCGATATCCATGAGGGCTGTAACGGATCGCAGTTGATCCGTGAGCGTACCCGCGGATTAATTGCGCTTTTTTTTTTTTTTTAAACTTGTGGAATAATTGTTTAGCGATCGCAGAGTGAAAGAGAGTTGTTCTGCAGATGTTGCTTTTTAAGTAACTGCGTTATTTTAAACTGGATGCTGAGTTTCAGTGAAACTACACACAACAGTCATGTGTTCAGTGAACAGGGCGTGTTAATAAGTCAACGGTGGCCAGCGGCGGAGCAGAATAACTTTAAAAGCCTCCCGCATCAGTTAAATTGCACGTATGGGAAGTCATTTAAAATTAAAATCGTGAACAGGGTGAATAGAGATCGCGATTTTATAACGATTTATCGTGCAGGCCTACTTAAAAGGAAACAAATTATATACAAATACAGTATGAAATGGGTCCACCGGAGCACACTGTCACTGCAGTGGCAAGCCCTGTACAGTGCAAGAGAAAATACCACTCTCATGGACTTCTAAAATAGCAGTAAATGGACTCGACTTCTGACTGCTTAAAATGCTTTCACACTGCATATCACATTCACTGATGGCAGGGGCTAACAGGAGGCCATCAGTACCGAGGAACTAACCAGTCGCACACTGAAGGCACAGCCCCCGGGAGCAATTTGGGGTTCAGTAGCTTGCTCAAGGACACTTGGGCTAGGGGAAGCCGGGATCAAACCACCAACCTTCTGCTTGGTGGATGACCCACTACCGCCAAACGCCAGCCTCTACAGCAGCTGTGACGAAATGTAACAGCTGCCCTGACTAATGGTTGAAACTATAAACCAGCACAAGAGTGACAAATAACCAACATAAAGCACCAACACACACCAACATTTTCATTTTGGAGCATAAGGCAGCTTTCAGCACTAGGCAGTGCATGCTGGGAAATGTGGGCTGTCGCTATGGCTACAATACTGTCAGAACAGCGCAGCACACGTAGTAGAGTGCCATGTGCACAGTTTGTGAAATACATTGCTGGAAAGTTAACGAACTCATCCCAAGTGTTTGCTGTGTTAGCGAGGTAGCGAGACAGCTATAGTTTGACGCTTAACTTTCAGTCTGGTACTGACAGAGCATCTCTTATCATTCTGCAGCTCAGCAGACGCGGCGCTAGTTTGGGCCTGTTGAGTGTTGATTTCACGCTACGCTGTTCCCTAGTGAGACGCAATGCTCGAAAGTAAATAAAGAACGTCAGGAGCCCGTTTTTCCACCGGGTACGCTGAACGCGTCCCCTGAACGTTTAGCGCTCCACTCGGCAGCAGAGACCCATGAGTTAATGTTTGTGACCGCGACATAAACAGCGAAATGTGGCTACAGATGACATGTTTGGGTTAGCAGAATCTTTGTTCAGAATCTGAAGCTCAGAGCTTGACAGAGTTAGTTAGAGAATATGTGGTTTAGTAGAGAACAGTGGTGAATGTAACTAAGGTCTCTATTCATTCCAGCTCAGAAATTCAATATATATCGAGCGCCATATAGGTGAATGTTTCCCCTCTAAAATCGGTATCGGTTTTAAAAATCCCATATCGGTCGGGCTCTAAACCAAATTTCCTTTCACTCAAAAGTCTTCTGCGCCTCTGTTGGCATCTTAAACAGTGACGAAAGTGTGCAGAACAAAGCACTGCAGAACCAGATGACCCCCATAAAAATGCAGAAACACACAAAATGAGACTTATGAATGAGTCTATTGCCCAAGTGCATGCTGGGAGGGTTCCCAACCCACCTACCTCATGCACCTGCAATCACATTATCAGCATGCATATATGTATATACATACATATGATGATCATGGTTTCACCTCTACTCGTTTTGCCTTTCCTTCAAAATAAGAGCACTGTGTTATTCAAGATAAATTCAATCCTCAAACTGTTTTCAAAGAACCAAATTAGCTGGATGAGAATAAATAGGATTATTGTAGTCTGATAACAGCATGTTACCTTTATAATCAGAGGGAATATATCATACTATATGTTCCAGTGCTTAAGTGTAGTAGCAGATAAAAAGTACATCTTGTCATACTGACACGTTGAAGGTTTTAGTTAAACTCTATTAGAACTACAGCACTGTGGGAGTTTTTGCAGTTGAAATGATTAATATCATCTATTGTATTGTATAAAAAAGCCGATTAGTGTGATTTATACAAGTGAGCAGATTAAGATATTTAAGACAAACACAAGAGTGCCTAGCTGCAGACACAAAATGGACCTCTGCAAGAGAACCTCCATCCTCCACAGCGGAGGTTGGTCTTCTTTGTGTGGCAGACCATACTGGAAAACAACTGTAGAACTTGATTCTATGGTTGTGGTTAAAGTGGCGATACGGGGCCTTACTTTGATTCATTTGCTGTTTATCAGACCACAAATGGGATAAGAATTAGGTTGGAAAAACGGTGGATGCCAGAACGTAGTGTTTCTGGGCGACGGGCCTCGCTGATTACTCTACATAAACACATCAACGCTATTCACTCATTTTGGTGAGGCCGAATCATATTTTATGGGGGAAAATATGAGCCGAGTCAGCTAATAGGACGGCTATGTTAGCTGAACGGCTACATAAGCTATCAGAAAACTCCATGAATCACCGAAAGTTGAGGCAGAGAAGCCGGAGGACAGAGGGAAAACCAGGAAATATGATCAGATTTTCCCCATTCTCTGCCACGAGCAGACTACGCATGGACATGTGCCATGTAGATGTTCTCGCAAAAACACAAAGAAGACCGACTTCCGCCGTGGGGGACAGAGGTGCCGCTGCATCCGTGTCCCTCTCCTGAATCATCGAGTAGTTTCCAGAAAATGTCCAACTTCGTGGGATAGTCGTAGCTTTGCAGCTGGCAGTCGTAAATAGAGGTGTTTATGGTGACATTTTAAATCCCAACATCATAAGTAGAAGAGGACATCAATGGTAAAAGTAATCCGTTTTGAACAGTGCTTCTTCTTGCTCTGCTACCGGTGTCGTTCTACAGCCCCTGAGGTTTTGGCCCAGAAACCCTACAGCAAAGCGGTGGACTGCTGGTCCATTGGAGTTATCACTTACATCCTGTGAGTACATTTCTGTTCTCGAACACTAACAGCACTTGATATGTTCATAAATAGACTGGAAAACGGAGAGGATCTATTGATTGTGGATATATTTTGCCCACTATAAGCTTACATTTGAAAGTTTACTTTCAATAATAACCTAAATGTCAGAAGTGCGTATCTCTTGGCTCATTTGTGGATACTATGTTTTGGCTACACAGATAATACGTCAGCTTTTTTTTTTTTTTTTAAAGAAATCATAAATCATTTACCATCAATTTGGTTTTTGGAATGTAACAGTATACAGTATACTAGTGGCCATGAGCATCAGCGACTGTCTGTGGAGTAACTCCCACCAGATCTGTGAAACCAGAGTCATAGCAGGTTGCTGTAAACAGGAACACAACACCGCACCATAGCTGCTAAAGTCATCCCGAATTGTTGCAAAATGTAGATGTAAGGGATTTACAAAAGGTGGATGGGAAGTGATTAGCTGAGTTAGCTCGTAATCTCTGTGTCGTAGGCTCTGCGGCTACCCTCCATTCTTTGAAGAGAACGATACTCGTCTGTTTTCAAAGATCATGAGAGCGGAGTACGCCTTTCATTCACCCTTCTGGGACAACATCTCGGAGTCAGGTATGACAGCAGCAAAGAGCATTTCACATCTCAGTCTTCAAAAATGTTTAGACATCTGAAACCCCTGCACTCTCTCTTCTGGATTGCAGAAGATATTTCTGATAACAAAATAACTGTCTGCTTCGGATTTGATTTAAAACTTGACTTGGCTTTATCTGTAAAGTGTCTTGACGTACTCGACTTGGCTTGAATTGAGAGGTGAAGGCCTGATGAGTTGAAACCTTAAAAAGGTGGACATATTACCGCCGAAAGATGGGTTTTTTTCAAAATTGTCAGCAGCTGTAGTCCTTTGTAACACCTTTAAAGGGAGTGTTGAAAGCAAGAAGTGTCACGTTATTGTACAGGTTGCAATATTCTTAAGAAGTCGAAAGACTTGGTTTGTTATTGGCCTCAAAAGTTTAATCCAGCTCTGGTTATTTCATGAAAAGTAGTGCCGTTATTTTTGTTAGCCTACGTGTAGATCAGGATTTGTTCATATATCCTCAGAGCTCAACCTAATATAGGACAGCTATAGTGGTCTGGATTAGGTCAGATATGATTACTGTAGATACTAAACAGGCAGGGAGTGCCTGAGGGACTAGATTAGCTGGGATTAAGAGGCATGTCAAACGTCCTCCTAACCTAGAAAATGTCAGATTGAGTTCTGTGAAGGACAGACAGAACAACAACAAAAAAAAAGTAGTATAAACGTAAAGACGAGGCAACAGACCGGTTTTGTGTTGTCTTAGTGTGATGCTCAATCTGAGCATTGTAAGATGACTTGGCTTTTGTAAGAACTAAGAAAACGGTATTACTGACTACAGAAGGTCCTGTCAGCCACAGAAAGGTCAAGGATAAGACTGTTATGCAATTAAGTCTGCGTTGTCCCAGATGTTATCCAGGGCTCAACCTCCCTTAAACACGCAAGAATGAGATTTTCTGTCCACAGCGCTTTGCACTTTACAACACGTCTTTGCCCTTGTTCTGTGTTTTTAGTTCAGCTGGTAGGAGTGTCTCTGCCTTTTTTAGTCATTTTCTCAAATTGATTTATAAGCCTTTTTTATTTATTTATTTTTATTTCTGCTTTATGGAAATCATTTGTGTTTGTTTAGCCCGGTTGTGATCACCTTCAGGATTACGTTTATGGTGAGGTGCAGGTGCTGGCAGCAAGGAAAGAGGACCCAAATGCAGAAAGCGAGTGGAGTATTTAACGTGCTTACCAGCAGGCAGTTAAACCATCATCAGCAGGCGAAATCCCCCCCCCCAAAAAAAAAAAACCCAACAGGCAGACAAAACCAACGACAAACTGCCACCGAGACTAAACACACTCAAGGGAGGCGACCCAGCGAGACACAGGGGAACTACATGACACAGGTGAACATAATCAGCAAATCAGGAGGCAGGAAGTAAAACTGGCAGACACAGGAGGGAACAGACAAATTACAAAATAAAACAGGAGGGACCAGAACCTAAACCCAAAACGGACCTTTCAGAATAAAAGAAGTCACTACAATAAACGGACTCAGAAAAGACCTATACAAAACATTCCACAAAGCACAGAAAACACCCCATTCAACCCAAACCATAACAGTTTAAAGTTAAACGTGTGTATTATTGTATGCTCGCAGCCGGTCAGAGTATGGAATTCTAATGAGAAACTAACAGCCGTCCTGTCTCAACAGCCAAAGACTTCATCAGGAACATGATGGAGAAAAACCCCACGAAACGCTTCCTCACCGAACAGGCACTCCGACACCCATGGTTAGTCCTTTCTCTTTGTCACGCACACACAATGTTTTTCAGTTTTTGTTTTCCAAATGAACTAATGTCATCGACTTGACTGCAGGATAGCTGGAAACACAGCTAAAGACCTGGACATTTATCAGTCTGTCTGTGAACAAATGGAGAGAAACTTTGCCAAATCCAAATGGAAGGTAAGTGACACTGTTGGCTCATGGACTACTTTATGTAATGACTGTATTTTCTTTCGATGGTTATAGGCAACCACCATGAGCTAAGCTAACCGCGCAAGACACAGCAGTGAATGTAGCTATATTTTCGCAAAATCCGAGGATTACGAGTGTACTGAGCATGTTAACAAATGGCGATTAGGCTGAAGGAGTGGTTTGAGAAGTTTTTAGGGACATTTTTGTGCACTGTGTACCATTCGGCATTTTAACCATCATAAATTCAAACACTCAAGATATTTTTTCTAGCCACTTTTAAAGCTTACAGGGGAAGGTATTTTATACTAAAAAGACGATGACGCTGTCATTAAAAGTTCCAATGACCTAAGGTAATGTGGAAGCTTAAACTTCAAATAAAATGTCAAATGTAAACACGTCATGCACTCTTAAGTGTTGTCAAATGCTGAAAACTCCGTATTGACACTGTAAAATGCTCTCATCACTATTATTGCATTTGACACTTACATTTATTTATATCATTACAAAGTTTCCAAATTTTTCAGAAGTCCCAAATTTACTTAAGGTCAAGTAAATGATTCACAACACAGACACAGGAGAAAGGGTATTAACAGCTTATTATATAAAGCTGACCATGACATGTTAATGTTTCCTTACAAATTCAAGACAAATGTGTCATGTCTTTCTTTTGGTTACACATTTCCAACAGCAAGCCTTCAACACAGCCTCAGTAATTCACCACATGAAGAAACTGCAGTTGTCCCAGAGTGAGCCCTCCACCTCTTCCCTCTCCATGCCCCACATTGTAGTAAATTCCTCCTCCCAGAATGACCTGGGGGCACTGGGACCCTGTCATAATGAGGCTGGCGCCCTGGACCCCAACGGGAATCCCGTTCATGCCGCCAATCATCTACCCTGCAGTAATCCTGAGTTGGGCAGAAGTCTCTGTCCACCACTGAAAGCCAGTCACAGTGAGCCTGGCAAAGCCCTCACCATTGATGAGTCAAGAGAAGTCAATAACTTCCAGTCAGAGATCGACGCTCCTTTCAGGCCATCCAAGAGGTGAGAGCTGTGGCTCCGTTCCAGCTGCTTGAAAATCGGGCATGTCAGATTTACCAGACAAATAACACAAAAGTTGATACAATATTGCAGTGATTTAGATATGTATGGATGAAGCTGTAAATTACAATAGTCAAGGTGATTTTCAAATTATGCCAAGAGATCTCTTTGCTATTTTAATAATAAAGTCAATTTGGCTCCATGAGAGTTCATCAAATGGCACCCCTAAATATTGAGTAGAATGAACTTTCTTAATTCAAAGACCTTCAAAACATTTTAAATTTGATTTTCTTTAGTAAAACTTAATTTTAAACCATTCCACACATTTTCCCAAAGTCTTGGAAATATTTTATCTTTTACATATGGGAGATCATGCATGTAAATGTTAAAGAGCCATGGTCCAAGAATGGAGCCTGGAGGTACCCCACAAGGGATTATGCCGTATCTGTGTCAAAGGCATCCTATTAATCAATAAACTATTTCCAAACACGATCTTTTGGTAATTTGATAGTACATTGACAAGCAAGATTGAATGGCTATTAGTTCTGAAACCTTTTTCAAGACATATTCCAAGAGTATTAAACAGAGTTTGAGTAATTTTTATGAGAATTGTATTAATAAAGTATATTATCACAGTTTTTTAAAAGTCTATGTATGATTTGAGTTTTGGTGAAACTAGTTTCTCTGGGTGAATCCATTCTTGAAGGATTCATATTTTCCATGGATGAAAACAGCATGGCGCAAGAGAAAAGTCAAAGTATTGAACAAGCTGTTCATTATGACATGATAAAGATTTTCCTTTCTATTTCTGAGCTTTTTTCTGCTGTGACTCCAAAATGATCATCCTCTGTTTTATTCAACGTGGATAAAATGAAAAGAAGTACTTCCACGGCAGCTGATGCATCATTTGTCACCATTTCTGCATCATTGTGTTCTTCTGATGAATCCCGGTGGTGTGCTGTGTTGCAGCCTGGACGCTGTGGCTCAGAGGAAGGACCAGCCGCTTCAGTCCGGAGTGTGTTCTGTCATGTGACTGGCTTCTAACCTGAGATTAATCTCATGCAGGTACACAGTCATCTCTCTCAGTTGGACTTTAGATGTCAAGTGTACAAATGACCGTTTCACCCCTGGCTGTAATTGATAACTAATTCTCAAACATTTCCCTTTTCGTAGTTTGCCTCTTGAGTTGACAGCCGTTGAGTTGAGTGGCAGCCGTCGTGGTATGAAGATGTTGCTACAGCTGCTGCTCAGCTTCTTCGTGTTTGTCGTGGTTCTCTGCTGCAGAAAACACGCTCCATCGACACACATGCAGTATATCTAAACTGTAAAAAACACTTTAACATGGAATGGCTGTCTATATGCACTGAACACCACATTGAAACCGACACAAAAGGCACAAAAACCACCTGGTTAAGTTTAGGCAGAACCAGTTTAGGCTCAAAAGCCACTTGGTCAGGTTTGGGAAAAGATCATTGTTTGGGTTGAAATAGAGAGAAAGCCTTACTCCAGCCAAAAGGGCTTGCTGCATTGTCACACAAAACACCGTCCTCATTTACAAAGTGAAAAGGAAACGCAGCAAATCCCATTAGAACAACGTGCAAATGCTCACTACTAGAAGTCAAAGCGAAACAGTAATATACCCACCGTAGAGTTGAAATGTGGTGGTCTTAAAGACAAAGTGTTGCTCTGTGTTCAGTTCCTGCCGCAGCAGTAGAAACTCAGTATTTAGAATGAATACAGAATGCTGCTGACATTTATTCTATTGTATATTACTGTCAACATGTTACTACATACCTAATGTACTTGTTGAGAATAGATTTAGCTGACAGACGCCATGTGAAAGCTAATTCGTTTTTTTGAGACTCACACGACTACACTGAAGCTGATGAGCTTTTCCAAACCTCAGTCATGTCGTTTGTATGCTCACATCTTTATTAAGATACTTAATTTCTATTCACCATTCACACTAAAACAAAATCTGGGACTGTACTGCAGTGTTTGTACTGTTTTGAACCTATATGTATTATGCTTCCATTTTATGCTCGATTACACTGATAGAGTACAAGTCCAACTTCCACTTTACCCAAAGAGATGGACGGAAAATTATATTTTCATTTATGAGATTCAACTTTATTTTGAGGTGGACTCACTGACACACAGCAACTGTATGTTTTCTGGGATATGTACATGAACTGCTCTCCTGTTCAACTGAACTTATAAAGTGCCACAAGCTGAAGGAAAGATGCTGTCACTAGTGATGTCATGGATGATTCTGAATTCTCAAATGGAGTGACATACATGTTTTTTTTGTATTATTTTCGCAATAAATATCTAGTGACTAGCCTTCCAGCTTCTTCTTGCGTTGAATGAATAGCTGCAGTACCACGTTGGCCCCTCCCATGAAGCGTCAAGACATAAATCAAAGTATTAACAGGCTTTTATTTCAAAAAATTGTGGATTCTGCACAAACGGCGGATGAAAAACAGGACAAATAAATAACGTAACATTCACACTTTCTCCAGTTCTGAAAAATACGGTAATTGTGGTGCAGTGTTCTCAGTGGAGTGCATTCCTGCTGACAAACAAAGGTTTGTGTTGGCTTTTGCAGAGCTGTCAGAAAGTCAGAAGCTGTGGCCTTTTTCGACATAAAACACGAAATGATGGAATTATACTGACAAACTCACAATACCACAATGTTTTTTGACCAAATATTGAAATGTGCCTATATAACTTAATATTAGTGCTTTCGAGAGGCATTCAGGCATCTCCCGGAACCCTCCCTCTGTCTCATTCAACCCCAGCTAAGAGAAGATAGAGAAGAGTCATTGCAGTGTTCCACAGTTAGCGAGGAATCCTCTAAACGGGAGACTTTTTCGGCCAGTAGAACCTGTGAATGGTGTGGAAGTTGCAGTGACAGCAGCTGCCGATGCTGCTCAGCGGGCAGCTCGGTGACATTTCAGCCCTGGCAGGCGCTGAGGTCAACGGCTTTCTTGCGAAGCTCTGCCAGAAGCTCTTTAAGCTTAGCGTCAAGTCCTTCGAGCTTCGCTGACTTCTGAAGGATCTCGCCCTGCAGCCACCTGAGGGAGTCTGCCTTACCTGGAAAAAACAAAAAACAAAAGGATAAGAGTACTGGGAGTGACCTAACGCTGCTAATCCCCTAACATCCCCTCACAGGACCAGAGCTCCAACGGATGCCACAAGGGTCACTTCCTCTGCAGACTCACCTCTAGAGGTCGCCCTGAAAGTTCTAAGACCAAAAACCCTCCTTCCCCAGAGGCCTTGAGGACTTATTTATGAAGAGAGCCATTACTTAAAAAGCAGACTTGTGGTGGTGTGGTTTGGCTGTATTACCTTCCAGAGCCTTCATCATGTTTCCAGTGGTGTTGGCCAGAGTGCCAGCATCCTGCTGCAGCTTCGCCAGTCGGTCCCCCACCGGCGGTGCCTCTTTATCTGACCCACTGGCTGCAGCCTTGTCTTTTAGAAGATCCAGCTGCTTCTCCAAAGACAACAGGTCCTGCAAACACACACACACACACATGCATTTGTATCAGTACATTTATGAAGATGACTTACCTTACATGCAGACATTTGCAACTGAAATGCAGAGCAAAAGGACCATAACTCGCCACTGAACTGTTTCAGCTAATTTTAATCTTTATAGTATATTAATACTACATACAGGGGGGGTTGACTGAGCTCTTGTGGCAACATTGCAGTTTAAGACACTAAAGATGACCAATAGCTATAATCTTATGATTCTAGACCAGCCCTTTGTAAAAGTTAATGTTCGTGTTTCAAAATACAACCGCCACAGCAGGTGATTCACCTCATTTGCAGTAGCTGCTTCGTCCTCAGCTTTGTCTGCATTTTCCTGGGCATCCTGGGCCAGCCGGCCTCCAGTCTGCAGCAGCTCTCTGAGCTCGTCCAGTTGAGGTTTCACTGGCTTTATCAGTGTCGATATATCATCAAGAGCCTTCTCCGCGGGGCTCAGCTGGTCTTTGGCCTGCATGTAGAAAACCCACTCAAAATCAGTAGCGCTTCGGTGAGCAGCTTTTGTCGGAATAAACGGGCCACCATGTCACCCGTTGTGTGCTGTATCCGTGCTTCCTACCTTGGTTAGGCTGTTGTTCAGGTTGTCCATGAGTTCCATGCTGGTCTGCAGCTTGTTCTTCAGGTCAGAGAGGGAGCCCTCCGCCATGCCGAAGCCTTTCAGCAAACCGTCCACGTCGGCCTTTACTCCCAGTGCCGTGTCCCTGTGAATGTGCAACCAGAGAAAAGTCTTTTACAGCAGCGCGACATTTGTCATCGCGACAAAGACATAACCGAGCACTCTGAGGGCTGAAGCAGTGCCCTGTAGACCTTCAGGAAGAGACTGCAACGACAGAAACTGAAAGGTCAACCCTTAGATGATTGATATAAGTTTCAGGAACACGGTGTACCAATAAGACTCATTTTGGATTACCTGTAAAATTTGGGACTTTCAAAAGCTGCTAAGTACAATTCTGGTAATTTTGGTGTTAAAACAGTTTAACAGTTCTTCTACTTTGTGTAGCTCATGCTCTTGTGAATTGTTTTAATATCCATCCTGGGATCAATGAAAACACAATTGTTGCCGGCCAGGCTTTTTTAAAGCTGATAATTGCTTTGGAAAACAGCGTTACGTATCAGCAACAGTAGTCTGGTGCTGGACTGCGAAGGCCCACCTGGCGTCCTGGGCTTCCTGCAGCAGTTCCCTGGCTGTTTCCAGCTGCGGCTCGGCATTGGCCAACACGGCCGTGCTGTCTGGCAGATTAGCCGCCAGATTCTTCAGCTCCTCCAGCTTCCTCTTCAGGGCAGCCAGGCTGAGGGGCAGTTTGGCCTTCAGGATCCAGTCGCTCACCTCCTGGACGTGGGTCAGGTTGGAGGACGGGTCTGCGCAGACAGAAACGGGAAAGGTTGGAGGCCAAATGGCAAAGGCGTAATTATTACTGAACCCAAGTGCACCTTTCTTCCATATTTATCAGTCCACTCATCCATCTACCCTCTGCACTAAAGCAATACTTACCTGACAGGAAATCTTTGAGCTCCTTCACAACGCCACGCGTCTCTTTTAAGTCTTCTTCGAGCTCGTCTCTGGCCTGCTTCATCTTATTGAGCAGCTTCTCTGCAGACTGTCTCACCTGATTGGTCGTCTCCTGTGTTTCCTGGAGCTGTAAGGAATTGCAAAGAACTTAAATAATGCTTTAGGATCTGTACACCGATTTAATCATTGGAGAACAATCTATAATGATCTAAAAAAAAATCATAAATTGCAAAAAATGCTTTCGTAATAGAGCTAAAGTGATGTGCCGGTGGAGCTAACAGAGGTGAAATAAACCCATCAGAGAGTGTGCGCACCTTCTCTGCGGCCTCTGTGATCTTCCCAGTGAGCTTGTCCAGTCCGTCCTTCACTTCCTTAGCGTCGGCATCAGCCCTCTTGCTCAGAGGCAGGGCGCCCACGCACTTTTCCCCCTTTGTACAGGGTGGGGTTCCCTTCGGTGGACACAACCCTCCACCCTCACACTGGAGAGGGGTGCAGGGCTCTGAGCGAACACTGCCGCATACCTGAAAAGCCACAGAGCGATGTCGATTTAAAAGGGCAAATACGGGCGCTAATGGTCCCATTTAACAAAGCAGCCAGTAGATATTAGGGGTTATACAGTTCGCAGTGAGTTGCAATAGGATGTCAATGTAATAACATCTCAACAACTTCTGGCCAGATTGCTCAAAAAAAGGGGCAGCGAACGGTCCCCAATGTTTTTAGTGAGTATATCTTTGCTCCCCAGGCGATGAACCCTTTCCCTTTAGAATAAGATCATAATGAACTTTTTGGATCATATTCATGCTCCGTTTATGCCCCAAAGGCCTTTCCTCTATCGCCACCTTCAGGAGGTAAACTGTAAGCTTTTACCAACGTGCATTTTCTTGCAGTAGAAGGAAAACAAAAGGGGGTGCGGGCGAACACAAAGATGCACATAGATTTAAACGATGTGAGCAGAAGATTGGCATGTACTGGAAGGTGAAGACACGCTGGCTCAAGACGAAAAGGTTTCATCTTTACACTTCTCCTTTTCCCAATTTGTTTCTTTACAAATGACACAAATGCGGTGGATTCGCACAGAATCCAAATAACGGGTGATCTCTTCAAGTGCTACAACTCGGCAGACGTTTCCAGGTAATCGGTAGATCAGGGGGACGTTTGTTTCTGAAACGCGTTTCAAAAGGTGTAGTTTTCATCTCGCCACAAGACACGCTATGATCTATCTCCCTGCTAAATGAAACGTCACAGCATCACCGCATGTTGGTGAAATGAGGCCGGGTAGCTACCTGCTTGGCCGCAGGAGTGAGGTCAGGTCGGGAGGCCATGCTCTGGTTCAGTATGTCGAGGTCTCTGGTGTTGGCTGGCTGTACTTGGTTTCGAAGGTCCATAGACTGTTCCCTAGCATTAGCTGACTCCTTCACTGTGTTTCCGCTGTCATCCACTTTCTTGGCCGCATCTGTAGACTCGTTGTAGGCTTTCTGGATGGCAGAAAGCGCTTCTGAATAGGAAGGAAAAACTCAACATGAGTATATCTTATGCTGCCATCACATCAGGATGTCCGTTTGAGAAACCAAAATTTGGTGGAGGTGGTTAAGTGTGTTTGTGCCACATTTGAAGTTTTATTAGAAGATGACATGTTAATTAGAGCCACTTGAGGGCGCCGTTACTTGATGTGGGCACCAAAATAACACCTGCAATCGATGATCCATAACTTAAGCCGAGTGTCGCGGTGACGGGTGTGTCTTTGTCTGACCTGCGTTGTTGGAGTTGTCCTTTGCATCTCCCTTGGCGTTGTACACCACAGTGAGGCGGGCCAGCAGAGCTTGCAGTTTGTCCAGCTCTGAGTCCAGGCCAGGGGTTTTCGCCAGGGGTGAAAGGTCATCGTTAACCTTGTCAACCTGGTCCCTGTGAGACAGAAACCAGAGTTGTTCAATTAGGCGTCAGTGAGGAAAAGAAACCGCGGCGAGTTTCTCTCTATGAGTGAGAACGAGGTGAAGACATGACATTCATCTGATCTGAACAGTCCCCCACCTGAGCTTGTCAAGTTGGGACAGCGCGTCATCGATCTGTCTGGCAACACTGGGTGGTACGGAGATGGATTCCTGGATCAGTTTCAGGCTGGTCTCCAGGGTGTAGATACGAGGCCCGTAGTTTGCAAGATCACCACCAACTCCAGGACGAGTAGGACGAGACGAGAGTCTCTCCAGAGCTGAGCGGAGGTTCTGCCTCTGGGCGTCCAGGGTGAAGAAGCAGGAGGGACACGTCTCGCAGGCAGGGAAGGAGTCGCAGCGTCCTCGACTGCAGGAGTCACAGCGAGTCCCGGCGATGCCCGGCCGACACAAACAGGCCCCCGTCTGCTTGTCGCAGCCTTCCGGAAGGGCTCCTTCAGCATCACACCGGCAGGCTGTGGAGGCAAGAAATGCAAAATCAGGCACTGATTGGAGGGCTCCAAGCACTCAGGGGCACACACACGTTGACTTTTAAAAGGTTGCTTCACTGCTGCACCCAGTACCTCAGTCACAAACAACTAGTATGAAGAATTGTACAACATGTATATTTACTTGTAAACTAAACTACAATGGGGTTATGACTGCATCCAATGAATCCAACAAATGGCTTCTCAACCATGAATGGGGTTCATCAAAGAGGGCTGACTCACGTCGGCAGCCTATGAGAGGGTCTCCGTATGTGTTGTCTGGGCACTCGGTACATGTTCGGCCTCCAAACCTTGGTCTGCAAGGACACTGACCCGTCACCTGGAAAGAAGCAAACAGAATTGACTTCATTAGAATTACCAGCAAGGCCCAATTCAAACTGGATGCCAACTCTGGCTGCAAGTCCTTCGACTTATTCTCGACATCTGCAACCTCTGAGGACTGGCAGTAGTAGACTTACCGGCAGCCGAAGCAGTGGTAGCCCTAATTCATTCTCATTGTACATAGATTAAGTTCTAATATTGTTATGTTGTACAAAACTGTAACTTTCATTCATAAATGATGATAAAACAGATGCTCGGGTTGTGTCTATAGAACTCTTTTTGCTTTGTCTTTTTGCTGCTAAATCAACCCAGCATACCGGATTCTGTAAAAATACTTATTTCTGTTCTAATTTTCATATTCTATCACCAATTTGCAAAGCCCCCCATAACATTTCTACACATTCTTTGTTAGTATTCACCGATATGGGATTACTAAATATTTCTGTGTACCATTTATTAGAATTTAGAGAGCACGGAACCACACGCACCTTGGGGGGGCCATGTTTGCCATCGTTCCCAGAGTTCGTTTAGAAAAGGAATATTACATACAGGGGATCAATAAGAAAATGAATCAGCAACAGTTTTGTAATCGATCAGTCAAGTAAACATGCCAAACATTCGCTGGTTATAGCTTCCGACTTGTTTCTTGAGAGTTTGTTTTACATCATATCATTGCGAGTTAAATTTCTTTCGGTTTCAGACTTTTGCTTGGACAAAAAAGAAAAAAAAACCAAAAGGCAACATGAAGATGCCGCCTTGGTCTGGGCTGCAGGGGCGTGGGTGGGTGGAGGTCATACCTGGTCACAGGTGTCACTGTATGACCTGGTGGGGTCGCAGCCGCAGGGTTCGCAGCGTCCTGACAGGAATGGCTTCCAGTAGCCTTTTGAACACACGTCACAGGTCAGGCCGTGGAAGTGGGGGCGACAGGGACACTGGCCGGTCGCCGGGTCACAAAGGTCTGACAGTGACCCGTCAGGAGAACAGGAACATCCTGGACAGCGGGGGGAACGTCGGCGTTAGGAAGAAGCACTGGACACTTTGAACCATACTATTAGTGGCGGTAACAGTGGTAGAATAAAACCACAGAAAGGTCAGGCACTTATTAGCTTGGCTTTTGGAATTAAAAACATGAAATCCAAAGATTATGAATTTGATTTTCACATTTAACTTATCAAATAGTACCTATCTTCAAAAACACATACTGGCCGACTTTAAGACGAAAACTTGCCCACACGTATAGACTTTCCCCATAGCGGTGAGGATCAGTGACCTACATACTTTGGGGATTAGGTGTACTTTTGTGTTTAACGTTCAGGAGCATGCAGTGGGTACATTTCCCCACGACCAAGCTAAGCTGCAAAACAGGCAGCGCTGAAAGAAAGGAACGCCGGCGGTGTTACAAAGTACGGTATGACGGGGTTTGATGACTCACTGGAGCAGCCCAGGGGGTTGGAGGCGCTCAGGCCGTGGTAGCCTCTCTTACAGCGGTCACAGCGGGGGCCTTCGACGTTCCCTTTACACTGACACGAGCCTGTGCTGTCGTCACACCGGCCCCCGTTCACCGTCCCCTCAGCACTGCAGATGCAGCCTGGCAGCAACACAGCAAGCACGATTTTATCTACATTCGAGAACTTCGCCTCGTCCTGCCCGCCACTGTCAGATTGTTGCGGCGGCGTTTCCCATTTCCCCAGTGAGCCACTTACGCGTGCAGGCATCGGGGCGGTCCATTCGGCTGCGGGGGTTTGGCTGGTAACCTGGGGCACACTGGTCGCACTTCGGCCCTGTGGTGTGGTGCATGCAACCCTCGCACACCCCTCCACTCCTCCGCCCGCTGGCCTCGTACACCGCCTGGTCAAAGCGGCAGCGTTGGGCGTGGTTGTTGCACTCACAGCCTGAGGAGAGGACAAAGGGGTTAGTGTACAGTTATGGGTTGATAATTGGAAAAGAGGGCCTTTCACTCATCCCAAGGACACTAATAAGTACTTTATTAAAAACTGACATATTGGCTTGCCATCATCATGGGTCAGTTTTGGCCTCCAGTACTGATGGAGGCTCCAAAACAGTCTAGGATATCTGATATGTCTTTGTATATTTTACTCCTTCATTTCATTTGATGTGTGGGCAGGTGTCTTATAAAAAAAGAAAGTATTGGCAGACCATCTATGGGACTTGTTCTGAGAAGCGGGCAGGTAACGTAAGACAATAATAAAGCGAAACAAACAAAAGAAATACCACCTCTCTTCATGGTCACTAGTGTTTTTCCCCCAGAAGAGCTTCAGGTTCACTTTCAATATGGGTCTTGGTGGCAAATGCGAGAGGCATTACTGCATCGATGAGATATTTTGGCTCACAGAGAAGTGTGTTTTGTCTAAGGCTTTCACACTCGGCTGTGGCAGCTTGTTCGCAGATGTGGGGGAAGTCTTACGTTTGCAGGCGCGAGTGTTGCCCTCCTCTGCAGGTCTCCAGGGCAGATCGTTGTAGAGCTCGGCACAACGCTCGCAGTTCACACCTGCTGTGTTATGCTGGCAGTCACACTGAGGATTCACCTGCAAAGAGACACAAAGAAAAGGGCTCATGAAGAGGTGTTTAATTAGATTCAACATATAAAAGGTCAGCTGATTCCCCCTGGCTGTGATCAACAGAGGACTGGTACCAGAGACACGGGTGTCACATCCCTAACCCTATCCCAGCAATACATTTGCAATTATAGCCCGCACCAAAAATGAAAACCTGTCAGTATTCACAAAGTTGGAAGTTGGAATGAAACCCAAATTGACGACCGTTTAGTCATGATTTGCTGCTTTTCCTTTGTTTCATATCATTGCAATATAAATACCTTTAGGGATCTTTTCACACTAAATTGGTAAACCGAGGATAGATGCCACTTTGGTTTCTGGGAACTTGTGAGGGCAACAAAACTGTTGCCACCTCGACTACCAAAGTCCATTAATAGTACAGGAAGATGATAAATTACATTTCAATTTCAATTCAAGGTTTTGAAAGGTATTTCCTCTCTCGTGTAAA
This sequence comes from Coreoperca whiteheadi, assembly GCA_011952105.1. Lineage (NCBI taxonomy): Eukaryota > Metazoa > Chordata > Actinopteri > Centrarchiformes > Sinipercidae > Coreoperca > Coreoperca whiteheadi. The sequence continues at coordinate 2,965,797 of CM022473.1, read as the reverse complement.
CCTGGGGAGGGTTCTCTGCTGAATTTCCAGTATCTTTTGTGCAAAATGTGGGCATGCGTGAGGATCCCTGTCAGCGGCCTTAATGGGACAGTTCACACCAAAACTAAAGAAAAGTGTTCCAACATGAAACTGAGTTTTTCACGTGTATTAGTATTATTTTCTTTGGCGCTTTCAGCACCACAAGCTGAGTGCCATATAGTCCCATTATACTGAAAAAAGGGAGACTTCTCTATGGCTGATATCTCCAAAACAATCTAAATGGATAAACAGCACTGCAGGTTAAAGGAAAAAATATGTATTTTTGATTTTGGGGGGAACCGTGCCTTTAAGCGGGAAAAAGGCCTCCTGGTAGCCACGGGGGCTGAATAAGATGCTTATTTCATTCATGCTCTGGGCAGCCTCTGACCACTATATCATTTTCAGCTCAGGGTTGTTCAACAAACTCTCAGGTAAGAGGGAATCCTGCTGACAACTGGAGTTCAAATTACGCTGGGGTTGTTGGAAGAGACTCTTGCTTGCTGACTTACCGAGAGTCCGATGACAAAATCTATTTCAGTCTCATATTTAAACGCCCGGTACAGCGACACTGTGGGTCCAGGATGTGTTTAGCCTAGCTTAGGGAAAAAAACCTTGAAGCAGGAGGAAAAAGCTAGCTGTATAAAGCAATTACAAAAAACAAAAAGTGTCTATCAGCGACTCCGCAGCTGTCTTTTTGCATTAAAACCACCAAACCCCAAAACACCTGCTTCCATACCTGTATGCTGTTGGACAGTGGGTCGTTGGAGACTTCTGGCAGGCATTGGTTGGCATGTCCATGGCACATACAGCTGCCCATCACCCTCATCTCTTTCAGGGCATAAAACCTACTGAGAGCTCTGCCCGGTAGACGTGGCACATCGCCGAGCTCTGTCAGCCTCACCCTCAGCCCCGTTAACCCGGACACATCTGTGGATGAGACCGCGGTCAACCGGCGGGCTGCCACCTTTAACCAGGCCCATACTGCATCAGTCAAGATTCTGGGAGAACTTACCTTCAATTTTTCGGCTGTTGGGAGCTGGGACATAAGCATACTGACGCAAAGGACTGAACTGGATCTGGAGAACAGAAATGTACATATGTTTACACTGTGTATGCCATCACTTTCTTCTCCATCCCAGGTGCTCTTATTGCGCAAACCTGCACAATGCTGCAATGTCCTTTTTCCAAACCTCTTCGTTGATGCACTGCCACTCAGCAGGCCTTGACAGGTTCGCACTGTCATGTGTGTTACTGTGAGTCCTTATCTATACTATACAATAATGTCTGCGTCATCTTTAAAGATCATACCCAGATAGCATACCAGCTTAAACTGAATCGGTCCCGATTTTATGCCCACGAGCAGCTAAAAATGTTTGTCTTCTGCTGCAGGAAGACGCAAGAAATGTGGTCCTCTTGTGGGGACATCTAATAATAACAATAATAATAATAATAATAGCAGAGGAAAACGTGGAGAAAATGTAAAAGCAAATAGGCTGCTGAGTCCTTCAGAGTAATTATGATAAAAAGGTAAAAAGTACTCTATAATCTGACAAAACAAAACAAATTGAATAATTAGCCTTGAGTCAAGACAATGTAAAACTGTTTCTGACAACAGGTTGTTTGTCCTTACTGTGTGATCTTGGTATGGGTTTGCTCCTGTAGGGGGCAGTGTGTAGCAGTATGTTTGGTCCAGGGTAAGAGGCGGTGTTGTGGGGATGCCAGGAAAAGCTGTTCGACAGTCTGTAGCCAAGTAGAGAGCAGGCTGCCACGTCCTGCCATTATCCAGTGTCCTCTCTATAACAAAGACACTGGGACGAGGACCCTGCAAAGCAGAAGGGGCGAATAGAGGACATTATTTCAGGTTTCAAATGAATCACTTGTGCATGAGAAATGAAAGCACACATACGCTGCGATGTGTGTCTTTTCCGCTATGAAGTCGTTTTATTTTTCAGATTCACGCATGCTCTCGTGCTCATGCGAGCCAGCAGTACCTTGAAGCTGAGCACCAGGTTGTCAAGCTGGAACAGGTTGTTGAGGTCCAACTGGAGCGTGACTGGATTCAGCTCTACGGGGCAAACCAGCAGAACAGAATTTCCATTTAGGTACACCACATAGGTACACCACTAAGACTCACTGTTCCCAAAAACATACAACAAGCTCCTCTCCCGTGGAATCCGATCCCAGTTCGGGTTCGGGAGGCAGACACCCTCCTCACATTGAAGAGTAGGCTTAAGACTTTAGATAACGCTTATAGTTAGGGCTGGCCCAGGTGAGTGCTGAACCATCACACAGTCATGCTGCTATAGGCTGAGACGGCCAGGGGACTTCCCAGGATGCACCTCTCTCCTCCTCTCCCTGTACGCATTCTTATGCCATTAATGCATGTTACTAACTCGACATCTTCTCTCCCCCGTAGCTTTGTCCCTCTCTTCTCTCTTACTTACTTCTCTCTTACCGTCAGCAGGTATTTCTGCCTCCGGAGCTGCAGAGTCTGTGACAGCCGGCCCCCCGCTGGGGCAGTGCTGCTGTGTCTGTGCTGGGGGGGTGTGGCTCGGCTCTTACTTCGTGGGCATCCCCCGAGCTGCTCAGTTGCCCTTCTAGATCCGTCCTCTTCACTTATGTTTTACAATGTCCATTTTTTGTCATAATTATTTTTATTACAATTTCATCATAATTGTAGGTTCTATCACTTCTGGATCCGTCCTCTACACTTATGTTTTACAACCTACATTTTGTCATTATAATCCCCCCCCGTTAAAAGGGTTTTCTATGTGGGTGGGGGGGAATTTTCCTCATTCGAATCGAGGGTCTAAGGACAGAGGGCGTCGTATGTTGGACAGATTGTAAAGCCCTTTGAGGCAACTTGTGATTTGTGATATTGGGCTGTATAAATAATATTGACTTGAATACTTTGACACTTTCAAATCAATTTTCAGATAGATAAGATGCTGTTTTTTCAGCTCCGAATATACTTCCACTGACAGGAAGCGGAAGAGCAAATGGGAAGGGTTTGGCTATAGCGAGATATACTTTGAAGTGCACCATTTCACGCCTTGCCAATAGAAACGTTTCTTTCTTTCTTTCTTCCTCTCACTCTGTCCTTGTTTCTGTCTTTGCCCACCTTTCCTGGACTGCCACCATCTATCTGGTCCAGAAGTGGACAAGACATCCTCGACAGTGTGTGCCAGCGGACCGTTTGGGTTCCTGGAGTCACATGGGCAACACTTCATCCTCCGCTGAGGAACGAAACACAAAAAACACAAAAAACCCCACAAACAAATCAGCAACAATGGAATTTCCTGCAGAGTTACATTGTAATATTTGGTGTATGTATGTATAGCATTGTGTCACTTTGAGTGTCAAGTATTTGTCCTGAAACTGACCCATGGACCTACGACCAACTTCCAGATTTGTCTTTTTGCCTCCCTGCTATGCCAGGTAGGTAAGCTCTGTCACTGAGCAGGTCCCACATTTGCCAGAGGGACAGAAATCACTATGCCTCAGACGGGAAGCCAAGCTTTACATTGTGTTTTGACTGAGCTGGTAAGCAACTTGGAGGCAACCTGTACCCCAGTAACAGATGAGGAAGGAAAAATGTGCTGCCCTAGTTTCAATCTGACCGCGTTTTGTACAACGAAAATGTTTTCACACCAGTGGATCTTGACTTGGGACCACAGGGAAAACAGAAAAATGAAATTTGTGAAATATGAAAAGCTTCCAACAGAATTTGCCCACTTGACAGAATTTGAAGTTGGTAAAATTCAGACTCTTTCCAGCAACACAATTCCATTCAACAACCGTACTGCCCTAAAAAGGCAAAAAGCACTAACTTCAGCTACTGTGGTTTGCCTCAGTAGAGAGATACAGATGTAGTGGTATTCATACACATACAGTGGTGTAAATACACATTTAGAGGGGTACTCTGGTGTACAAAGGCAAAAGGCAGTACTGGAAGTTCCTGGTTTTGCCGTTGTAGGGCTTTAAAGAAATAATTCATCCTAATAATGAAGTTTAAAAACATCGTCTGCTGAGCCCTGAGTCCTGCCAAAGCACGAGTTAAGTCCGTACGTACATGTGCAAACAAACGCACTCATTTGATTAATGCACCGAGTTAAATAAAAGTGATGATGCAGATGATGGCCACATTTCCATTTGTGGGTGAAATTTCCCTTTAACATTTACAGCAACAGGCGCCGTTTTTCCCACCTCAATATGAAATTGTTGTCAAACATTTGTAGGATTGTTCTGTGCATGTTTCCTCATTCCCCAAACACAATGAGGGATATTTTCTCAGACAAAACTCTTCCAAAGGCAAGAGAGGCCCATCTGAAAACACTCCATGATATATACCCAACTATATTCTTGGCGAATTATCATCACCTTTGCTCTCCACCAACGACGGTCACAGACCATCAGATGCAGATAGCGTCCAGCAGATAAACTCACTAGCGTTCAGTTCAGCTCCCTCCACAGATACAGGCCCCCAGCTTCAATGAGTCCTGCACTGACCACAGCTATATAATATATGATAACCTGCCATGGAGGCCTTGTAGGGGAACCATTCAACGGTGACCTCACTTCAACTTCCCTGCATTCCATTTTTAATGTGTAAACAACACAACCCCACCACCCCCCCCACCC
>CM022473.1:2933058-2960614 GCA_011952105.1 Coreoperca whiteheadi | reverse complement strand
CCCCTACACACTGCAAAACGGGGAATCTTCTTATCTAATCTCAGGTGATAAAAGTTCCTTTCAAAGACTCGGGTGTGTCCATGTCCAGTTTTACCACTACTTCACCTCCGTCAGCCCAGTAAAGCATGACAGGGAGATTCTTCTTAACTTTGGATATGTAGGTTAAAAGTGATTCAACTTGGCCGCCCCCCCCCCCCCCCCAAGGTTTGGGGCTTTTGGCACTGCAGTGTGTCACCTCCAACACACGCGCAAACACACACTGTTTGCATTTAGTCGTTGCCAGCTGACTGTTGCATCAGCTGAACATGTTTTTTAATCTTGGTTGGGATAGAAAGTCCATCGCGGACATTATAATCAAATGAGTTGGCTAAACTAAATTCGCCGGTCAACCAGAAGGCCTCGGGCTGCATTCAAATACTATCTACATTCCGATTAAAATATTCATGGACATGGTAACCCTAACACTATATGAAGTGTTGATTGTTCTATGTCTACTGGAGAGGCTTGGCTTTGCATTTATTCATTATTCATTATTATTTGTTACGAAATCTGGCACTTGCAGCAGCGTGATGAAGCATTCCCAACAAGATCTGACTAGTCCTCTCCGATGGCTTCGAGGGCTTTCATCTTTACCAGCGTTGGTCTTTCCTGGTAGTCATGCACGCACACGTGTGCGTTTGATTCTATGTGTCAGCTGTGAGATACAGCTGAGGGTTCCTTGCCCCTCCCTGTCTGGACGAGGTGCGGCTCAGGTAACAAAAAAACCAAAAACAAACAAAGAAGAAAGCGGGGGGAAGCGCTGATCAATCGGAGAGAGTTGGCGCCTATCACAGCTATATCCATTCCCTGAGGCGGATTGAGCACAGCGCGCATACACTGGAAGGTATGAAGGTTATGCAACACCAACACAAACACTATCCTGTCTGTCTTTCATGCTGCGTTGCTGTTAGGCTGGATTGGGATTTTGTTAGGTTTAGTTCACCTTATTGAAGATCATAATGAAAAATCGCTGGACGTTGGAATGTTCCATGCTACAGCAGTACTGCCACATGCGGTAACTTTTACTCAAGTACTGTACTTAGTCATTATTTTGAGATGCTTGAACTTGACTTATGATATACTACAGTTCACTGACTTATCTACTTACATCCAGCTTGGGAGACTTCTTTTTTTCCTCCACTACATTTCTGAGGAAACATTGGACTTTATGCTCCACTACATTTATCTGACTGCAGGAGTTTCTAGTTACTTTGCATTCAGCATCAAGGACTAGTTGTGGCATCTTGGACCGTAGGTTGTCGGTCCGGCTCCCGACCCCTGCTGCCCTCTATACACTATTACGAAGCTAAAACACTGCACATATTACATTTCTTCTTTTATAACTCTCTGTATGGGGGAATTCGGACACAGCACAGCAGATACACCAAAGTTTAACTTCAACAAGCTTTGGTAGTCCCAAACTATTGAAACTCTTCAACATAGTTCCAGTGCAGTTTCACTTGTTTTAGTGGATTTTATAACAACAATTTAGTAAAAGAGTTGATCTGTATTAAAAAAACCGATTTGATCTCACATTAGAGGCACCTTTCTCCCTTTTTTGAGCAAAAATTGCAACATTACAGGCTTGATTCTTACACGCTCCATGTCCTCTGCGCTGTGTTATTTCAAAATCAGCATTTAAATCCAGCAGTGGGCCGGTGAGAGGTTTTCCAGACGTTGGTCAAAGACTACAGTTGCAACACGCCGCTCTGGCACTGGAATCAGACTGTTTCACAAATGGCCAGCGGGCGGTCTGGCCAAAACCAACACAGCCTCCGTCCTGCACATCCGTCTGTTCACCATGACCTCTGCATCGCTCGCCTCCCGACGTCGCAAACCCCATGTACAGACCCATGCTTGGCCCGGGTGAACACAGCTGGCTGAGGCACTGACTGTGTATGTGCTCTGCCTTGACTAATATGGGTTTTATAAGGCCAATACCAGTTGAAGCTGCTGCTTATGCGTTTGCTTTCTCTCCTTCTCTGCCTCGCAAACTGTGGCATGAATTCAGGTGGGCCTTTTTCTACAATTTTAACTGAACAGATCTCTCCTCATCTGCGGAGAAGTCTCCCTCGATCAAGACGATTTACCAAGATTTGATCCCAGTGGGTTTTTAGAGCTTGATACTAATATAGTTCGCAAGCGCGACAAAACATCTTCAATCCGCAGAGGTGAAATGTCCTTTAAACACAGGACTGTGCTCCTACCTGTTGGTATGGGGTGCAGTAGACCTCGGAGCCTGTGAGACCGCAGGTGGAGGAGGCATGGAGCTGGTGAGCCCTTCCCAGGAGCAGGTCATTGGTGGGTGGGTAACAAGCCCCCTGAGAGCAGTCAGTCTGGGCCTGTGATACCGCAGCTATGGCTGTCGGGAGGAGGAAATGAAACGTTGCAATACAAAAGTTCCCAATCAACACTTTACAGTCGACAGGAAAGAAGGGCCAATCCTATAATGATGGTCCGGAACAGGGAGGTTCAGCTCTGACTTCTCCAGCACACGGCACTTGAACCACAGTGCATGCGAGCTTTTTTGTAAAGATCGGTTGTAAACCTAAAACACGCAACAATATATTTGACGTGTTGTGTAATCGGGAGTAGAGAGTTGCTTTTCTACTTAATCATAGATAGCTAGCTAGTACCCCAGATATTGAAGTAGATGTTAATGATCACATGAGACCAGCGAGCCAATACCACCTTTAAAATATTTCCAATATAGAAATGTTCAGAGTCCTATCAGTAAGCATCTCTAGTCGTTTTTCCACTACTGCAGCTGACCTCCATACATTACAGTAACGCGAACCCAGTGTCGTTATATATTGTACACTAACATGAGCGTTTCCCTCCATCAGTAGGACGGAATTTGCTTTTTCACTATTGTCCAACTTCACTCGGTGATTTTAAAATGAAGCTATACTGTAGATACGACACATAGCGTATGATCGAGCTTTACTCAAAAGCGATGAGATTAAAAATAACGTCGGTTATTCCAGGTTGGTTTCAAAAGTAGACTATGGCGTTTTCAGTCAACCCTGAGGAGTCATGGGGCTGCGAGACAGTTCCTCCCAGATTAGTACGCTCCCCTTAATCACGTGAAACTTTCACTAAACTTAACCTGAGCATCACTGTTTTTTTTGGGCTAAACCCAACCTTCTAGATGGATGGGCCAATGATCCAAAATGATCCCTAATTTTGCTGAACTTCTATCAGCCACTAATTTAGCATGTGTTAAAGAGTGTTGCTCTTTGTCTGTAACTTAGATGAAACGCTTTGTGGAGTTTCTTATTTCCACCTAAAGACTCACCATTTTCTGACACCAAAAGAAGCATAGGGTATATCTACAGTACTCAAAAAGGATGCTTTGTTGCAGTTTAGACAAAGCCACAGTGCCTGGAAGTATGCATTTGTATAGATAATATGCGATTTGAAGACTTAACAATATTTAGTTTCTGTCAACTTAAAAACACCCAAGTATTCAGTACTTCCCCTAAAGTAGCGTCCTTGTCAGGCTGGACGAGCTTGAAGCAGACCCAGGCTAATGGAACACTTTAAACATGTGCCATCACGACCGGCGCGTACGCAGGTTTCTATTCCAACCAATCCCTGCAGCAGCAGGTCGGTTCCTCCTTTCTGCTAGAAAATGGAGTGATCGGCATGATCATCTGCTGCCGTGTTTTGCTGGATGGAAACCCTGCATACTGTCAACTCCCAGCGCTTTATGAATGTAAACTAGAAACCATAGGGTGAAAGTTTCGGGGACAGGGCTTGCGAAACAGAAAGCAAAACACTATGTTAAAGCAAAGGACACAAAAGGAGGGAAATCTTACCAGCTAGAAGTAAAAGTGTTCTCATGTTGGTGTTCCTCGTCTGAAAGAGCCTGGAACAGATGAGAAAACAAAAGAAAATGGCAGCAAGCAGAAACAACCAGAGCCAGTGGACTCTCTTCCTCGATGTGAGACTCACCTGCCAGTCGGCCCTCTCTCACCTCGGTTATCTGCTGTCTTAAAGTGTGTGCTGCCGTCAGGCTGCTGCTTTATAAACACGGCCTCACCTGGATGGTATGATGCAGCGTGTGTCAGAGTCCCACCCTTCCCCACCACTCCCTGCAGTCCGTGAATCAACACGCAGGCAGACATAGACACGGAGTCAACACAAAGACACCAAGCAGCCACAACTAGCGTAACCTAGGTGTAATAAAACCCTCTGTGACCTCAAATTAAAAACTAAAAATGAGCTTAATTGGGGTGGGGGGCAGGGGGTTTGGGTTAGAAATGACATTAGCTGCCTGTGGACTCATGCACTGGGTCCCAATTCCATACTCCATACCGATTCTAAGCCGGTTTGGAGTATGTAGTGTGTTCAAAGTGACAAAATGAAGTATACTCAAAGCAGACAGCACGTTTACTAAATGCAGTCCATTCTTGAGTGTGCTGTTGATGCACAATGCAAGGCACAGAGGAAATGGAGGAGCTGCTCCCAGCTGGAAAAACATCGAAGAAATTGTGGGTGGTGGTGAAACAGCGCCAAAGACGTCTTTGAAAACAACAAATAAGTAATCAGTCTTAGGAAGATCATTGGGAGGTCTCTTTGTGAAGTGTAATTGGAAGTGGCTCACACGTATTGAATCATTTCCTGTTAGCATGTAAACTGGCAAGATTTTTGTCAGCAAAAACAGTATGTGACGATTAGAATGTTGTACATACTGTACACAGTAAGTACGTCATGTGGATTTGGGGCACAGTTTAGTCTTTTATACTAAATGCTACATGCGATTTATACAAAACATTAAAATATCTTTAAAATAATTTGAGATTGTCTTCATGACCTGTTGTGTGCACAAGCAAAATAACTGCTATGTACTTGTTTATACCGTTAGGAAGCACAGGAGCTGTGGGGAGTGGCGTAAAAACTCTTTGGCCAAATGTATGAGATGCATTATGCATATACAGTACATGACTAATAATGTTGTATGTATAACAAGTCATTCATCCATTAGCCTATAAACATTTCCTTAAGCGTTTTTGTACACACAAACATTTAAGAACCACTAATGAAGGCTTCAATTCCAATTGAATAATACTGGAAAACTGTTTTGTGGACTTCTCTATCCAGGAACCCCCCCCCACACACACACACACAGTTCTGGGGGGTGAAACACAGTCACACAGACAAACTCACTACAATTGATGTCCTGTAGGCACGGTTTCAGCTCTGCCAAGCTGTGTTGTAACTCTGGTGTGTGCCGGCGGAGAGTCCTGCTGAGAATCATCTTGTGTGTCAAGGAATAGTAGCCTGAGGGCCAGCTGAACACACAGGTTGTGTTTTTCTCGAATCTCCACAGACACACTGACTAAGTCCAAGTACAGGGTGTGTCTTCTGACTCAGATAACACACACAGGCTACAACTGTGGACATACAGTAGACAGGTACCGGCACGCCTCAGTCGCTGGATAGCTGCTCCAGCTGGGATTGGAGCCTAGTGTTCCCGCTCTTTCAACGCTGGCCCTTGCCTTAGGGCAGGGGTCATCAGCTTTATTTGTCAGAGGGCCAGAATTTTACCAGACAGTCTCCCTGGGGGGCCGGACCCTTAAATAAAAATTTTATAAAAATCTCATTTTGGTATAACATTATGATTGATGTTTATTGTTTATAGTCAGTGTTGCCACAGTTACTTTGAAAGTAATCTAGCTACTGATTACTCCTTAAAAAAGTAACTTAGTTACTTTACAGATTACTTGATTTTAAAAGTAACTAAGTTAGATTACAAGTTACTTTATTAGTTACATTCAGCCTCTGCCGACAACACCCCCCAACATAACAACGACAGCTGGTTAGGCCGACACTCACTTTATTGGAAGTGCATTTTTAACAGCAATGTCAACAATGTGTCTCCAGACATTTTAAGTTGAACTTAAAAACTATTTCCTGAACGAGTAATCTGACGCGTTACTATTTCAAAACCAGTAATCAGATTAAAGTCACTCATCACTGTGCGTTGATGTTTTTTTCATTTTCCTTAATAAAGATAGATTTGTGCTTTCGTCTCGCATCTCGGGGAGTAAAGTCCCGTTCTCAGCGTGAGGACAGTTCACGTCACGTGTAATAACACACATCGCGCGGCCACACACACGGAAACAACAACGGAGGGAGGAGGGAGATGCGCGTTTTCCAGCTGGAAATACAGACGCTAGTTTGAGTTTGTGTCAGCTAAAGATGGCAACATTAAGGTTCGCTGTGGAGACAACGTGTCATCTAGCCACAGAAACACTGCGTCTCAAACGTAAAGAAGCCTTTGGAGTCGCAGCGCTGCACGGTCACGCTGACAGAGCGAGTCCCAGCAGGTGGTGCGAAGCGGGGGGCAGATAAGTCATAAATGGTGGTCATTACTGATAAGAGACTCAGTTGTTGCTGTTTTTAGTTGCTTTAATAGTGTGAAATAGGCCTACATTGTTTTCTCTTTGATCCTCACAAGATCGCGGGCCGGATCGAACGGCTTGGCGGGCCGCATTCGGCCTGCGGGCCTCCAGTTGATGATCACTGGCTTAGGGTGAGGGTGCGATGGAAGAAAGGCTGCTTTACTGGAGTTATTGGTATCATACTGTGAGGTGGTCGACCTCAGGGAAGAGCAGATAAGCGAGAAAGACAGTGGGATAAAGAAGCTAGTCCTTTTAAAAAGGTCACATATTTCCAGGTCTTTTTTCATTAAAGCAGGTCTACGTGCGATAAATACTTTGAAATAAAAAAATTGTCAGAAACTGTAATGTCGCAGCTATCCAGTCCCCGCCCTCAGCCATGGCCCCAGCAAAGCCCACCAGGACCCACTGTCCAAAATCTTTTTCGTTGTTTTAACTTTACACAACACCAAAGCAGTCATTCCGCCTCGGAGCTGGAGCTCAGAATTGTTCAGTATGTTTGACAGAAAGAGCTTTTTCGGCTGTGAAGGAACGTTAACGGTTTTCTGGTTGTCCTCCGGCTGCTCTGCCTCGACTCTCGGTGATTTACGGAGCTTCCTGATGGACAGATACCTCTACGGCCATCAGAGGGAAAACCAGAGCATTTTTTTCTCCATAAACTATAATCCGGGTTTCACGTGCGCATGATAACGCATCAGCAAATACGTTGTCTGTTCCTTTAATAAGTCTGATATCTAGGTTATAGGCCTGCAGGAACAGCAACCACCTTGTCAGCCTCTGGTTTGGACATCTAAGGGAATGCATTTTACATTATCAAAAGCTTGTTTACATTCAGACGACCAATCGAAAACCTTGGCTTCGAGCAGTTCTGTAAGTGGAAATGCAATGGTAGAGAAGTTTTTACAGAAGCTCCTATAGTAACCCACTAAACCCAAAACCCTTTGCAGGTCTTTTTTTGTTATATTTAACTATTGCCATGACCATAGTCTGGAGTGGAGACGACTGCCCCTGTCCCACAACATGGCCTAGGTATGTCACTGTGGCCATGGGCAGAAAAAAAAACAAAACAACTACACTAAAAATACAAATACAAAAACAGACAGACAAAATAAAAACACATTTAGCCAAGTTAACAATGAGTTGCGCTCAAACAGAGCCCATATATTGCTGAAATGTTACAGGGGCGTTCTTTAACCCGAATGGCATAACCTTAGAAGATTAGAGCCCTGAAGGTGTGACAAATGCAGAAATGTCCTATGCGCGATTCAGAGTTGTTGTTTTTTTTTTAAAACGACCATACAATTGACTCATCAGGTTCCGGCACTCCATCTCCCTCATTCACCGAACACTTTGAAATCACATCAAGGGCCGGGTACCCACCAAGTTTCATTTCCTGGTCCAAGTCTGCTTCAACTACACGCCTGTGGTAAGGTTTCAGAAGGTTTACATGACAGAGCCCTTTGATTTTCTTCCGTTCTGGTGTTGCTACAATATAATTCAAATCAGACATTTTCTCAGTAACAGTGTATGGACCTGTGTACTTAGCCTGAAATGGCGAACTAACAATAAACATCAGTACTAAAACCTGATCTCCTGGACGGAACTCCTGGCCCTCTGCACGATGGTCATAACACTTTTTCATTTTACATTGTGACGCATACAACTTCTCTTGGGCCATACCTCCAGCTACAACCCAACAATGTCTGAACCCATTCACATAGTCAACGGGGTTGCGTGGCGGTTCTGTATCAACCGCCAACGGACCCCGCACAGAATGCCTAAAAACCAAGTCATTATGACTAAAGCCAGTACTTTTCCTGTACTGCTTCCCTTGCAGACAGCATTAGCCATGGAAGCCCCTCTTCCCAATCCCTATCTGGCTCAGGACAATACGCATGTAATGAGACTTCAGCGTGTGATGGAACCTTTCCAACGCTCCTTGGCTTTGCGCTTGTGGTTCTGTTTAATGTGCAACAACTTCAACACTTGACCAACCATATGAGACGAGAAATAAGACCCTTGATCACTCTGGATCACTTTAGGAATGCCAAATATTGAAATTAACTGTGACAATGCCTTAACCATAGCCTTAGTTGTAATTGTAAATGGACTGTACTTGTATAGCGCCTTTCTAGTCGTCCGACTACTCAAAGCGCTTTCACACTACACACTGATGCCAGGAGCTGACTGCCCATCAGGACAAATTAAACTAACCATTCACACACACACTCACACACCGAAGGCACAGCTTCGGGAGCAATTTGGGGTTCAGTATCTTGCTCAAGGATACTTCGACACGTGGCTGGGGGAAGCCGGGATCAAACTGCCGACCTTCCGATTGGTGGACGACCCGCTCTGCCGCCAAGCCACAGCCGCCCCAATTGACCTCAACAGCTAGCCAGCCAGATACCTGGTGGTCTGACAAATCACAGTCACCAGATATTTACATCCAGCCTTGGAACATGGCAATGGACCCACACAGTCCACAATGAGGTGTGTAAATGGTTCATTCACGGCCGGGATAGGCTGCAGCGGCGCAGGTTTGATACTCTGATCAGGTTTTCCTGTTAAGTGGCATACATGACATGCTTTACGTAGGCAGAAATGTCTCTTTTGACATGTGGCAAGGATGTTTTCCGGACACCAAAGCGTCCACACTCGTCATGTGCCACTTTCAAGACGAGGGGACGGAACTTAATTGGCACCACCATCTGGAAAAAATGCCATTTTCCCACACAATCCTCACCCACATGTACCCATTTTCTGAACAACAACTCATTATGCAAGAAGCATCCATTTGCAGCGCTCTTTATCTCAGAAGCAGGCAGAACCCGCTCAAATATCTCTCTCAGAGAAGAATCACGACGTTGCTCCTGTAGTACCTCACTGTGTGGCAGCGACAGAGGAAGCGCAGACAGAGATGGGCCCTCCAAAACCACATCGACTCTGACACCCCATGTTTCTCTGACTCATCTAATCTTTTAGTCTCTGTGTCTCGGACTTAATGCGATGACATAAAGCATGCTCCACTGACTCTTCCTCCATTCCACAATCACACACACCTGAGGGACGTTTTCTCAATACATACATTGTTTTATTTAACCCAGTATGTCCTAACCTCCTCCTTTATATTACAATTTGCTCTCTGAAAGTTCTCCCTGATGAATTCATGTTACTTCTACTTGTTTTATCTTGTACAAATGACGTCCTTTACTTTTTTCATCCCATTGTTTTTGCCATGCATTCATTATATTAATACGAGTTATTGCTTTCATTTCTGCTTTACTGTATGATACCTCCATTATCCTGTCTTGTTTTATAGCTTGCTTTGCTAAAGCATCTGCAATCTCATTCCCCTCAATTCCCCTATGAGCTGGAATCCACATAAAGCTAACTTGTATTTCTATACGCTTTAATCTGTACAGAATTTCATATATTTCATAAACAAAATCAGGTCTGTCATGAGAAGATAAAGACTGCAAAGAAACCAGTGCTGATAAGCCCCTGAGCTTTACTGAAGCTGCACCTTTATTCCCTGGGTGCACCTGGCACAGGTGCTCTCAATCAGGCTGTTTGCCTCAACCGCGTTCCAGTGGTGCCTTCAGGGAAACAAGAAAACAGTAACTGTCAAAAACACTGCAGCGCCTCAATAGTGAGGCCGGGCGCGTCACAAACAGCACATTAATACACCGCTTAGAAAAAAGTGAAACCATTGTGGAGCCCACCGCAGTGAGTGTGGGCAAAACAGTAGCTGACTTGGCATTATTTCTAACTATGTGGTCTTGACTGTGCACTTTCCTTTCTGCTCTCTCCCCTCTCGCCCTCATTGTGCGGTCAACCAAAAGCCAACGGCAGAGATTCACAGAGATCTGAAGACATTGAGTTAAAAAAAAAGAAGTTTGGAATATTAAGTTTAGCATAAATCCTCTTTTAGTAACAACACCGCCAGCTACTGGCCGATTGGCACCACATTCTGCACACAGCCTCGGTGCGGGACGGGAAACTACTGGCCCCAGTTCTGTGTTAATCGGACAGAGCCACGTGGAGTTATGACATCACTTCCTGTTTGGCTTTCTATCAGAATTGTTTTAATACATTTTGATCACGAGCGTCCATAGGTGCTTTGTGCACAGCTTCGTGCGGATCAGACTCAAACTATGTTTGCATAGTTCAGGATTTTGCAGTTAAAGCGCCGCCTAGTGGCCGATTGGCACCCCATTTGACACAGAGCCTCAGTGGGGCATAAGAAAGTACTGAGGCAAGTTTCGTGTTAATCCGAAGGGCCTATGTGGAGATATAGAGGTTAATGAAAGTACAGCGTGACGGACTTCTTCAATGGCCACAGGTTGCAGTGAGGCAAACCTCTGTCGCACATCTGAAAAAATATCAGCTCTGTAGGACGTACAAGTTTGGAATATGAAAATTGAAATTAACATTTGTTGTAATTAGTGTTCATTTTGTCACCTTTTTCTAATTTAGTCTTAGTCTTGAGCCAAATGCCCTTGTCAGTTTTAGTCATGTTTAGTCATTCACATATCTTTTTTTGTTAGTCAAGCTTTAGTCGACTAAAAGTCTCGTCATTTTAGTCTAGTTTTAGCCAAAAGAAAACTCAATATATCCTAGTCAAGTTTAAAACATTTTTGTCTTTTTTAAAATAAATTATTTCTGATGACCGTTTCAGTCTAACAGTGTTTCACACATCTTAAATATTGGTTAAAAGTCATATACACTCGTTGAATGATTTTTGTTGAATGCTACTTAATGCAAGTTCTAATGGTATTGCACACAGCATTATTGATGATATATGGAGCAATATTAAATGTAATTGTTAAACTTGATTCCCTTACATAGAGATTAGCTTTTATGCCTAATATATTCATTTTTATTATGATGTGAAGGCCCACACACGCATGTGGCAAAATAAGTTCCATAACACATATATATATATATATAACCTGCAGCCGGCAGCAGCAGGAGTATGAGACCTGTACTTGAGCAACAGCGCAAACTCGTTTTGAAGGCGCGCCGGCTGAATATTCTGTCCTCGTGATGAAAAAGTAGAGACGATTGTAGACGAAAATTAAGAGAGATTTTTTCTTCGTTTTCATTTTATGCCAAACATTTTAGTCTCGTCTTTTTCCGCCAACCACAATGCATGTTCATTTAGTCTTAGTCAGCGTTTTTGGACCCTGGTGAAGTCTCGCCGTCGTCTCGTCTCGGTCACGTAAAAAAAAAAAAAGGTCGTTGGCGGACATATTTAGTCCCGGCTCGTCTGACGAAATGAACACTAGTTGTAATAAGCCATGCTCATTACCGTTTACCAATCATTACCAAAGTTTTGGCATCAACTGAGTCATGACCCTGAATGCAAGAAAGACAGTCCTCTGCTCTGAACACTAAAGCGCTAGATCCTGTTGGCAGTGCCACGTGCTAAACTACAGCTGACGACAGCAGAAGCTTTCTGTAAATGCCCTCTGCTGCGTATCTGTATCAAACATCATCCGCCCTAAGCTAAATTCTGCTAACGGGCCCTCCTACCTGACCCGTGATCCACTGAAACACAGCACGCCTGACGCACACCGGCTTTATGACTCAAAATTGTAAAATAAAAGCTATACAACTGTGGCCCCCCCCTGATTTCCTTTTATACATACATTTTCAAATGTAAAATACTATTTATGCCATGCGTTGGCTGAATACTTAATGGTTGTTATTTACTGAAGGGTGTGCATCCATATTGCCCAGTATGCAAACCAATCAACATTTTAAATTCAATATTTAAGTTGTAACTGGACTGAAAGACTAGATAATCATTGTCTTGTTTCAAAATGATGTGCGCCTGGAGTGTCATCGGTGATTTGGAGGCCCCAGGCACGGACCAATGTGAGGCCCTTCTCCATTTTGCTTGGGGGCAGCTCTTTTCAGTTAACAAAGCCACAGAACTAAAGGAGAGGCCCATATGAGAATTCTGACCGTCTCTAGAAGCACATTTGTTTTTACAGAAAACGTGAAGTCTATATCCTCATTGAGACCAGGGTTGGTTTATGGGCAGTGGTGCTCCCCTTGCTGTTTTCCTTGGTCTGAACCTAGAGCATGCTGTGAACAGAGAGGGTATAGGGCCTAGTCTGTAAACTAGGTTTTGAATCTGAGTTTCAGTAATAGTCTACTATTACAAACCGAAAATAATAGCTGAACAATGTTTGTTTTCAGCCAGAATTTAAAGTTAAGAAAACTTCTAATTGATCGACATTGAGGATTTAGAAAGCATGGGAATTTGGCTCTTGGCGAGTGGTCCCCAGATTGAATCTTTAACCTCTGAACTATGCCACTGTCAGTATATTGATAATTGAGGTCTACGTGGTATTTTGATGTCATCACTGAGACCGACACCAATTTGGTGGTGTCACAGGCAATTAACTTGCCCCCAACCATAGCACTCGTACCACAAGCTATCCTGCTACGGTGCCATGCCATGGTCCCGACAGCCCGTTATTCCAAAACCCCAATAATCCAAAAAATTGACCTAATTGGACTGAAATTGCCGACCCTCTCCGTGGGGCTGTAAATTGCTTGAAATGTCGTTTGGGGCAAAACCCTCGCAGACACAGGACTTTCACCCGGGAGACCACTGTTCGTGGCCCGTGTGAAACCAAAAGTCATTGTTGACTTATTATTTTAACCCAAACCATGATCCCAACCTAACCAAGTAGTTCTGGTGCCTACACCTAACCAAACTGTGGCTGGTTAACGGGCTGTTGGACTATTGGGGTTTCAGAATAATGGGCCCTCGGAACAACGGGCTGTCCCCCCTGCTAGCTACAAACAACGAAGCTCGCATTTTACAAAGTTAACTATGGAAGCCTATAGGAGACTCTATTCAAGTAATAATGTAAACTTGAAAATTAAAATGTAATTCCACAATAGCATTATAATTTTCCACGCGTGTGTGTTATTGGAGTAAAAAATGAAATAAATATGCAATAATCGGCCGTCTATGACCCATTAAAATGAAAATCGAAAGGCTGAACAAGTTGTACAGTCGACAACATCCAAATGTTAAAGAAAATTTGAAAATTAAAATGCGGTATAAACAATGTAGTCTAATTTTTCATTTGTGCAAGCATCATTGAAGTCACAATTCATATTTAAATCCAATGTTCTAACAATGTGAAAATGAAAACCGCATTTGACAGTTCATTTTCAAAGATTTGGCAATTGGACATGCTGGTCGCATGTCTGAATGAGCACCCCGTTCGCTTTTACATAAAAGTCCCGTTGGACCCAGGACCATTTCACTTTTAACAAGTCTGTAAAGGCTGCAGCAGCACCAGGTCAAACATGCAGGGGGAGAGAGAGGGAGAGAGGGAGAGAGAGAGAGAGAGAGAGGGTTCAAGGTGAATAAAAAGCAATGAGAAGCGGGAGTTTTTGGAAAGTTTGTTTTTCTGCTTTGCCTAATTAGTCACCGATAAATGGAGCAAGGTTTATACTGCCATGAATAGAGCTGAGCCCTGTTTACCTTTGTTTCATATTCGTGGCATGGATGTGTCCACTCACTTATGACCTATGATTATGCAGCTTCTACTTTCTGTTCCCTCATGTTTTCAAAATCTCTGTATCGTGTGTTGCGTCAATTATTTGTCCACGCTGAATGGTCATTATTGGCATTGGTAAGTAGATGTACTCGCAGACATACTGCAGTCCTGACCATTAGATTGCTTTTGGATACCAATTAAGATCAACCGTTTGAGTTTCATTTAAAAATTCCTCAATCAAAAAGAAATGTCAAATGTCATCATTGGCAGGCAGAGTTTAAAAAGGGACTTCATTCCAACGTAATGCAGAGTGGTCACACAGAGAACAACCTACTGCTCAGCGGCAAGCAAACACACGGGTCCGCTGCATGTATTGTTTGAGTAGCATAAAGGGAATCTGTCTTGTATCTTAATTTACTTTTTTCGTGCAAAGAAAACAGCAAGACAACAAAACGGCTGGGGGGGAAAAAAAACTTTTGGTGAGGGCCAAAGGCACCAAACAAGTTCTATCAAGACAGTTACTTGGATTTGTCCCAGCAGGAAAGCCACCGGTGGGACTAATACTGAGGATTATAGCGTTGGTTCCGTTTTAATTTAGGTGTACCGTCCCAGTGAGCCCGCATGCGCAGAACCAGGGCTGTGAAATCGGAAATATAGACGCAGCCATTTATCGATGTTATTAGTTACACCTGGGTCAATCTGCAATGACAAAGGTCCATTATAGATCCTAACAGCAAATTGATTGGCCCAGGTGTAGACAAGATTAAAAATTAGAGTTAAAAACTGCTGTATTCAGAAAGAAAATACGTTTTCATTTGTACATACATATATACATACAGTATATATACACAGATGTATAATGTATATTTTCAATTGCCATTTCAGAACGGGAACGGGCAGCTTTGCCTTATTGTTGATTTATTCGAATGAAAATCAAATAATGGACAATAATGAAGTTCCTGTTAGTTTTTGGAGAAAAACGTGAAGAAAAAGCAGATGACGTAATCATGTAATGTCTGCTCCTCCACGTGCCACCATGACCGAGAGAGTCAGCGGACGGCGTTTCCCCGACGACAGCAGATGCTGTGAGTCAGAACAAACAGCTCTGCGCTCCCTGCGCTGCTGCACGTTAGTCAGCGTCCCGCGTGCGTGCGGTACGTGCGGCCCCACTCTGACCGCAGTTCGTAGCAGCAGAAGTGCTGCAGGGTAACTGGGTTTACGCAACCTTTCCCCTGATTTGAAGAGTCACATGGACTCCCACCAGCCGAATGGAAAACCCCTTGTGTATGGCTTCTGGCCTACCTAATCCCACTCTGCCCCAACCTGACAACAAACAACATGTTATTCCTGTTCGCGTATTCTTTTCTTTTGGTCCTTTGACGTCATCTCGTTTTATGTACTTGCAGCATTAAGACGAAACACATGCCGCGTATAAATGAAACATCAGCAAATGAAGACATTTAACAATATGACAACACGCGCAGCCTACAGCAATGCGCTGCAAGCTGTACAGGGCACAGTGGGAAAGAAAAAAACGGACAAAATACCTCAACCACCACGCCAGAGATGCTTTAAAATGAGCTAACTTTGCTTATTTATTTCAGTTTCAACATCCTAATTGCAGGATACCAATATTAACGGCGATATTAGCGTCATCTCATCACTTTTAAGCGTTTCGTTTCTCTGAACGCAATTTAGAACTGTGGTGGAAATGCGTTTCGCCCCCATTTGCTTCAGTTTTTTGTCAATTTGCTTGTGTTTTCTGAACAATTCCTAACCTGCCGTACGATACTGTATTGGCACTGGTTTGACCTCACCATATCTAACCCCTTTACCCCAGCAGTTAGCAGGCTACAATATACGCACACTGTAAATGCTGAGGGCAGTCGCTGTAAAGTCACTTTTGAGTGCTACAGACACCTTAATGGAACATGAGTGAGGAGATTAGTGACAGTGTTGACTGTGTGATGAACCTACACACGACTGGATCAAAGGTTCTGGCTCAAAGGCTGCTCCCCCCCCCCCCTTTGGTTTCCAGACACTAGCCCTCCATGCCTCATGAATATTCTGCAGCTGTCACTGTGTGGGTGGGGGGAGTGGGGCTATAAGTAACCACAGTATCCAGTAAAGGGGTCACAAACTGGAACTCATGGGTATGGTGAACCTTTGACTAGAAGAAACAAACCAAGTACATCAGAGTAAGTCATTCTTTTTCTTTTGAAACATCAGTGTGGGGAAAAAAAAGTGTACATGATGTGTGCACCCATTACGTCTCAGCTGCAGCAGAGCCAGTGGACATGGACAGCATGCAGGAGCTGATCCCGTTCGCCAAAGAGCTGCTGAGTCAGAAACCGAGCCGTGGTTTGCTGAAGGTCTACCTGCTGGGCTCGCTGTTCGCAGTGCTGGGGACGGTCATCGGCCTGGTCGAGACCGTGTGCCAGCCTTTCTCCTCTGCAGCGCCGATGGACACGGAGACGGGCCTCGCGGTGGCCCGGGAGCGGAGATCTGTTCGGGCCCAGATGCAGCGCAGTGCGGGGGGGCAGGAGGAGGACTTGCTGGCTCAGGAACAGTGGGCTACGACCCAGAGCATGACCCGCTACAAGCCTCGCAGACTCCGCGAACGCAGCCCGGCCAACCGACTGCACGCTTCGTAAGGCTAACAAGGGCCAACTCCAAGTGACTTGAGGTGTTTATTAGGGAACCTGTCCTGCCCCCCCCCCCCCCCGAGCTGTGCAACGACACCGCCTGAAGCTTCCCAGACAGAAGGCTCTGAGCTGCCCGCTAATGACGCCTTCGAGTGCTGTCGGAGATGACAGACCCCCAAAGGCCCCAGTGGCAGCCTACATGGACTTGAGGCCCACCTACTGTCGTGAGAGCACGGCAATCATGCCAATGGTACATTATACAAGTGTACATTAACGCATTTAGAGCAATGCTTTTGCGGTCCCCAGCCAACATTTGTTAAATGTCGCAATAATGCATATTTACTGGAAAAACAGTCCTGTTGGAGAATGGATGAGTGCAGGTCACAGACAGTTGTGGACTACATTTAAGTAGCAAAACTGACTGGTTTCTCTCTTATTCATCCCTGGAGAGAACAGTGGTCTGTAGGTTAATATGAATTCAGTCAGGGTTCCAAGACCTGAAAACCCTGAATGATAAGTAAAAAAAAACCCATTTAGTGCGCTCCATGACCTCTTTTACTCTACTCTTGTTGGCATTTCCGCTTTTATTGGACAGTATTTGACAGTAAGTCATGCAATAAAGGTCACCAGCCATAATCGAAG
Organism: Coreoperca whiteheadi; assembly: GCA_011952105.1. Classification (NCBI taxonomy): domain Eukaryota; kingdom Metazoa; phylum Chordata; class Actinopteri; order Centrarchiformes; family Sinipercidae; genus Coreoperca; species Coreoperca whiteheadi. The sequence goes on along the minus strand of CM022473.1, from coordinate 2,943,349 downwards.
TGGCGCCGTTGCGGCTACGTGCCACGCGCTCTAACTGTTTGGCGACTATGGTGCTCCGCGTAACCCTCTTTTCTTTTTCATTCTGCCGCCGTAACGCAAAATGTACTTAAAAAATGAAAAGAAAAGAGACAAAACCACTTTCTACAGGGACCATTTTTTTTTCGTTCAAAAGTTAGGACTTCAGGGCTCAAAGTTAGGAGTTTATGGGGAGCACCTGAAGGCAGCACGGCGTTGAGCGTCCGCCTGGCTGTGGCGAAGGTCTGTGCTGCGCCGCTTGCTGTCTGGCGGATGTATCTGATCCTCCCACATACTGTGCTCAGTGAGAGGCACGTGTGGCGTAAATGTTTTACTATTGTGCAAACACTGTAAATATACAGTGTCATTTCACACCAATAAAGTGAATTTTTATTTATTAAGTCTGGTTTGATTCCTTTGAAGCGTTGGCTGCACATTCTACATCCAGTCCTGAGATTAAGCACAGATGAATTAATAGGGTTCTTACGATGACTGCGTCACTACAGAAATGTCAGTCTGATGTGATTCTCATTGCTGCAAAAGTTCCCGAAAGGAGTTTTTGAAAACACGTTGAAACTTTAACCCATCTGCAGATTTTGTTCGCTCGTTTTAAGAAAGGAATTCCTTTTATGACTGGGAAACATTCTTGTTAAGACAGAGCTGTTTGGCAGTATGACAGTTGTGTGAGCATTTATATTGCGCCCTCAGTTTACTTTCATCGATTACAAAAATGGTTAGAGAGTAAATGGACTGTACTTGTATAGCGCCTTTCTAGTCTTTCTGACTACTCAAAGCGCTTTTACACTACATCACATTCACCCCATGATGGCAGGAGCTAACTGCCCATCAGTACAAATTAAACTAACCAGGCACACTCACTCACTCACACACCGAAGGCGCAGCTTCGGGAGCAGTTCAGGGTTCAGTATCTTGCTCAAGGATACTTTGACACATGCCCGGGGGAAGCCGGGATCGAACCGCCAACCTTCTGATTGGTGGACGACCGCTCTGCCACCGAGCCACAGCCGCCCATATGTCTCTGTGTGTGTGTGTGTGTGTGTGTGTGTGTGTGTGTGTGTGTGTGTGTGTGTGTGTGTGTGTGTGTGTGTGTGTGTGTGTGTGTGTGTGTGTGTGTGTGTGAGATGGAGATCGATATGAAATGTCTACGTCACTGGAGGGGAAGTTAAAGTAAAGTTAAATAGAAAATATTCACGCTTCTTGGAAGTTTAATGTTTTATTGCTTTTCAACATTGACTTAAGGTAGATTTAATGCGGCGTTTTTGACTCTGATCGTCGGGAAAAAATCGTCTGGCAAAAACTGACGCGCGAAGCTGGTGGTTACTAGCCACACAGACTGCTGCCGAAGTTGCATCTACCACGTTCTGTCTGTACATCCTGAACCCCCCCACATTGCATCCTTAAGCTTTTCACTTCAACTTAGCTTGTCCTCACAGTCAGTCACCTACATCAAAACCATGAGCTGAGGCTTTAGGGAATGTGCATCAAACAAAGCTCCACATGTAAATGCATTACCAGTGAGCTCCAGTCGAGCACCAAGTTTAGGTAAAGTGGCTAAGTACGCTTAGCTGGCCGTACACACAGTCTGTGTCAACCGGAGATACTCACTAAGAGGGTATCTCTTGACTGTTTGCCCCTAGCTCCTGGTGTTTTGATGGCTGAATGCAGGGGTTTTTTCAGGGTCACAGGCCAGTGCAGCTGAGTCACTAACCGACGCAGCAGCATGGCTCACTGAGATAGCACAGCGTCGATGGGACAATGACGCCTGACACGAGAACACAGGAGCGGGAGGCCGCTCTAACCCTGAGTCAACACTCTTTGGTTTAAGAATAGTTTGAGTGATGGCCTACGTGAGGGCTGAAATAGATAACCCTTAATCTCTGAACACAGTGGACCTAAACTGACTGTGAGTCCCCCCCGCCCACCCCGAACAGCGATGTGTAACTGTGTGTGAATCAGCACGTCCTCCAAAGCTGCGATGTCATGTAAGTGGCGAGCAATGTTAAACTATGACCTCTAGCTGAAAGATCTGAAAACATTTCGAGACTTGTGTTCCTGCACGCACACAATTTAACATACTCAAGGTCCTTTTAATCACTCCATGTTTTCCCTTAGGGGATCGGTTATGCAAATATTCTTAAAGTTAAGTGGATAACCCTTTAATCGTTAAGGCAAAGGCAAACTGGGTGGCACAGGTAGCATTTAGGGCTTCATTGTGGTAAGGTAAGGATACATTTTATTTGTTTTGCCCGTTAAGGTTTCTCTTCTTATACCTCAATTTTAGTTTAAGGTTAATTTGGGTTTAAGGGGGATTGAATACAATTCAAGGCTTCTCTCTTATAGCTGTGATACGTTTGCCACATGGATTGATGAGGCTATGAGGAAACTCTGTTTAAGTCTATTCAGCAAATTAAAAGAGGTGCAAACAGAGTGCTCTTACTGTCTGCTCGAAAACGTCAAAAATTAAGTTTCTGACGTTACTGCCTCTGCACAAATGTTGCCTTGTCTTGACATAATTATGAACCCTTCAGCTGCACAACTCACCAATTTAACTAGGGGTCAAAAGGTCAATTACAGAAAGCCAAATCAAAGCGACAAAAGGGTTGGGAACGTTTTTTTTGTTCTCTGCCTTTTATAGAAAACAGAGATTTGACTTGAAAGGTTGCCCGTGGATACCAGAGGCAACACACACACACACACACACACACGCACACACACACACACACACACACACACATGCACACACACACACACACACGCACACACACACACACACAGTGCGAAGCTGCTGACACTTTGCCAAGCCCTCCCCAGCGTCACCCAGGCAGCCTCTGGGTCAGATAAAGAACAGGCAGACAAGGATGTGATTACATCCTGGTTTGAATTCTGGGCCTGGCTTTAAAGCCAGCATGCACGGCCCCGGAGTCTTTTTAGTTGTCTCTCAGACGGTCGAACAGAATTCAAAACTGACCTGCAAGTGGGACAAACCAATGCGTGGACACGATTAGCTCAAACTCACAGACCTTTATTGTAAAGTCAAGGGGAGAATATTTCCCATTGGATGGTTTGAATTCTTCACGCAGGGAAAGCAGTGTTTAGCGTCAATGAAGTGACAGAACATACTGTCATACGTTGTGAAAAGTTTCTTTTATTCCCAAAATTTCAAGCAGTCATAGAAAATGTATGGGGAAAGTCTTGGCGTGAAGAAACAGCAGTACATTTCTCTTTCGCAGCATTCATTCAAACATTACAGTATGTACATAGCAAAGGCTGACACGGAGACAACTGCGCGGGTATTCAATCTGTAAGCACTGATTTGTCAAAAACAAACAGGAAAAAACTGAAAACAGAGTAGCCTATAAGGTCTCAGAATAGCAAATATTCTTTGTCATTTCTAAAAGAATTCAATGAAATCTTCTTGTTCACCGCTCATTAAATGTAAGCCGACAGTAAAATGTGAGAACGGTCTTGTTGGCACAAACATCCAGCTGGAGCGCTGACCTTTTCCGCAGAGTGATGCACGTGAATGTGTGGGAGTTAAGTGGCTGTATACTGCGTTTGCTGTGTGTTTGGCTGAACAGGCGCACGCGTGCTGTTCCCGTACGGTCTCCGCAGAAAGCGAGACAGATAAAGAAGTCGGCATACTTCAGTGTGCTGCAGCCTGGCAACCTGGAGGTCAGAATTGTTCACCATTGTTTGTTTAAGCATACGGCCTTATGCCTTACCAAGGACAGAGATCGAAATCCCTAAAAAGGCAGTACAGGGGGCTCTGTGTAATGTAGTTCAACAACACACAGTATGGCAATGGGAGGAAAGGCTATGGAGCTACTCCATCTAGAGGATGCCACAAAGAAAGTTTGCATGGTGGACACATGAACACAGGTTGCCCCTCACATGGAGCATCAATCTGGGTAAAAGGAGAAGACGGGGGGGGGGGGGTTACTCTACTCTTTAGTGTATATGAAGCCTGGGAGAGAACTGAGGTTTCTACCAACCCCACACATTTTGAGTCACTTCATGGCAAAACAAGTACTTGATCGGTTGGCTTGGTTAGTTCGCGGCCTCATTTCCATTTCTTTTTTGCATAAACTTTTACGATTCACACAAAAAGTAAAGGTATGTAGACACCCCTCTCCACATGCTTATGTGTACTTTTTGTCTGGGAGGGCCCCTGGTTTTGGTTACGTTCCCTTAGTGCCAATGAAGTTAAATCAACTGGAACTCATAACAGCACATAAATGCCCATGCTTTTGGAATGATATGTTCTCCAGTCCCATCAGGGCAACCGTCATGTGTCCACTTACTGTTGTATGTGGGGTGGACAAACATTCGCTGATAACAAAACGGGCTTGAGAGCACAATTGCTTATTATATTATATATTATTAGAATTACTCTTGCTATTCTAACTTGTTTTTAGAGGCAACATGAATGGTTTTCTAACAAGACTGAGAGACCACAGCGTTTCTAGCAGCTCTGTGTGGCTGTACTTTGGTACAGTGATGCTTTGAAAATGCTAAAGTAAGCATGCAAACATGCTCGGAATGACACTTAACATTAGGATGTTTGGCAGCTATAACTTTTACCATGTTCACCATCTTTGTTTAGCATGTTAGCATGCTACTTTTGGCTAATTGATACTAAACACAAAGTGCAGCGTTGCAGGTATGTGGGAATAAACCAAAGTACTGGTCGAATAAAACATTTGACCTGATGATGGCGCTAGATGTTTAGTCAGAGGATCTCCAAAGGTATTACAATTCAGCCTGAGGGTGACATGAATGTGTATACCAAAAGTCAATGTGGTGTCTCCTCTGGGCACGTTAACAGACAATACATAATCACAGCACTGCAAACACTGCTGGAATGATGGCGAAATCATTGCTTTTTTTGCTCAATAATTCATGTCTTTATCATTTCAAGTTAAGATGTAACTGAATTCTACCTTCTTCACCTTGTTTTTAAATGTACTGCATTTGCAAATTATCACCGCAATGATGGTTTTTTTATTTTCATCATGTAATGTTTCCGTTTCCCCCCTCAGAAATGTGCCCACCCCAACTACTAATCTCTCTGCTTGAGTTGACAGTACTTTATGATGCTTATTTAGCAAGAATGCCTGTTGTAATTTGCTTATTTTGTGCACACAATGCACGTTAGAAGTTCATACTTAATTACCACGCCGTTTTGTCCCCTACAAAATGTCCACTGCAAGACGCTGGATGACTTTGTGCCCCATTGTCCAAACCTCACATTGGCTTGTACAGTACAAAAGTGGCCTGCTGGGAGGAGAGTGGACGAACAGGACGAACAGCTGTTGTCACCAGGGGGGTGACTTTGTAGCTCTTGAGCAGTTTCCTCAGCATGTGTCCGTGGCAAACGTTTGGTCAAAGCTGTGGACTGGAAGGGACGTTTCACTGCACGACTAAGTTGTTGCATCAAAGACTGAAAGGCACGTGTATAAGAAACTAACAAATATATGACTCAAAACACACACTTAAACCTAACACTCTTCATTGTCTCTTCTGAAAACTGGTCAAACTTCATAAGCAGTCTCTTGAGCAGAACGTGGTGCCATTATAATATGCGAGAGATAACTTACACAGGCTAAATGTGCTGTGAGGAAACATGTTTCGTAACCCTATCCGTTTAGATGCATTCATACTTTTCATACAATCCCTGCTGTACCCTGCTTTACCTTCTTATAACAACACAAACACAGCAGTGACATTTAAAGCACACAAACCACAGTTTAAGCAGAACCGTTCAGCTCTGCCGCCTTTCAGCATCGCATGCTGGACCACATCGGTCCAGCCTTCGCCACTGATCACAGCACAGCATCGGCACGCTGTACCCACGTCGCTGTGTGCCAAAACGGACCAACCGGACAGTCCCTCTGCTCTAAACAGCCGCCGTGGCGACATTTTCATCCGCGCTGTCGGCGGCGGCCGGCGCGCCTGTCGGGGTCCCGTTGACCGGTGCGTGCGGGGTGACTTTCGCCAGGCGGTGCTCCTTGCAGTGGGTGCGGCCGCGGAGCTGGCAGGAGGCGCACGCCGAGTTGCAGCAGGGTAAGAAGCGACAGATGCCGACGCGCCACAGGAACCAGCCGGGTGACCAGCAGCACCAGCAGAGCACCACGCCACCTGCCACCACACCCAGGATGATGTAGAGGACCAACAGGGACAGGGATGCAGAGGAGTCTGGGGACAAGAGGGACAAAATACAGTTCTCTTTATTCACATGGCACCTATATTTAATTGAAGTTATTACACAGGTGGGAAACAATGATATAACGCCACTGATTTACTGTGTAAAAAACTGCACAAAAAACTACTTCTGGCAATGTTATGGTGTGGGCTCTTCAGTCTGGACACCACAAGCTGCAACAGACTGAGGAAGGCTCACACACCCTCCCCTACTGAAACGGGTATTGTATCTGCCAGGGATCAAACCTTGCAGGGACCTCCTCTCCTATGTGTTTGCCTTACTCCGGCTCCCTCTCTGCTCTGGCTTCCTGCTGTCTAAAATAAGAGAAGTCCATGGGAGCGTGCTTAGTCCACTCTCATATTTTACATTAATCATTCTCTACACGTAGTGACTGCTCACTGGCCTGAGTGTTAGCACTGGTGCTCAAACAAAAGGAATTGCCCAGATGATGGAAATCAGAAACTTAGACAAGCTCATTAGAGCACCAAATGTGGAAATGTAGATCCTGTGGTGAAGATAGTCCCCCCCCCCCCACCCCACCCCAAAATGCTCTGTCTCCTCCTGTTTGAGTAACGCTTGCTAAAAACTACATTTATATTTCCGACTTTAGTCCACAGATCAGGTAGGGATTGTATTCAGAGACCGACCAACACATTGTTGGTTTTGGTCTTTCCGTGGGATTTTTTTGACAGTAAAAAACACCAGCCCTATGCGTCATATATTGCATTGAAATCGCTGCGTTCTGGTTACAAAAGCTGGTGTGAGCTAGGCCTTAACGTTGGCACTGGTGGTCACCGCCACCGATCAAAAGGATTGACTGGCTCCCTTGAATGGATAACGGCACCTACTCCACAGCAAGAATAACTACGTGTCCGAGTGCCTCCAAACAACAACAATCCAGCCTTTTCAGGAAATACAACTCGCTATGTCATCTTACCAAGGTCAGAAAAAATGACAATATCAATTTACTTTGCGTCCAATACAGAGATGCAGTCTAAGTCCAAAGTTAAAAGGGGGACTATATGGCTTTTAGCCCACCTAAAGCTGTCCAAATTGTCTCATACATACTCTGTAGAGGTTGGCTGTAACAGTAATTTAAGCTACTTACTTTACATTATATAATTATATTATACAATACATTAACCGTGTTACTGCTCTTTTAACATCATGGCCAGGGGACTACTTTTTCACTCATATTTGTTCATGCGTTTTATGAAACTGCATTGTTCCCTTACAAATAAACTAATAATAACAACAATAAAAACCGTACATTGATATGCCTGGAGCCCACCAACTGTTTAGATTTCCAGTATTTTCGCGATTAGAAAACGAAACAAATGTGACCGCAGCCAACAATTTGCGACCGAATCAGCCTGCCTGTCAAGCAGCTGGCAATTTGCACAGCAGGCGAATGTGAATCCCCCTCTCCCACTCTCAGTTGAGCAGTCAGAACAGAAGAATAGCCGTGTTCTCAGGCCGGACTTGGCTGGGTCTTAAAAGCATTCAGGGGCTGACGGGCTCGCCCAGACAGTCTCTGTTGGCACCTCTGACGCTCGAATAAAGCCAGATCACTCAAAAGGCTGCTCGCCGCCGTGAGACTCCATCACCATTTATTGGTTTACAAGTCTTAAGGTGAAATTAACAACTCAGTGCTCACCTCAATTCGTTTTATGCCCAGTCATCAGGACACTTTGCAACCAAATGGCCACTTAGTTAATTTATTTACCAACCAACTGACTGCGAGACATAAACACAGCGTATTACACATTGGTTGATTCCTGCCGGTTGGAGAGTGTGTCTGCCAGTTATTAATAAATCACTCACCTGTTACTGACTCGTGATTGGGAGCGCTGCCTGGCATGCCACAGTTCATGTGTGAAAGAATTGGCACTGTGGGTGGATTCACAAAAGGTGGGGGTGGGGTTGCTATCGGCGGTGGAGGTTCAGGAGGTAAAAGCTTACCTGCTGATGAAGGACAAATTTGGGTCAACTGTTAGATGGTAGGAAATGCCTTTTGGTTGTGCTCCAAAGACACGCCCTTAAATGTGTTACAGTGCACCAGAATCATGGATTTTCCTCCCACCACTGAGGTTTTGACACTTAGTTTTGAGGAATTAACTGTGAGGTACAGGTACTGTATCTTTACATATCAGCATCACCTCATCGCTTAACTGACCTTTACAACCCGTGGTCAGGTTTTCCTCCAGGTCACTTCCATCACCACAGTTGTCAATGCCTTTATCATCACACACCAGACCAAGCGGGATGCACTTCCCATTCCTGCAGGTGAAATAGGGCTCACTGCTGCACTCTGATTGGTTAAAACCTGAAGAGGAAGATAACAAATGAGGGAGCAAGACAGGAAGGATGGGAGTCAGTCATGAAACGTTTTTACAGTGGATTTTAGGAGTCCCACTGATTTAGATTTAAAGCAAAAAAATCAACAATTATAGCGTTTTCTTCTAAACCAAAACAGTGATAACAAACATGTGGAAGGCATTTCCATCCTCATAAAGCATTTTGCAAAGCTGATTTGTTTGCATGTTTTTTTTGTTACTAGTATTCTTCTTATTTGCCTTTTGCTGGTGCAATGCTAAGTTTCTTGTGGCGTACACAAACCCATTGGCAGAAGTACTGCAGAACTCACCTACATGTGCATCCTCATGCACTTGGTGCAAAGTCATCGAAACGTTTGATATCTCTGATGCTATACAGGCCGATTAACTGGTTTTTTTTGAATGCCTTAAACAATCTCATTTCCTCTTTTCTTTCCTGCAAACTTTATTACCTTACCTTATTGTACCATCAAAAAAGCCGCTTGCAACATGCTGTATGACTGCACTTAAATAAAATGACAAGTTAAAAAAACAACAACCTATTGTTCTACAATCAGCTCTTCTACTCGTGAGGTATAGCACAGTGCAACAGTGAACGGCTGCATTTTAATGCATGCGACTTGGAGTTACATGTACATCCACTGACGTAGCATTGTTTGCAGATTGTGTTTCTCGATTTGTTTTCCCAGAGCTCAACAATGCAACGCGGTTCCGCAGAAAAGTCTAACGTCACGGATCTCTGTGCCTCAGAGCGTCAACTTTTCAAGCTGTGCCACTAGTCCAGTGCAATCCAGAGGCATGTGTTGTTTGCTCTGTGTTCTATATGCCACTGGGAACTTTCAGCAAGCAATTTCCAGGCAACCATGAGGTCACATGTGTGATCGATTACATAGCTAAAGTAAGTTTCTGAGTATCTGCAAGTATATTTTCATAGCGTACTTAAATTAAGTGAAACCAATAGAACACACATGAAAAATATTATTGTACACTTAGAAGATATTGGACAGTAATGTAGAGAATAATTCATTTGATAAGGATCAAACAGTTTTGACTGCACTATAGCCACTTGCATGTTTTCTTAATACAGAAAAGTTTGCATAGTTTTATGAATGACATTATATGTATAGTTCTGTTGTGCCTATAGGCTAGTGAATTATTTAAACCTTTGTGAAGAATAGTTGTGCTAAATGCTGTCAAACCTAAATCAATGTGCATGTCTTGGCTAGGAGGATGTTAATGCAAAATGTATTTGTCACGTGAACCTCATGTTGAGTATAAGGTTGAGTACGAGTGAAGATAAACTGCCTTTTCCCTTTTAGTAAGATAGAAATCCTGTATTCCTTTAGAGACTAATAAAGAATATTTGTGTAATGTTTCGACCAGAGATTGCTATTACATACATGCAAAATGAATCTTAATTGGCAGAATCAGACTCAGTATACGATCTTTTCTGTTCTCATCACTCGTTTATGGTAAAGCTGTTTTTTCTTCCTTGTGCAATGTAAATGGACTGTACCTGTATGGCGCCTTTCTAGTCGTCCGACTACTAAAAGCGCTTTCACTCTACATATCACATTCACACACTGATGGCAGGAGCTGACTGCCCATCAGTACAAATTAAACTAATCATTCACACACACTCACACACCGGGAGCAATTTAGGGTTCAGCATCTTGCTCAAGGATACTCTGTCACATGGCTGTGGGAAGCCGGGATC
>CM022473.1:2835713-2911581 GCA_011952105.1 Coreoperca whiteheadi | reverse complement strand
GGGGGGGACATTAGAAAATCAATTCAGTCTCTTTCAAAGTCATTGTTTCTTTTATGTGAAATAGTTATGCTGTTTGTTTTAACTCCTTCCTGTTCTGTTTTAAGTCTGTCTCTTTATGCTGCTGTCTTGGTCAGGACTCCCTGGTAAAAGAGATTCTGAATCTCAATGGGAATATTCCTAGTTAGTAAATTCTAGGTACAGTCAACTTATAATACTGTCAGTTGATTTTGGGCTTTGCCAGTGACATTGCCTTGTAATTCACACCCCCTGAAGTACAAGGCCACGTCAGGCTCCCTCCGATCTGGTCTCAGCCCTTTAGGCCCAAAGCGATTCTGTAAAGGTGTTCACGAGATATCAACCTTTTGTGAACTTTCGCCAGCCGTCTTCTCTGCACCAAATAGGCTAGGCTGGAGCTGAAGATCTTTGCCCGAACCCGACGGGACCCCACGGGTGCTAATAAGTCCTGATGTTACACACTCCGATACAGTAGGTGGTGGTATACACCTTTAAAGTGGGTTTCTAGCCCGCAGGTAAAATCAAAGAAGAAGAAAGCTGCGCACATTGGAATAATGTCGGGCTGTAAACGGGTTCGGGCTTTTAAAAAGCGGTCAGTCAAAATGATTTTGATAATGATAACTTTTAAGGCCCGATTACAGCTCTAGGCTAGCCACGCTTCCAGGGATGATCTTGTTGTCATGGCTGTGTGTGTGTGTGTGTGTGTGTGTGAGAAACGCGTGATTGACAGAGACGGAGGGAGAGCAGGGAAAGGAAGTGCTGCTGAACGAATACACTGCGTGATTTAAATAGCGTTAAAAAAAAAATACAATAAAAATACACCAAACGCAACGTGTGGCGGCAAATTAGTCTCTGTGTGGGAAACACTGGCGTTTAAGTGGATGCAAGAGGCGAACCGGCGATTGCATGTTACTCGAGTTGATGGCAACTCGTAACGTAACGCTGACATTCAAAAAGTAGAAATAAATATGGAATTTGTTAAGCTATGAGTAGAGGAAAATTCCGCAAGGCTAATTCATACAGTGTAATGTGTTATTTGACTAATATGCTAATTCAACCCTTTTATCTTGCAAAAAGTCTAAAACTGAAAACACACTTCTTGGTTTACCTCAATGTAGTTGGTGAGCCAGTAGAAGTTGGGATCTGTGTTTTCCACAGTGAAGAGCACGTTGCCTCTCGGTACGATCCTGCCCTCAGGGACAGCTTTGATCCGGATAGGAAGGCGACCGTCATGTTTCTGACAGAAATAAGCACGTTTACGTCAGGTTAGAGGTATGATGAAGAAGGCCTCGCTCTCTGTGAATCTGTTCCCACAGACTGACAGTTGACAATCTGGTTGTATACCTCGAGGACTTTCCTCCAGCCTTCTTCATTGAACACAGCCTGTTTGAAGTGCATCAGGTAGAAGAGCTTGGCCTCCTGAATCTTCTCCTCCGTGACCACTGGGCCTTCAGACAACAAACCAAGTTACTACAACCTCAGCAGCATGCAGAGAATACACAGCGCTGACTCAGCATCCAGAAAACTGCCCAGAGCCTGCAATATGATCAAATAGTCATCAACAGTTACCTTATATGAAAGTGTGCGAGTGTAGTCAATCTCCTGCTCTCCACGTAGTGTTGGATTTGCCAAACCATTTCAGATCACACTGTTGAGGTGTGAACTCTCTAAAGTACAGTGTGCCGCTGGCTGCCATCGAATGAGGAAGCATTTGCTGCTTTGCCTTGTAGTAAACCATGAGAGGTCCTGCTGCGTTTGGTCTTTTAAATGTTTTGCTCATACTGTATGATTTTATTCATTCATAGGGCAATTTTAATGATGCATGGAATATCTCTCCTGTGTGTACCCAGGAATGCTGCCTGGATGGCCTTTTTATTACAAGGCACTCATTTCACCAATACTCTCTTTAACAGCATAAGCACACCACTTCTGTCTCTTCTCTTCCCTATATGGTTGGGTCATTTAATGTCTTCGGTCAGAGGACAGGATGTGTATGTACCTGTGAGGTACTTCTTCAGCAGATACTGAAGACCGAAGAACACCACTTCACTGAACTGGGAGCCTTTCTTTCGTCGGCATTCAAAGTAGGAGTAGATTTTGCTGACATTTGGAGGATAATGTTTGTAGTGTGTGATCTGAAAGGCAAGAAACAGAACGCATACTTAGATCATTCATCACTCACTCACTTTATTTAGAAAATTAAACAGGACAATTGACTTTAATTTTTTTATTTGATAACAGCTAATAAATAAAACTATTTGTAGATTATAGAAAAATTGACTTTGGGCAGTAGAAAAAACTAAACGTAACGTTGAACCCTGTTAGGGTCCATGTAAACGCAGCTAATGTTCCTAAATGCCCTCAAACCTAGTACTTCTGTACTACTACTTTCTTGTTACTGACTACCCTACAGACATTTTTCAGTTGTAACCTAACCTGACACAGTGCCAGTTTGCCTCCCATGTGATAAACTTATACTGTCACAGAAATAAGACAGTGTTATTATAGTGGAGGCGCACAGCCTAGCCTCACATAAAGGATGTCCCTGTTAATGTCAGAAGAAACTATTACATTGTAACACACACACACACGCAATATTAACCTTGAAAGACATCAGACAGCAAAGGCCACATAGGCTATTTAACGAGAGGCAAATATTTTAAGTGTCAACTAGTGGCTAAATAGATCGATCACATTGATCATGCACGTGGCAGTGTTGTTGTTTTGTGTGCATTAATAACGTCTGCAAAACCTTTTGGTTGTGGGCAGTGACCGACTTGAGCGAGCACAGAGTCAGTGATGCAAAGCACCAGCCTATAGCTGGTCACCTTTGAAAGCTTAACAGGAACATGTAGTGTAGGTGTGACTGAAATATTGGGCTCACTTAAATAAATACATCTAGATGAGTTCATGAAAGGCTTGCACTGTTCAATCGCGGAGGCTGCTCGGTTTTCTGCCCAATACCAACACTCTGTGTCCTTTTAGGTGACAACAGTGGGTCATTGCGGTGACTAAAATGTAAGCATCGATGCAAAACTCGGAAAAGAAAGAGTTACTGGGGCAGTAAAAGACACCATTTCAGTATTTATTTTTTTTAATCACGTAAAGAACTGTGCTGCGGCAGTAATCCCAGCGGCCTTTCAGATGAGCTCATCACAATGTACCAAATCAGTTTCTATTATGTGATTGTGATGACAGACACATTGGAGGAATCCTCTTGGCTGTGCTGCTGCTTTGGACTTGTTTTCAGGGGTCAGTGGAGCCAATAAAAAGGCTGGTTGGTCATCATCTAGACCTTTGCCATTTGGCTGCAGCGCAAACCTCTGAATGACATCTAACAGTGACATCTGACATTTACTTCGACTGAGCAGAGCACATGTATGCCAGCACAGCCTGCCCAAGCTGCGCTCACAACGGGATTCAGGTTACGATTTGACTGAAATGAAACTGAAAGCAATTGAACGGTTGGGCTCTGTGATACACACAACTCCACTGCAAGAGAGACAAAGAGGACATGCCTTCCAATGCAGTGAATCACACCATGACTTGCACTTCAGAGCTTACGTCTTGGTTCATCAAACTGGGGTCCGTGGACCCCAGCAAAACAGAAAGAGTAGATTATTTCTCTCGCTTTATTGCCTTGAGGTTAACATTGAGGTTGGCCCTTTGCCACAAATTAATAGTGACTACTTCCACTTTTAACTCTTTGTTTTAGGTCTATGAAGATTCTCCGTCAGTCCAATAGCAGGCTCACCGCTACGAACACATTTGCCACCCTTCTTTGAGAGACCACAGGGACAGCCAATTAGAGAGATTGCCACCACACTGGCAAAAGAGTAAGAGGCACTTTATACGAAAGTGTTGAAAAGTATGATTGATTGCCATGTTGGATAACTTCTTTCTTATGGGGTGTCGGAGAATACTGCAGCGAACAACGCGTTGAGCTTCAAGCTTTAGGGCATCCTCGCACGAGCATAAACAAAGCTTAAGACTTCCATAGGCCCCCGTGTGGTAAAACTGAAATGACCCTTAAGTGTTAAGGCCCTTATATATCCTCCAAAGGAGACACAGACAGCAGGGCGACCAGTGGACACGCATATGGTTCTGGTTATACTACTAGGGTGTCTGCGGACAAGGACATGCATCAGAAACGTGTGTACCCTGCACATACACATTTGTGGACATGTAAGCGGGCCCCCCCCCCCAATTCCAATTCCATTTTGAGAGCCCCCTTGCCATGCTGAGCCCCCAGCACGCATCTGGTAGGTGTGCCCATGTCCACAACACCGAGCCATCAAAACAAACTGTTCTGAAAGTTGCCACCAAGTGCTTGTCGTGAATTCTTTGAGCAGATATGGCGTATTCTGGTCTTTAATTTGGACACTAACACAAAGCTTGGAAAATGTGGTTAATACGTTTAAACGTGTGATGCGTTCAAGCCCAGTACAGTAAGGCAAGATGCGAAGAACAGTTTCTGTATGGGGATAACGAAACTCAGGCATTACATTGCCATCAGTAAAAACTACCTTGCTAGGACATATCGTCTCAGATAAGGTGCCATGGATCAGCCTGTGATTAAAAGCCTGCGGCTGGCTGGGACTCTATGGACTCTACCCCTTGTAACCCCTGCTCATGGTTTTGACAAACGGTAGGGTGCACTGGTAACAGCATGATTACAACACTGCTACTGCCTGACTTTCAGTTTTTACACACCGCCATTTACGACAACCCCCCAGTCAACACGTCCAATTGCCCCAAAAACGCTCCGACTAACGTTAACGTTAAGTGAACGCTATGTAACGTTAGTGACAGTCTGAGCGGAACGTGTAGCTAACCGTGTCCCAAAATACACTGAATTCATTTCAATTTCGTCGACATAAAAGTCCGAAATAGCGATGAAAAGGATTCAGGCGAGAAGCACGACTCTACTCACCTTGTACGAATCCGTCGCAAGCAAGAAATTAAAATCCTGCGCTGCCATTGTTGTTTTGGATGAATGAATTGACGTTAACGTAAATGTCACTTCAGTCTTCGTAGCAATTAAGCAAGATAGCGACCCAGAACCCAGACCAGGTAACAGGGAAAATAAGCCCTCAATGTCGAATTATGATGAGTTTAGCCCCTGTATTTCTCCTGTGAGCGCCAATTCAGACGTTGCAGCACTGGTTAAATAACCAAGGCAGTAGTAGTTCTGTAGGTTGGGGGTTGTTGGAAAGGGGCTGGTTTCAGTGCGCATGGCCACGCGCACGTCCTCTCGCCGCCTTTCAGAGCTACTACGTCATGCTGCATTCACGTACAAGTAGGAGTTTTGTTTTTTTTTGAAACGACGTTAAAGCAATGCTCCAAAATGCTTGACCTAATAATCGGTCTCATCCCCCCCCTTCTCCTGAGTTTCATGTTAACTTAAGATTGCTTAGTAATATTATCAAAAATTAAAGTAGAAAAATTCTATTTTGCATTCATCAGATCCATGTATAAGATATAAGATTTTGGAGTCGTTTTAATTTTGTGGAATGTTGGCTAGAAAAAGTGAAAATCAGAAGTTTTATTTCTATACAGAGGCCCTCCCCCTCCTCGGTAGAGTGCCTCTGTATAGAATTACACATATGTTTCAGTTTAAAAGATAATTTGCATGTCAAGAAAGTCTCAGTTTGTCCCAAAACTGAGAAAGAGTGGAGAATGTAAAGACGCTGTTGTAGTCTTTCCCACTAGGAGAACTTCCATCACCCTGTGGGGTTGCAGCCCATAAGGGGCTCAAGTGGTGGCTTCACCACTTGAGCAGGTTCTGATGACTGCTGCAGCATCACAGAGAGTCCAGTAGGCTGCAGCGATCCAGCAGTGGCAGGACATGTCTGCTGTGACTGGACGCCAGGAACAGGAGTCAGCCAGTCTGCCAACGGAGAGCCAGGAGCTGGAGTCGGCCAGACCACAGACCAAACAGGACTGGAGACATCTGTGGCGCTGGGCAGCAGAGAGGCCTGATGTTGGTGGGAACCACGCTTCCTTCTGGAGTTCTCTTCAGAAGAGCGAGCTGATGGCTGAGGACCTCCTAGGGCCAGCCAGGTACCCAGGTATGGGTTTGCTGACTGACAACTCCAAGCCTAATAGACTGGATGGCAGGTGGTGAATTAGACTGGCGGTAACCAGACTGATGCAGGTTGAATATTAGTTGGAGGGTAGCATGCTGGAAGCTACCAGGAAAAGATAAGGGCTGTTTGCAGGCAGCCTGGGAAGCCGACTGAGGTGAAGGCTTGTTAATGAATCTTTTCACCCACTCTGGTAACGAGACCCATAGCCGAGGTTAGGCCAACTCCTCCCTGCGAGCTGTGGTCAGTGCTGCCTACCTGGACTCTTCACAGGTGGCCTCTCTCCACTCTTTAATCCGCACTAGATAGTTCGTACCATCACGTTGTCAGAGAAGCAGCAAACCACAGGGAATTGGACCCAAAATGCATAAACCGGAAGGCAGAGCAGATGCAGTAAAATGATTTAATGAGTCTCAAACCACACAAGCTTGTGGTGAAGTCAGACAGAGAACACAACCGAACATGCAAACAAATCCGTTAAGGGAACACCTCTCTTTATTAACTACTCAATTCCCCTCTCAAGCCATGGCGACGCGATCTACCCTGACTGCTCCAGTGAATCCACCCTTCACCACCCACCCACCCCCCAGAGATTCATACGCCCCTGCCCCCGAGGCGGCAATCTTACCAAGCGCAGAGGATTTCTCCTGCAGTGCTCCTTTCCTTTCATTGCAAACTTTTCCCTCAGATCAATCTAAGGTATATTACGTTGTGAAGAGCTTTGATGTGGACAGAAGTTAGGAACTCTAAATGTCCTGTTTCTGCACTTTGGAAGACTTTTTGTCTCAGATGAGAAAAGTGTTTGATCATCCTGATTACAGTTGAGACGCTGTTAATCGACTTTTGAGCCTTTGTCAAGGAACCTGAAGTGTGGCAAATTATTCTGTGGAGTTCCAGACACTAGCAGCTGACGCAGGTTGGAATGATAAGGCCCTTACGGAGGTGTTTGTGAAGGGACTGCGTGAACTATTAAAAGATGAACTGGCTTCTCGTGACAAGCCCTCTAAGCTTGACTCACTTTTCTCTGCCTATCAGGATTGATAACCGCCTGGGTGAGAGGCGTGGAGAGTGTTCTGGCCGTTCTCTTCCTCTCTCGACATGATTTCATCAAATACCGCTAGAACGAGACCCTCGTCCACATCTGTGGCCCAACCCAAGTCTTCGTCTTCTATCTCTCAAGAGGAACCCATGCAATTAGGTCGAGCCCATCTCACTCCAGCTGAGCAGACTGGCTGGTGAGCGTATCTACTGGGGCCAAAAAGGTCACTTTATGTATGAACAGTACACAATTGCTATGTACATATGATAGAAAAATGTTAACTCTTTAAGAAAACCTTTCTTATTTACAGGTCCAGCTACTTTATTTTGTTGTAATCATGCCATGAATAAAATGGCTTGGTCCCTCAAGCAAAGTCTTGAAGAATTGTGAAGAATTTATGCAGTAAACCATGAGCACATAGCGCCAACATCAGAACCATTTGTAAATATGAGAGGTATGTATCAGAATAAAACAGGAAACAATGTAATTGCAAAACAGACATATAACCTGTGGAGTGGGATGTGTCGGAAACAGCTCCTACAGGTTACTGGAGACCTTGTTATTTTAATTATTATTGAACATTTTTATATTTCATAAAGATAAGTCAACATCAAGTCATTTATCTGTTCTGTATGATGTAGGACATTTTGTCCCCTCCGGGGAGAAGGTTAATGGCGCAGTCGTATGGGCGATGTCGAGGAAGAGAGAGGGCAAGCCGTTTACTGAAAACTTCCCCAAAGTCATGATAGGCAGAGGGAAGGGCTGACAGGTCAGGGGATTCTAGGGTGAGTGGGGAGACAAAGACCACCGGTGGGGGGAGGGTGGATTGCCGGCACGATGAATGACAGAACACAAAGCTAACAACTTTGCCAGTGGACCCGTCTACGTGGGGATCTTTGCCAAGGGTGGCCCGAGACCACGTGAGGGGAAGGGATAAGGTGGACCTGGATGTACTCACAATGGTTACCAGAGAGGATGAGATGCAGGGGTTCGGTGTGGTGAGTGACGAAGGTGAGGAGCGAGCTGTTGCGAGCATTGGCATTCAGGGGAGCAGCCAGTGGTTGGCTAGAGATGCGACGAGATTGGTGTCCAGGACGTTTTTGTCAACTCCGGTGTCCACTAAGGCAAGCAGCGCCTGGGACTGTTGGTTTCAGCATAGCGTGGCCTCCAGCTGCAATTCTGGGTCGGGGGGGGGGGGGTAAACTTGGCTCACCAGAACCCCCATTGCTACTGGTGAGCCTCTTCCTTTGGCTGGAGGGGACAGGTGACGAGGAAATGTTTGGCCGGTGAGGGGTGGGCTTGGCCCAGCTGCATGGTTCTTCTCCTGGGGGAGAAGTGGGAGTGTTGGAGCCTGGGAAGGTAGGGGGAACTGGGGGAGGACCTGGGAGGAGCCAGAAGTGGGGAAAGGTGGCGGCCGATGGCTAGCTCTGCCCCTACGGCGCTCGCGAAGCAACTGTCTAGTTTGACCACGGTGGCTGAGACAACGATTTGGCTAAGAACCAGGGTAGATATACTGAAGGTGCGCAGGAGAGCGAGGAAGGGGACATCCATGTCCACACACAGACGCAGACAGGGGAGCACTGGAAACCCAGGGCAAGGGGCAACACAAGTAACACCGGGGAATCGGCTGGGGCACGGCCACAGCCATGACAGTAAGTGCCTCCACAACATGCACTGATGCTGCTGCTTGGCTTTGTTGAGTCCCCCTCTACCACCTGAGCATCCATCTGCAGGCTCTGATACTGCATCTGCTATCATCAGTCCCCAATCTCCCTCTCTGTGCTTAAGTCTGTGCTGCAGGGAGAAATGAGGTCAGAGCCGAGACGGCAAATTAGGCTGCTGTATTCTCATGAAAATAAAACTTTCCAATGTGCGTCACCCGCAGTGGTCAGGTAGTCTGCCAGGAAATGCAAAGGTACATAGCAATGAAGTTTGCTTTATCTCCTTTGTTGAAGATTGCAAACGCCAAATGTAATTTTATTTTCTGTGGTTGGGGAGGGTCTCTTCCTTGTGTGCCGGGAGTTGGGGTCAATTGTTTTTCAATGTTTATAGAGTTTTAAACATTTTGTGAATCCTGATTGAATGGGGAAACTGCTGTATATAGCTGAATGGGATGTCCATTGTTGGAGGTTTTTGGGTTTGGATTTTTTTTATTGTTAACTTTATTGTTTAATTGTGGTGAAGTCCTCTTTATTGTGTATGCCTGTTTACCACTATTGTACTAGGTGTCCAAATCTGTTTGAGTAAGCTGTATTAATTACATTTACTATATAATTTTTAAACATGAATAATGCTCAGACTGAGTTTGACATTTACATATGAAGAGTGATGGAAGAGGTATTCAGATCCATACTTAAATAGAGGTACCAATACAGGAATGTGAAAATACACCATTACAAGTAAAAGTCCTGCATTCAAAATTCTACTTAAGTAAAAGTATAGAAGCATTTGCAGTAAATGTACTTAAAGTATCAAAAGTCAAAGTACTCATTATGCAGAAAATGGGTGAATATATATATATTATATGACTGTTAAAACTGATGCTTATTTTATTTTATTTTTATTGTATTCTAATTTGAAATATTTGTATATATGTTCTGTGTGTGCTTGAAAGGGCTACAACTGTAATTAAATTGTTAATTTCATTTAAATAAATGCACCTTGAACCTTGAT
Source organism: Coreoperca whiteheadi (assembly GCA_011952105.1). NCBI lineage: Eukaryota > Metazoa > Chordata > Actinopteri > Centrarchiformes > Sinipercidae > Coreoperca > Coreoperca whiteheadi. The sequence goes on along the minus strand of CM022473.1, from coordinate 2,901,768 downwards.
TTGGGACATATATCTGTGTTGAGGGAGGGAGGGATGGATGGATGGATAGATTAGATCTAGGCATTCAATTGATTATGTATTTTCTTTAAACCAGTAGCGAAGCTTTTATTGTGAAAGCCAAACCGCTTCGATTCCGGTCTGGTGCTGTCTAAAGCCGTGCACTTTCGACTCAGCTGGATCCTCAGGTGGCTGTTCATCTGTTTCGCTCACAGCGTCATGAAACTGATCCGAGAGCAGCCGGGGCTCGGGTTTCAGCACCGCGGTCAGCTCCGAGGCCAGCCTCTTCCTCCTGCAGCCAGCAGGGCATCAACACATCAACGTCCCCTGCTGGTTTCCCTCCCCGCGACCCCTCCCCCTTTGTATCTGCTCTCATGATAAATCCCTCCGATGGGCTACTGACTGGCAGACTTGAGAGGCTTGGAAATCACGCAGCCAAATAGACTCTACAACACTTTCATTTTCCTCGCGGAGACCGACTTGTCTGACGGCAGCTTTTTTTCTTGAAAAGCGACAGTCTGAGCCGCTCATCTATCAGGTGTTGCGCCTCCACAGCGGCTCCCCCCGGATCTCTCCCTCTGTGGCCGAGACTGAAGGGGATCGACATCTTTCCCCCCCCTACTTTTGCAGTTTTACCTTTGCAACAGGTAGGCTATAGTCTGCATCAAAGCCTCGGCAGCATGTTGGACCCGTCTTCCAGCGAGGAGGAAGGGGATGAGATACTGGAGGTGGAGCGCAAAGAGGTGGCGGCCCCGAAGAGCCTCGGAGGAGCCCGACTGTCACCCGGCCGAGCCGCCGACGGCCACGGCGGCGGAGGGGTCCAGCCCCGGGGCCGCGGGAGCGGCGGCGGCGGCGGCCGGCCCTCCAGCCCCAGCCCGTCGGTGGGCAGCGACAAGGAGAAAGAGGACCTGGAGAAGATGCAGAGAGAGGAGGAGGAGAAGAAAAAGAGACTCCAGCTGTATGTGTTTGTGATGCGCTGCATCGCCTATCCGTTCAACGCAAAGCAGCCGACGGATATGGCCAGGAGGCAGCAGAAGGTAAGAGCAGAGTGAAAGAGGAGAAAGGAGACAGCACCCAGACCTAACTTCCAAGCTGCGCTTTAAATGCATCTTTCACTTCTAGAAGGCATCACTAGATGCATGGCACCAACTGTTGCTTCCATAGTCGCACCACGACGCTGGATGCTGTTTGGTCTAATATTCAAGAATGCTAAAATAGAACTCAGCGCGCTCAACCCAATAGTCTGATGAGTCTTCTTGCAAACCTTATTAGTTTTAGTAGAAAAGCTAGTTGATCGACTGCGATGGTGCAGTCTAAGTTAACAGTTACACTGCCTCACTGCACATGGGCTAAAGCACCTACCAGACACATGGCAGTGACTCCAGAGCAAAGGTGGACTTTATGTCTCTTTGGGATTGAAAAGGTTTTCTTTTCGCCCTCCACCCAACATCCTGGAGTGGTGATTACAAGGCTAAACTGTGCCAGGAAGGGTTAAAGAGGTTTCATAGACAATGAAATGTGTTCATCCAAACTAGAGGCAGTCAGGGTCCAACACAAGGACAGGGGTAACAGATGTCACGAGAGAGTCACTGTGTATTCATGTTGCTCCAACCCATTGTGGTGGCTCTTGCATACGTGAATTGCCTCTGGGTATAGAAGCATCAGTGCTAACGAAGAAGGATCCTTTGCACAGGAGCAATAGCTCCTCTACACCACTCACCAGTGCCGCTGAATGACATCCTCTGTCTGGGAAGAATGTTGTTTTACACAGCATGTCAGCTGCGATGTGATCCTTATGAAGAAAATCCCACCATACCTAACATAACCTGGGGTATATTAGACCAATGCATTGGTTTGATTGTAAAATAGTATAAAACATTACATTTTTAAAGATACACCCTATGAGTTTGTTGTTGCACTGTTTCTTACCTGGGGAGCCCCCTAGCGGTCTGTACTGGTATTGCCGAATGTGTCTGTTTGCAATAAACATTCCAATACAGGGATGAAGGCGCAGAAAATCAGACAAGCTTTCCTAGCAGCCAGTTATAGCCAGTAGGGGATTTGTTCATTTTTGGCAGGGGGGATGCCCAGATTAACAACGGGGATGGATTTTGGTCATTTTGCTAACAAGGGGAATGGCAGCCCACCACCTCATCCCCTCTCAAATTGCCTGCTGGTTATAGTGTCGCACTCGGCTACACACACGAAAAGTGATGGAAGTAGTTGGGTGAAGAATGAAAAGATAGCTTGAGAAACCTTCACACGGTTTCTGAACTGGATGAGCTACCTATACTGATATTACAGGCACTCAAATGCAGCATGGCTCTGTGCCCCCACCTTGTCTACACCAGTTGCGTGGCGAAAGCAACATGTCGGCCGCAGTCCTCCACTCAGACAAAGTTTGACAGCACGCAGCCCAGTACATTGTAACAGTAATTACGTAGAAAGTAAGTCGGAAGAAATGACACTGGGCACAAAATGTGATCCATTACAAGGCCAGTGTATACAGCTGAAGCGTATCAGTTCCGCATGAAATGGACAACTGAAACGCAGGGCTGAAACACGCCTGTGTGTCCACTGCATGCAGCTACATTCTGCCTACGATCACATCTCCGCCATGCTGCCAATGTGCACTGAAAGCATTTAATAAGAAATGCATCTTCAAGCAGACTGAACCTCAGCCGCGAGATTTTGTGGTATTTGGTCCGTTTTGCAGTGGGCTTCAGATATTTCTTTTACCCAATTGCTTCTCTCGTTCTGTCTCTTCTCTCCTTCACATTATAAGCATTAATGCCCCCCCCCCTCCTCTCCCGGTAAAGTGCCCGTCTTCAGATCGCAACAGAACAAATCTCTTAAAGTAGAAGCTACAAATTTAAAGGAGGAACTGAAACGATTTCTGATGTAACATATTAAAGCTGCATCGCTGACTTTTTTGGCCACTAGGGGACAGGAAAAACATCGAAACATGTTGACAGATACACAGTTACCATCGAGTTACCTCCTCAAAGGGTTTATACCGGCTAGCATGTAGCTTTAGAGTAATCCCAGTATTGCAGTTCATGTAAAGTATCTGGCACACAGTGACGTTGCTTTAGTGGTAGCCAGCAGCAACATCTGTCTGTGACAACATGCAGAGGAAAACCACTACTACTGGAAAATACATTTACCACTGACTCCTCCATGTCTCATTTCCCCCCCCAGTAATTCTAAACATATTTCCCAAAATGTCTATTCTATTAATACCAGAAAAATCTGTAAAAATAAAAAATGTTCGTCATAGTTAGTTACCTATGTGTGTCCTGCTAGCAGTGGAGCTTAATGATGGCAATGATGATGGTCAGTCAGTAGTTTGATCACCTATATATATATATATGGATGTATTCATTGATTGGTTTGTACTATAAATATTATCCAACTAGTGAGTGTGGCATGGCATCAACGGATTGCATGTAATGAAGTGTAGCTTTCTGAAGCATGAAACAATACAACAGAAAGTTAATGGAATATTCTTTCTGCATACAGAAAGCTCAATCGGTGAGGGAGTCGCTTGTGTGTGCTGGTGAGATGTCATCATGACTTGTGATTCTACCATCAGTGGAGAGAACAGGCAGCAGCCATTAGGATAGACACCAGTATATCTGTGGTTGGCCACGGATGGACTGCTGTGTCTCCCTGCTGCGTATCAGGGGCCAGCTCACAGATCTGGTTGGTTATGTCGTTCCCTCGCTTGGAGAAAAATACACATTTTCATGTCTAAGAAATTGGCACATCTGGAGCCACCGAGGGAACGGTGTATTACGCTGAATGCTGTATGCTGTGTTGTTGTCGTGTGGATGTAAAAATCGAGCCAACCTGACAGAGTCGTCACCTGGCCTCAGGGATGTGCCGAAATTTGGAAATACACGAAATCCCCAGCAATGTTTAAAGTTTTTATTACAACCTAAACAGTTAAGTTGCGTGGTATAGTACTTTCTTCCTAACGGTCTTGTGTAGTTCTACTGCAGTTAAGAGGGATTCATAGTTCATTAAGGGGTTCTGGCGGGCTCGTCAAGTATGAACCCATCTACACGCGCAGCCTCTTTAGCCATGCGGTACGCTACGCTGCAGCTGACTGTACCATACTACACGTTTTAGCTATGGCACATGTAGACCACAAGAACTGTGGGTTAAGTGTGTTTCCATCTACCCGTTTTTATGCATCTTTTCAGTTTGCACTTGAAAAAACAGAGTGGAAAAAGAACTTGAAATATCTGAGGAGGGAATATTGGTTTATCAATAAAAAAAAAAGTGACAAAGTGCAATGGAAACAGACTTAAAGCTGCGCTAGGCAATATTATATATTATAATTTTGGTTGAAATAACTTATTTTGATTATTGCATGTCACTAACAATATTTAATTGAAGGGTTGCTTTAAAAAAACTTGTGTTTTTTTTTTTTTAAACTGGACCCGGTCTGAATCAAACAACCAATCAGGGTTAGCTAGTACGTAACGGCTGTGGCTCGGTGGAAGAGCGGATCGTCCACCAATCAGAAGGTCGGCGGTTCGATCCCGGCTTGCCCCAGCCACGTGTCGAAGCATCCTTGAGCAAGATACTGAACCCTTAATTGCTCCCGAAGCTGTGTCAGTGTGAGTTTCGGATAAAAGCGTCTGCTAAATGTAAATGTAACTAGCCAATCACAGCGACTCTGTACAAACAAGGGTCATTTGGGTTCTATGTCTCCTGGTTTCCAATACCTCCTTTACCTACAATGGTTTATAGTAGAAAACAAGCCAAAAGAAGGAAGACCTTGGAGGAAAAGAGAGAAAGAGCAAGCACTAAATAAAAACAGATCAGACGAGGGTCAACATCAGAGAGACAGATGGCTGCGGGAGTCGGAGGGGCTGAAGAGCCATGCCGAGGTTGCCCTATTCCTTCCCAACAGGTATGTGCTAACGATAGCACTAGTCTTGACGTTCCGCTTCAAGCCCAGCAAAATGCTTGTGCACGTTTGGTGCGTCATTTGGCCCAGCGGAATGATACAAGGCAGCAGAGAGAGGCGGAAGGTTTTGCATTGTGTATGTTCATAACATAATTGCCTACTGCAGCTTTAGCAAATGATGAAGAATGTCACTCCAGCTTCCACTCCACCAAAGAAACAAAAAATAGTAACCTTCCTCAAATTAACGCATGAATTAAACATTAATGTCATATTTCCATTACCTTTTCCACATGTTCTTATATTGTATGAGGTCTGACAGGTTCCCTTTTAGTTAATCGTGCCGTCTCTTTCTGAAATGGTTCAATGGCACCCGACTGCAGAATGAGCTTAATGATTATCTTGATGCGTCCAACTCCTAATATTTGCATAACAGTAGAGGATAGAAACATGCATTAATATTCTTTTTGTTTTGTGCAGATTTTCTGGAAATTTGGTTAAAACAATTGGATGGAAACTGGACTATTGATTAGCCTGTTGAGATTGTTGCGAGTGAAGATAAGATTAAGCAAGTCGCATAAAAGCTCAGTAACCTGCCCCCTTTTCAGTAACTCATCTTGAAAAGCAATTTCCAATGCAAACCTTCTGCTCACCGCAATCACCACTCTCTGTCACAGTGAATGAAAGAACGTAACTATGGCGACTGCCCGGCTGTAGTCTCCTATTCAGTAATGAGACGAGGCAAAACGTCCCACTGTTGCTCCATATCAGAAAGTGGAGAAAAGAATGAATATATAGCACATTATGGCCTGGTCCTGCACAAGACAGACATCTTGTGTTGCGGTATTTCTATCATTGGAGGAAATCTGATACTGGGGTATAAATCAAGTATATGCATCAAGTACAAATCCAGTTTTAGGGATTGTCGTTGTCCCAGAGTGGCTTTCAACAACTTCTAAAGAAAGGGTCACATAACAATAGCTATAGATAGCATTAGCTTTTAGGCTAGTTCTTGAATTTTGAAGCTGCTGTACAAGTGTGGTATCACCTTCTACTCAAAACATATAATTTATTTGTAGTTTCTTATGAATATGATGGAGCTGTGCTATTGCTAGTGAGCCTAGGCTAGTGAGTTTCCCCTGACCCTGGTAGCAGTACTCTGATGTACTAACAAAGACCGCGGCAATTGTGCGGTATATAAAAGGTAGTGTATTTGACAGACAGTCCCAGTCAGGATAATCGTCCGTTTTATGACCCTGACAGTCTCAGTCGGAAATCTGGATCGGTGACTATGGCAACCTGCTGGGGCAGTGCTGCTGTGTCTATGGTGCAGGGGACGAGTGGCTCAGGTCCTGCTCATTGGGCTCCACCTGGAGCTGCTCGGTTGTCCGTCTGGACCCATCATCTTCCCTTTTGTTTTACCACCTAAACATTTCTAACATAATACAACAATTTTGCCATCATGGCTGTATAGTTATAGTTTTGATGCTATAAATCTATTCTGTACTTACGACATCTATTGCATGTCTGTCCGTCCTGGGAGAGGGATCCCTCCTCTGTTGCTCTTCCTGAGGTTTCTATCGTTTTTTTTTGGGTATTAAACATACCCAAAAAAATGTTTTTCCTTAATCGAATCGAGGGTCTAAGGACAGAGGGTGTCGTATGTTACAGATTGTGAAGCCCTTTGAGGCAAATGTGATTTGTGATACTGGGCTATATAAATAAAATTGAATTGAATTGAATTGAATTTGGATTGCCGAGAGGATTCGGGAAGCATAGGATGAGTGTCGTGTACGGTGGGATGATTAGGGTTGAGGTAGGGGATGAACGGGGTCCAGAGGAGGGATGAGAGGGGTTGATTGCATGGTGATGAACGTGGGGTCGAGTCGCGATGGGCTGGAGTGGCTAGGAACCCAGGGGTCAGGACTCAGGGTGGGGGCATGCCTCGATGAGGAACGAGGAGAACATGCGTCCGGGGTTCGAACCCAGGGACTTCTTGCTGTGAGGCCACAGTGCCCACTGAGAGGTCATGAGAACTGAGACAAACGGGAGAGAAAGGGGTGAGACATGTGGATATAGGTATGTACGGGTGATTGGGGTTAGAGAGGCACAGGTGATGGATTAGGGAGAGAGAGGTGCGGTCTTGTTCCTGAACCTAAGTTATTTTTTGTGGGGGGGCTAATATTTGTGCAATAAAGTGGTAACAATACAGGACAGAAGAGATAACAGAGTCACAAAGTAATCGGATATAATCAAAGCAGAACAAAAAAACTAAACTAGACAAAAAGAGGTAACAAAGAGTTCGGCTCAGGGCGTGCATGTCTGTGCAGTGTGGAAGGGGTCTCAAGGGGGAGTTGAGTGTTGTTGAGGTTGTGGACGGGTGTGGGAGGGGTGGGGGGAGCTGTTGTGACCGGAGCTCCCCTGCAGATAATGAGAGGGTGTGAGTTATTTGGCTGGCCATAATACTTCTGGCAGTCCCCAGACCCTGGGGAGGGCACCTGCCTGTCGTAGGACCCAGCCTATTGAAATGTGTGCCAGAGATAGAGAGGAACCCAGGCCCACACAACATTGCTGATGGGATTTATTTATTGTCACTTATTTGTTTTAGTATCAGCGTTGTTGCTGCCTTCACCAGTCTTTACTTCCCTCCTGCCCCTCCCTCTTAAGGATGTGAGGTCAGTACCCGCCAAACTGCAAGGTCTGTCTCGGTATCAACTGATGGTCGAAATCCCGGGGAGGCAGTGGGGCCACCGGCCTTTAATCCAGACTGAGGTTTGGGTGGGGGTGTACTAGAGAGGTGGGGGTTGTGATTTTGTTTCCATGTACATATACATTCAGCCCATGCTGAATTGTAATTTTATGAGTTATTGTTGTTCAGATGATGAAGCATGTGCTAACGTCAGTTGTCAGTTGTTGTCATAGAAACGGTAACCCGAGCTTATCACACACTTTATGAGTCACTAATATAACGTAACTACCCTTCAGCCTGGACCAGCGGAAACACTGAAAGCTCAAATGTGACGAAATGAGTCACTTTTGCGAGCGGGCAGGTTCTGTCTGACCACAGTGTACATTTCCGGCGACGCTTCTCTTGCAAAGTAATTGTGACTGGGCAACTGGAATTTTGGGTCAATGGTTTTTAGCAGCTTTTTAAAGCCTTCTTGTTCCACTGTTACAACCATGTCTTTTGTGCAGAGGGAGAGCGGGGCAGGATTGTGAGACAGGGGAGATGCAAAAACTGGCACGGCTTTACAGAAGAAATGGGATAAGAAGGCTTTTTTAACTCCACATGAAACTATATCGATCCAAGCGGTATTGTCTAATCTTACATCCCATTTGAAAATATACTGATATACCACCCAGCCCTAATACATGAGAGCAAATGTATGAATGTGTGAGTGAAAATATATAAATATGAGACTAAAAATGTGTGGGTGTAAGAATGATAATAAATGAATGTGAGAGTGAAAATGTATGTTTCGAAAAGGAGAATGTATGCATGTGAGAGTAAAAATATTTTTAAGTGAATGGAGATTGTATGTGTGTGAGAATGAAAATATATCCATGTGAAAGGAGAATGTATGCATGCCAGAGCGCCAGAATGTATTATGGCTTGTACGGCCCCTCATAGCACGGTGCCGCTGTTGTGCTGTGCCTTGTCTGTCCATGCGTTGTCCTCATTTCATGCTGTTATCAATTAGCCTATAAATTAGCTCTTTGCTGCATGAGAAAATGACCCTCATTTTCAGTCTCATATTCCTATATTTTCACTCATCATTCATACATTTGCTCTCATGAGAGCCTGTGAAAAGTGTCCGTTGCGTGAGTCTCACGGTCAGTGCGTGAGACTTGGCAGCTCTGACTGTGACAATTCTTATTTTCAGGTGATTATAAACTAATTAAAACATACATATAAGTATTATATTCCACCCACCCATCCATCCATCCATCTTCTTCCTCTTATCCGGGGCCGGGTCGCGGGGGCAGCAGTCTGAGCAGAGACGCCCAGACTTCCCTCTCCCCAGACACTTCCTCCAGCTCTTCCGGGGGAATACCGAGGCGTTCCCAGGCCAGCCGAGAGACACCGTCCATCCAGCGTGTCCTAGGTCTTCCCCGGGGCCTCCTCCCGGATGTGACGGGCCAGACAAAGAGCGGTTGAAATCCCCCTTATGAGGAAATTAAACTCAAGGCCTGTGACGTTGGCGCAGCCGGGGCCCCACCCTGGAGCCAGGCAGTTGGGGCTCACTTGCGAGCGCCTGGTGGCCGGGTCTTGCCCCACGGGGCCCGGCCGGACTCAGCCCGACGGAGCGACGTGGGGCCGATCTCCTGTGGGCCCACCACCTGCAGGAGGAACCGTAAGGGGCAGGTGCATTGTTGATTGGGAGGCAGTCGAAGGCGGGGGCCTCGGCAACCCAATCCCCGGACACGGAATCTGGCTCTATTATATTCCATGTCTGCAAATAGCTCCTTCTAAAATGTTACACCCTGGAATTAAAAGTACTAAAGTATTAGATCAAAATATACTTAAATTACCACAAGTAAAAACACTCATTATGCAGTATGGCCCATTTCATCATTGGATTATAAGCATTGATAGATTAATGTATATATCACTTTAATGTTGCAGCTGGACTTATTTTATGAACTGCTGTGTAGCATACATTTCTAACAATATACAGTATCCCATTTGATTTGTTGATAATATTTTGTATTAATAATCTCAATCTGTAAAGTAGCTAATAACAGAATAACATAATAGAATTGTACAGTACTTAAGTAAATGTACTTACTCTCCACCATGGTGTTCAGACCAAAAATAAAAGTGATACAGGGCAACGCGTTGCAGTGGGGTTGTTATAGGTACAGGTGAGAAGACAAAAAACATGAGGACGTCCACTTGGAGTAAATACATGCATGAGTTTGAATACTGCACAGCGGTTTGCAATACTGAGGAAGGATTTTACAACTGTGGATGTGTGCTTGTTGCTCTTTGATTGGCCAATACAGTGCGTTGCCGGATGCTGTTGCATTGCGTTGCTGAAAAAGCTGAACTCTGCGCTCCCCACCACCTCCTAAAAACCCCCAGCAAATACACAGTCACTAGCAACATGAGTTTAAAAGTCAACAATGGTAATGGTTTGTATGTGTACACATACTTGCTTGTATAGTCTACACTCATTAAAGTAGGTAAAGGACACTGACAGCTGTAGCCTCCACACTGGTGCTTACGTTACATCAGTAAATTACAATTTCAATTGTAATAATGATGTTTGAGTTTGTTTAGTTATTATCCCCCCCGATTTGTTTTCATCATAATTAATCATTTTGCTCCCACTTTGAACGTGCTCGGATGACAAACGTTTGAAAAGCTGACTTAGAAATGATGATACAAACATTGCATAGCAGTAGCTTTTGGTTCATTCATCGCCAACAAAAGAGGAAACTGACTCGCCTCCCACCCTCTCTTCCCTTCTAAAGTCAGGATCAAACAACTACTATAAGTGCAGAGAACACTTAAAAAGGCTCTTGAATGCAAGCCATTCAAAAACACCTCCGTATCGTGGTTTACGGACAATGTCAGAATCAGTCTGCGTGTTACGAGAGGATATGTAGAGGTAGACGGAGAATCAAAGTCCAATTTGACATTCTGTATTTAGATCAAACTCTGGAGCTCATATGCCTTCTCAAACACATTTGCCAGTCAGCTGGGAAGTGGGTGGTACTGCGCTGGGCTTGAGACGCTGTGGGCTGAAAAGAGATAAAGCCATGGCTGTTCCTTGTTTCTTTAATGTTCAAACGTGTCCTATGAAGACTCTGCAAATTGCAGTTTTAGGTCTTCAAGCACTTGTTGCCGGTGGAGCTGCTTTGAAAGCAGAAATAATCGCAGTGCCGAGTTCAACTTCAACAGAACACCGACATATTATCACCACAGTGAGATCTTACGGTGAACACGTTAGCAAACCTTTTCCTGTTTACACAACTAGGTGTTTGTGGCCACCAGTGGTGGGAAAAGTCCTCACATCTTGTACTTCAGTAAAATAAAATAAAAACCACAGTGTAGAAATGCTCTGTTATGCGGAAAGGCCCTGCAGTGAGTAAAAGTGCTAAAGTATTAGCATCAAAATATACTTAAAGGTCCAGTGTGTAAGATTTAGGAGGAGCTATTGGTAGAAATGTAATACAATGTTTAGAAGTATGTTTTCATTAGTGTATACTCACCTGAGGTTGGTCCGCCATGTTTCTACAGTAGCCCAGAACGGACAAACCAAACACTGGCTCTAGATAGGGCCCTTTGCATTTCTCGCGAGTTTCGCGGCCACCGTAGTTTCTCCTACACGCTTGGAAAGGGAGGGCGAGGCGAGCGGCGATCACATGGTTGCAATGTCACCGCAATGTCAATGTTGCAGCTGGAAAGGTGGGTCATTTTAACTACTTTATAATACTGCTGGGTAGCTCAATCTAAGTAAAACATCATCTTTTATTTGTTTATTATATTTTTAATTAATAATCAGAATCGAGTTAAATATTTGCCTCTGAAATTAAGTGAAGTGGTAGAAAGTACAAAGTATAAAAAGGAAATACAAATATCTCAAAACTGCACTTAAGTACAGTACTTGAGTAAATATACTTAGTTACATTCCACCAATGGTAACCACCTGATGAATCCTTTCAGCTCTGGTTTCTAGCTTCCGGTCCCCACCCATAAGTTTCATGAATATCATGTCATTCTGTCATCGTTTCTGCATTAGACCTGCTGTATATAAGTGTGTGGCAAACAACATACATCCCATAAATAAAAAGAAACGAGAAGATAAGGAACCTGAAAATAAAGCATTGGCAAAGTGGCATTTCAGCCAGAAGTGATTACCGTAACATGTCAGGCGAGCGGGAGAGGGGGAAAATGACTGATAATTAGGTTGATTCATTTGTGTGTGTGTGTTAGTTTAATTTTATTTTTCGATTTTCTAATTTAAACATCACTTAACAAAGAACATCGGTGAATGGGGCTTAAATCTGGGAAAATCAGACTTCACTGATTTTAGCAGCAGAGAGAGAGAGAGACAGAGAGAGAGACAAATCAGACCTCATATACAAGTACAGTCCATTTACCATTTACTGCTCGCTCCTCTTAACCGGCCAGTAGAGGTTGCAACGGCTTCAGTTGTTGTTTCCGCTAGGCTAGTGATGGGCGAACGAAGCCTGAAAGAAGTTCTGGGGCTTTCTTTCTATTTGTGCCGAAAAAGATTCGAAGCTTCGCGGCTTCAAACACAGCAAACACAGTGGCATCTGGTTACTTATAGCCAGCCCTTCAAGACTGGGGCGGAAGCACCACCACACCTCGCTGATATTAACACTTCTTGGCCCCTGTTTAAACTATATATAGTGCATGGTCTAAAGTGCATAGCGCATTTAGTGTGTGTCCAACTCCACTTTTGCTAGTTAAAGTAGTCGCAAGGAACAAATGGGTTGTATTTCATCTCCTAATCAATCATATGTGTGTTTTGGGGCGTGATATTAAGTAAACCAATTAGACTGATGTAGGCTAACTGAGTGTATGGCTGAACTTACAGTAGATTGTGACATGCCTCCAATAGAACTCAGGGGATGCTGGAATGACCCACTTGCAACGAAATGCAGCGCAGCAGTGACTTTGACAGCAACGGCGAGTGCCCAGGGACGGCTAGTACAAGGCTCCAAAGAAATAAACCACAGAATTTTAGAGTAACATCAGGGGTCATGATCATAAAATATGACGTCGACATTTCTGTCCATATTCACAGGCTCCCTCTCCCTCGCTCGTCCACATGAGCTGTCTTTTTTTCTGTCTCTCTCTGCTGCAAGTCTGTATCACTTTATCAGTTGATGTTTTTTTTTATAATGCCTGGTTTTAGGGGGTGCTGCAGCCCCCTCAGCACCCCTACTTCCCCGGGGAAATGGTGTCCATGTCTCCAAATCATCTGACAGGATATTACAGATGTGGGTTACAGCCTAGGCCTACCTGACAATGGCGCTATGTGTAAATTGCAAGCATAACTATGAAATGAAAAAGGATTAACTTATCTTGGGATTTTCTACCATTCCAACTGCCCAGGCTAAGCACATTTCACCTTTGGGTGAAATTTTAAGAAAGGTAATGCATACTCTAGTACCACTAGTCCAAATGCACACCGGCCTTGTCTGCAAAACAGACCTAACAGCTCTGTCATGGACAAGCCAGTCTACAACAAACCACAACCTACTGAAATGACTAATAGCAACATAGTTGTTTTGAGTATAATGCAGAAATCCGGAACTATCTGCCACCATTGCTGACAACATTGGTTGAGTTTTCTGAATTTCTCACATTTATTCATGCTAAGTATGATAGTTCAATTTTAATTGGTGATTTTAATATACCTGTTGATAATAAGACCGATAACAAAGTGAAGGACTTTTTAAATGTATTATAATGTATGGATTTTGAACAGCCTGCATCTCATAATCTAGGTCACACCTTGGACCTGGTAATTTTATTTGAACAGAGCATAAATGTTTCTTTAGTTTTTGACCTGGCTCTCTCAGGCCACCACTGTGTAATTTTAATGCCTTTTATTGTACTCTAGCAATCATCTAATGGCTTCTAAATGTGATGAATTTGGGGACCACTTCAAAGAGAAGACTGCCAACATCAGGTCTACTATCTTTCAACTCCAAAATACCATAATAGCAACAACATCAACCATACACGGTGAAGCCCTAGAACGTGTTAGCCTGGTTGACGCTGAAATGCCCAGGCAAGTAGTAACAACACTGAAGTATTCCACATGCACCCTAGACCCAATCCCAACCTCCTTTTTAAAAAAAGGTTTTCAATTCAGTGTCTGAGGAGAGTCTTACCATTTTTAATCACTCGAGGATGCAACGAGGCATCGAAGACTGAACTTGTGAAGCCTCTTTTTTAAAGTAGCCTTGATCCCTTCTTACCCAGCATTTACAGACCAATCTCCAATCATCCATTTTTAAGTAACATTTTAGAAAAACCATATATTCAATAAATCAATTTTATTAATTCAAACAATAAGCTGAAAATGTTTCAGTCTGTTTTTTGGGATAATCATAGCACTGAGACAGTTCTAGTTAAAGTAGTAAATCACATCAGGATGCTTTCGATACAACTGATCACAATATGCTTTTAAATAGACCGAGGAATCATATTGGACTTTTTTTAACTGTTTTTCTCCTTATCTGTCTGGCAGAGAGTTTTTTGTTGCTAATGATAATAACATCTCCAAAACCTCCAAAATAACCTGTGGGGTTCCCACTGGGATCAATTTCAGGGTCCCTTCTTTTTAATCTATATATGTTACCCCTCGGTGCTCTCATCAGGAGACACAACATTTCTTTCCATTGTTATGCCGATGACACACAACTTTATGTGGCCGTCTGTTCTCATGACACAGGACCAATTCATTCCCTTTTTAAATTTATTTGAGATATTAATGGATGGATGTAACAAAACTTTTTACAACTCAACCAGGACAAAACCAGAAGGAGAGAACACATAGCACCTGCTTTAAAGTCCTTACATTGGTTTGCTGTTAGTCTTTAAAGCACTTCACGGTCTGGCCCTGGCATATCTGTCTCACATACTTACAGTATATGAACCAGTTTGGTCCTCTGGAACGAGTTAGTTGTTCCAAAGTGCAGGACTAAAACCTTTGGTGAGGCAGCTTTTAGCTATAAGGCCCCGAGCCACTGGAACAGTCTGCCGAAGTACTTGAGAGCAGCTGGAGGGTTGAAATTTAAATGGAAAATTAAAACCTACCTACCGCTTTTCATTAAGACTGGTTTGTAGACATATTGTATTGAATTTGTAAAACGTGATTTTATCTGTACATTTTATTATTTATTTGTTTATATCCCTCTTATCTATTTTATTTGTTTTTATTTCGTTGTGTCTTTCCAGTTCTCAGTATAGCTTTTATCTAAATCTATTTATAATTATTTTAATTTTTATCTCTGTTCCTTTAAAGCTCAGCAGTAAAAAAGGTTTGCAATTAGTCAACGGTGCAAATTTGCGCATCAAAGTTCACTATATTCTCTGCACAAAATCTCACAAGCCAATTCCCTAATTGTGGCAGTTCCAGCTATATGAATTAATTTGTTTTTTTAATGTTATATTTTACTGCTATTTCATAAATGGTGTGACAAACCCTCCTTACCAATCACCTTTCTGGAAAACAAATCACTTTTCACAAGATTCAAAATCATTGCAAAAATCTATCATAGGAACATAAACTTGCTCAACAGTATGTTATGCAGTTTACCCCATATATCTATGTGATGAACTGACAGAACACTATCTTAGCTCTCAGGAGCTTTTTAGTGCCTTTCAGCTCATTGTTATGGTTTTGGGCCCACGGCATTACTATTTTGGTTCAGTCTCACTACTTTCCGTCACATTTGGCAACCAGGCAAACGAAAAAGGACCCAAACGCAGACAGAAGGATGAGGAGTGGAAATGTATTGTCTAGACAAGCAGCAAACAGGTTAGAAGCAGGCAGGTACAAATCCAAACTGAACATGCAGACAGAACCAACACAGCAACGATGAAAAACCGACCAAGAAACGAAGCAAGTGAACTGGTATATGTAGGGAGAGCTGATGAGGGAATGAAGTGCAGGTGAGGACTGAACCAACAACCTGCAAGCTGACAAGGGAGAATGGTCACAGGTGTGGGGATGGGGGAGCAGACAGAGGTTATTGCAGGGCTTGTTGAACCAAAGGCAGTGAAACCAATAGAACATAATGAGGAGGGAGGAAAAACTCCAAAAAACACCCAGCTCAACCCAAAACCACCACAGAAACTCCACAAATTACAGAAAATAACGGAACAGTCCCAAAACTGTGACACTTTAATCAACCTCATTTCCAGCAGCAGCTGTTTTCAGTGAAAAAGCTCTGATAAACCAACTGTACACAAACTACCCAGTATCAAACAGCAGACAGACCCAGTTAGTACCAAGCTGGTGAACTTAGTGGAGCATTTAGCAGCTAAAGAGCCAGATCTTTCTCAGGAGTTGGTAGAAACCATGCAGACCAGAGCTACAAGGAGAGTAAATATTGGACTTGAAACACAAGGTGAAACACAATATGTCGATGTTGGATTTATGTTAAAAAAAGAGCAATAGCAAGCGCTAACTGTAGTTAATACTTTATCTTAGAAAATCAATAGTAAACCCATGGAACACGTTTCACTCTTTCAAAACGAGCAATTTCACAGTCACAGAAGTAAGTGGTACAGCAGTTATCGGAGGGTGACGTCAGGACTCTGTATAGGTTCTTTGGCCTGTTACATGCCCTTCAAATGTTGCATCAAAAAGCAATGATAAGGTACTCTGAGGAGTTCATTTTTGAGCTCCAGTGAAGCTACGTGGACACTCCTACTTTACCTATGTCTGATGAAAACATCTCCTTTAATTAAACATGGCCTCCATGAGACCTCTGGTTTAGTTTGTAATAACGTACCTCCAGCACTGCTGATTGTATTTACCATACCAGTTATGTAAAACCTGGGAACGCTGAAGATAAACTTTAGAGTAATGCGTCATACATACACATATACAAACAAAACAATAATAAAAGATCCAAATAACTTAAGATTTTTGTGTCCATAGATCATTTGCACAATGCTTTAGGGTTTTGTCAGTGTAGTATGTACACTACATAATAAAATGAGATTTATTGGAGATCACACAATCACACATCCCACACTACCTATTTTCTTTCTAAGTAGTCAGAGGAGCAATACCAGTTCTTAATTGGACAAGTAAAGATCTGCAGTTTAATGCTTCCTTGTTCTCTGTTTTTTTTATTTATGTTGCTTTTCTCTCCTAATCAGGCCAAGGGGGATTAGTATGCCCAGGTGAGACACTCGAAACACAATCAGGCCATCTGTCTGCTTGTTTTCTGCACCACAATAGGGGCTCTGATGAATCCACTCCTCTTTCCTCTCCTGCTCTGCTGCTCGACACCTCGTCTTCCCTCGCCTGTCCTTCTGCTTTCCAATTTTACACATCAAAGTCGGTTTACAGGTTTTGGGGAGTACCACTGCATATGTGAAACAAGTTGGGGCTGAAGGTGTAGAGTTAGAAAGAAGTGGCCTTACCAGACCTCTGCAGCCCGCTCCTCATCGCCGTCATTGTGGGTAATGTAGTGCGTGGAATAAAAAAGATGCTATCTCTGATTCTGCTGCATCGATTTTGATATAGATTTTAATCTGTCCATAGTGAGTCATGTAAGTATTATAATAAAATGTTAGTAGTATAGTATTAATATATTAATTATATAATGTTAGTATGTTCACATAATTTCATATAATAGTATTCCACTAGTATAATATTAATTACAATGGGACAATACAGCTGTTTGATTTTTGTTGGTTGTGTTTTTTCATTAAATCTATGCAAGAAAGATTGTTTGTCCCAGATTTTGGTAATGCTGAGTAGCCTACTAACTTGTCAGTGATCATAACCATTCATGCATAACAATGAGTTCAACATTTGAAAGTTTAATATAGCAGGTCAGCCTTTTTTTAATGCCCAGCCCCATGCAGGCCATGATTAGTCGGTTCAGGCAAAGTGACATTGTGCATCGACTTTATAAAAGGTTGAACATGTTTCAACTACTTTTCAAGGAACTAAAAAATTCATTCAGCATTGCCACCGCGGCCTAAAACCTGTGAATATTAGGCGAATTAGTCCGCTGACATATGCAAAGGCGACGGCTGTTTTTACACGTCATTTTTGCACGCGACTATACAACAACATTCCAGTTCAGTAGGTGGCGGTAAAACCAAAGAAGAACAACAGGAATTTGACGTGACGCCATATAAAGCAGCAGTATTTGTGCGACACTGCAACAACTGTAAGCAGTGGAGGAGATTCAGGTCGTGCTGCTGCTGATCGTGATTGACTGCTTTGCAAATGGGGTTATTGGGTCAGCGCTAGAGAAGACACGAGCAGTAGTAGCAAAGCGGATTCAAAACGGCTGAAATGCCAGACATAAAGCAAATGGATTTCACAAGCTATTGTGGAGATTGATCGTGAGATGGCTGAGAATGACTCATGCCATCGAGCACAAAGAACAACTGTTAAAAATGTTATTGCATAGTACATCGACTTATTTTTGGCACCTTTGTGTGTGTTTCAGATATGTGAGTACTACAGAATGGGTACACAATAGAGCTAGTAAGTTGTGGGAAACCGTGGTTGCAACTTTGACCGAGGCCCAGTGGATACAGAATTTCCCGATGTCTAAGGACACATTTCTGTACGTCTGCTGCAGCCAGAACTGGGAAGACGTGTTTGTTTTTACACTGCCACTGTGTACCCATTCAAAAAAGAATCGCCATTGCAATGTGGAAACTTGCGACCAACTCAGAGTATAGGAGCATCTCTCATTTATTTGGAGTTGGGATTACAACGGTGTGTGTACACGATTTCTTTTTGGAATTATGGCATCAAAGGTTTTGAGCATGCGTATGTGTGCGTGTTGTGGAAACAGATCAACAGTGTCTGTATAATTCATGAGGACAGCATGTAGGCTGTTAATGATGATGAAAGCCTTGTTAGTTGGCCTGTTGTGTTCATGTACTGTAAAAACACACACCCACACAGCTACACACGCACGCACCATACACCCCATGCTTCAGTATACAGACGTCCTTTGACACATCCACTTATAGAAAACAATGAGTGTGGTGTAATTAAGCTGGGGGTGAGTCATCATACCAATATAATCTATTGAGATTCTAATATGATACTCATCATCATTGTCTGTAGGGCCACAGGGCAATTAGTATCACAAGTCCTAAGTGATAAGTCCATGGCCTTGTAGACCGCAGACCAGAATTTTCCCCACAAGCTTTCCATCACCATTGACGTCATATCAAGAACGGGACTGGAAGGATACCAGAACATTACATTTAGAATAAATATTCATCACTTCTGTACATTTGTCTAAAAGCTACCCAACTCTGTAATCACTGTTTCTGGCTTTTGCAATGTACACACGGTCCCGTTTTTTAATTTTCTTAACATACAATTTATGTTAATACAGTGTAAGTGACATATTGCTGTGCGTACTGTAAATTCTCAAATAAAACATTGTTGCATCTGTACATTGATGGCTTAATAGTAATAATGCAACACAATGTACATTTCCACAATACTAATTCCATCAGTGCAAAAACAGTCATGTCATACTCACCACTTTGCTGCTCTAAGTTTTTCTTTTCAACACATTGTTTTCATTCACTAATTACTTAAAATGACTTCCACTTTGCTGTTTTTTGATTGCTGTTAAGCTACAGTCAGTGAGACTAAACACTTCCTGGAGATGTTTCACATTAAAAGCCTACGCAGGAAGGGAGGTCTTATGCCCTTTGAGCCAGAGAAACCCTCTCACTGTGAAACATCTCTGCATGCAAGTGTTGAGTTTCATTGACAGTAGCTTACACTTAATGTTAAGACTTGCCTATAGAACCACCCACTAGCACGGCCACCACCTACTTGAACTCCCTCAGGTTTATTTCTCGTGTTCTCGTTCAGTACAATCAATGAATGACGACTAGTCTCAAACCAAACTCTTCTCCTGTGTGCTCCCTCGGTGGTGGAATGAGTCACCTGACTGGATTTGTTCAGCAGTCCTCAAAAGCGCTTGAAGACCTAACTGAGTACCTGAGTTGAGTGAGTACCTACTCACCTAACATGCTCTCTCGGTCTTTCTTTAAAAAAGAAAGAAAACCTTCTAATTTCTTACACATGCCTTGTGGCAACCATGTGGCCCTTTTGCTAGGTGCTCTTTGAAACTGATAGCTGAGGCACTTACTATAGCATCTTTTGTTAGACCCTCCCTGCCTGGCAAGTGCCCAATGTCTTTCAAGGTCAATGCCCCCAACACAGGCTTTCCGTTAAAAGTCATTTTCTCAGAGTTGACAAAGTTCCATTAGATCCAGAGGAGACATCACACAACTGCGTGTACCACCTGTGACTGGTAAACTGACTTTAATGTGTAAAACTGGTGAAGTGCCCCTTTAAGAGGCTGTCATCTGTATTCAAGAACATTTTCCTAAGAAGATGTCTCTGAAATCACACTGCATCACACTCCGAGTTTAGCGCAACAAGCCGTCCAGGTTACCCAGACATCTACAATCACATTTATAGAGAAAAAGACAGCATTCTAGCCAAGGTGCATCGTTTCTGTAGAAATACATCTGTTGAAACTGCTTCGGGGTTAACGGAACCAAAGACCATGAAGCAGGATGTTCAGGAGCCTACAAAGCAGAAGATGAATGGTCACAGAGGCAGATTTCCAAGCTGTCTGTGCCTCTATGTACTGATGACTTCTGGGACTAATCCCTGATCTGTCAGTGCTAGATTAGTGGAATCTATCTAAATCGAAAGCTCTACACTTTGTCTATGACATTAGCAGTTCAAGAAATTAATCACAGAAGGTTAACTGAATGGGAGACGCACTGTATCTTTTGGCATTAAATGCCTCTTGGCCAGTGCCAAGAATGACTTACCCGCAGCTGATCCTGTGCCAGTAATGAGTGGGTGGTATGTTTTGAAGTTGTCAGAATACAGCGTCCGTACACTCTCAGTCACAATGTCGTTGCTCTGAGAAGAGGTTTTGGACATCTGGAGATGGATGTGGATATCTAGATATTTAAAATATCTAGATTTATAATAGATTTAAAAGCATACTAGGTTGTGCAGTTTTTTTTTATTTCGAATTTTCTTAAGCAGCGTTCAGGGCACACCATGGGGGAGGAGGAACAGTTGTGTGTGCGTGTGTGTGTGCAATGTGTAATCTGGGATTACCCGTCCATTTGATGTTATATCATCACCAGGGAGGTTATGTCTGTGAGAGCACGAGTGTGTGTGTGTGTGTGTGTGTGTGTGTGCTCATGCTTCATTGGATTCTTAATGTGTGGGTCATTACAGATGCTTTTGTTCAAGCTGCATTGACTTTCTACATTCTACAACAGAGGAATGTAATTAAAGTTGTCGCCCCCTTCACGCTACACACACAGAACATTTCAAATTATAATGGAATAAAACCAAAAACTAGATTCACAGTTACTTACGTCCAAGTATTATACAAGGTCTTCTTCTTTTCCTTTGGGCTGCTCCCTTTCAGGGGTCGCCACAGTGAATCATGCGCCTCCATCTAACCCTGTCCTCTGCATCCTCTTCACTCACACCAATTAACTTCATGTCCTCTCTCACTACATCCATACATCTCCTCTTTGCTCTTCCTCTAGACCTCCTGCCTGGCAGCTCCAACCTCAGCATCCTTCTACCAATATATTCACAGTCTCTCCTCTGAACGTGTCCAAACCACCTCAGTCTGGCCTCTCTGGCTTTATCGCCGAAACATCTAACATGAGCTGTCCCTCTGATGTACTCGTTCCTGATCCTGTCCATCCTCGTCACTCCCAAAGAGAACCTCAACATCTTAAGCTCTGCCACCTCCAGCTCTGCCTCTTGTCTTTTCTTCAGTGCCACTGTCTCTAAGCTGTACAACATCGCTGGTCTCACCACCGTCTTGAACACCTTTCCTTTCATTCTTGCTGATACTCTTTTATCACACAACACACCTGACACTTTTCTCCACCCGTTCCAACCTGCTAGATTCTCCTCCACCTGCTCCCTGCTCTCACTACAAATAACAATGTCATCTGCAAACATCATAGTCCATGGAGATTCCTGTCTAAGCTCATCTGTCAGCCTGTCCATCACCAGAGCAAACAAGAAGGGGCTCAGAGCCGATCCTTGATGCAGACCCACCTCCACCTTGAACTCCTCTGTCACACCTACAGCACACCTCACCATGGTCTTACAGCTCTCATACATGTCCTGCACCACTCTAACATACTTCTCTGCCACTCCAGACTTCCTCATGCAATACCACAGCTCCTCTCTCGGCACCCTGTCATACGCTTTCTCTAAATCTACAAAGACACAATGCAACTCCTTATGACCTTCTCTGTACTTCTCCATCAGCATCCTCAAAGCAAACACTGCATCTGTTGTGCTCTTTCTAGGCATGAAACCATATCGCTGCTCACAAATGCTCACCTCTGCCCTTAGCCTAGCTTCCACTACTCTTTCCCACAACTTCATTGTATGACTCATCAGCTTTATTCCTCTGTAGTTGCCACAGCTCTGCACATCTCCCTTGTTCTTGAAAATTGGCACAAGTACACTTCTCCTCCATTCCTCGGGCATCCTCTCACTCGCCAAGATCTTGTTAAACAAACTAGTCAGAAACTCTACTGCCACCTCTCCTAGACACTTCCATACCTCCACAGGTATGTCATCAGGACCAACTGCCTTTCCACTCTTCATCCTCTTCAACGTCCTCCTACATTCTTAGCTTTCCTCTTCTCTCTCTGCCTACGAACACACCTTCCTCCTCTCCTTCTTCGTCTTCGACCAACAGTAGTCCAATTTCCACCGGTACCCTGTAGGTCAACAGCACCGGTGGCGGTCGTTGTTAACCCGGGCCCCGACCGATCCGGTATGGAAGTCATTGTCACGATTCGCATTTTTAGTTTGGCATGTGTTTTACGTCGGATGCCCTTCCTGACACAACCCTCTGCATTTATCCAGACTTGGGACTGGCACATGAAGACACTGGCTTGTGCCCCCCTGAGGTTGCATTGCAAGTATTATACAGGGTATTGGTATGGTAATGTGCAAATCCAGCATAACAGAAAGTTCCATGTCACTTGTGACGGTGTAGTGGACATTTTGCCTTGTCCAAAAATGAAATGTTTGATTTCCTTTGATCCGTATGTTGTCTGGTGTTATGTGAGCAGGAGTCTGAAGACATTTTCAAACTTGGAATTGGATTAAAAAACACTAAACACGGTGTGAAACAGTGATTCAAATCAATTCATGGTTTGGTGGTTGGCCGTTCAATTTAAGCATGATCATTGATTTTCTTTTAAATTCACTTTGTAAATTGTGCTTTGCTTCAGTAGCTACTAAAACCAGTAACCAATCCTACGGGGCCGGAGCCAGTATCATTTCTGTAACGCTATTCAACACAGGACGAGTGTGAATTGAATGCTTTAAGATTAATGTTAAGGTCACAGGAGCACAAGGAGAAATACACTGAGAGACTTGAAATACGTTTCTCTTGTAAAAAGTATCATCTCTTGCGCTCAAAGAAAATAAAATCAGTTGATTTAACATTGCGAATCAGTTAAGAGCTGAGAGCATCTAGATGAAGATTCATTAGTGAGGAGGAGGAGGTGGAGTAAGGAGTCAAGTGGTGGTCGATAATCTTTCCCGAGTCCCATTGTGACATGCAGAGAGAGCCATGTCACGATAGCATGGCTTTTTTAATGAGGACTTGTGAGCACCCCCTAAATATCATGGTCCCATCTGAGAAGAGCCAAACTATGACACCTTAAAACGAGCCGTGTCACACGGTAAAACAAGTCTGAAACAGTATATGGTTAGCCAATGGATGCGGACAAGGCCATTTTCAAGCATCAACTAGTCATCAAAAGGTGTTTGAAGAGTTTCTTTAAAAGAGGTACTTGACTCAGGCCTCTGAGTGGTAGCCCAGGCAGTGCTTTATTTTACAATGATTTCTAAGAGCGCCCTCAGTAAAACTGCCTTTCAGAAACTATCATCTTAGCCCTAAGATGCACTGGGGAAATGAGGCCCTGGTTTTAAATAAAAGACAAATGCTGCTATATTGGCCAAGTCAAAGTCATCTGACAATGTGAATTTGCTCCGAAAATACCCACTGCTTTCAGGCTGTGGGCTCAGCCTGATCCAACTCCACTCCAGCAGCCACAGTGGCTGGAGCAGTTACTGGCTGGTAGATAGCACCCACCGAGAGGGGCACGCGCACACACACACACACACACACACACACACACACACACACACACACACACACGTTGTGTTTCCATCACTTTCGGGGACGTTACATTGACTTACATTCATTCCCTGGAGACTTACCCTAACCCTAACCATAACCACTACTAGATCAACCCTAACCCTTACACTAGCCTAAACCTAACCTTGCCCTTACTCTAACCTTAAACCAAGTTTTCATCCTAAAATGTAATGATTTATGTTAAGGGGGATTGCATTTTACACCCATAACGAAGGCAAGTCCTCACAATGTGACTGTGTAAACAGATTTATGTCCCCACAACATTAAAATACACACACACACACACACTCACACACACACGCACGCACGCACACACACACACACACACAGCAGTCTTATCTCAGTTTTCTAGCTCCCAGATGGCAGTGACTGGTTGCTTCCACTCCACACCAGACACTCTGCTGACACACTGCGCTGCTGTCTGCCTCTGCCTCTGTCAAGCTGGATAAACACGCTGCTGTCGTAGTTATAGGGGGCAATTCAGCCCTCTCTTTCCACAATATGCTTCTTTCACCTCTTTAACGTTCAAGCTGTCTCATCTCTCCTATCCATATTTCTATTTTTTACCTCTGTTCAATTCTCTGTTACTCCCTCCTCCTCACTTCTTCACTTTGTAGGATGGGGGTTTTCATTCCTTTCCGTTTTCCTTTTGGTGTCCCTCTCTCCCCGACTCTTATCCACGGAATGCCCCTGTCATTCCTCTTCCTCCCTCCCTTTCCTTTTTTCCCTCCCCTTTTCTCTCTCTCTGTCATCTTCTCCCTGGAGTGGCAGCGGTAACAGAGTGTTACATTAAAACAGATGCCTTTTAACATGCACAACCGGAGTGGAACGATATTCTCAGGAGTATAGAGCTCAAGAGTGGTAGCCCTAAAGGGAAAATGGTTCTTGTGAAAAAGGTGCACTACATGCTACCATGCGTGCCATTATACTGTCAAAGCTGCACTGTGTATGCTGAGAATACATGTATCCATAGACATGAATTATGAGTTCAGTAACCCAATCGATCGCAGCAGGTAAGGGCTTGCCTACTCACTAGGGCTGAAACGATTCCTCGAGTTACTCCATTACTAAAATGCTGATTGTTTGCGTCTTTGGTGTGATTTGACAGCGCGGATTACGAAAACTCTGCACGGTGTGTCCGTCGGAAAACCAAACTAGCCGACCACAATAGCACAACGTTCAGCATCTCAACAGAAAGCATCCAGTCCACAGAGCGATTGCGGTCAGACCCGACACAAGGTGCATGAGGGCTAGTAAATATTGTAGGCTACGTTAATAATGGCTCTATGTAATAGCTAGTTAACAACGTAAATCAATGTGGTGGCTAGTTATGCCGTTCCTAAGTTAGCTGGGTTTTGCTCAAGAATATAACCACAGAAAATAGAATGCTGCGGACAGTTGGTGAAGTCCGAAGCTTCATTCACGTCATTTATTATTCTGATAGTCACAGTTTTTTTCCATTTCCTACAAACGCCACAAAGAAGACAGTAAAGGCGTCGTTGTGCCTGAGCACAGTATAGATACTTATATATATCTTTTTTAAAGCAAAAGTTGTTTGTTTTTGCATTTCCCAGAATGTAATAGGGCACTTAATGGGCTTAGTGTTGACAGATAATATTGTTGTATGCAATTTAAGCAATAAAAATGTTGACTTTTCTAAAAAAGGAAACCAGTTATTCGTTTTAAGAGATCTGTCTTTTTTTCTCTTTTGCATATTTGCTATTGCTCTTTAATAAAGCCAAAGTATTTCTTATTGTCAAATAAAAGTCCAATGAAATAAAAAGCCATTTATGTATTTATTGAACCATATTGACTCATTCATTAATTTCATAGGCATATTTATGTATTTATTTATTTAATATTGAATGGAATGGCATTCCACATGTATAATGTCAAATTACTTTTAACATCACTTGGCATCCTGTGAAAGCACGCCATAGACATTCTCTCGTAAACTATTTGTGATTAGATGGAGATAGCTGAATGGTATCTAACGCTAACCACAGCAGATTTTCACAGAGTGGGGAAAACGCCTTTGAACCAAGCATGTCTACAGTTTCCCATTTCCTTACTTTATCTCTCTCTCTTTCTCTCTCTCTCGCTAACCGACACTTTCCCTCACACACACTGATACAGATAATAACTCACAGTAGGTAACTTGTGCCTACATGACTGGAGTCATGTAGAACAGAAACATTGTCCCAGTTCAAACTGGCATGGTTATAATTTCTTATGCCAAAGAGATAACTGACAGGATGCCTCAGGTTTAAAAATGAAGATTCTGCTACCCTGGTACTACAGTATATTGGCTTGTCTGTACGAACTAAAGCCATGTCACAGAACATCTGCATCCATTTTAAGATGCTAGAGTTTTTAGGATATTTAAATTTCTTTTAGTTATAGACAGATCTGAAGAAGTAATCTAATCATGAAACAACACACTAACCTACAGTTTACCCACAACTTTGTCCACCACAATATTTAGTCATGCACTGGTGTATTATGGATAAACAGTAGCAAAACAGCTGGTTCTGATGTAGTTAATCTCAACTGTGAACTCTGACCCCCATTAAGGAAGCTGTAATCTCATACTGCTTCCTCTGCTGCAGTGGCCATGGTAACGGTTACCAGGGCTGCGGACTGGAACTGGCTAATGAGTGTGGAGTCTTCTAGGAAGGAAAGAGGCTGTTATTGTTCATTTCATTGTAGTGCTATTGTCTTGATGATTCAGTATTACATATAATAATATATTATTTGGTAACTGTTGGGATTGAACAATAATATGCCTCACACGGCAGCACCATTTGTTGGGGTTTACCGTGATTGAAAGGGGCACCAAGTTGATGTTGGTGCAATCAATTAGATTTGGCTACTCAATAAATAATGACTTTAAATTAATAAAGACCTCGGGG
The DNA here is from genome assembly GCA_011952105.1 of Coreoperca whiteheadi. Classification (NCBI taxonomy): domain Eukaryota; kingdom Metazoa; phylum Chordata; class Actinopteri; order Centrarchiformes; family Sinipercidae; genus Coreoperca; species Coreoperca whiteheadi. The sequence goes on along the minus strand of CM022473.1, from coordinate 2,874,975 downwards.
CACCACCTTTGGATAAAAGAAATGATAGTCAAATAATGAATTGAGTCTCATAAAATACTATTAACTATTAATTTGGAGCTCAGATTAATAATTCAATTAATAACTATATATAGCAGAGGTAGAGGAGGTTGGCAAATGATTCACTCCGTTGAGACATTAAAGAGACTTAAGGTTTAGCTGGCAGACTTGGCGCTACATTTTTTTGCAATAATCTTATGCAGGATCTCGCGTCGCCGCTATAAGAGTGAGAGTTCAGTTCTGAAGGAAGGCAGGCTTCTGTGTTGCGGCCTCCAGCTGGCTGGCACGAGGCCAGGAGGAAGCGAGGGGCGGACGGCTTGCAGCCGCTTAGGAGGGGAGTGCAGAGAAAAGAGTGCGGGGAGAAAGAGAGAGGGCAGAGGTTGCTGACCTGCCTTATGGACTTGGTCACTTCTGGGGCCAAACGTCAGACAGGCGTCAATGGCGTATTCACTGTCTCAGGGATTGCAGGACAAAACCGGAATGCAGTCCTTAAATCAAAGTTCAGTTATTCACCCACATGAATAGACTCATCCATTGAATTCCAACGCAACTTAGTATATAAAACTCTCACTGTGTGTCTGTGTCTGTGGCTAGATTGTAAGTTGTAACTGGGGACCACATAGTGGGAACCAGATCACAAGTAGAAAACCATTAGGCCAATGAAGACTATAGACACATAGACCGCTAAGGGCACAGGATTTCCAAAACATTTCAAAAATAAAAGCACAATGCAGTTTATTTAAAATGTTATAGTTCTAATTAAAAATGTCTCCAAAAGGAGTGTCTCCAGCAAAATGTTTGCCTCTAAAACGCAATCTGTACTATTAGCTTAACAAAGTCAAATGATCAAGTTTAGCCCCTTTATTGCTCTCACTCTATTGCTTTTCAATCCCTTTTTACCCATATCTAGGTGGCCTCTGAGCTATTAACCTTATAAACTGCTCATACAGGCCTAGTTTTGTACTGAACTTAACAGAACAGGTTGAACCAGCGACAGACTGAACTTACTTAAGATGGGTAGACACACTTAAATAATCTTGTATGTTGTGTTAACACATTACCTCTGCACAACCAGAACCGGTGACTTTTGTGCTCACACTGCATGGATCAATTGACCGTACACAACTTAACTAAATACGGAACCCCCGGTCGATTTTGTCCATTGACAATTCCATTAAAGTGTATTCAAACAGGGTGACCACGTCCTCAACAATGTCTACCAAAACAGAAAGACAGTATTACTTTGTGCAATTCTTCCATGAACAGAAAGGAAGACAAATATGGACAAAATATATGATGTCTGTTCTGCAGCAAAGTTCAGTTTTATATCACAGCAGTCTCAGGGCTACCATTTTAGCCACAACATGTAAAATACTACTTCAATCAGCAGGCAATATGAGGGGGGATGCCATCCCCCTTGTTCTCAAAAAGGACCAAAATGAACACCCCTTATTAACCTGCCTTCCCCCTCCCTATCCCCTAGTAGCGGAGAGAGTGCACCTCAGAGGGGTTGTTTAGTTGGATATGTTAGTCTAGGCTGCCTGATCCTTTGTCTGAGTTAGAATCTGTGGCCCCGTCCATGGCTCTGAAATATCAGAAGCCTAATTGTGCTGTGTATTAATAAATCCATGGCGCTGTCCGTGGTGCTGAAGTAGCAGATGGATTTGTAATTGCGCCTTTTTCTCTCAGTCCCGCCCGTCAGTCGGTTTTGATCTAGAATGATCTCTAAACTATATGCTAAATACTCAATTCTATACAATATTGTAGCCTACGTATATACATAGACATAGAGTAGTGCCACCTTCATGATAAAAGTGACAAGTAGCAACTTGGGCCATCCCCCCCTGTTAGAAATGTATATACTCAACCAAATCAAAATGCCAAATCTGACTCCAATAAAACAAGCTCACTACAGTTTATGTATTGTTTTATTTTACTATTTTTTTGGCATTTTCGCCCTTTATTGGACATTTGACAGTGATGACGCAGACAGGAAATGGCGGAGAGAGCGGCAGTATGACATGCAACAAAGGTCCCCGGCCGCAATCAAACCGGCGACGTTGCGGTTATGTGGTATTCGCTGTAACCATTTGCTTACCAAGGCGCTAAATATTAACATTTTTAAAGATACACTTCCTAAATTTCCTCCCAGTTTAACTGTCTTCAAACTGAATTTTGAACTGTGTGTTAGGAGGTCATTTGGGGATTTTAGGCGGTGTTAGGCATTTATAGAAAATCAAAGAGTGTATCTTTAAACTAGTATTACGTTCTTTACTCTGGTAGGGTGTCTCACTGAGCAGATGCTGTCAGGAGTGCTGCCTCCTCTTGTCCGCTGCTGGCTGCTCTCACCACAGCATGACCAAATACTGTCCATTCTGACTGTGTGTCAGCCATTAATGAGTGGAAGCGCAAGAACTTCCTAAAGGTAAATGAAGATAAGAGTGAGATCCTCCTAGTTGGCCCAAAAAATAAGAGTGATAGTTTGCATAGTTTTGAAAAAAACGTTGCAGTTTGGTTTTTTATTTTCAGTATTAAATTGGACTTTCTAAGTTTTAGTTGGTTTTCATAAACTATAATAACCTATTTGTCTGTTAATGTCTCCTTCAGATCAGTAAGCAGCAGCTGCAGACAGTCAAAGAGCGTTTCCAGGCGTTCCTCAGCGGAGATACCCAGATCGTGGCTGATGAGGCTTTCATTAATGCTGTCCAGAGCTACTATGACGTGAGTTTGTATTATCTGTTACATGGATATTTCACGCAACCACCAGTATACTCACAAAACATATATGTAATGTAGTCTTTTATAAATCGTTGATTGATTGTATACATATTTACAGGACATGTTATCTGTATGCACCGGGGGTCTGAGAGTAACGCAATTTCGATTCTCTGTATGTATGTAATGTACATGTGGAAGAATTGACAATAAAGCAGACTTGACTTGACTTGACTTGACTTGACATATGTATTATATACTGCTGTGTTTGTCAAGCCATGAACTCGGCGTCTTCTAGCTGTATCTGACCTCTGACCTCTCTTGATGAAAACAAATGTGTTAAAAAGTGTTAAAACCTAGCTAAAACTAATGCAGTCTAGATCAACAGCCCTGCAATGAATCCTACCTTCATGCGGGTTTTAATGCGACCCTCTCTCTTTTAAAAATGGTGTTTACTAATTTGCAACAGCAAATACATTTAGAAAGAAACATAATCCCACCTGGATTAGGTTTTATTTTTCATCAACATAGTAAGAAAATGTTCTGAACGAATTTGTAAAATGTGCACTGTCAGTGTATTGGATTTGTTTTTGTTTTTACAATATTTGCTACTACTAAAGTGTTACTAACGTTTTTATGGCTGTGTTAAGGCAACGCAAAGCATGTGGTTATGGTTAGGGGAAAAGTGTTTTTGGAGCCTAAACCTAAGCACATGCGGGACGCTGTCAGGTGTCAGTGTCTGGTGTCAAAGTTCGGCACTCACTGCCACTCTCTGGACCACCTCCCTATGAACTTTCTCCAGGACAAGAACGTCATGGAACGGAAACAGACATTGCCAGTGAACACAATCCATGCAGAATTTACCAGAAGGTAGTAGGAAAAAAAACATTTTGTATTAATTAAGACAAGGCGTTTTAGAGAGTCAAATTCATGGTCATTTTGGACGATGATTATGATATACAGGTCTTTTTTAATATATAGTCCGATATAAATGAGAAACACGGAGAGGTTTTTCTGTTATTTAGCCCACCCTCATTGATATCAATGGGGTGGACAAAATAGTAATTTAAAAAAACTGTCAGTATAGCACAATATCTTTCAACAGCAGCACAACTACATCCTCCAAAATGATCACACAGTGGAATCAACACCTCTCTAAAACAGCTTCAACTTGAACTTCGTAAAGGAAGGATTTATTGCAGGACTGTTGGATTAGACTGCATTTATTTTAGCTAGGTGTGCCTAATAAAACAAAGTGGCAACAAAGTGTATATGTGAATGTGATTTCCACCAAGTTCCATGATGATGTTTTTGTGATATTTAACAGCTGGTGGCACTGGTTATCCAATTCATTTAAAACCTAAAGCTCTCAGGTCGGCTTTAGCTTCAGGCTTAAAGTGACGGAGGCAGACAGCGAGAGAGATAGGGAACGGACAGAAATAGATAGATAGGGAAAATCAGAGACAAAGGGTTACAAAGAGCTTGGCAGTGTCGACAGCAGGTGCCAGAAATTGACCACCCATCAATCACAAGCTTGTGTAGAGTCTTTCGAATATGAGTCAGGGTCAGGGTTTGTGCAGGTTTTAAGTAATGTGTCTGTGAGATTTTTCAATACAATGGAGGTGTGTTGAGAGTACAAGAATTCTGCTTTGACCATAGTCACCTCCAGTGGACATATCCCCATATGTGGACAATGACAGGCGATACGAGCTCGGAGTTTGCTCTCTTCTGGTCGGTGAACCCACTCTTTAATCTTTTATCCCATTTTGTGTTTCTCACGTAAGCATTGTTTTTACTTTTGAGGCTTTTGCGTTGGTAATTCACTTTCAGTCACAGAGGTGTGCCGTCTCCTTCAAAAATGTAAAAATACAAGAAACAAAGTCAATTAAATGAACCGTAAACAAATTGTCCATGTAAAGTATATGTCCTCAAAGTCTGTTCTATCCCGCCATCGTGAAAATATGCCCTCTGCTGTACAGTGAGATGGAAATCTGACCTGTTACACACAAGAAAGGGAGATGCAAATGACGATGCAATGCATAAGTGGGGGTACAGGGTTCTGGTTTATATATAAAAAGCAATGAATAAGTGCATCAGTGTTACTACCTTACAAATGTTACAAAGGATAAATGTTTGAATTTTACTTTAAGTATGAATAGAAAATGAAAATAAAAAAATGCATAAAGGGGTGTTAGGGGGTGCATAGCACTGTAGGGGTAGGAGGAGTAGGAATTAGCAGTAGGAGGCAAGCAGGATAGAAACAGTAGGAATGAAGGGGCTGAGAGGTCTTTGTCCATGATCCTTCTCTCAAGATCCACCCATCCAGATGAGTTTGTTATATGTATATACACAGAATGTATAAATCAGATATATTTTGGATAAAAACAACTACAACTAATCTGTCAATACACAAACTGATTGTAGGTCTTCCTGAAAAGTGACCGTGTGTCCCGGATGGTGCAGAGCGGCGGCTGCTCGGCCAGCGACTCCCGGGAGGTTTTCAAGAAGCACATAGAGAAGCGGGTGCGCAGCCTGCCGGAGATCGACGGCCTGAGCAAAGAGACCGTGCTGAGCTCCTGGATAGCCAAGTTTGACACCATCTACCGAGGTGAAGAGGACCCCAGGAAGCACCAGCAGAGAATGACGGCTAGCGCCGCCTCCGAGCTCATCCTCAGCAAGGACCAGCTGTACGAGATGTTCCAGCAGATCCTGGGGGTCAAGAAGTTTGAGCACCAGCTCCTCTATAACGCCTGCCAGGTCAGTCCTCAACTGTGGGGTGGCCTAATATCTGTACAGGAACTTGACTCAAATCTCAATGTTCAGGAGCAGATCAGGAGAGCTGTTTTACCATGTTTTATTTCCATTTCAGAACTCCAAAATGATCTTGATAATCTAAATGAATTGTCGTTTCATATTTAATTTTGGTTGTACTAGTACTGGTTATACTAGTTTTGTATGTCGCGTTAACACATACTGGAGTACCAAAGTACGTAGGGCACCATATGTAGAGAGAAATATGGTGATTACACTCCCTTCGGGCTATCGGAAATGATCAGTATTTATACTGAGTGACACAATTCAACTTGCATTTAATTGCCCTCGGGGCACCACCCTTAGAGAAGTGAAAATGATAGCCATTTGAATACAGAAATAGACAATTAATGAATGAGGACCACAGTATACCACAAAGCAGTGAATGATGTCTTGTCAAAATGGATTCATTTATGGATAGATAAAATTCTTAACATTAACCCCTGAAATCTAACTATATAGGAAGGAATTTCTGTCTGTCTATCCTTCGATTTTGTCGAGAACCGTTCATCCGAATGACTGTATTGCTAAGGATCCAAGGGAGTGCATTTGGCGCAATTTGGCCGGATGGTGGCGCTATACCAATGAACTTTACGTGTTTTCCTGTAACTTTTAAAAGGCAAGTCTCTATAAGCCACGCCCATTTGCATCTAGATACATTTTCTGCCATTAACACTTGTTGATTCGCTGCTTCTCCTAAAAAATGTTTGCAATTGAGCAATCGTGTGGCGTTACGCAGCGCTGAGTGACTGGGCGGTCCTTGGTCCGTTTTCAATGGCCTTGTCACAAACATTCTCAAAGAACAGCCAAACAGTACATCAAAATGTGTTTCTGAAAACAATAGCCAATTATAATAGGCACTGCAGTAACAGAATCTCCATTCATTCATTTGATCAGCACTGCCTGCTTTCAGTTTCACCTGAGTTTCTTGAGCCTGGTACGTTTTTTTTGGGGGGGGGGGGTTGGCTGGTGACGAAAGCTGCCTCCAGTTCAGCCAATAGCAAAATTGAATTGCAATAGCTGGGTTTCAACCTGTTGAGGGCACTCGCTATACATATTTATAACACAATATGTAAAATTGAAATATTTTGCACTCAAATGTCAATTGACCTGAATCCATCAAAAACACTACTAAATACCCATATGAAGTGGTTTTAATGTGATCGACAATCTGTAGCAAAAGTTGCTTTTTATTTCTATGGACGGCGGAGCTCCTGAGGCCGCTCCCTGGTGGATGAGTTGGTGTTGGCACCGGCCGGGAGAAGGTGCAGATGGGCCTGTTGGGCTAAGCTGAGCGGCCGCACTCTTTGTTTACGCACCGCTCCACCTGCGTGGAGCAAGGTGCCAGACATTCGGGTCAGTACCATTTGAAAGCCGTGGTCCTAATTAGACACCGGGTCTGGTTTTTATGGAAATTATTTGGATGTATAAAACCTCTTAAAGCCCACCGGGTCGCCCGTTTGAGCGAGTTCTAAGCTGTTTGGATCGTGCGTACAAATATAAATGTTTAAACTTTTGTCAATATGGACATGTTACACATCGTGAGATCTGTTAGATTAACCACAATAAAATCGTTCAGTTAATTTTATGGAGAGCACCAAAGTATAATTCATTCAGATTTACTGGCATGGTAAACAAGTGGCAACTCCCTGCCTTTGAAGCAGGCAGAATATGTGACCATTCCTCGATTGTTTTTACTGCTTTAGTGCGTAATTGTCCACCAATCAAAAGAATCCAAAAGTTTTTCATAACCAATAATCCAAGTTGTGAGTATTGTCAGGTGAAGTCTATTGCTCAGACCGCACTTTAACTGACATAAACAATATTTTCTCTGCTTCCTGCAGTATTTCCCATCTTTGCTGAGCAAGAGTTTTGTGCGAAAGGAAATAAAGGCCTGTCCCAAATACAGGCAGGATGAGTTAAGTGATTGAAGCAAATAAAAGCCCGGGCTATTCATTGAAGTCGTATGGTATGTTAGCCTTTGTCAGCCTGACCAGCAGCTAGAAGCCGACGGGTGCACCGATGGTGGTCAGCGTTGGGGAGTAACGGAATACATGTACCGCCGTTACGTATTCAGAATACAAATTATGAGTAACTGTATTCCGTTACGAGGCATCAAGTTTCTTCCATCTTTGCTTTTGAGTAAGGACTGTCTTTTTTCTCACCACTGCAGCATTTGAAAAAGATGGTGATGCTGATGAAGCAAAAGAAGCCAACTTCATTTTTAAAACCTGTCCAATGTCTTCATGTGCAGAATACAATTCAATCAGACATGTGTGGAGACTTTTTCAGGCTGAATGCAGAGAAGCAGTCTGAGCATGGGGGAGGAACAATAAGACAGGCTTTTATACATAGATGGTCCACTATTTAAGTGCCAGATATTGCATCAATGGAAAATGTGCTGCTGGATGGAAAACGAGTTATTAATATATGCATGTGTAATGATTGGCAGAGAGCTGGGCTGTAAAGGGAGGGTGGAGATGGAGATGTAGGAATAATGTGTCCTACAGGCCTACAGGTACTCATCCAGTCTTTTGTCAGAGTCCATCGCTGGAGAAACTGTGGGGGTGACTCCTGCTCACTGTCAGGGCCCCTTTATCTTGTCTGTTCCCTTTACTGTTTCAAACCAATGTTGGCTGTGGGAGGCCGTCTTAGAATACAGTATGTCCACTTTAAGCTGGCTAAATCTGAGAACACATCTTATACTCTTGGTTCTTCACCTTATACCCAGATTAACCAGTGTTTTTCACACCCAAAAACAGAGCTTTTTGAAAATGTGGATGGATATGAAAATGCCACAGACAACAAAGACTAAGAGATTTTGCCATTTTTGTATTGTTCAAGTGTTTTAGTTTTGACCAAGGTCTTTACAAAAATGACCTAAAAATGCAGGCACGTCTTTTTCAGATGTAAACAATGTTTTCAAAATTAGACTGCTATATTGAAAAGAGTTTGATACACTCAAAATCTAAAAGTTTTGAAATTGAAAAAATATTATTTTCATCATTTTTAATGATAATTAATTAGTTTTTGATTAACCAATACAAATTTCTTCCGACCAGTTCCCAGAGCCCAAAGTGATGTTTTAAATTGCTCATTTTGTTTGACACACAGTCCAAAAATGCAAAGACGTTTAAAAAACATTAAGATATGAAGCAGAAAGAAGCAGTAAATCCTCACATTTGAGAATCTAATGGTTTGGATGTGTACTGGTTAAAGGTTTATCAAAATTGCCAAACATTTCCAATGAATGATCTGCTGTTTTATTGAAAACAGAATACAACGGTATGCCACATTCATACACATGACAGCTAGACAGCTCTAGTTAGTGGGGTCCTGAGAATATGTTGACATGCACTGGGGTAACAGTCCATGAAGTACAAATCTTTGTAATGAATTAAAATCATTTTGATTAACAAGATAATCTCTGAAAACCAACATTTTCTTACCATATTTGAGCCACACAAGTATAAAATATAGAAAACAGACACAGACATCTAATATTGTACAGCTTCAACATTCAAGCTTGTTGTATAATTAATGTGACACAACCAACTGTGAAATGTTTGTAGGCATAAGCTGAGAAGCCTGTGGGAGGAAGAAAAACACTAGAAATCTGGCAAGAGAGTCCAAGGCTTAAATAAATGCTTTCCTTTTAGGACTACAAACTGTTACACTCTAAATCTTAGAATGCCAGATTTTCTTTTAGTGTTTGCTTTTGCTATTTTTACACTTCATTTGGATTTGGTCACATGGTATTTACAACGTAAAAATGTAGTAGGACTTATGTTACAAATGTGACCAGTGGATTGTCTGAAGTAGAATGGATACATAACAAAACACGGACCAGCTTTATCAGATTTCCTCAGATTAAAAGACAAAACTTCATAGTTTGCTTTTTCTATTAGAAAGCCATTAAATGAAATGTAAATGCAAGTGATGAATCAGAGGAAAGTTATTCAAGTTTACATTCCCTGGCCACTTTATTAGGTGCACCTACTATCTAATGCAATCCAGTACAACAGCTTTATTACATATTCTACCTATACGAAGCTTATAATACCCGTAATAAGTGGTCATATTATGCCATGCTCATTTTCAGGCTCATCATTTTATTTTGGGGTTGTACCAGAATAGGTTTACATTGTTTAATTTTGAAAAGACACCATATTCTTCTCGTACTGTGCATTGCTGCAGCACCTCTTTTCACCCTGGGTCTTGAACGCTCTGTTTTAGCTGGCGAGTGAGGGATCTCACTTCTAGTCGATCTTTGCTGAAGGATGCATGTGCACAAAAGCTAGGTAAGAACTACTAGCCAATCAGAAGCAGAGTAGGTTGGATCCTGACCTGGTCCTGTGTGATCCAAAACAAAGCCGCTTCAGTCGGTAACTATGGCTTCGGTTCAGCCATGCATGTTCGAGCCCGAGTCTGATCCCGAAACACAGGTTATCTACAATAGCCTCCACGTAATGAAGCAACTTAAGCAGCCATTGTAGATGTACATTATTCATGTATTGCTGGGATCCAGCTGAACTATTGTCGGCAGTCCTATGAAAGTACAACAGCGGCTCAGAGCTGGAAGAAAAACATCAAGCGGCTTATCAACTTAGCCAAACCGCAAGCTAGTAACGTTAAGTGGCTTGCCGAAGTAACATAACAGCTTGTCATAAATTCACCTCTACACTTAAAACACTGTTCTAAGTTACATCTAATGATCGAAAAACCACTTGCATATTTCTACGCAAATTCAAGTCAAGGTAGTTTTAAAGCTGGAAACCACTGGAATACAATAACGGCAGCTAACGCTAACAAATTAGCTGATACCTAACATCAGTGGATTGGTGCTCTCTGGTGCCTGTAACGTAACATTATAAACATACATCCACATGCACACTTTGAGAGTGAAAAGCAATCCGTATGTTCTAAACAGCTGATGTTATACAGTACGTTGGCTACAAAGTTAGCAGCTGCCTACATTTGACTGCGACAGTTAGCGTTACATTTAAATCCACATTCCACACAACAGCATTGTTTCATATCTTGAAATACACAACCCCTCGCCATATTTCAACACAATTTCAGGTAAAAATGGGCCTATAGGTGATTAGCTAAACCAATATGAACGTTAACAAACTAGCTTTAAAACCAGGTACAACGTTTACATTACAGCTTTAGCTGGGTTGGCTACAGCTCACAACTCCGTAAGTGTTACTTGATCACCCGCTAAAGTTACGTTGTCTTGTTTATTTTAAATAGAATCCACAACTAATAAAGGCTTACTTACAGGTTGTGATTCTGCATCTCCAGATTGGCCAAACTGAGTTGGAACTGCACTGTCTTTTAAGTATGCGTATTGCAAAACCTGAGTTGAACTGTTGTAGGTTCATAAAGCAGTCCTCGGTAAAATGACGTGAACACAGCAAAAGGTACGGGTTGTAGTCCTGCGGAACAGTGCTAAAAAATAAAGTTTAACCACTGACTCCTCAATTCGTAGTCCTTTTGAGGTCCATGCAAAGAAAATGTCCCCTGGCACAACACAGCATCTCCTAACCCAAACTGTACTATTCCGGGTTCCAGCAGCTTGGGTTGGGGGCGTGGCACAACTTTTGTGATGTAATAACTTGCAGACGTAAAGGCTGGACGACAAACGAGCTGTTTTCAAGCAGTTTTCTGTGGGAGGGGGTAACAACTCCCTCTGGGGTGGACTTTGGGCCTTTTCCCGTTGCAAACGTATTACATGTACAAAAAAGATACTAGATAAAAGGGGGAAAACCAAAAAGCATAATATGACCTCTTTAAAACTTTCCAAGTATTAATATGTGTTAATTCAACTCTATGTTTATTACGGAGGTCATAGTAGTGGTGTTGTACTGGACTGCATTATAATGAGATGTATTTTTAATGTTCTTCCTCCCTCATGTTTGTAAATGGGATATATTTATATATATAAAAGTTTTTCTGTCTCTGGGTCCAAATGTTTCCTAGAAAAGAAAGATTTGTTTGTTGAAACACTAAATCACCCCATCTTTACTCTTTTCTGACAAGCAACCTCTTGTGGTCATAAGGCTGTATAACTGCCAGTCATCTACGAGAGTAGGTTGGGATTGATTGTTGGGGGTATCAAGTGTCTGACTTTCACACTGGAATCATCCTGTCTCATACCAACAGTCAACGCTGGACAATCAACCATGACCCCAATCTTTCCCTAATAAGTAAAGCTTCAACATGTATTTTTGACCGTGAAAATAGTAGTCAACAAAACAATCCCAAACCAAAGTCCACCTGTTAGCGTTTCTGGAGCTTCTTCATCAAGATGGATCTATGGACATGTGAGCTCAGTAGCTGTTATGATCTCATCCTTCACACTTTACGACTTCTTGGATGACAGCTCTGGAAACAGCTAGTAAGTAAGGACCTTGATTTAGGATTGTTTTGTCGAACTATTTCCAAGGGCAAGATTGAACTTTGAAACTTAAAGGGACAGTTATTCAAGATAATCCACAGACCTTGTTGTGAGCAGTTTTCATGTAGGAACTATCAGTAGAAAGAAAATAGTTCCCACATCTAGATGGATAAATGGATAAAAAGGAAAAATATGTATTTTTGATTTTGGGGTGAACTGTCCCTTTAACTTTTAATTGTGCTAAAAGTGCTATTTCCAATCAATCAAGTTGAACAGTCCTATCTTTATTTAATCCTGCCTCTATGAAACACTACCATTATTTTTGACTTTGCAGTTTATGGTGGCGTTGTAATGGATTGTATTATATTAAAAGTTGTTGCTCTCCACATGCTGTTTTATGTTTAAGTGAGGTGGACAAAATAATTAAAATAACTTTACTTTTAATACCAACGAACACCGCCTCCTCCACTTGCATCTTCAAACCAGATCATAGAATCGAACATTTTAGGTAAGGTGCAATGGCGTTTTTTGCTTTGTGGTCACTCAGTATGTATCCTAATGGAGCCTAAAAACCTCTTTCCATGTCAGACTGAGGCACAAAATGGAAGCTTTTTGTTCTGGACAATTGCCATCTCTGGAGTAACCACTCAGAATTAATGAGCTGTAAGCTGAGAAATCTGCTGCTGTCTGTTGCAATACAGCTCTGAAAGGAGACGGGGGGGGTGGGGGTGGGGGGGTAAAAGGAGGTCTTGTTGGCGATGGCGAGACTGTTTCTATGCATTTCTGATGCTGCTTTGCAATCGTGAACGAGTTTTCATTTTAATGTTTTTCATTAAGACAATTCCTGCCACATATGGCTGTGTGAAAGGTTTTCATGCTCCCTGGATCCATCCAACAGCCGTGCAGTGTTCTTATTAGCCACTTGAGCATGATCTTAGGGAGAATTTGTGCTATCTACCATGTGTGGCACTCTTATTTACCTGGAAGGAAAGGAGGCAGGCTATTAGCAGAGACACATTTTTTCCCCTAATTTCTTAAGCATTTTCTATCACCTCCTATTTGCTGATCTGCCCTTATTTGCTGTTGTTGTTGCAACAATTTGCTTGAATACTGTATATGTAGTTTATAGATATAGTATATCACAAGTGCACTTAATCAAGTGTACTGACATCGTTAAGAAATGCTTATATTTGTCCCTATTCCAGTGTAAACACACTACATACTCAAAACCTCCTTAGAATTATGTAGGCTGGAGTTGGAACACAGCCAATGTACTACCTTCCCTGAAATGCTTTTTAGTGACTCATCAGCAGGAAGTGTGAAGTTTAATCAACCCACATTTCTTTACTTTTATGTGAATCGCAGTGCTGAGTGCTGAGGTCACAGATGGGACTGAGCGACAAGTAACAACATCAGCTCGCCCAGCTGGTTTAAAAATATACAGTAGTGTGCCCAAGATTTTCATTTCATTTCATCAGTTTCATTTAGAGGTGAAATCAAGAGTGAGTAACGGAAATTTCGGTGTGCAAAGGCTCGTCGAGTCCCTCTCAGGGCCCCGGCGAAAAGGAGACTGAGAGGGAGATAGGATGAAATAAGGGACAGGAAAAAGAGGATTGTGGTTTGGAAAATGGAAAGAGCGGAGGATGAGAGAGTAGAACTGTTTAATGAGGGGTGGTGATTAGAAGGAGGGATAAAGGAAGGGAGGATCGGGCATTACAAGGAACAAAGACATTTCCACTAAATGGGCCATTTGTTTTCCAGTTATCAGTGTTGAGAGTAAATATTGGCTTGTTGGTGTGGGAGCTGCACTCTGTGGCTAATAACTGCCAATGAAAATCCAGCAAGCCACAGTTAAATAACTAATCTCACACAGGCATATGATTACTCTACAACAGTTTGTTCATTGGGAATGGAAATGGCAATGAGGCTTCAGTTCCAGAAGAGCTGCTTTTCCTCACAAAGAAATCATATCACTGTATGTAGAGTCTCCTGAAAGTGCTGACAGATGGCTGGCGGAGTTAAAAGATGACATGACACTAAGTAACTTCTGTCCAAATATCCTTTACGTGCGTCTAACACATGCACATCATTTGAACAGGTTGTAAATGCAAACCCACAACATAGTGTATGACATAATCCTTTAATCCACATTGTGATCCCTCCACTTAACAAAATGCTGAAACACCCTTTGCCACACGAGCTTATGTCTTGACTTTGGTGCTGCGCAGCAGGCTAATGCAGAATGTGTGTAACCTGGAGATAACCCTGGTTGGAATCAGTTAATCACAGATAGGTTATGGCAGCTGGAATGGGATTTGTCCCCTGCTGTCATCTTTTGCTGCCCGTGGCTTGGGTCGGATGCTTTTGAGGAGCCAGACAGTGCACTCCCTCTGGCAACGTGTTTCAAAGCAACATGTTGCTGCCCTCGTCTGTGGCTGTCTGGCCCATGCACAATGAGCCAGATGCTGAATGTCTCTATACCAGAACTGAAAAGACATGCAAATATGGCCTATCACAGAGTAAGCGTACTTTCCCTCGGGCAGAAGCTGCAAAAGTCTACATCTTAACAATTTTTGGTATATTGAGCCCTTTTGCCAGTTATTGAGTACAAAGTGGCTTAAGCTGTGTTCCAACCTTTCTTCATTCTTCTTATTTCCTTCTAGACTGTTTTAAGTCCAAGTTTTAAGCAAATCCCGGAAATTGTGGCAAATAAAAATTGTGATTCAGCGTATGTTTTCTACTACCTTGGGCAAATATATCAACAGTGCTCAACACTAAATGACAAATTATGTCCTTTGTCGGTGTCTTCAGGAGTCTAATGCATTACCTGGTGAGTGTGCTACGTGACCCAAATAATCAAACACACCCACGATGATGCATGACCAACACGTGCACGGTGGGACTGGCTAACATGTTAAATGCTAAAATGCTCATGGCGGATCCTCTGGCAGGGATTTGTGCGCTCACTTAGGAATTTTTACCTTCAATGAGGTGTGAGAAACCTTTCTGCTGTTTATAACAATAATCCCCGTCGCAGTTGTGACTGCGGATTGGTCTTTCAGCTCAGAATGTTTGAAACCAGGCGCGCAGTGGGACAGAGAGGTTGAGTGGACTGGTTGTATTATGCCTTGAGAATGAATGAGCTGGGAAGTTGAACCTATAGCAGATTGTGCAAGACCTTCAGGTGCTCAAGACACAGTATGTCATCAGATAGGTGAGTGCAACAACACACCCACCGTGATGGAGAACGTCAATGTCGCTAGGCAACGTAGCGTTGTGTGCATTCGTGTGCACTACAAGTTGTGCAAATACTGTGCAGCTCTCTTTTTGCTTGTTTGTGACTGCAGCCGCTGTGGAGGTTATATTGTTTACATTACTGTGTTTCTTTAATGTTTACTCAGACTGTTTAACTAACGTTTAACTGACCTACTTTTTACTTTTACCTAAGCAGGTTTTTACATAGGTTTCTCTAAAGTAACAGTACTTGTACAAAAGTGTCACAACCTTAGTGTTGGCAACAGGAAAAAACAGGGAAAAGGACCCAAACGCAGACCGCTCTGCTGATAATGAGTGGCTTGTTTAGTTACTGGCAGGCAGAAAGGCAGGTAAGCAGCTAAACCAACACAATGACAATGACGAACTGACACTGAGACAGGGAAGCACACAGACTAAATACACTCAAGGAAGGGGAGCCAACGAGACACAGGTGAACTACATGAAACAGGTGGAAACAATCAGGGAAATCACAGACAGGAAGCAAAACTAACAGACACATGAGGGAACAGACAAATGACAAAATAAAACAGGAACTAACTGAAACTAAACCCAAAACCCTGATAGGAACAGACGTATTCAAAATAAGACAGGAACGCCCAAAACACAAACCCAAAAGCTTGACAGAAAGATATTCTAGTACATACCTGCCGACTTCTTCTCAGCTCTATGGAGCATTTCAGCATCTTTCAGCTCACTGTTTTGGTTTTATGGCCTGCAACTTTACTGTCTTGGTTCAGTCTCGCTGCTCTCATCAACCGTGTTTCCAGCCGGAGTAGGCAGCTGTTTTAATGGGAAAGCTCTGAAAAAAGCCACTGTAAGCGGACTGTACGAGGGAGTTCTTGTGGATGGATGATTATAAAAAAAGTTGAGTTGTGGCAGATTTTATTTGTAGAGCAGAAGTTCTTTGTTTGCAATGTAATGTAAAAAATGACAAATGTCTCATCACTGCAACAACATTATTTCTGGTCTCTAAAGTACCATGTGGGCTGGGGACTTGTATGTGCATTACTCAATAAACAGCATAACTAACTAACTAAGTAAAAAGGGAATGAATGTTGGACTTACATTCTTTAGGTAGACAGAAATTGGACTCCAAATGAATCCTAATGATTCTGCATGTCTGCTGAATGTGGGTAAATAGGCAAATAACACCTTCGCCATATAATCCTAAATATATCAGTGTGGCCCTCAAGTGGCCAAAAAAAATCAAATACCACAGCTTTAATAAGGCAAGGCAAGTTTACTTGTGTAGCACATTTCAGCAACGAGGCAATTCAAACTGCTTTACATGAAACATAAAAGTGGCATAAGGCAATATAAAAAGGCATTTAAATACACTTGAAAATAGTTCAATAGAAAATGAAAACAAGAAAAAACAGGAGAGTAAAAGTTACAGTGCGGTGTAGGAAATGAATCATTATTGGATTTAATAAAAGGCAGTGGCACACAGCCTTGATTTTAAAAGAACTAAGAGTTTCAGCACACGTGTTGAAAGGGAGTTTGTTCTAGAAACATGGTGCATAAAAACTAAATGCTGCGTCGCCAAGTTTAGTTCTGTCTCTGGGGACAGAAAGCGGCCCTGTCCCAGATGACCTGAGAGGTCTGGATGGTTCAGAACGTAGCAGAAGATCAGAAATGTACTTTGGCCCTAAAGCCACTGTAAAGACCTCAGAACTGGAGTGATGTGAGCCACTTTCTAGGTCTTCGTGAGGACGCGAGCAGCAGCGTTGTGAATCAGTGCTAAAGACACCGTTACAGCAGTGGAGTTGACTGAAAATAAAAATAAAATAAAAAGGAATTTTTCCAAATCCTGCTGAGACATACGTCCTTTAATCCTGGATATATTCTTAAGGTGGTAGTAGGCTGGCTTTGTAATTGTCTTAATGTGGCTGTTGAACTTCAGGTCTGAGTCCATGACTACACCAAGATGACTGGCTTGGTTTGCGGTTTTTAACATTACTAATTGCTGTCTGTGCTGACGTTTATTCGTTCCTCTTTGGCTCCAAAAACAACGACTGTAGTTTTATCTTTATTCAACTGAAGATAATTCTGGCACATCCAATCGCTGATTTGTTCAAAACACTTATACTCAGCGGACCACAGTCCCCTGGTGACATTGTTATGAGAATGTGTGTGTGGTATGCATAATTATGGTAACATATTTTGTTGTTAGGGTAGGGAAAGAGCATGGCCGTTGTTAAAAGAAGCAAATGAAGAAATGAAGACGTGATCCAACATGTCCTGCTCCCTAAGAGGTTTTGCATTTCACATAACGTCTGTTTCTGACAGACAACATTCGTGGTTTGCACGGCCACAAGACGTTCTTGTCAGGAAAAAGTCAAAATGGGTCGTTTTACTTTGAGCATGTGGCAAATGCTGTCATACAGCAGAGGACGAATAAGCAGGTAGTGCAACAACCAAGGTCTATTCAAAGTCTTTATTTCCACATGTATGATATGCTAACTTTTCCACCTCAGCCAAATGATAATAAAGTCACATGGACGCCAAGGAGCTCATTCATTTTTTTGTTTGTCCTGATTCCTGACCCACAGGGCAATTCCAAAACCAAGTTTATTCCGATGACTGGAAACAAATCATTCCGCTGTTCTTTGTGTCATTTAGTGGTCACTGGGAGCTCACGAAACTCAGAAAGAAATAGTTGTGTATGAGCGTAGCTACACCGCCGCTGGTCTTCATCTGTCATGTAAATAAATGTGTTTAATTTCGCTTAGAAAATATATGAATGGTAGCAATAACGGATAAAAGGACAAGTTAAGATTTTTTTTTAAAAATTGAAGTGCGTTGGATTGTACATAACATACATACAGTCCATGTGTCTGTCAAGTGTGTGTGTGTGTGTGCGTGCGTGCAACCTAAATGCATGTTGCAGCCACGTTGGTTAGTACCATTAGTTCAAACAGGCCAGTGAATGCCCCAGAGCAGCAAATTAGATGATTGTTCTCTGCATACAGATGTACTGTATACGCTGCATACATCATATATAGAGCAGCGGGGTCAAAAAGTGAGGCACATCTCTTTTGACGAATGGGCCTTTGGCAGTAATCGTTGCTTGAGTCAGGAGACAAATTGAATTGCTGGCCATTGCAGCGGATATGTAGTATGAGGTAGGAAGAGAGTGGGTGTTTTTTCCTTTTTTCAGATGGGTTTTAGCCATTAGGGCTGTGGTCGAGTCAGAAGCCACTGAAAGCCTCTAACTGCTTACAATAGACTGGAGATAACACACTGGAAAGCATGGTGAGTGCTAAAATAGCCCATCCATGAATCGATTGGAAAAAAAAAAAATCAATGATAATCGATTAAATGGTCAGTTCACTCAAATTACAAATGACGTCAACAGCAACATCTCTTTTCAAAAACAGATTCTCTGTTACTCTGGATGATCCACAGTAAAGCATTTTCCTTGGAACTACTTCCCACCGAAGGAATAGTCCATATGAAAACCCCAATGAGCAACAGATATAGTGAGACATGTTGCTGTTGAATTTTATAAATGCCGTTTTGCAATGCTGTGAGCACCACAAACAATTCATCTCCATTATATTTGGGTGGAGGCCAAAATCTCAGACAGATATCTCCAAACCTGGAAAAATAAAACCAAAATTATATGCATGGGTAAATACCAGTAGCAGTAAGGGAGAAAAACTGAACTTTTTTCAAATTGTAGTGAACCTTTTAATCGCTCAAGTAAAACTATCAAACACTAGCCAGTTCCAGCTCCCCTCATTGCAAAGGAGTTGCTGTTTCATATCATTGTACACCTTGGGTTCTTTTTCATAGCATTTATAGATGTCACACAATGGCATACGCCCCCTCGCATAGTCACAGAAGCACTTATACCATTACGCCTGCCCTGAGTGGCGGAGGCTCCCATGTCCCTCTCACGTAGGGAAGAACTGAACCCAAGCCTAGTGGGCTGCGAGGCAGCTTCTCCTGGTGTCTGAACTCCTGGAAGAAGTCACAGTCTCCTGGAAAAAGAATCCATACTCCGGCAAGACCCCTATTCAAGGAGCATCTTCCCTGGATTCTGAGGAGATGGAAAAGCATCCCATGGCCTGCATGCTGCCAATGGCGTCTCTTGTGGCAGGCCACCTCCACCCATGGCTGTCAGCTGAGTCATATAGACCACCGAGAGGTCGCCAGCAGCACAAAACGTTGCAACGCTGTTACACCAAACTGACCATTCAGTGTCAACAAATATCACCATTGGCAACAAACTGGCCAATCAGTGCTCAGGATTTATGACATTAACCCCCATGTTAAAAACAGCACTTCTGAACTAAAGCAGCATTTTGCACGCCTATAGTATTATGTAGGCTATTGTCTCAGCTCGTTGCTTGCTTTTCAAGCCAAAGGAAATGAGAACTCAGCTTTCATGTTGGAATATTTAAAAAAGGCTGGGATATCACAACTCAGACAAATGAGATGGACCTAACATTCGGGAAGCAAATGCGGGAAAGTCACTTCCACTGCTTTCTTGTCATCAGACGCAGCAATGCCATTATTTATTTAATCTGCAACAATTTGGATAATTGATTGATCGTTTAAGTCATTTTCCAAGCAAAAATGACCAAATTATCTGGCTCCAGCTTCCCAAATGGGAGGATTTACAGCCTTGTCTGTTTAATCATCATCATTATATTTTCTTTTAAAACAGCATTTCCCAAGAAGATTTCAGACATGTGAGCCTTCCCTTTCCACTTTGTAAGCTCATGTTTTTTCTCATTCTGTGTCTGTCTGTTGAAATTCTCTGTCAGCTTACTGTTTGTGAAAGGTAAACAAGAGTAGGACATGCACTGTGGCTGATAATCCAGTACAAGTGCACAGTATTGCTGTGAAACCTTTGTATACTCATATTTGCTCTGATAACACAAATGACGAAGGAGAGACCAAATAGCCCACAACTATGCTTCATCAAAGAACTCCTGCTGTCCTGCTCAAACAGAGACCTTGAATACTTTGAAGTACATCTCCATGGTTAAGCTCAGCATTTGGCCTCAGCACTGTGTGTGTGTGAGAGAGTGAGAGAGAGAGATATAAAACGTGTACTGATGATGACATATACCTCTAACTCATTCCTGAAACATTTAAATCACACGTGAACACTGCACAGACACACGCAAACACTCCCCAATGCCCTTTATCATCTTGTATGCGGTCGCCATGGCAACTGTACACAGAGGCAACCGCCCCCCCTCCCCCTTCACTTGCCATGCCAGCCTTTGTCCCCTTATCTGAATTAAGGGCGAGTGATTGCTTTTCTTTTAATCACTATCAGGGTTTGGGCCTGTTAATATATCCAGAGGAGATATCAGTGGACAGAGGAGAGCAGAGGATTAGGAAGGAGGGGGGGAGGGATGGGGAAGCAGTAAGGTTATTAATCTAATGTTGGTGCTGATGATGGAGATTTATCAGCATTCTTGGTTAAATTCTAAATGTTTGGGCCAGGTATGGTGCAGTTGCCTGTCAACCTGCTTAACATACCATTCCACTCAACAAACTGGCTAGCAAACTATCTAGTTTGTCACTATACTCACCTTTTCTATTTGTGGGTTTAGTTCTCATTTCTGCCTCACAGATAGCTGTCATACAGTGCACAGTCATGGAATACATGATGAACAAACAGATGTTTGATGTAATGGTGATTTTCTGAATTAGAATTCAGATAGATAGATAGATGTGCTGTGTCATCACTCATTCACCACTCCTTACAAGATAAACCCTCGATAGTTTACTCAACTCGACTCGAATCATCATCATCGTGTTGCAGCCTCACTGACCGGTGTACTCTAACATCACTAACTTCTTCATCTGTAAATAGCGAAGCAAGTTGTGTACACGATACGCCACGTTCTTAATCCCATTGTGAAATGGTTTTCCACAGTAGGATTATATAGCGTATTCATTTTACACAGAAATGTTTCGCCCCACAAATTAATGTAGTGCATGAGATAGAATGTAAGGAGTGATTTCAGACAAAGCCATCGTGCATGATGATGGTAACATGCATTTTTATGCTGATGATACAGTCATTTAGTACTATGGTTCATCGCAGGCTCAGGCCATTGAAACCCTGCAGAAAGCTTTTGTTGCTGTGCAGCATTCACTTCTTCAGTTAAAACTAGTCCTTAATGCTGACAAAACTAAGCTAATGTTGTTTTCAAATTTCAAGAACATGCCTCAGACTATTCCAGTAGTGTCCACTTTTCACAGCAGTGTCACAGAGGTGGTTTATGAATATAAATACCTTGGTGTCTTGATTGATCACTCCCTCACTTTTAAACCACACATAGAAAAACTTGTGAAGAAATGAAAACTTAAACTGGGCTTTTTCTTCCGTAATAAATTGTGATTTTCTTTTGAAGTAAAAAAGCACCTTGTCACTGCAACTTTTTTTATCTGTGCTAGATTTTTTATATGAATGCTTCTTCTTCATGTCTTCAAATGGTGGAAACGGTGTATCATGCTTCTCTGAGGTTCATTACTAACTGTAGAGCCATGACTAATCACTGTGATTTGTATTCACCAGTGGGATGGCCATCTCTGGCCACTAGGAGGCAGGGACATTGGTACACTTTTATTTTCAAGGCTACGCTTGGATTACTGCCACCGTACATTTGTACTTTAATCGTACAGAGAAGTGTTGACTCTGACTCCTTACGATCAAACGATCAGTTGTTGCTCTCTGTTCCTTTTGCCCGCACTGAGTTGGGGAAAGCCTTTGTTCACTCGGCTCCTATTACATGGAACATTGTTGCGGAAGGACTGGAAACTGAGCGAGCTCTTGTCCTTAAATGCTTTTAAAATTAAGCTGAAAGCAATCGAGACTGCCTCAATAATGTGCAATTGTTTTTCATAACCTGTGTTATTTTAATATTTCTTCGTATTTTTATAATTGTGTAAATGGTGCTGCCGCTTGGCTAGGATTCCCTTGAAAAAGAGGTTTTTAATCTCAGTGGGACTTTCCTGGTTAAATAAAGGTTTAATAAATAAGAAAATGATCTGATGCAAAACTGGTACAGATCAATTCGCCGCAACTGCACACACTGCCATTCTCAGTTGATTCGATACAGTCTGAGACAGCTCAACGACAGTTATTTCTTTCAAACAGAATGATTTTGGGCCCTGTGTGACTTGGATATAGTGTTAGTTGCTAAAACTAAAGTTGTCAATGTTGTCATGTAGCTACTTGTCTAGTGTTGACTGATGCTACAGGTGACAGGCCGTCGACCTTTGGTCAGTTGTGTGTAGCCCACAGCCAATAAAAGTGTAGCAGATTAAAGGGTTAAATGCATCAAACTGATCATATCAGATTACTTTAATTTGATAAGAGGAAGGAGCAGGTTTACACTCACTTCTGGCTATCAAAATAAAATCAGCATTCATATTAAGTAACAGTATTTAACTGAGTAAATTCGTTTTAAAACAGGGCACTACTTCTTAACAAGGAAGAACAGTTCTGTGGCGGCTGTGACTTTGTCAAGGCTTATCAGTCTCTGGACAGGCCTGGTTTATGACTTAGAAGCCAGCTTTTTCAGAAAAGTCTAATTCTTCTCATTAATAAATAGCCACAATGTTCACCAGGATCAGGTTGATCATGCTACAACAGTGATTTTTTTGTTCTCACAAATGCTGCTCCCTCTCCTAATTAAAACAAACTAGAGAAATGTTTCTTTCTTTTTAAACATTGCCAAAAAGTTCTCTAATGTTAATATACATAGTTTGTCCATGCCCTCCAGAACAACACATACGTGTTTTCTTTTTTGACATAATTTGTCTTTGCCTTGAAATGCTGTAAGAATTCACTGTTTTCAAAAATACATCCATGTTATGGCACAAAGTGTTACACTGCTGGAAACAGGCAGATAAACCAAGGTAGCAGGAAATAACCAAAGACAAAAACCAACACATGTATGAGGATAATGACGAACGGACAAAGAGACAGGGGAACACACAGACCAAATACACTCAAGGGAGGGGAGCCAAGGAGACACAGGGGAACTAAAGGACACAAGTGAAAACACTCAGAGCAATCAAGGAAATCACAGACAGGAAGACACATGAAGGGAACAGACCAATCGCAAAATAAAACAGGAACTAACAAACCGAAACCGAAAACTCACAGAACAGACATCTTCAAAATAACACAAGACTCCATAGTACAAACCAAGCCTAACCCAACATAGACACTTTCAAAATAAAAACTCCACAAAGCACAGAAAATAAACTTATCATCCAAAAACTGTGACACAAGCATGACTTTGGTAGGTTTATGGAAAGATCATGGACATGCAAATGTAAATGGACTGTACCTGTATGGCGCCTTTCTAGTCGTCCGACTACTCAAAGCGCTTTCACACTACAGATCACATTTACCCAGACACACACATTCACACACTGATGGCAGGAGCTAACTGCCCATCAGTACAAATGAAACTACTCATTCAAACACACTCACACCGAAGGCACAGCTTCAGGAGCAATTTGGGGTTCAGTATTTTGCTCAAGGATTCCCTCGACACGTGGCTGGGGGAAGCCGGGATCAAACCGCCGACCTTCCGATTGGTAGACGACCCGCTCTGCCACCAAGCCACAGCCGCCCCAATATGCATGACGTCCATGACAGGTTCTCTCTGACGTTGATCCCCAGGAACCTAAAACTTTTTGGCCGCTCCACCTCAACTCCACTGATGCAGACAGGGTCATGTCTTCCTCGTTCTTTATCCTAATATTGACTGAGGCTGTCGTTTTTCTTTGGCGGACAGTCTCAACATTGCAGCTCCTTGTAAAGGGTGCGCTGAGAAGGAAAACAAGGCCACCTTAGTCCAGTATAATTTAATGAATGGCTTCTATTGCCATCCTAGGATAAGCGTTTTCTGCCTGCTGACATCCTAGGTCACAAGGGTTGCTTCTTTGAAAGTATCCTTCAGTGACACACTCAAGGTCCTCTCTCTAAGAACTGCAGTATTTAAGAGTAGCAAAGGAGCACAGCTCAGTCAGTACAAAAGGGGCTCTTCTAGAATTCAAGGGAACATATTTGCAGATACAAAAGGTAAAGCAGAATAACTGGCTCTGTTTTCAATACACTCCCGTTTTATAATCAAGACTCAACAGGGAACAGGTTTTATTGCGCTTCACTGAAACAGTGCTTGGATTCACTTTGGACCAGCATCAGGAGGAAAGCCAATCCTAATTCATAAACATTGGTAACACTTTATTTTACGGGTCTTAATAATTAATTAAAAAGGAACGCCTATGTATGCTATCTTGTAATGATGTAATCTGTTTCTAAATATAGGTAAAAATGAGAACAGTGTTGTAATTAATTCCAAGTCTTTTTGTCAGTACACAGCAGATCAGCTGAAACAGATGAAAAGATAAAACACTTCCTTCAAGGAAATGCCTTTGAAAGTCCACAGCTGCTTATGAACTCAACACAACTGACTAAACCCAAATAACTGTCTCAAGATGTCTAGCTGTTCAATGTGAGCTTCTTGCTGCCTACAGAACCAAGGTCTTTGTTGGGGGAAAATAACGTACAGCAGGTGCTATGTATTAGCCCTTTTTCATCGAATAGTCCCAGGAACTACTGCAGGAACTTAAAAATGTCCTTCAAAGCACTGCTCTTCCACCATGTCTTAAGCCCAGATTATGTTTTTTGATGTAGGTATCATATCAAAAAGTGAGCCTAGCACCCCAATCAAGACAAAAGAGCAGCAATGCAACAACCTGTTATTTTTCCTGTCTTGTTCCCATAGTTGCCTCCAGCTTATTTTTCCTGACTTTTAATGGCTCACAGCAGCTCCAGTCCTGTGCAATATGATTGAAACAGCCAATAATACTTAAGTTCTTAACAACATTAGACTATAATATTTTCTTACATATATCTTCTTAGCGATTAGCTGCATAGCCTCTTGCAGGATGAAAATACCCTTGCAGTTCCGAAAAATGTCTTCTCCTTAAACAGTATTGAAAGTTCATCAGTAACGTCTAAACAGCCTGGCATCGTATCTTATGTAGTGACACATCAAATGAACTGCAGCAGTGCTTATTTGCATCTATAGTCTCAGTAAATACCACGTTAAATCGAGAACTTGCTATGATGCAAAATGTTGTGCCACTGACTGTAATTTGCAAAGCTTAACTCCCAACAAAGTTTAACTCCCAAACCATCTGTGCTGGGTCACCTAAACGTAGGAGTCAAATGTAGCGACCAACCCAAATGTGAGCAAGTGTGTTTGTTAGAATGCATGGCCAAACTGAGCTATTGCTACAGGGAGCCAGGACTCATGCTAATATCGAATGAAAGTGAGCGATTCACAAGATAACCAAAAGAAAAGCAGGGCATGTTTGCATCCCTTGTTTGGGGTTATTTTAGTCATAGGACAGCCTGCAGCTTCTTGGAGAGACAAGTCCACTCAGATTCTTCAATGGAGGCTGAGATTGGCAGAGCAATTCAGCATTTTTTTTTTTTTTTACTCTGTAACTTTAATGTGAGAACAAAAGAGAAAAAAGAAAACCTTGCATGCCTTCAATCTGAGACACCACTGTCTTCTGTTTGATGTGGGCGTGCTGCTCTCTCTCTGGATATCAGAGGGCGAGGCGAACAACATGGGAGGGCATACACAGTATTACGCCATGTGTACATCCTGTGGTGCATATCAGTGTGAGTGAGTGTGTGTGTGCGTGTGCGTCTGTGTGTCTGTGTCTTGCATGCCTGGGAGACAGCAATAATTCAAACGTGCTCCTCAGTCAGTGGTAACAGCAGGGTTGGGTGTTCTGGCAAGATGCTAATGCAGACAGTGGGAGAAAATCAATGGCAATGACTTGTGAGAGGGTGAGAGAGAGAGAGAGAGTGTGTGTGAGAACAAGCCCATCAGCCTCCCGTACCTGTCTGTTCATCTTTACCTGTCTGTCACTACTCTGCAACTGGTAAAAGTAGGTTCCTTAAAGAAAAGTACCAATCAGGGAAAGGATACACGACAATTTCCAAGTCACCAACCCATGGGTGACGGAAAAATGTCTGCTGGAGTGCTACAAATCCTTCTGCTCCTGCATCCTTCTGCTGAAATATGTGAAGCTCAAAAGACTTTCTCCTGACTGTTACATCTTCAAAATGTCACATGAAATCAGAATTTCATGACAATCCATCCAATAGTTGTGAAGATATTTCAGTCTGGACGAAAGTGGTGGGTTGACAGACCAACATTACCATCCCTAGAACCATGCAGAGCAAAAATCCTTCAAAAAATAAGTCATTCTGCTTCCAAGGGGAATTGGGTTTTAGCAGGTCACTCTGGCATTTGTTAAAAAGTAATAGTGAAGCAGTATTCAGCTTGGGTGCAATGCAACAAGTTGGTATGGACAAAGAGTGGTCCATTTACACATCCTTCAAACACAGAGCAAAATTAGTATTTATGTGGAGTTATGTTTCTGGCCACTGGACCAATGCAAGACCAATATTAACTCCACCAACCTCTTAAGGGACAATGTTTCTCTTTAGCTGCTCCACTGTGTTAATCACCTAGTCCCTAACGTTGTCTGTCTGCCATTTGGAGCTTTTTTTTCTGAGAACAGCTGCCTGCTGCTGTAGTGACAAACCATACATTTATTTGACGACATTATAAACATTCGATCATTTCGGTACAACTCTAAATCACGTATTTTGAGAGGAGAACAGAATAGAATATTTTTGCCTAGGCTAAATGAGGTAATCGGAGTTTCTCTTTTGACATTGTTCGTGGTGGGTCGTCAGTTAAAACAGTTCCTGGCTTCCCCCTGCAGCAGGCTGTTTCATCTCCCTGCTCCAAACGGTCCTGTCTGCCCACGCTTCCTCTACCATTTGCCCCCCTGTGAAGACATGACACATTCCTTGGAACAACAGCTTACTGTGGAAGCTGGGGAAGGGCAGCAGCCTATAACACTGACAATGGTCAAAGGGAACTCAATTCCAGTCTAATTTAGTATGAAGACAGTTTTTTTGTCCTATGATTGCCTTTATTCCAAGAGCTGCAGCAGCATTCTACACCATTTAAAAGTGAAAAAACTGGTTTTAAGAAAATCAAACCCCTAATCCCTGATTCTGTTCTTGAATTAACCCTTTCGTGTTTACCTTTTCCAAAATGTATGACGCAATATATCTTGTTTTCCTGACTAGCAACCTCTGGTGGTCATGTAGGTAAGCAGTGTGGCGTTATCATATTGCTGCAAAGCCTCTTAGGGAGTAGGTCAGGTTAAATGTACAACTGACGTGGACACCAGAGACTTCTATTAGCATCCCGCTTCTACCAACAGTAAACACTGGCTCCTTTTAACCACCGCCACAATCCTTTCCTCTGTAGTACAAAGCTCAACATACCCAGGATTTATTTTCCTTATCTGGCTTCACTAACCCTAAAAATCACGATAAGCGGTCACACAAAGGTGGTTATCAACTCAGTAAATCAACCCAGGTTTTCCCAATGTAGCTATGTAAATGGACTGTAGTTGGACTGTATAGCGCCTCTCTAGTCGTCCGACTACTCAAAGCGCTTTCACACTACATATCACATTTACCCAGACACACACTGATGGCAGGAGCTGACTGCCCATCAGTACAAATGAAACTAATCATTCACACACACTCACACACGCACAGCTTCGGGAGCAATTTGGGGTTCAAGGATTCTTCGACACGTGGCTGGGGGAGGCCGGGATCGAACCGCCGCCCTTCCGATTGGTAGACGACCCGCTCTGCCACCAAGCCACAGCCGCCCCGGGAGTGTGTTGCTAAGATGTATCCTAATGGCATGTACAACAATTTTAGTCTTATTCTTTCAGCTGCAATCCCAGCGGTATGAGCAGACTTGGGAGCAAATAAAAAATAAATGTGAAAAAATGGGCGCTATTCAAAGCAGTAAGTAGGCTTACTTTCATATCATATACAACAAGTACAAGGCTTTAGTGTTCAGTCTCTGTTGATGATGACATCGGTAAGCCCTATACAAAAGCACAATGCTCAGGTTCTCCACATCACTCAAAGCATGTAACTAGGCTACCTGCAGCTAAGTAAAGCAAAACAATGCATACAGTCTGCGGGACTGTATACGGGAACATACGGCAAGAAGCTTACACACATCTTTAACTCCCTCTGACGAAAATCTACAGTATATCTAATAATAAATCGTCAGGGAAAGTAAAGGCCTTTGCCGGTCCCTCTAAGAGACGCTCTCTCAGTCCGCACACCGAGCTCTACAGGAACTTCTCATGGATGCATTATTAGAACTTAGATCTTATTAATACATCCATGGATCTTCTACAAATGGTGATGCCTTTTGCCAAGAGAATTGATTGGTCAGTATAGGCGGTGCTAACCCAGGGTTCAGCAGTAAGGCTTCTCTTGGCCAACTGGAAAGGGAAGGTATTGACAGAAGCAATTATACCCCCCCCCCCAGAGGGTATTCTTCACTGTGATTGTGGGTACAAGTGTGCATGCAGGACACAGCCTCTTGAGAGCACTTTGTAAAGGCATATATCTCAAGAAAAACAGTTGATTTAGTTCAGTAACTTAACCTACATCTGACAACTGGTGTCATTTTTAAGTTCAGTTTTTTTTTTTTTTTTTACCTTTTTTAATTAATTCACAATTATTGTTATTATTATTCCTAATTACTATTGCTTAAGAAAAGAAATTGCTGTGGTTCCGTTGGTGAAGTGCACTGCGTCTGTCTGTGTTTCCCCAGCTGGACAACCCTGATGAGCAGGCAGCCCAGATCAGACGAGAGTTGGACGGACGACTGCAAATGGCAGACCAGATTGCTCGGGTAAGGGACAAAGATGGATGGATGGATGGATAGACGGAGGGATGAATGGATGGACAAATGGATGGATGGACTTAATTAACTTTGAATACATGAAAGAATACTGATTATTGAATATCAAATATCAAGGACTTAACCTGAATATTGATTCAAGTTAAGTCCTTGAAGTTCTGGATCTACAGTATTCAGGTTTGTCAATAATGTTTGACAGGAGTTTAGAGTTCAGCTCAATACAGATTATTTTATGTTGCAACATTATTTATAACTGGGGCAATTTCCTCTCATAAGGTCATTTTGGACATTCAGTGAATCATGGCCATTAATTAGCTGGCTTAATGGCTGCCTTCCTGTTTTGGTCAGTATGGTGGAAGGTTTCCCAGGTTTCCATCCAGAGAGATGGAGGCCATGTACATTGAGGAATTGCGATCCTCTGTCAACCTGCTGATGGCCAACCTGGAGAGCATGCCGGTGTCCAAGGGAGGAGAGTTCAAGCTGCAGAAGCTGAAACGAGGCCACAACACCTCCATCATGGACATGGGCCAGGAGGATGAGAACACACTGTCCAAATCTGACGTGGTCCTGTCCTTCACCCTGGAGGTTGGTGGACGTATTTATGATGTTGGTTTACTTATTTTAATTTCATACATTAAACAGTGTAAGGAAAGAGGCCATGTGTTAGAGATAGTTGACATTGATAATAACCATGTGGTCTTACTGGTTAGTTGAAGGCAACTCCCTGATATGTTGGGTGACAGCTTGTGTGCAGCACTGACAGTGTGGACATGGCATGGCACAGTCCAAAATGGACAGGGTTCATTATCTGTGAAGCATAAAATGTATTTGAATGTTTCTTGTGGGAGTGACAGTGCCCTTAAGGGAGGCATTAGAAAACATGACAAGTAGAATAGAAATGTATACTTTGCAGCACTTTGCAATGACGGCTATGTCAAAAAATGTATGAAGTTTTTGCCGGCCGTCCGGGCCTACATGTCTCTTTACTGGCCCTCTCTGCGTGCCTGTCATTCGCGGTGTTTATGAGAGCGCGCTGCATGTGTGTTCTGGGACTGGGCTCAATGGCCAATCACATCCAAGTTAGTTAAACTTGCGCTTATGTCATAGGCTCCGCTGTAGCCTACTCCTTTGTATTGAGCGTCACAACCCCCAAAAAATGACTCCTTTCCCTAGCAGAATACGACCCGTTTGGTCCAATAACATTTGAAAAGTCTAGAAGAGCCGCAAATCTCTGGTGCACAAGCGTTATCATCCTGCAAAGGGGGCTGAAAAATGAAGCCAATATGGAAGTCCCACAAACTGCAGTTCCTCGAATGGCCACTTGAGGCAGGCTCCAAAAGCGAGTCAATCCCCATAGAGTCCCATGTTAAAATGCCCAACTTTACAGCACGAATAAACATGTTTACAGGCTGGTACAAACAACGGTTTTGGTCTCTATAGGGGGGATTCATTTTTTTTATAACTCAACCATTTAAATTATATTAAGGCTTAAAGTTATTATTTGGGATGTTTTATACAGTCTATGGTATGAACGCGCTCGGGAGCTCACTGTGTTTATAGCACCCAGCATTTCGGTTTACAGAATCTGATGTGTCGCAGAATTTTTAAGTGACACCGTGAGCTGAAGCATCCGAGCGGCCTCGGGGAAATATCTGCAAGTGAATGATGGTCACAAAAAGCCATTAACAAAGGGTAAGACGAGCCAACAGCCCTCCAAGTCCCTCCCCCCAAGACAAACTCACAGAATATTGTAAAGGAAATGAACGGAAGAAATGAACGTGAACAAGGTCATTTTTTGGTACTGTGAAATTAGTTCAAAATTCCAAAGTATGACCGTGAAGTAGTTCATTTTTATTTGTGTGAACTGAACTTTGAGCTAGCTTTTGTGAAGTGTGAACTTGCACAACACTGGACAAGAAAATGTCACAAAGTAAAGGAGGGCCTGAAGAAGGCATTAGAGGCACAGGCTTCCCAATGTAAAAAGAAACTGACATACTGTTTTGGCATCAGCATTCTCAAGTGGCCGGCAGCATTTGTGAGGAGCAGACTGAAGCGGTAAGATGGACGTTAAGTTGTTTATCACATTTTGTGTCATGTTTTAAGGTAAATAACACTCCAGAAATTATTATTGTTGCTTATTGTACAATATAAGTGGGTCTATTGTTACCTGTTCGATCCCGGCTTCCCCCAGCCCACGTGTCCAAGTGTCCTTGAGCAAGATACTGAACCCTAAATTGCTCCCGAGGTGTGTGAGAATGATTAGATTACTTTGTACTGATGGGCAGTCAGCTCCTGCCATCAGTGTGTGTCTGGGTGAATGTGATATGTAGTGTGAAAGCACTTTGAGTAGTCAGAAGACTAGAAAGGCGCTATACAGGTACAGTCCATATACATTTATTTTATCAACATATTGTATTTTCATTTTCTGATTCCTTACTTACTGATATGTAGTGTATGTCTTATATATACTATATACAGTGGCTCCTCGGGGAGGTCCCAGTGGATAAATCCAGGGCTGAATTTACCGTCTAATCTTTTTACAAAACTGTTTCCTTTTAACTGTCCTTTTAACACTGATATTTTAAATGTGGGTGTTTTCTTTAAATTTGTATTGATTATTATATTCAAACATCCTTTTAACTGATGTTTTACTGTGGCTGTTTTAACTATTTGTTGCTTGCTTTATGTTTGTCCCATGTATTCTTTTTAACTGGAAAGTGTATTGGGACCACGCCGCATGGTGATTCTGCACTTTAAATAAAAATGGATAGATTTAGGTAACACAAAGACACCTTAAGCAAGGCACTGGCTGTCGGGTTGGTCCAGGGAAGCTGAAAGGTTTAGGAGTAAACTGGTAAATATGATTTTGAATTCAGCCCAACTACTGTCATATTAATGCACCTCAGTGTTTTCCCCCATGAACCATGGCTGGTTTCTCAGGATTAGCATCTGGAGTTGCTAATGAGATGAAATGTCTCCCAGGATTTCTACTGACTGACAGTCTTTTTGACCCTTAATTGGGTGACAGGCAGGGCCATTTCTATGTTGAAAAGGAGAATGAGACAGAGTACAGTATCTCCTTACCACTCACATGATAAATTACCTGTCCAATACCTGTGCCCAACCTCTTTGGGTGTTGAAGCATAACAGTCCAGCAGCACCATGATTATTTTACTGCCTCCCTGTTAATGGTTTCTAGCCCCTCAGGGAAAAGAGACACTTTTCCATCTCTTCTTGGGCATAAAGAACACAATGTGGGGCAGGTGCGAGGAATTATATCTATTGTACAATTAATCTTTTCTTTGGTCACAGCACCAACCCACAATTTGTGCTTCTCTCATTGGGATTTGGTAAAGTTCAACAGACATTTACTCATAATGGGCAGCAGTTTCAGTAGGTAATTCTCTACCTCAACATAAACCCTTCCCACACCCCACTGGACAAAATATATGGAAGATCACTAATGACAAAACTATTGAGACAACAGACAGCAAATTCAAGCTTTAATCACTCTGCAAGATTTGAAAGTGAGCAGGTTGAGATTTACAAATTTAAATGAACAATGTTTTTCTTGCAGAATATCGACTGTGTGGTCAGTTTGATGCGTTCTTGCTTCTGTTCTCTGCAGCTGCTCTGGCAGATTCTTAAGGTGGAGTCAAACAGGTTGAAAGCTGTGCTTGCATCCACGGGGTACTGCCAAAACAGATCTCAGCTTTGAAGATAGCAAACACATAAGACCCTTCTGCTGACTTAAATCTAATGAAATAGTTACTCTTGAGGCTCAAAACATTGATTACACTCAACACTCATTTAGTTAAACTTAAGAATACGTTGATTACTTTCTAGCCAGCTTGGCAGGTTAAAATTATTATGACTATGTTCAGTTTAATTTGTTAAAAACACGACTTTAATGTAACATTGGTAGGCAGGTAACAAGCAAAGCAACCCTTACAAACAAGGATGATGCTTAACATCCTACTCAGGTTAGCCAGGGGTGAAAGTAGGCGGGTACAGTCTGGTGCTGCGTACCACTAAAAGATTCACTGCTGGTACGCAGTACCGGGAAGAGGGGATAGCAGCTGCCTGCCAAAAGCCACGTACAACAACTCATTGCGATAGCAATTCCAACAAGAAAACACACTGCTAACGTTAGGTCAACATAAACAGTTTTCTCATAAATTGCTTCTAAATTGTTCCAGTGTGTTTGTGGCCATGCTGCAGGAAAGCCCACTGCCTTTCCAAAACTGTTTAGTTGACTCACGGCTGGCTAACATCAACTTCTAGTGCAGTTGATATCTGATATCAGTCTGATATCGAGTGCTGTGGGATTTTGGAAGGCAGTCGTTTCTTGCTAAAATCTCCCAAGTAAAATGACGGACAAAATGGGTCGGGATGTTCAGTTTTATTCCAACAACACAGACAGCAGGCCAAACAAGCTATGGAACTCCAATGGGTTGTTCTGTAACTGTGTTACAGGTCCCAGGGTTAGTACCACAGTAACAAAGTTGAATCTGTTAAATACAGATAAAGTGCAGCAGCAATGAAGACACGGGGTTTCCAGTTCATCGTCCAGATTGCGTCTGGGGTATGGGCGGAGGTTTCCCCCTGAGGCAACCCGGGGCGCGACAATTCCCGTGCCCAAAATTCCACCTGGGTGCTGCTTACATTCACTGTTACTCTCCAAAAATATGTGCTTGTCACCTAAATTATTTGGGATAATCTAAGCTCCTGCAAATCAAGGAAAATTGTTGTTCAGCTCATTAAATAAAATAGACACAAAAGTAATTTCACCATGTTGGGGTGTAGCACATGTGGCACACCGTAATAATGGTGCCCATGTGCATCTTTACTTCCTAAACACACACAGTGCTTCTTTTGATTTTTTAAAGGACCAAACCACACACTTTATTAGTGTCATTTGCACCGGCCTTGCCTGTGCAACTGTTTTGAATGAATTCTTTTTTTTCTAAATCTGCTTGCCACTGAGCAGCTGGGGTTAAGAGCCTTGCTCAAAGACAGTGTAGCCCAAGTTCTGCCCACTAGATTTAACGACATTTCAGAGCCTCTTAACTTATTTATTTCTAAAACTTCAATAGCAACAAATTTAGCGACTTATTCAGACCATCAGAGAAAAGGTGAGAAATATATTTAAATGTATAATATTTTAATTCATTCCCATGCATGCTGCAGCTCTTCCGCCAACGGTGTTTCTAATTTCTTTCTACACCAGAAGTAAAACAATTGAATGCTTGTGTTCAGGGATGCATGAAGCTGGCGGGGGGAAGAGAACAATATGAAGCGATGTAGGTTGGGGTAGTAGCACTGAACTTCAACTAATTTCACTCATGAGGTTAGCAAGCAGTAAAAAAAACAAACAAAAAAA
Organism: Coreoperca whiteheadi; assembly: GCA_011952105.1. Classification (NCBI taxonomy): domain Eukaryota; kingdom Metazoa; phylum Chordata; class Actinopteri; order Centrarchiformes; family Sinipercidae; genus Coreoperca; species Coreoperca whiteheadi. Next base: position 2,840,540 of record CM022473.1, on the reverse strand, counting down.
ACAACCTGCATGTTCTAATGAATACTTTTCAGAATCAGCATCTAAATGTTATAATGCACAGTGTTCGGCAAGCTACTTGGAAATTGCAGTAACCTAAGCTCGTTATGTTACATTTTGGCATGCAGGGGGAGGACCCAAATGCAGAGAGCACAGGCAGACAGGTGTAATCAATGACTTATTCTCTTACTGGGTAGTAGCCAGGAGACAACACATTCAAATAGGAATTCATTTGATTGAAACATTTTTACATATTTGTAAGTACAAGTACAAAACATTTTTACACGTTCATATATGGTGATACAGTTACGAAACTTATGACCCTATATTTATTCCATGGGATGTTTGGTTAAATGAAACATTAGCTTGTGTGGACACTACTGCAGTGCTTGATCAATAAAAGAGCCAAGCTACTGAAAAGCTATTTGAGTCAGGAAATCGTGAGGCTACCACCACTCTACTGAGAAATGTAGTTAAGCTAGTAACGCTGCTTCTTGTAGCACCGCTACAGCCCAACACTGGTAATGCATTATTTCTAGCCAGCTTGCCCAGTTAAAATGAACTCTGGCTATGTTCTGTTTAATTCGATTTCATTCAAAAACACAACTTTAATGTTGCAAGAAAAATTACTGCCAGAGTCGCATCCCATACCTTTATCTTGTGTTCTTTTATCTCCAATTTTCTCTTCTTCCATCCTTCAGCACCAAAACTAATATTTCTTTTATGAGGCTTTTGTCAAACTTTCCTCTGAGTCGGTTAATCAAAATAAGTTGCGAGATTGATTTGTGATTTATTACTAACAGCTGACCCAGTGTGGCTACACAGCCAGTCAGTCAACACTCATGACATTTTAGCCATACAGATTATCAAATACAGCATGTCTAGGATCTGTGGTTTGCTAGTTCAAGGAAGATAATCAAGAGTCAATGAAGTAATTAGAAATGTCCTGGAGCCTCAGGCAAAGTCCATGAAACTTTATTAAAATCAATGTTTTAAGCAGGGTTTAGTCCACACTGGTGTTCTCATTTTGAAAAGCTTGTTTACAGAAATTCTAGAACTAAAAGAGAGGGGAATAAAAAGGGGGAGACAAGGGCTTCAATCTTATCTCTATAGCGCTACTGTTATCAGGCTGTTGGCAAACAGGCAAAGGACCCAAATGCAGACAGAGGTGGTCGGATGTTGAGTCGTGATTTACTGTTAAAATCACAAAACTCGTAGACAAACGGCAAAACAGGATACAGACAGGAAAAACGCCAAAAACTGACAGGCAGGTGACAAACCGGTAGCAGAGAGGCAGCACTCCAAGACTGGCAGATAGAAACTATGTAGTACAAACTAACCATGAACCATGAAGAAAGTAAACCCGAAACCCTGATAGGAGCAGACATATTCAAAATAAAACAGGAACTCACAGAACACAAAACCCAAAAGCATGTCAACTGTTCATCCTGTTTCAGTTGGAAAGCAACAAACTGTGCGATACTGCCACCATCTGGTAAATAGCTTGGTTGAGCTGTTAAATACTTTGCTTGATTTCTGCAGGGTGAAGCTCCAGTCTGCCCCCGCCCCACCCCCCAGCTTGCTCTTTGAAGGCTCATTTAATGTTTAAGTACAGCCAACAGGATAATACATATGTATGTCTTATTATTTTCATACAGTTAGACAACTGCACACGTATAAAATTGTGATTTCATTGAGGCTACTAACCGCAGCTAACACTCATTTCTGGGCACTGACCCTCAAATGTAACCAGCAATTTGGTTCTGACAAAACCTGCATCTGTTGTTTGATCAGCTATATTGAAATATAAAATGGAAGAGACAATGTTGGCTTTATTTTCTTTTTTTCCCTAAGTTGCTGTTCCAACTTGTAATTTTAGACTGCAAACTTCCCCCTATTCACCCTCTCTCTTTTTTTTTTTGGTATAAAATATGTGTGTTTGTTGCAGGTGGTGATTATGGAGGTCCAGGGTTTGAAGTCGTTGGCTCCAAACAGGATCGTTTACTGCACCATGGAGGTGGAGGGGGGACATAAACTGCAGACGGACCAGGCTGAGGCCTCGAAACCCACGTATGTAAACCACACACACATACACTCACTGCAAAACAACCAGATTTTTGGTAGATTAATGACACGAGGCCTTGAAACACACAAACACACACACGCACACACACACACACACACACACACACACACACACACCCTTTTAATGCAATCTGCTTATCCTTAATGTTGTTTGGAGTGAAATTAAGTTTTCTGGAGTTTTACAGTTTTTTAACACACTGTTGAAATGGGTTTAGTAGTCAGAATTTCAATAATATCACACACTGCCATCTGCAGGCTAAATAAGTGTATCTATTCTGAAGACTACTCTTTGTGTATATGATAAAATATGAATGCTGTATGTAGTATGTTTTAATTCTGTAGGATTTTGCCGTCTTTGATTGTGGACCCAGGTTTGGTGCCTTTTGTGTCAACGACTCGTATGTTTTCAATAAATGGAGCATTGTGTTGGTTCAGGCGGGTGTGAAAGTCAATTAATGGCCACATCTACCATATACTGTATGTAATTTATATGTCCATACCCCATCCCATTAAACTTTGCAATCTATATAATCAGGGTGGTGCTCATTGTGCATACTCCAACGCTCCTCAACGCCCCTGCCTTACTTAGTACTTTGCAGTTTAACACCCTCCACCTCCCCAGACTCCCCCAGCATTAGCATTTAGGTTTAGTTTCAGGCTGTTAGTAAGAAAGTATGTTCTCAACAGTGTTTAAACACCGGGGATGAACGTTTACTTTCATGACTCGCTATAGGGAAAAAACTCAGTTTGCTTCTTCACAATTTACTTTATTATTTTCACAATTAAGCACCAATAAAAGTGAAAACGCTTCAGTGTCAGATGTAATACCACAGGTAACATCTTGTCTCATCACTCACACTTCCTGTTCTCTGGATTCAGTCTTGTTTGTTACTGTTTAATAGTTCAAGCTGTTAAATTGGTACAGTAGGAGTAAGTGATGGGAAAATGGCCGACACGGGAGACCAGATCCTGGCTGGAAACGCTGCTTGTCTCTGTCAACTGGCCTGCTTTAATACTGCGGACGCTTAACAGAAATCTAGCCTGTTCTTTGTAGTCTGGCAGCCATGAGAACTGGGTAATTGTAACACAAATGGACATTCCTAAGACCCACTGCAGCTTTTCGGGAATTGGGGTTGCTTAATTTGGATTTTTTTAAACACTGAAATGTGGTGAAATTCAGCTTATTATTTCACAATTGGAAAGCTGTATTTGCAGGCTTTCTAAAAATCTTCATACACCCTGTTCTGCAATTGAGAAGATTTAAGTAGCACTGTTGAGGGAAGCATTTATAAAGCCAGAAAATATATAGAAATATATTTTGATCATGGGTGTAGAATTTGTGCCAGGCAAAAGGGACCACGTTCAGGTTAAAACATAGAGGAAATGGTCTATGATTGTGGCCATTTTTAAATGGCAGCTGTTATCATCATTATGTAATTAATCATTTTAGAGCCAATTTTATAATAATATACTTTGAGAATAGAATATATATTTTATTTATTTATATTATTTTTTATTTCTTAGCAGGAAAAACAGCAGACAAACTGTTTTCCAACAGACATGCCGTCCCATGTCCACAGTGAGGACGGCGTGATAAAATAGCATGTAATCTCTTAACAAATTAAGAGATACAAGATGGATTTATTGATCATTTTACAACACAGTGTTGTATAATGATCTTTTGTTTAATAGTTTCCTTTATGTCACTAAAGAAAAATGATTCAAAGTAGATCAGTGAAAAAAATAATAAGTTATAGAAATGGAGACTTTTTTACATGTTGGAGAGCTGAGGATGAATTTAGCAGCTTCACAGCCTGAGGGAAGAAGCTGCTCTGCAGTCAGGTGGTACAGCAGTGGATACTTCTGTATCTCTTTCCAGATGGCAGTAGGGTGAACAGGCTGTGACTGGGGTGGGTAATTCAATTTAATTTATTTATATAGCGCCAATTCATAACAGAAGTTATCTCATGGCGCTTTTCCTATAGAGCAGGTGTAGACCGTACTCTCTCTAAATCGTATTTACAGAGATGCAACAAATCCCACCATGTGCAAGCCCTTGGCGACAGTGGCAAGGAAAAACGTCCCTTTAAGAGGCAGAAACCTCGGGCAGAACCAGACTCAGTGGTGACCGGTCATCCACCGCTGCCGTGTTGGGAGAGAGACAATTCCACATAGAATTCTAAATAATATTAATGTAATGGTAATGTTAATATTCTTCTTCTTTTCCTTTGGGCTGCTCCCTTTCAGGGGTCGCCACAGCGAATCATGCGCCTCCATCTAACCCTGTCCTCTGCATCCTCTTCACTCACACCAATTAACTTCATGTCCTCTCTCAGTACATCCATAAATCTCCTCTTTGGTCTTCCTCTAGACCTCCTGCCTGGCAGCTCCAACCTCAGCATCCTTCTACCGATATATTCAGAGTCTCTCCTCTGAACATGTCCAAACCACCTCAGTCTGGCCTCTCTGGCTTTATCTCTGTCTTTTCTTCAGTGCCACTGTCTCTAAGCTGTACAACATCGCTGGTCTCACCACCGTCTTGAACACCTTTCCTTTCATTCTTGCTGATGCTCTTTTATCACACAACACACCTGACAACTTTTCTCCGCCCGTTCCAACCTGCTTGCACTCGCCTCTTCACCTCTTTTCCACAGTCTCCATTGCTCTGAACCGTTGACCCTAAGTACTTAAAGTCCTGCACCTTCTTCACCTCTGCTCCCTGTAACCTCACCGTTCCACCTGGGT
>CM022473.1:2811230-2829707 GCA_011952105.1 Coreoperca whiteheadi | reverse complement strand
TGGGCTGACGAGCCACCCATGTCACCGCCTTCCGCTCCGAGTACATCCAGTTCCTCGGAACCGGAGTCTCGGCGAGCGGGCTCCCGCTCCGGGACTGAAGAAGCCGCAGACTCGGTGCGGGCTTCCGGATCCCGAAAGCGGGAGAAAGAACCCGCGGATGAAGGGAAAGAAAGAGCTGAAGCTGTCTCACGAGGGTCCAAGGGCCAAGGTCCATCTGCAATCCCCAGGAGAGTAGTCGCCGGGATGCCTCAGCAACCGCCGGTCCCTTACTGCATGGGGAGCAGAGCTGGCCGCCTTCCTCGAAAAGTGCCAGCCGAGAGCGGAGCTTCCTAACCGGGAAACGCTCACAATGCACACAGCCAGCCCCCTCGAGGGCTGCTAGTGCATGCTCTCTTCCCAAACAGGCCGCACACATATCGTGGGTGTCGCCATCAGGGATATAGCGCGGGCAGGGATACACGCACTGCCGAAACCGCTTTACACTCGCCATTTTCAGAGACCCAGAGCGCTTGCTGAAGATCAGAAGACTGATGACAACAGTGAAGCCGGCTCCCTTTATACCTCCGGTTCCGCCGGCGTGCGTCACGTGTTGACGTTAAACCCAATCAAGATTGGTCTAAGTTGTTACAGAGATTCAGAGGCCGTCACGCTGGAGGCGTTCCCCATAGCGTCAGCTGACGCAGCGTTGAAGTTCCCTTGAAAGGGAACTGAAAGTTCCTAACTAAGAGTCTCCTCTTGAGATCTATTCACAAAGAGAGAGGCTCAGAACAACTTTCTACAAAGGAATGGAAAAAACTTTAAGCTGAAAAAAAACGTGGGTTGACCTTGGATGACCATGGATGACATCCTGTTTCATTGGTTGACTGGCCTGTGTCATTCGGCTGATTGTGAATAGTTCTCAGTGCTCCAGAAGTCCTCTGGACTAGCTTCTCACAAACCTCAGAGCTGGTTTTCGTGCTAAAATGCTTTGTGAAAAACTGGGACATTAAATGTTTGTCTCAGCCCATTGAGGGCAGCAAAACCAGCTGTGAACACAACATTAACATACTATCGCCTTCTAAAGTTGATATTGCTTATCAAACAGTGCATTCAGCATTTATTTGGAGTCGTGTTTCCGGCCATCCAACGAATAAAAGTCTTGTAACTCTCCTTTGTACTCAGTTTTGGTCTCCACCAACTCCTCCCCGTCTCTTTAGCTGCTACATGCTCCACAGTGTTCACCAGCTACTCACTAACTGTATCTGCTGTTTGGTGCTGAGCAGGACGTGTGCAGTGGGTCCACCAGAGCCTTTTCATTAAAAACAGCTGGCTGCTCCTGCTGGAAACACGGTTGATTTAAAAAAATGAGATGCAGCGACACCTTTCCTACACCCAAAACAGCTCCTCAGTTATTTTCAAATAACTAACATTTGCATTATTTGGAGACAGGGCCTTTACACTACAACAGCTGACGTGTAGCACTACAATGGAGATGAAGAGTGATTCACAAGATGACTCACAGCTACACTGAGAGGGAAATAAAAGTTATTTCATTCTTACTATTTACTCCTGCGGTGTCGGCTGTCAGGGAGAGTTTGGAGTAGCACTTGTTTTGTTCATCAGAAACAATGACCACCTTTGGTGTGAGAGTGTGCTTCCACAGAGCTCCTGTCCCGAGGGCCACATGAGTAACACTTTTTTTTCGGCGGAATCCTGTGGACGTCATCCAGGGGAAACTGCAAGAGATCGGTTTTCTGCTGCTGGATCAGAAGCAGACAAAACCCTGTGGCTTAGCGACAGCAGACTGCAGACCGCTTCACTCGCTCACTTCACACATGCAGTGAACAAGTGAAGCGATGGCCTCTTGCCTTTAGATGAAGGCAAAGACAACGGCCCGTGATAGGATTTAGTATAAGATGAGATATTTAAGCATACTGATTTCTGCTACTGGGAATAGGAGACAGGATTTAGGATCAAATATTATTTTTCTAGAAGTACATCTCACGGTTTATTAAAGGTCCAGAGTGTAACATTCAGGAGGAGCTATTGGCACAAATGGAATATCATTTCGCTGTGTTTTCATCACCTTAGAATAAGCTGTTTATATCTACAGAGGGAGCGGGGCCCCTTCCACGTAGGCCGCCATGTTTCTACAGTAGCCCAGGACAGACAAACCAAACACTGACTCTAGATAGGGCCCTTTGCGTTTTTCGCGAGTTTCGCGGCCACCGTAGATTCTCCGAAACGTTTGGAAAGGGGGGGCGAGGCGAGCGGTGCTCGCATGGTTGCAAACTGCAAAATGATGATGCGTTGGTTTCCACCTGTGCTGGGTGGATCTTAAGGTAACTTCATCATGCGCCTGTTTTGGGTGTAGCTTAGTTGCGGTTCAGCTGTACCTGTGCTCATTTTGACAGAGCAAATCAGGTCCATTTCTGCAAGCTACCCTGTAGCATGTTCCGGCTAGCTGGACCTGTTGTAGACAGCAGCTAAGCTGGTCAGATGAAACTACCCAAAAAAATCCCCGTTAAAAGGGTATTTTTGGGTAGTTTTTCCTTAGTTGAACTGAGCGTCTAAGGACGGAGCAACAGCCCCAGAGACGACATCATCTCTAACACAGTGCTTTCTTACTTGTGTTTGTACCTGGGTGTTTCTGTGTGTGTGTGTGTGTGTGTGTGTGTGTGTAGTTGGGGCACCCAGGGTGACTTCACCACCACCCAGCCGTTACCTGCTGTGAAGGTGAAGCTGTTTACTGAGAGCACAGGCGTGTTGGCTCTGGAAGATAAGGAGTTGGGAAAGGTAAGCCATTTAAATTCTACTGCATTTTGGTCATTTCAACTGGTGCAACCTTTGCGCAGCAGTATATATTGTGTAGCTCGCATACATTAATATTATGTGACTGCTCCCAGGTTGTGCTCCACCCGACTCCCAACAGTCCTAAGCAGTCTGAGCTCCACAAGATGACAGTGTCGAAAGGCTGTCCAGACAATGACCTCAAGATCAAACTGGCCATTCGCATGGACAAACCACAGAACATGAAGCATTGTGGGTAAGTGCCAGTGAGATTCTGCATGCTGGTGGCCCCAATGATTCGGAAATTAGATACTTATTCTGATTTACAGAGTTTCAGTTAAACACATACAGTTGTTTGTGTGTTCATGGTTCTGTACACTACCCTAACCAAAGACCTTTAGTACACAATGTGGAGCAGGTTTCTACCAAAAGAGGGCTTGAGATCAAAGGCTCTAGATAAAGGTGATTATATCGTAATGTTAATATGTGACGTTGCTCTTGTTTAAATGAGGCACCAAGCTAATGTGTGTTGTTCAGAAGAACCATTCAAGTGTCGAATGTTGGTGGAACTAAGAAGTGTCTTTCTTTCTTAGTTCATGATCTTTGTATCCGTCTGGGAAAGTATCAGAAATAAGTGAGTAAGTTGTCGTCTCTCAACAGTAAGGCAGTAAGGGTCCTTGTACAAAACAAAACAAACAGAACCTTTTGGCTATCAACCAAAGAGTTTTCTATTGGTTTGGGGTCAGGAGGTTACGACAGGGAGGGGAAATCCCACAAGTGTTCCTGTTCTGTGGAGCGTTTACGCCTCTACGTGCTCATGTGTGTCAGATACAGGCCGTACAGGCAGATGTGAAAGTGTCTTATTTGCTATGTGCTATGCTATCACTGCATCTTTAATCATCAAAGTGCCCTATATAATAGGTGTTTTACTGGGGGTGCTTTGCCCAAATGATAATGTTTTGGTTATCACTTGTTACTACACAGACTTTATTTTCCAGTGACCCTCAGCAGACCAATATAAGCCTATGGGCCCCAGCTGATAAGATTCTAACTTGTGCAACAGAAAGGAGCATAGGTGGAATTAATAACTTTAGCGATGGCTGCATTCCATTTATTTGACCAAGTTCCAGGGCTCTGGTTTTGTGCATGCTCACTGACAAGGCTTACTGCGACATTTAATGGAATTGAGCCATCGTTGAAGCCGCAAAAGCACAGGTGTGCCGTGAAAAGGGGTCCATTAAAGGCGCTACTCACCCACGATACACCCAGGTGTTTTCACTTAGTTCACCTGATTACAGCTCAGGATGTGGCATGTACAAGCCCTCTCCTGTTAGTTAAAGTATATTGCACCTGTTTGGATAGGACAACTTCCACGTGTTTTTCTAATAGACCTTTCCAACAAACAGTTTGACTTATCCTAGCAGGTAAAGCACGGGTGAAACTAATAATATTGCTTATCTATTCCATTTAGGAACAGATAATTTAGGTTTTAGGAGGCCATCCCAGTGAGGCATCATGCGGAACACCAGAGCTGGAACTGGTCAAGCTAAATGGGATGTGCTCATTATTGAGGTTATTAAGTTGGCTCCACCTGTGCTTTTGTGCCTGCGCCATGACAAGTCAAGATATCTGCCTTCAGTGACACCGACGCTCTGAAGCTTGCTTCAGACTCGAACGTGTTGACATTTATACCAGCGTCCTAAACTGTTCTTGTGTACTCCTGCATCATCTGTTCCATGCGAGAGGGTATTCTCTAAAGCTGGTGAAATTGTTTCAAAGAAAGAAATCGCCTTTTACCAAAGACTGTGGAGAAAATAATATTTCTGAATAAAAACCATACCATTTAATGAACACTTTGTCTAAGCCTTCTGGATGTACACAAAGCACACCCTCTGCCACAGTTTTTTCATTTATTTTTATTATTAATTAGAGAACATATGAACATTGTTACATAAAAACATGCATCAAAGACAGAAACTTCAAAACCCCTCTGCTACATCATACAAGTACAACCAGTTACACAAGCACATCCTTTTCAACATCCAAAAATATCAGTCCCACCAGTTAACAAGTTAAAGAGTTCTGCGTCCTACAGCTAAACAAGATAAAGCTTTTACACATGATACTGCCCTGCTAGAAAAAACCTATAAGGAACCATTACAGAAATTTAATTGGATTTTATGGTTTTCATGGGAATTCTAGTGGTCTCTGTGGGTCCCTACTGATATATGTTGGGTTCTATTGGTGGGGGCATTAAATCCTAATGAAATATGTCCCAAACACACTACAAAAAAGAATTCTGTAGTGGTTTAAATGGTAAAAGCCAATGTTTCCTATTGGTATTTTAATAGAAACCATTAGAATTTCTGGAATGTTTTCTGACTTTTTTCAAGCTGGTCTGCTCTTCAGTCCTCGTCTAAAGAAATAATTACACACATCGTGCAATGTTTTATTATCAAGGTGAACACATGAAATTCATCAGTATCTGTAAAATTCACCTACATAAATGAGCTTCACAGCGCTAACACTGTTTCAGCTTTGATCGCCTCGGTGAACACGTAATAAACGGGGAGTTAACGTATAGGCCCACTTGCATTTTAGGCTGTCAGCTTTGTTGCATTACATTTACTTCACCAGGAGATGGTGCTGCAATTTCTATCTGTATGAAGCTCCCAGTAATGAACCATTTTTGACACAATTGTATCAGAAAGCAATAATGCTTCGAAACGCTTCATTTGTCCACCACTATCTGCCTTGTCTGTCAGTTCTTGGCATTTGCTGACTGTGTCACGGGTTGGCAAACAGGCAAAGAGGACCCAAATGCAGACCAACTGGGTAGATGAGTGGAGGATTTATTGCTGGTACTCATGGGCAGGCAGGTAAGGAAACAAATAAGCAAATGTAGGAAAGAACATAAAGTTCACGCCAGACAAGGACCAACTCCATAAGGGACGACTGACTGACACAGAGACAGGGAAACACACAGACTAAATACACTCAAGGGAAGGAAAGACAACGAGGCCCAGGTGAAAACAATCAGGAAAGCCAGGGACAGGAAGTAACACCACCAGACACATGAGGGAACAGACAAATACAAAGTAAAACAGGAAGTAATGAAACCAAAACCCCAAAACACAACTGAACAACCAATATCAAACTAAGACATGAACACACAGAACCGAAGCCTAAGACAGAAATCCTCAAAACAACAAAATTATACCAAACCCATGACAGACTGCACCTCACTTAAAACACCGTTTTTACGGCAAGCTTATAGACAAAAACACAGGTGTCTTCATTAACGTTAATGATGGCTGCATTCCGCTTGGGATGGCAGCGGTTGCAATCTGAAACCTCACCGCTCGGGGCCACTGGAAGCTACACACGGCCCCTTTTAAATGCCTGAAAAACTGGACCCAGAGCATAAGAGCTGGAGGTGGCAGTGACAAAGTCAGAGAAATAAAACCGAGTTCATTCACTTTGATGGATTACCTAGCTAGTGTACTGGATGTAACAGAACATTCCCGCCAAATCCTGGGATTCGAGGTGCATTTTAGTGCTCAAATCCCTGTGTTCATTGCTATCACCTTATTTCCATGAAGGTTTACAGTGGAACAAAAAAAATGTACATCAACACTGATGTTACTCAACTATACTTCATGATTATAGCGGTTTTGTATTAGCGGTGTCACAACTCTGTAACGCCTCCATCATGAACATGAAGTTTTCGATGTGACTATGTCATTATGGTGCCGTATCATCTCTATGCTAACATGGCCTCACTCTTTTATTTATTTCTTTATACTTTCAAACTGCCAGATCCCGGTAAACCCCCCCTACAGGAGGTACTGGACCAGCTCTCCGTTTCTAGGGTCCGATCCTTAGACTCTCAGAGTATCACCCTAAAGCATTGAATAAGGACTGTTTAAGCTGGTGGCGAGGAGACACGCCTAGCTCCTAACTGCCTGCGTCCGAGCGTCTGCCCTGCTTCCTCTCATACGGCAACCGACCGGATAGCCCTGGTGCGTCAGTTGCCACCATCGGCCGCACTCGTTAACGGCAGCTCTCCTCTAAATAATCTGGGCTCTTGTTGTGGTGCTAGGATGAGTTTTAGTGGTTCGGGCGAACCCCAAGGGACTGTTAATTTGATTGGCTAGAGTGACCTGTAAGAAGTTATGCACACAACAACCTAACTTTGTTTTTTAAAGTATATTTTTACGGGCTTTTTATGCCTTTAATTGACAGAGACAGCTGTAGAGATTGGAAATCATGGAACAGGCAATGAAAACTAAAGCAGACCCTCATCAGCCCCTCATCCCTGAATACGAAACCCTGCCATCAGGAAGAAGACTCCGTGTACCAAAATGTAAAACTCACCGCCTTAAATGATCATTTGTGCCAGCCTCCATCAAGCTGCTGAACGATGAGAAGTATAGCTGTGTCCGACAAATGCGTGAGCATTTCAGCATTTTGTTTAGGATTTTCCTGTGCTATAGGGCAACGTGCAATAAACGCCTAGCACTTTAGTTTATGCAGTTTGCACCATCCTCAGTTCAATAAGGTATTGTCCAGTGACCACACTAGCTTTTTAGCATTTCACTCCATGAAACTGGGCTGTCACCAATGTCTTTGTTTTGTTTTGGATTTTGTGATGTTTTTTATGAAGCAACTCTGCACTATGCCCAAGGTGAATTTCCCTTCGGGGACAATAAATTAAACAGAAACGGGAGACAGAGCGAGCGGGGGATGACGTGCAGCAAGGGACCTGCAGGTCGGAGTCGAACCCGGGTCCGCTGCGATGAGGACTGCGGCCTCGCACATGGGGCGGGGGCCCTACCGACTGAGCAACCTAACTTTTTACTACCATCGATGAACTTCATAATCAATGTCACACAACTACTTTAACTATAATTTGGTTATTTATTGCAATGAGCTTTAGCAAAGGGCAGTGGTAAACAACTCAATTCACATTTCAGACTTCAATTAAATCATTCGAATGAATCATAAAATAAATGATGAAATATATCATAAAAACAAGAAACCAGCTGAGCTGAAATTCAATAGTTATCTGCGTCTGGATGAGGGAGCGAGTAGTTTCTCTGGCCTGAGCGATCCCCCTCTTCCTGCAGGGGACCAAGTCTCTGATGAACAGTTCACAGCTCCGTCCAAAGCTCACAAGACTGTCCTCAGCATCTCACGTCCACGTCCACAGAGTGCGCAAAAAGGGAACTTCAGTCCAAATACTTGATTCTCTGTCACCGGGTGATGGTTAATCCTCCTCGTGCTCCAATCCTCTGTTGGTGACAGAGTTCTCAAAGTTCTTTTAGATGTAACAGCTCACGTATCCCTTCACAAGATGTGTTCCGAAGATGAGGCACCAGGATGTGACCTCGAATTTCTCTCTGTCCCTCTCTTTTATGCCACTCGGTGCACGACACGGCCCAAAAACTCTCTTTCACCTCTTGCCCCTCTTGCACAATAACGTCTCACACATCACCGGCCATGTCTCCATCCCTTCCGTCCTCGTGACTTCACAGACAGCTGTCTAGACACACACATACTAACGCCTAATAACCTCATTAATTTTGTTATCCAAACATTCTCACTTACATTTCCTTATGATTAATATTGGTCAAGTTAATTATATTCACTTTAGGTGATAGCGCAGCACACAATTCAGCACACTCTCGTGTTGCACAATTCCCGTCAGGATTTCAGATGTAACATGCAAAGCTGGGGTACAATGATATTCACTTCCTTTCAACAGTTGTCTCATTGAACTTCTCCTACAGAGCACGGCTAGACCACGCTCTTAATATTATTATTTTGATCATAACTCATGATTTCAACTCTCTCTTCTCCTCACCTAACTTGAACTGCCACTCCTCCATATCACAACGGATATTAGATATTTAAATCTCAGCACATTTGGCAAAACTCATCTGGGATGTCGTTGGCATTCTTGTAGTGTGAGCAGTTAAATATGGTGTATCTCTGGCCAACTTCAAGACAGAGATTATGCTTCGATAAATTATTATTATGGTGCCGAGCCTAAGATGCAAAGACACCATTGAACAAGCAGCAAGTGTAATTTGCATAGAGGCATGCGATTGGACAGCACTGAGTGCCCACGACATCAGTGAGTGTGATGACCGTAGCCTGCGGTGGCAGTCTGCAGTGCCGTGCACTGGAAAAGAAATGCCAGCCCGAGTCATGCGGCAGTGTTTTATACACACCGGTGCCCACACACTTCCTGCTTCAAAGCATTGCCCTTCCGTCTGTAGCTGTGAGGAGATGCTTGTCCGCCGTCCTCCCTCCCCTCCCCTCCATATGCTTTCTTTTGGGAGCCTTGGAGGAGGCTGCTGGGCTGCCCTGTAAGACGCCCCACGCTGCCTCCCTATACCATGTTGCTGGTCCCACTCGCTGCACAGCACACAGGCAGGACCCTCATGTGTCCCCTCATGGAGGCTGGCTTATTTAGGACGACAGGCAGAAGCAGCCCTGGGAGGGGCCGGGGGGAAAGGCACACAGAAGCAAACTGAGGCAGCCTGACCAGGGAGACTCACAGCTAGGCCGGGAGCAGCGGAGACAAATCAAACTGGGGTCCTCACCCTCAGATGTTCTTTTACAACAAAAGCCCTCTTCCCGTCCTTCTCCTTCTGCATCATGTGTTTATGTCAAATCTAAAAGAAAAGTCAACACAGCGAGCCTTACTTACAGAACACACACTTACATTTACATGAAGAAAAGACTAGATAAAGCATGCTGACTGCTATTTGCTGTTTGACTGTAATTCTGAATGAAATAATGAGAGAATCATTAGGGTGATTTTAGGGTGGATTTCACAAACGGATGAATGATGTAGTTCTCGGTAGTTGCCATGTTGGATGTAGTTGTTTATTCATTTGTTTTCAAAACTGAGTCTTTTGCTTAATTCTGCGCCTCTAAATTGTAGTTGAGACCTTTTGATTATGAAGCAAAGTCTAGTCTAGGGCTCAAGGTTTCTAGAGATACCACATCTGAAATGCTGATGTTCATAGAAAAAATGACGTCGAATTTACCATCTGATGCACAATGATGCACCTTAAAGACTGTGTTTTAGGTTAGAATGACTCCCATATCGGCAAGTTCCACATGTAAGCCAACTGGCCGACCGTTTGGTCCTAATTAGACCACGTGTCAGCACAATTATCCCCCTGGATTGCATGAACGCAGCCTATAATGTAGTGCCCAAGTAAAAACATATTGTACAATGTATATACTACTAACATATTGTGTGGTTGTTTTATGTTATAAGATTTCGCTTCACTTTGTGATGTCAGACACTGTATCAAAGTGCATTTTAGGTTTATCTAACTGCTGAATGCATCTTTCTACCTGTTTAGTCCTCATATCCACATTAATTATCATCTGATTTCTCAAAACATGTCTTGAGTGCAAATAGTAAAAGCCCTTATAATTGTCCCTAAACGTCTAATGATTATAAAGGTATTTGTTCAAAATGATTGTGAATGGTTTTCATAATATGGCCCATTCCAGGTATCTGGTACTGTGCACACTGCCTCACAGATGGTTTACAGGCGCACCTAAATGGACCAGTTGCAGCGTGAGTGCCATTAGTTACTGTGCTGTGCTTTTCCTGCTGTGACAAATATCTGCCCCAAAGACAAGTTTGTCAGCTTAGACATAAAACACCAAATAAAGAACAGGTCAGTGAAATGTGTTTGGTTGCAGTAATGGCATTTTACCAGGAGAGGTCAGTCAATGCACTACACTGCCACTCTACGCACCCTACCCTTTCTGGAGATGTGGCCTGGCGCTACAGACTCAAACCAGTCATGGCAGCACAAAAACATTTAATTCAGTTTATGACAGCTGCATAAAGGCCACGCAGAGAAATCTCTGTAAAGTGCCTTTTGTCTAAATTAGTGTTGCTTAAATCCCACAGGTACCTTTGGGCCATTGGCAAAAACGTGTGGAAAAGATGGAAGAAAAGATTCTTCGTGCTGGTTCAGGTAAGCACAGATGATACAGCCATGCTTTCACTGCATTTATTGTTTGTTTTTTTTTTGCTTCCTACAAGATACAAGTCAAACAGTGCACGGCAAAACAAAATCAAGCCTTCATAAAGTGGAATAGGTGTTTGTGTAAGCTGCAAGCCTTAGAGCACTCTGAAGCTCTCAACCTGAGGGTCTGGATCCCATGTGGTGTCACTTCCCATGCAGATGGGGATGCTGGAGATTTCTAAGACTGATATTTTGACATTTGTTTGATATAAGTGTTATATCGATGAAGGAAATTGTTTGAAATGTAGCGTTGTCTCTATCTAAACCATTTGGAGCACACCTAACGTGACATCATGCGCAGCCATACTTGACCCAGCTGCCACAGCACTCATCCTCTGCCTTTGTCAGCTCACATGTACATTTTGCAGAGATGATGAGTCAATGAATCAATTAGTCGAGTGACAGATAATTAACCGGCAACTATTTTGGTTATCATTTATGTACATTTTCAAGCAAGAATTGCCGAACATTCTCTGCTTCCACCTGCCAAAATGTGCAGACTTGCTGCTTTTCTTGCAAGAACGTATTAACGCAGATTAATCAATAATGAAAATCATTTTTAATTTGCAGCCCTATGTAGGTCTAGGTGTAAATTTACCCATGATTATTTTGGATAATAACATCTCAGGTCATTAAGAATTTGGGAGTTAGAACTGAGGCCAAGGGACCAGAATAAGTTGCGAATCCCTGATATGTTGTAGTTGTAACAGATGATAGAGGGACACACTTTCCTGTTAAGCAATTAGGATGTCTAACCAAAGTATTCCATAAGCAGCATTGAAGTTCTCGAGAACTACAGTAGAAATGAATCCATGACTGTACGGTTTTTGTATCCTGATCTATAAAAACTGGAGAAGGTGCATCGCTGATGGACTGGTTAAAGGGACAAATTCATATTCGTAGCGCCATTAATTACAAACTTGGAGAAAGCTCCCTAACAACTATACGAACGTGTTTTCTCGATCTTTGCTCTCTGGCACACTTTCGGTATTCGGACTCAACTGGATGTACGGTGAGCTGCAAAATCTGATCACACCCGACAGAGAACCCTGAGCAGCCTTCAACATCAGCTCTGCGTTTATGGCTATAATATTTTCCCTGGCCACATGATGTGTGTGCAGCGAGAAAGAGAGATGCAGCCAAGCTGTCTTCCCTTGGCTGTCAGAGGAATGATGGAGAGGCCGAGCAGGCTTTTATCAGGAGATGGGGTGGCGGGGGTGTGCGCGGCGGTAGCGGCCATTTCCTGGTGTTCCTCTTCATTGGGAGGTGGGTAGCAGGCGAGGGGGGGTGGGGGGGGTATGTCAGAGGATATGTCTTAGAGCTACAAGTTGACAGCGGATTGACAAAGTCGAGTGAACACTAGCTTGCCTAACACTCGCAGCTAGAAAAGCCTGAGCCCCGCCAACTTGAAGCCTCTCAATTGCTCCCAGCTAAATATATTGCAAGTGACAAACACTGGTCAATAGACTGCGCACTCGTGTGTGTGTGTGTGTGTGTGTGTGTGTGTGTGTTTGTTTTATGTCTGTCTGTGGATGTGCATGGATGTTGGTCTTGAGTAGCACAGACACTCTCTGGTTATTGCTGTGTGTTTGAGTGCACATGTACTTTTTGTTGCTGTTTTAGAGATGTTGCATTTTTTTTTTTTTTTTTTCCTTTTCCCTGCTCACTGTCGGTTTTGCTCATGCACAGTCTTGGAAGTAAATACTGGCCGTTGCCATTTTGTTACCCATGTCTGTCTTAACCACTACACACTTTGATTTGAATATATTTCCCTAAAATGTGTCAAAAATATTCATTAAGCTTGGCTCATTCTTTTGGCCAAAAAAGACTGTTATGTCGTCATATTAAAACGTCCAAATTTTAAATATTCCGGTCTTACAGATGGAATTTTAAGAGAGCAGCTGCAGGTTCATATTTGAATACAGCCCTCACGTTGGTCACTGTGCCGAAGAAGGTATCGATTCGCTGCCAGTATGGACAGGCGGAATGGTTACAGCGACCAATAACTCTTTTACTATAAATATGGCTTCCGAATGTTGTTTTAAGACAGACTTGGAAAAAATGTGAACCCACCCTTTACACACAGCTTAGTATCACGGAGTGGGGCTCTGATTAAGGCCTGTATCCACACTGGTTTGTGCTTTGAGCTACAATGTGTTTTGGTCCTAACTGTAGGAAACGTTTCCAAAGAGATGCAATAGTGTTAACCATCTAAGCACATCCAGTAATTTTTGTTTTTAAGATGAACACCAAATAATGAGGTGATATTTATGGTAGGGTCCCATTTGGCAGAGAAGGTGACCACACACAAAGTTCCCCTGTGCTAACATTTCAGTCACACTTCAGGCCGTACACTTACATATAAAACCAATCAACAATTAGCAAATTAAAACTGGGCCCTGTTTTTTTTATCTGCCAATTCAAGCATGTCCACCACCAAGAGGATGCTGCATAAGGGGGCCATGAATAAATAATCAGTTTGTTGTGTGTTGTACTTGTAACCACATAGTGCGATGCTACAGATGTCCCTTGTTACAACTGACGTGATTACCTATGGAAGTTTTTATTGGACTTTATTAGTTGTAACCCACAGACAATCCACAAATGTATACCATGACCCATAAATATTTCACTATGCACAAACATGTATTTTTTAAAAAATGTGTGTTGTATAGTCATATCCACAAAAATACAGAGCGATTAGCAAACATGCATAACTTACTGTGTGAAAATGTATTTTAATTTCACATAATGATTTGAAATTAAATATAGGTTTTAATGTAAATAGTTTCACCACAAGAAATTCATGTAAAGTGATATTTAGGCGTTTGTGCACACATTTTTACATGTGAAACAGGTTTTTGCACATTTGTAGATTGCTTCCCGACAACGTGTGGGCCATGGAAAATTCGTGACTTCCCTCCTATTTATTTGTGGAATTTTGTCCAATTCATACCGCAGCAGATCTGTTAAAAGGAATCCGCAATGTGAGGCGCAGATACTGGCGACACCAGCAAGTGGCGTGACTCCCTCAAATGAGCTGACGGGAGTACAGTCTGTACTGGGAGAAGAGTCATCTGTAGACCCGGCCCTACTCTGCCTCTGAACGGTTACGCCGTTCCAGGCGTCTGCCTGGCTAATGCTAGCCTAGCTATGATTCTAACCATAGTTTTCAATGGAAAAAGGCTCACTGGGTACATACATTATTTCAGATTAGGTCATTATTACTGTAAACGTATGAAATTCCCACTGTCAAGCCAAAGCGGCCTAAAATATGTGCTGGTAAAACCATTTGATTCATAGATCTCCAGAAATAACGTTACAGTTATTCGACAGACTGGTGAATTTAAGGTTCAGAAGATAGACTGGCACTTGGCGCACAGTGTAGACACACGTGGCGTCGCTATCCTGTCTGGTTCGTGGAGCCAAGCATTGTCCGGTAAAAAAGCAATTAGCAACATGCAAAGTGCATGTAATAACATTAAACCTTTGATAAAAAGGTGTGACATGAGTTTGACATCATCTGTAATGAATCTTTGAAATTAGTAGGAGAAATATTTACTATTTAATGCCATCCAACCCCTTTTCCATGAGTGGGTTAGGGGTTAGGTTGAATAGTTGAATTTCGCACCTCCCCCATGTGCCATGTGTGGCCATGTGTTAGGCTACATCTTTTGTTTTGTTAATGGCCCTCCTGCTGCTGCTGTCTGGTGAAACTAGGAAGCTAAAAGCTTAAATACCTCCCCCAGAAACTCAAGGCAAGATAAATCACAGAAACCATAACCTCACTGAAGATCGCTGCCTGATATTCACCCAACTAATCAAGGCAGACAATATATATATTCAAGACATTTATTGGGCTTGTAATTCAACACATTTGACCTAATCATCCTTAACACAGCTAACACGATTGGCTTGTGCACAATCGGAGGGTTTGGCGGTTCGATCTCGTCTTCCCCCAGCCCACATGTCGAAGTGTCCTTGAGCAAGATACTGAACCCCAAATTGCTCGGTGTGTGAATGATTAGTTTGTAGGCTACTGAGGGGCAGTTAGCGCCTGCTCTCAGTGTATGAATGTGTGTGAAGCACGCTGAGTAATCGGAAGACTAGAAAGGCATAAACAAGTACAGTCCATTTACCATTCACACAAATGCAGACATTGGCTGGTTGTAGTCCTGTCAGAGCTGGGGGCTGAGGCTGTGTCCACACTACTACGTTTTCGTCAATGAACAGCGTTTTAAAACTAAAACGATCTCCGTCCGGACGAGAGTTTCAGCCCCGTTTCCGAAATAATCTCCGTCCATACTACCACGCCTCGAAAAACGCATATCACGTGACTAGTCCCGTACACTGGGCCGGCGTGCCGGTGTAAACAGGAAGCAGGACAAAAACAATGAGGCGGAAAAGCGTGACCGCTCTTCACAAAATCCTCCCGGACAATGTTGGTTTTTATTGTATGTTCAACGTCCTTTTGTGTCTTTCTAAATATAGACAATATGCCATCCACTCGTCAATGTACGAACTCAAATGCTCCACAACGTCAGACTCCGACTTCACATTTGACAATGATGCTTAAAGCCTACATAACGTTAAATATTGACGCATCAAAACGAATCCATAACTGTGAACAATGTCCGTGAAACAGGACCTGTAGTCACACAACGCTTGTGCGTTCAAAGACTGTTTCCTTTTCTGTTGATCTAGTCTGTGGATCAGCATTGTCCCTTAACTTCCCCGTGTGTTTGGTAGAAGGTCACGATCCTTCGCTTCGGGCTCTGTAACTCTGACGTTTTGATGCCCCTTCCTCATCTGGACGTTCAAACGTTTTCTCGCCATTCCCCGGGATCTACGACGTCAACGATAAATGATCCCACCGGCCACTGGTTCTTCACGTAGGGCCGATAACGCCGGTGAATTTGGGAATTGTCTCGAGTAGTATTCGCAGTAGTAGCATTATGAAATGCAGAATTTAACCGCACAACAGCTGCTAGCATAGGCAGCAAGGTCAGCAACGCCTGTCATTTGTTATCCATGTTGAATTAGCCATGCCAAAGATACTCGATATCCTGTCTCTGGCCATGCTTGGTGTTTGTTTTCTTCTGGAAAAGGGACACATGATAGGGGCATGACGAAGGGGGAAGGACACTTCGTGACTGACAAGACCCAAGACTGCCAAGATCAAGAAGCGAGCTTTGGTGGCCGCGCCATCGTTTCCAAAAGCCTCCGTTTTGTGAGCGACCCGGACTTTTTCAAACAAAAAGCGGGGCCAGCAGCGTTTCCAAACTTTAGGGGCTCTAAAACGTGAAACATTATAACTCTCAAGTGCAAACCGCTCCAATGCCACTGTGATCGGGGGAATCTCTATTACGTCAACTGGGAATTCCCATTGCCACGAGTATGGCATTTGTTTTTTCAGTTTCGTATAGCAGTTTATTAGCGGTTTACAAAATGCTTGCTTTTAGCATAAATACAGATTGTCTCTTCTTGCCGTTCATCCGGTTCCACAGCGGAGAAACAGCTGAATAAATGTCAGGAAAATACTTACTCAAGGCCAGCTCGAACAAAGAAAAAGCTTACATTTACTGCAAACATAACAAGACACACGAATTTCTCATGTTTTGGCGACCGTTTTCAGTGACATTGCTGCACACTTCAGTGACACCACTGAAACTTTGTTCCTGCAGTCGCTTCACTTCTCGTGGAGTCATCAAGCAGAAATATGGACAGTGCCACCCCGCCGTTGCAACCCACATTGCGATCCTAAAATCCTGCAAACAGGATTCAAGCACTCTGCCGCCCCCTAGTGTCCACAGTTATCAAGTGCAGCCCACACTGAACTCCCTCTTTTACCGCCGCAACGTCACAGCGTTAACGCGTCACTGGAAACGGGTAACATCAGTATATCACTGCAGCACAGGGCGAGCAAAGGGCAAGAGCAGGATTATGAGACTGGGTGCAGCTACTTGGAAAGTAAACGCCCATTTAAGCCCTTTTTCAAAGGAAGCCCAAAAAGGAAAAAAAGGCAAATAAATCATGCTGTTGGAATGTTTCGTTGTCTAATATATATTTTCAAATTCAATTATGGCATTGGTAGTTCTTGATAGCCTTGTATATATACAGTATAAAGTGTCATTCCTGACGCTTGTGACAAACATTTATTTAAAGGCTAAGTGGGGTTGAAACATAGGTACAGTTAATTCATTTAATGGAGCTGTTTGCGTTGTCTACATACAGAACAAGTATGCAGCAAAGCTGCAGTAAACAGAACTGAAGCTTCCATGCAAGAAGACTGACTCTATCATATACTTCAATGTACATCATGTTAGTAGAAATATTCCTAGATTTAAAATGCTCCTATCAGTGTTTATGAGATTAAATGAACCCTCGTTAGTACAACCAACATTTTGGACTGAATTAGGGAATATGACACTTTCTAGCTACACTGTTCCCCACTGTTCATCCTTTGCCTCCCTCTTCTCATTCCTCCCCCTCTCTTTGTCCATTTCTCTCTCTTTGCTTCCTCCACATCAACTTGTGCCACATTTTCTCATCCTCCTCTTTCTCTTCTCCCTGTTATTTATGACTTGCCTGTCATCTCTTCCTCCTCCTCCGCTCTTCGTGCTTCCTCTCTGTCCTTAAATCACCTCCTCCTCCTCCTCCTCCTCCTCCTCCTCCATCAGTTCATAATCAGTACAGTGGTTGTCGCCTGAGTCGCCCCTCCTCAGAGCATCCAGGCAGATTACAGATCAGCTAAACCTCGCATGTTCATGGTGGACCGAATTTAATTGCACATATGTCCACGTCTGTCTTTCAATTCACTTCAATTTGCTTAAATTTTATGTACTTCAATTGAGTTCAATTCAATCCAGTGCACTTTAGTTCAATTCACGGCCATTCAAATGATTTTAATTCACTTAAAATTCAGCTCAGTTCCCTTCACTTTATATCTGATGAATTCATTCCAATTCGGGTCAGTGGACTTGAATTGAGTTCACTTTATTTGAGATCACTTCATTTCAGCTCAGTTCATTTCAATTGAATTCATTTCATTTTAGTTCAGGTCACTGAATTTTAATTTACTTCCGTTCGATTCAGTTTGAGTGGACCAATTTCAGAAAAACTTTGGCTCACTTCAGTTCACTTTGATTCAATTCAATTTAAGTCCATTTCAGTCAGATCAAATATTTGTAATCCAGTTCTATTTATTTACTTTAATGTCAGAAATAATATTAACCAATATCCAAAAAAAGAATTCCAAAAGGTAGCAGTATACATTCCAACCATACTGACTGCATGTTCTGTGGGATATGTATCTATCTCTATATATATTTGGTGCTTCTTAAAACCTCTGAGCCCATGTGGGGGTTTGGATATAATGCTTTTCCTTTTGGCTTCTGAAGTTTGTTTGTGAACACACATGCCACATCCAGCAAATCATCTCCAGTATTCATGTCCATGTGTTTCCTGTAATGAGTGTAGCTCTTCCCTCGCTCTTCTTTCCTTGTTCTTCATCACTGTCTCTTCCTCTCCCTCTCTTCCCCGCTGACTGACAGTTGAGAGAGAGAGAGAGAGAGAGAGAGAAAGAGAGGGAGCGAGGGGAAGCTGGTGTTTTGGGGTATGGAGGTTGGGGGTTGGGGTTTGG
>CM022473.1:2797140-2811130 GCA_011952105.1 Coreoperca whiteheadi | reverse complement strand
GGGGGGGGGGCGGCGGGGGGGGGGGGGGGGGGGGGGGGGGGGGGGGGGGGGGGGGGGGTGGAGATGGGAGGGGGGGGGGGAGGAGGAGAGGGAGAGGGGGGGGTGGGGGGGGTAGTTTAGACTCTGATTTGCCTTTGTGGTGTCCTGGAGGCCAGGGAGCTGCTGGAGAGTCGGTCCGGTTCCCTCCATCCTTTACTTGCCCTCAGGTCTCATCAGTGTTGTCGTGGGGAATCTCATTTGTCACACACTCACACACACACACACACACACACACACACACACACACACACACACACACACACACACACACACACACACACACACACTCACACACAGACACACACAGAATGCAGCTGCAGCTGGAGTGAGAGCTGCCACTTGCAGCGGCAGAGGTGACAACAGCAGCGGATTGGCCAGGCCTGGTGATTTGTGACGACAGGCTGGCATGACTGGCAGCTACAGTAGCAGCAGGCCAGCTACAGCTAGCAACAGAGTGTCACTACACTTCCTGGTACCAACACAGGGAGCAGTGACATAACCGCGGCCACTAACCTGAACCAGAGTTACACTGATACAGTATGTGGGCCAGTACTGGCCTTTTATTGACGGGACTGAAAATGAAGAGCCGGCTTTTAGCTTCTCGCCCTGGTTACATTACACCACGCAACATGAGAGTTTTGGATGCAACAAGCTACTCGCAATGCTAGCCCTGAGGGTGACACTAAGGAAAGCCCACGGGGTAAATCGAACCAAAAGTCCATCCTCTGGGAGCATGAATGTGTGCAGCGAATAAAATACGGGATCTCGTGGTTGAAGTTCACGCGTTGATCCGAGAGAGTTCGTCCTCTGGGGATAATACCTCTGGGGGTTGGTGTTTGGAAAGCAGTGTTGCTGTGAGACGGGTCAGAGAGTGTCTGAACAGGGGGCAGTTAGTCTCAGCACCAATAGAGGACTCTTTCCTGGGCTCAGCGCTTGGGTTTGGTGGGCTTTGGAATGGAGGGTGTCTATAGGGGGCTGGACTTAAGGTGATAATAAAAATTGGAGCACTCTCTTTTGAATATTAATGATCTGCCTGATTCCGCTCTACATGCATTTGTTGGTGTTTTTCTGTGCACGAGTAAAATGTCTGTAGAATTCTGCATGTAAAGATTCAACTGGCTTAGCTGTGACAACATTTATTTGGGTGTGGTCTGAAAGGGGGGGATTTCTGTCTGACAGTGAATGCATTGAGAGTGGAGGGGTCCATGCCAGTGATTGCATAGTCTGTGTGTGTGTGTGTGTGTGTGTGTGTGTCTCCTATACTGTGTGTCTTGCAAATGTCTGTTTAAAATCTTTGTTTTCTGCTTGGCTGATGCTTCTCAGTTCAAAGGGCTTATGTAGGGTTAGTCCTCTTTTAGTTAAAAACTGGAGTGCCCAAACACTATCTACCTACACATCAGCATTGTCATTGTGAGCATGTTAGCATGCCGATGTTAGCATGGCTGTAGTCTTGATCAGTCAAATGTGCGTGAGGAACAAAGCCTGGGCTGAATAATGTCAACAAAACAGGAGAATGGGGTGCGCTGAAAATCAGGGCTGCTTCATTGTGGTTAAGATAAAACGATAAAGAGCCTTGATAAACATTGCGACATGAGGAAAAAACAAGACCTAAGTAGTAACTAACTGGTGTTACCCCCCTACAGCCCCTCAAGTTGATGCCCAATTCTTCCAAAATTCAGTAACAACGTCCATAGACATCTCCAGCCCAACACCCTGTCGCACCTATACACAATGATACCCCCGCCCCCAACAATTACTACAAACACAGGAACATATTTAATATTCCTCACACTCCAAGCAGCACAGCTACATATATTTTCATATTTCTCACAGGTAGATTTCACTTTTAAATAATGAAATAAGCAACCTCTAATGTACCTGCCTAGATACAGAGCCCACGTTGACGCCGATGTTGAATGCATTCACAGTTTCCCTTAGACTTACAAATGTCACATGAATTATGCACGTGATAAACCTGGAAGAAGGAATGCGAAACAGTTTCTTAACAGCAAGTGTTTAGCAATAACCCAGAGTGTGGGGATAAGAGGATCGAAAAAGCACCCTGTTGCAAGTGTAACACAGATGTTGTGGGGGGGAGGGGGCGTTGGCTGCTTTTGACCTAGTGAAGTCTTCATCGCTAATTGTTTAAAGATGCAATATATAAACTAGATGCGCTGCAAAGAATTAATTGACACTGCACTGCTTAATTTCTGTCTGCTATTCATTATTATCTTCTAATATAAATTTAATTAGACTCTCTGTTATGTTCTATGCGTGTAGCATGAAGGGACTACACACTCGGTTCATTGCACAGCCTTGTGTCGTAAAGTGATATATAAATGTCCCTGTACCTCGTAATATGGTTACCCTGGGTTATGTAGGAGAAGTTTTTTTTTTTGTCCCGTGGTGCGTTTGTACGCGGTCATATATGTAGGAAAAGCACTTTTTCGGTTGGTGAAGTGTACAGAAAGGGTCAGATGATGAAGTAAATGGGAATACAATGGCAGCGGTTACCATCCTCAACATGCTGGGAAGAATATGTAGGAACAAGTGTGAATTGTAATGTCATTTTATGTCATTGAACTATTTCCAGACAGCTTAAATAAACTTAGTCATGCTAAAGATCCGGGGTGTTTCCTAGTCAAATAGGGTTGCTGTTTGGCTCTTTGGAATCTGATTCCATGCTTCATGTTTTTGGCCCTGCCATGTTGTGTCTGCCTCCTGGAGGGACGTTGGAAAGCCTTGACACAGATTTGGGAAATCATCAATTTGTCTTCTCTATGATCATGGAAAATATTATTCATCGTATACTGTTTTCATTGAAGATGTCCATTTTTAGTACTTTGATATTCATCTCTTTAAAACATTCGATGTTTTATTTTGAAGGGAGGTACCGATGCGCCACCGTGCATGCTGTCTGTTGCCGCAGCTCCGTCTCGTCGTCTTACTTTTCTACCTTTTAGCTTTCCTTTTTCTGTGCAATATCCTCCGTCCCATTACATATTGTTAATAAGCTACACGTAAATTGACAGCTCATGCACTATTACTTTATACTGTAATATTAACCTAAACCGGTTAATCCACTTTGTACACTTATTTAATTTGAAATTTATACTTATACCCACTTTGTAGTTTCTTGTATTATAGTGTATTATATTATCTGCTTTTTGCTTAGTACTTCCATTCTTGTGTGCACTGACGTGATAGTGAGCTGCTGTTACAAAGAGTTTCCCCTCGGGGATTAATACAGTGAGTCTGATTCTGATTCTGATTCCGATATTGTAATGAGAACGCGTACAATGACAAAATGTCTTTGAGCGGTTGTAGATTCACGTTTATTGTAGCTGAGGCTTAGCGAGGCGTTTGATTATTGAAACACATTTTGGATAACGTTTCCCTCTGATGGACAGCGACGTGTCCATGCCATAACGTGGTCACTTTTTTGAATCCCGTTTGAGAATGAGTGTTTTTGTCATTGCTTATACCGCTGTCTTCTGATCCTGATCTTATTCGTCATGTTGTATTGTTTCGTTTATGTTTGCGTGTTTTTCTGTTTAATGGATGCAATATAGAAGATGCTCGCTAGTGAGAAAGGAACGGGTGGTGTGGTTAACACCTGACTTAGCACCGTGTGAATGCACCGAGCCAGCTGGGTTGACATTCCCTCTCTCTGTGATTGGTGCAGGTGAGTCAGTACACCTTCGCCATGTGCAGCTACAGAGAGAAGAAGGCCGAGCCTGTGGAGCTCCTCCAGTTGGATGGCTACACTGTGGACTACACTGACCCCCAGCCAGGTAACAGCAACCGTACGACACAGCTGTGCAGTGCATGACAACAAGAAATGCAGTGGTAGGCCAAGTGTCACTCACTGAATACAAAATAGTAATCTGATTAAGGCTCATAAATGCTGTAAGCATTAAACAGGCGAACAGTCATTCCCGTGCTGCTTCACTCAAAGAGATCACTACTTTCTAATCACAAAGTCGTCATGACAACACCTGTATACTATGTGATCAGCTTTACTCACATTCAGTGCAAGTGATCATAGTCCCTATCCACAGTAAAACACAAAGCCATGTGTTTTCTGAATCGGACAGGAGGCCAAAACGGAGAAAGATGCACTTTCAGATACAGTGCGAACATGATGGGGTTTTTTTTTTTGGATTCTTGATTGAATTGAAGTGAGCTCGGCCTACAGTAAGAGCCTCCCGCTCTAAATCTCAGCAGTGCACAGTCTGAAAGTGATCCATCACCAAGGACGTGATTAAAAATGTCCACATTTAGAATCAAACAGACTTCTTTTATAACCCGACAAATTGCCTTTCCATGCCTCATTATGTATAATTCCTGTAATCCTGTTTTTCTTGTCTTGAGTTTTTAGGAGAGGTCTTTGCATACGTGAGTATATGCAGGAGCAAGTGACTGAAATACAGTTCGATACGGCTTGTGACTGTAACTCATGACTTCCTGTGGCCCATAATAAAAATAAACTGTACAATGAATTTATGTGGAATGATGAGGACTAGACATTTCTAAAGGATTTGCTGACATGTCAGGTGTTGTTTAATGTCTCATGTACCTATTCAAACAGGGATGCGTGATCCTGTTCACACAGAAACGAAGAGCTTCCTCTGTCCCGCCTTTAGGTCTAGACGGCGGTCGGACGTTCTTCAACGCTGTGAAAGAGGGCGACACTGTGATCTTTGCCAGTGATGATGAGCAGGACCGGATCCTCTGGGTCCAAGCCATGTACCGAGCTACCGGCCAGTCACACAAGCCGGTTCCACCCACCCAGGTCCAGAAACTCAACTCGAGGGGGGGCACAGCGCCACAGCTCGACGCACCCATATCTCAGTTCTGTGAGTGTTCAACTCTCAGATCCTTACTATGGCTTTTACTTCTCACATCACCTCAACGCTTCGCCCCAAACAGGATGCAACCATCGCATTGTCTATACGTTTTTTAATTTACTGACTTGGTGATGTGGCATCCTAGTTTAGCTGGTCTACTCACATCTTTTAGGCAATAATATTTGAGGCGTCATTTATTTAACTGTGACGTTTTCAACTGTTTATTCCGAAGGCCCCTGTCATGCCAGAAATTGGCAACATAAGCAGCCTTAAACTGACATTGCTTGATTAATAAACGCATAGTGGGAAAATGGGATACTCTTGTCTAGGATACTCAGCAACATTTAATGTTTTTACATGGAGATTATTCTTATTGTTGCCTTGGAAGCTCACTTATAGTCTTCATTCATATTGTCAAGTATATATATATATATATATATATATATATATATAATGAACAAAAGGTAGCATAAAAAGCAGGTTAGGCCCTTCTTTTTATCACTCGCAGCTTCCGTTCTCCCTTCTTGTGCTCAATGTCTCACTCTGTCTCCTACTGTTCAGTTGTCCTCACAGCATTTTTGACATATCGGCCCATGATGTCCTCAGTTTGTCTTCTTCCTGGCCATGTACTACATGTGGTCAACTGTTACTCTTATTCCTTCTCTGTTTGCTGCTTCGCTCGTTGTTGTAGAACTGCTGTAGTGTTAAAGTGCTGGTGGCTTTGCAGTGTTTCTTTATGTTTCTCTGTTTGTTCCTTCTTCCTTTTCTTCTTCTTCTTCTTCTTCTTCTAAAACCTGACCCTGCTTTCTTGTAGCTGGATTAAAGGGTAAGTGCTTTCCTTCCCTTTTCTTTCACTTTCCTCCTTTTGTTGTCCGACGCTCTTGCTCCTTTAACAACTTCCTGTTGGTTATTTCTGTTGGAGGACAGAAATACAAGACACACTAACGTCTTTGTAATTTAACACGCATGCAGAAACGATTTGCTTTGGCTGTGCTTCTGTCTGCGTATTTGCCATCTGTACAGCGGGGGACTGAGTAGATTCATGTGTCGTGGATCAGCCTACAGACGCGCTGCATTGTGGGTCAGGGTTAAGTTTCACATATGTTGTTGTTTTCTTGAGGACTTCATGTTTGTGTTTGCCTCATTTAGGATGAGACTGTACCATCTTGCAGAAGTGGTGCATTTTCATTCATGGGGAAGGTGCTTTTTGATAATATACTAAATCCAATTTGGAGAAAGAAGCCTTTCACGTTGGACCACTTTAAAAATGTTTGCTTCATTGTTTTGAAATTGCTTTCTCTGCAAATTATTCTAATATATTTGTTTTTAGCAAGTGAAATGTTCTTGTAAACCGAGAAGAGTTGGGTCCAGCGTAAATGGATGGAAGTTACTACGTGTTGTCTAGCAAAGGTCCTTTGGCTCACAAATGAATTGTACAAAAGAACGAGGATTAGGAAAAGAATATCTTGGAAGGAAAACGTTCGCAGCAGCAGTTACAGTCAGACCGTTTGCTTGGTATGGGCGGGGGGAACAGAAGAACTTGTTCAGATCTAAAGAAGGTGCACAGCGATTTTTGTGAAATGGGATTGTGCATAGTTGGGCTTGCTCCTTGGTGGATGTCGAAAGACAGAAACGGTCAACGTTTCGAACACTGGACATCTACTATAACACTACCATGGTCGTATTTACTTGTACGTCAGTCAGGACTGGAGTGAATGTATCCATGTTTCATGTTAGGCAGACATCATCCTGTGACATGTAAACATCATCTCATTATCAAATTGCTTCCTTTATTTAGTAAGACACCGTAAAAAAAACAACTATTTTTATTTTAAAAAAATACCAAGAAAGGGTTTCACGAAAGTCAACAGACTGTAGCTGCAGAATGCAAAATGCCCAATGCAGCATAACTGACCCAGAGAGAAATGGGTGCACACCAGTACACCCAGTACATGACAGAATAACTGCTTCCTGCGTGCGTTTGTGTAAGTGAATTTCCTGAGCGAGTTGTGTTTGACACATAACCACTGGTGTCCTACTGTGTCCCAGCAGCTGGTAATTACCAAGTTAAAAGTGCCAGCCCATGAATAATACAGTGTGGTTGCTGCACAATTAATTCGGGCAGCAATCAGTCAATGTTACCAAATAGCTACTTGTCAGTTCGCACCTGGATCAGCGCAATGAATAATATAAGATCATGTCACCCCCTGACCCAAATTAAAGCAGATTAACATAAAACATTGACAGACAGAACTAAGTTGAGTTTTGTTTTTAGCTGTTTATTTATCGTCACAGTTTACTCTTTTCCTTGTTATGATGACTGACGGTTTAATTAGTTTTGACATGTTTCAGTGCCATAAAACAAGATTCTAATTATACTGTATACTTGAGGGGCATTCGAAAGTTTTAGAGGCTTGTTTTTCTGTCCAATATAGTTTTCAAAATCGTTTATCTCTCAGTATCTTTCTTCTTTTTACTGGCAAACATGCGCATGGTCTGATGTGAATGATAATTCTATCAAGGGAAGGATGTCCTGGTTCTCCTACAATTAATAAACAATTGTACAACTCTATCTGCAAAACACGGCTTACAGATTTTATTAGATTTCCCACGCCGTGCTTCTGGAAAGTAAAGCACGATTATGTTTAGACAACTCAAAGTGCCTGGTCAGGGTTAGAGGAAGATGCTAGTCTTGGTTCAACACTGAGAAAAGCAACGTCTCGCTTGAAGCTCAGCCATCCAGCCCTACCTCTGGACTATGACTTTCTCCTACAGTAAAATACACTTGGAACGCCAAACTTACTGCATTTAAACAAAACGTTGCAGGGGAATGTAATAAACCTGTATTCCCTTAAACATATTAGCCAATACAAATTAGTCTCATATGACAGCAATTAGAGGGGGACAAGGTTGAAAATCCTCATATAAGTCATAGGTTCGCTGTCCAGATTCCCAATGCTTTTTTACCAAAGGCTTTTCAATGAATGCAGAGAATCACTGTAGGTCAAAGGATAGCAACTGTGAATGCTGATGCTGTCCGTGCTATTTATCGTAATTGGGTGTTTGGTGATGCGTGTTGGGTGTGTTCAGATGTGGTCACAAGTGTGTTGATTCATAGAGATGATCTACCACTTGCTGGGACAGAACAGAGCGGGGCTAACGTCTGGGTTGGTGTGCAGAAGGACTGCTTGTTAACCCCGCTTCCAACAGTATGACCAGCGGTAACACAGCTGCTGTTTCTTTCAACGTCCCGTTACGTTCTTCACCAGGCTGGTTATGAAATGACATCTCATGTATTGATAGAAGTGTAGTACATTAGGCTTTTGGTTATAGTTTAATCGAGAGTTAATGGCGAATTGAACTGTTATCGGGTCAACGTAGTACTCAAAAGAACTGCTTTGTTTTAGGTGATGACATTATCTAACGATTCTTATGAGCCTAAGGGTCAACACACACCGACAGTGTATGATGCATGTTAAAACCCCTGCAGCCATTGTCTTCTTTGTGAGCTTGTGCACCTGCAGCCTCAACTCCTCGGGACACTCCACTACCCTGTCACCCAGCATGGACATGGGTCAACTCTTGAGAAAATGACAAACATTCGGCTACATGGCTACATCCTCTTCTGTATGATGTGGTCCGGTGTGTGCTACGGCACCAAGTGATGCGACGTGTCTTATGTGTGTTGCACTTTAGGGTTAAGATAATAGTCCTAACCTATGTATGTAATCCTTCAAGTTAATTCCAAGATACCGCCGCTCTATTTTACTCTATTTCCCTCATTTGTGACACCACGAACACATAAAGGATTTCAGTGTTTTTCAACCTTTTTTGAGCCAAGGTACATTTTTTCATTGAAAAAAAGCACAAGGGACAACACCAACCGAAAATGTTAAAAAATGAAACTCTGTAGCCTCTATTAACAATATACAATCATTCTTATCAAAGTATTTTGAATAGGAATCAAATAAACACTTGACAATGGCAAATTATTTGCACACAATAATGAAGTAGTTTAAAAAAAAAAGTTTTTTAGACCAATTTGGTGAAATTGTATAATTTCCCACGGCACACTAGTGTACCGCGGCACAGTGGTTGAGAAACGCTGCAGTATTTGACAGCAATGCGTTCGGCAGAGTCCCCCAAAATAAACACCTACTCATTCGGCTGCTCCTTCATACAACGTGGAGCATGCATTGCAGCTTAGCTCCCAGCCATTTATCAAGCAGTGCAGTCCAGCTCCCAGCTGCCCATCCATGCGGCCCAGCCTCTTTTCAGCAGCCAGCAATCTCACCCCATATTCATTAGGAAGTGTATCTTCATGATCAGGCATGCAGTGGTGTGGGGTGAGGTGGAATGGTTCAGTGTCACTAGTGACAGAAACATCTAGATGGTCAGTCCACATAAAAAGCAAGCCACGTGCTAAACAGCCCCAAATGCTTTTGACCATCAAACCCAGGACCAGCAGTATGTCTGCTGCCTCCCGGTTCCTCTCCTCTGGATCTATAAATGAAGAGCAGCTATCAATCATTGTCAGGGCCGTCCTTCCCGAGCCCAGACGGACGGGGGTGACCAGTGTCACTGCCTGTTACTGTCCAGCCCTCCCGCCTGCACTCCCGCTCACTCACATCAAACAGACCTGACAGGCCACCAGCTACAGACCAAAGGGGCACCGCAATGTCACCTTTTTAGATTTTTTGGGGGCGGGGGACTTGTTGAGGGGGAAACAATCAGCTCCCAGCATCCCGCTCTTTGTTT
Organism: Coreoperca whiteheadi; assembly: GCA_011952105.1. Taxonomy (NCBI): domain Eukaryota; kingdom Metazoa; phylum Chordata; class Actinopteri; order Centrarchiformes; family Sinipercidae; genus Coreoperca; species Coreoperca whiteheadi. Next base: position 2,801,483 of record CM022473.1, on the reverse strand, counting down.
TGTTTGTAGATTGACAGCTGGGGTGCTTTCGCTGGGCGGTGAAGGGGACGGCGGCTGACAATTCTCTTGATCGCTGTGTAGCTCGGTATAACCTTCACTCACATCTGTCCCAGGTTTGCTCGGGCGGATGGGACAGAAGTTTTATTGAATCTCTGATGAGCCGTACGGTTATTAAATAAATACCTGCACTGCAAATTGTACCCCATCTTTCTAGCAGTCATGAGAGTTAGTTATTTATATTTTGGGAAACACACTGTCTGTTGTTACAATGGGTTTCATCAAATTACCACACAGCAATTGTCATACTAAAAAAGCTGCGCTGGGGCATAGTGAGTCCTGACTGGTGTCAAAATATCTGTAGTGTGCCATGTGCACTGGACTTGAAGAGAACTTGGACACAACAGGGGCCCAAATTTGATTTTAAAATGCTATTGCTCACTTTTAAGGCTTTAAATGGCTTTGCTCCTAATACATCTCTGACTTATTGACTCGGTATGTGGCCTTCTGAGCGTTGAGATCCACGGATGGAGCCCTGCCGGTTACTCCCAGGTCACAGTTTGCGCTGATGAACTCGGACACACTCTCGAATCTCTTCTTGAAACGTTTCTCTTTGTGTAAGCTTTTGGAAATGTTTGATATGTCTTTATTGATTTTACTGTTTTTATTTGATCACATTCATTTGATTGCTCATGTTCTTTGGCCTTATTCTCACCTGCCTTGTCTGGTTTTATATCTTTTTTGTAAAGCACTTTGTAAGATTGTTAAGAAGTGCTACATAAATGAAGTTCATTGTTATTATTATTATTAACAGCAAATCAGTGCTTTTGTTGCACATTAAATGCATATTTTTGGTCTTTGCAACAGACAGCGAAGGCATGATTTTGTGCAGTAGTAGCTCAGGGACACCATAAAAAGCTTACTAGAGTGAAGCCATAGATCAATTGTAAGTTGTATTCATGCATTGTACCTGAATTTTTTTTTAGAGTTTAATCAATAGTACTATCTTAGTACTAGTAATCCTCTGAAAGTTAATATAATGCTAGTGTCCGGCAGGGGGAATAGTGGGCGGTATAAGGTTACCTTTCTATGACAAATTAAACTTCTTGTCTTCACTTAGCGTCTACTCCAAAACACTGAGTTGTGAGGCAAGAGCACTAATGTGCAACATTAACACTGCATATTGACATATTATGTAGGATTTGTTAACGTATTGTCTTGTAAATGCCAAATTAAAGAAAGTGGAAATAGAGCAGGTGCACCTGCCCCCCCCCCCTTTGTACCCCAGCAAAGCCTTACATTTTATTTAAGCCACCTATTTTCCAGACCATCAAGATTAGCGTGGGATGATATCATGGGTAACTCAGTTGTGGACCTTGGTTACTCTTGAGCTGCAGGGTTACGGTGTGCGGCTTGCAGTCAATGCAATATCCTGTTTTATAAGGCAGCGCGCTTGTCTGCAGCATAGAGAAGTGGTAGCATTAGTCTAATAAAGACAGTCCATGTAGCTGCACAGCAACTCCAAACTCTGAAGGTGCTTTGAGCCTGCTGGAAGAACAAGCTCTCACTACAGGGCCCACAGACATTTATTTGAAGATATTTACTTAGTTTGTCTTCTTTTTGAGATGTAGTCGCTACTCTTAGAGAAGCAAGATTTATTTACAGCGGTAATCCATACATCTTGAGACATTCAAACATGGTGCTTTCTGGCGATCGTGATGGCTTTATTTCTTTTTGTCATCCATTGTTATTGTTTATGCTACCAGCTGATTTCTAGTACCATTCAACTAAGAGTTACATCATTTTACACCAGAATTTTGATTGGCTGTTGCATCAACCTATAACGTGAAAGCGGAAGAATTGGGCGTGGTTAAATCTGAAACAGGTAACGCCATGAATCCTTTCTCCTTCTTCACAAACTCATCAAGGCAATTAACTCTCATGAACATGCAGCTGGCAGCAGTAAAATGTCGTGGTTGCACTGCCAGCTGTCAGTGTTTGTAATCCTCCCTCCAGGTGCCCAGAAACCATGACTTGGTCTTGGAACCGAGTCTTGCACCTTGTCTACTTCCAGTATCTACAGTGGATGTGTACTGGTTTGCACTACAAAGTGTTTCACTCACAGCTCAGCACAAAATCAATGTAGTTACACGCGGAAGTGGGAAGGAAATAGACTTGAACCTATAAAGATGTTTAGAGCGGCGCAGATTCAAATTGGCACGTGTTAGAAGAATGAATAGGCATGAACACAACATGAACATGAGCCCCAGACCTCAGAACCTGCCTTCACCCTCCAGATCAGCAGTCGGGTCCGGAACGCTGCCTGTAAAACTCTCCTGTCTAACTTTACCCTTCCTGTTGAGACAAAACTGGTAACCCTTCAAGAAGGACCCAAAATGGAGTCAGTGCTGGGCACATAACACAATACCTGTATGTGATCACTTGTTTAGATAATAGAGTGCTGTTAACTGACATTTATGAGCAGTTTTATAAAACCTGTACCCATTTTACATTTTGCTGAAGAAGCTTGAATAATTACTTTATTTAACTTAAACTTTCAGTTGGCTTTAACTTGTAATAAAAGTGTGTACAGCATTGCTTGATTGTTGGCACTTCATAAGATCATTTGCTTTAGTTCCTTTCTTCTGAGTGCCATGGCAAACGTCATTCTTGTTTTTTTCTGCCACGCTCGAACAATTGCCTTCTGTTTATGGCTTTCTTTCTTCCTGTCTGTCTCCTCATTGGACTGGTAAATGGGTGTGTACAGATGCTGATCGAGCCCAGAAGCACGGCATGGATGAGTTTATTTCAGCCAACCCCTGTAACTTTGACCACGGCTCGCTGTTTGAGCTGGTACAGCGCCTCACTCTGGACCACAGACTCAACGACTCCTACTCCTGCCTGGTAAGGAGAGGCTTTATATCATGTAACACGCACTGTGGTGCTGTCATTCCTGGTGGCGCACTTGGTTTTACACACGAAAAGAGACAGAACTATTTGAGTGAAGGATGAAAAAAGGGTGCTTGAGCGAAACCCTGCCTTCTCTGTCACCACACACACCTGACCAAACACTGTTTAAAGAGGAAGTGATTGTTGGATTGTCATTTTGGAAAGCTACAAAAATCGTTGGATCCGGGGTGGATCTACCACGGTTAGATTCAATTTAATTCAATTCAATATAGCCCAATATCACGAATCACAATTTGCCTCAAAGGGCTTTTCAACCTGTACAACATACGAAATCCTCTGTCCTTAGGCCCTCGATTCAAATGAGGACATTTTCATTGTAAACTCGTCCGAAGATTTGGAAATAAAACAATTTATTGATTTCCAATGCCGCCACATATTTCTATTCAATGCTTTATTCATTTGCCACAACAATGTAATGTTTTTGAGTTAAAATATCTTCATTTGGGGGCTTTTCCTAAAAGATATTAATATATGTGATCGTTTGCAATTTAATCTACAAATATATTTCTGCCACCCTTTAAAGTCTCCATGCCATCCTCTCGCCACCCCATGAATAATTCGCTGCTTCACTACATTGCCAGACAGGTGTGGGCGGAGGGGTTTCAGCAGCTTTTGGATGATCTGACAAGCACTTAGTTTGAAGCTGGCTGAGGACCTCAGGTCCTGTTCAAACTCGGCTTTCAAATGTACACATTTATAAAGGTCTGTACATCTGCTGTTTGTGGAGATTACACAAAGGCACAAACAGTCCAGTGGCAAAGCCTCACTTCATGTTCTCAACACACCTTATGACACGCAGTAGGGCACAGTCACTCAGGTCACACTCAGAGGCCGTCAACAACCCATATGTCCACCTAATCTACGTTGGATCTATGGTAGATATCAGCATCGTGAAGCAAGCTGCCCAGCTTGCAGTCTTGCATGGCATTTGTGTGTGTGTGTGTATTAACACCAGTTGACCTCATCAGAGGCGTCCCACAGCAGTGTTTGTGTGTGTTACCCACAGGGCTGGTTCAGTCCCGGTCAGGTGTTTGTCTTAGACGAGTACTGCGCTCGCTACGGTGTCCGAGGCTGTCATCGGCATTTATGTTACCTGAGCGATCTGCTGGAGAGGGCAGAGAACGGAGCCATGATCGACCCCACCCTGCTGCACTACAGCTTTGCCTTCTGTGCCTCCCACGTCCATGGAAACAGGTAGAAATCAAACCGCTGGCTGTGCCGATGTCCAACCCTTGGATGGCGAATTGATTGAAACTGAAAATATCGTTTTTTACTATTTATAAAAACTGAATTTGGAGAAGTGAAATCATGACAAACGAATGACAAACAGGCCTCTACATATACAGGCACACATACGATGCAATATGTGACCCCCC
>CM022473.1:2753491-2796790 GCA_011952105.1 Coreoperca whiteheadi | reverse complement strand
CCCCACCCCCCCCCCCCCACCCCTTGCTTCTTGAACCCTCTCGATTGGTTTAAAGGGCAATTTTTTCCCCCCCCCCCCCCCCCTCCGTTTTTTATACTTTTGTGTTTTACGCATCAATTTTGACTCTTTTTGCATGTCTATTGTTTTTCACGCTGCATGCTGTATACAAGCTCACTTTTCCTCTTTCTTTTGTCTTTTTTTCCCCTGTATAACCTCTTTACCTTCTTCACGTTCACAAAATGACCTTCCCTCCACCGTTCCCAAAACCCCGGATTCCACACAACCACGCAACCAAGTCAGCGTGTGTCTGAGTTGTTAAACTGGCCAGTATCAGAGGCCGAACTCGAACGAGCGCTGTTCCCCTCCGCCCCCGGGCTCCCTCCCCAAACTGTTAAGAGAGAACTCAAAATCATTGAGTTCATGAAGAAAAAGCCAATTTTCTCAGGAATTAGAAGGTAAGTCAACTCATAGTCTGTGTGGTACAGTCTAACTAAGGGGCGACTCCAAAACGTTTTAGCCATCGTTCCTATTGGTAACTCACCGAAATCATTGCTAATCACAGTTTGCTAATCACATACGTGGTCAGACAGTCAGGTTTCGAAACAAATCAGGTGTGTGCTGACCAGAGCCCAATAATTAAACCCTAAAGCACTCCGGAGTGCGGAGTCAGCCCAAGTTGCTTTACACAAACCGGAAGGAGAAGCACTGTTACTAGTGTCTGGTTCGCACGTAGTTTAGACTTTGGTAACTTTCAGCACCGGAGCTGAGCGCGTCGGAGCAGCAAACAGAAGCAAGGGTTAGGAGACGGCGTCACTCTGCCGTCACGCTTCTCTGTTTCCATTAAGTTAGGTTCGCAGCGTGGTCATTTTAGGACAAGCTTATGTTTGTAAAAGTTGTAGCCTGCAAGACTTTCCCCCCCTCATTTTGCTCTGTGTAAAAGGATGCAGAGAAAAAAGGCCAATGTTTTAAACGACAACATGACGTTGAAGTCGGGGGCTTCTCGACTGAAGATCGGAACAGCATTTAGGGGGCAGCCCTAAAATATACCTTGCACACTGACTTAGAATAATGGTTAGAATTGTTGGAACTAACACTGCCAAAGTGTATGAAACTAAATTGGGTACAGTAGCATATCTTAAACTTGGTTTTAGAGAAGCAGTTTTCAGTCAGAGTTCAAATGGTGTAATTTCCTGGGGGTTCTGTGGTAAGTGACACAGGAGTCATCTGGCCTCTATTCCAGTACGCACCCTGTTATCTAAGTTGCGGTATTTACCTCTTGTCTAATCTGCTGTGATGTGCTCGGACATCAAATCTGTCAACATCACACACGTCGGTCGTCTGCGGATGAAGCGTAACAAAGATAGACGAGGGCCACTCCAGCGCTGAGGGCAAAGGTCAGGGAGGGCTGTCTGTAAGTGCCCCCCCTCCACCTGCCCCCATCCCTCCAACTAACCCCGTCCTCTTTCCATCCACCCATCCATCCAGCCATCCCTCTGTCCCGCTGACAAACAGTGACGGAGGACTGAGGCCTTTTCTGATCAGCATGGACAGATGGACAGCACTTGCTCCGAGAGAAACAGAGGAAAAAAAGGAAAGCGAGGGACAAATACTGCAGGAGACAAATATGATGAGAAAAAGGCGTTTGATTGAGATCTGTGGAGAGAGAATTTTGGAATTTGGAAAAAAAGGGGGCACACGCAAGGCGCAGTTTGGTTTGAAAAGAGGTTTTCTGCTGCCAGAGGACGGATTCAGCCCAGTTTATCATTTATATTCAGAATAAATACGCAAACATGGGGATTCACGCCTGAATGTAGCTTTATCTTTTCCTAAAGTCCAAAAATAATGAGCCCTACATATCTACACATCCACATCCACACACATCAGACGGGGACCTGTCCTGCCAGTCCAGCCGTCGCGCCCGGAGGTCGAGCCATGACAGGTTGACAGGTTGTCATGTGTGACGGCGGAATGTCTCCGCCGCCAACACTGCTGCGTGTTCCCCAGTACACACACCTCCAGACCCCCCCCCCCCTCCAACCCAACCCAACCGCCCTCCCATACACACACACACACACACACATACACACAAACACCCCACCCCCACCCCTGCCTCCTAATAGCCTGCTGGCCTGGAGGTGTTGGTGAACCAAGTTCGACTCAGTTGCCTGGTCGCCTGCTACACTGTCAGGATTTGACTTCTGTCCAGCTAAGTGTCACCTCCATTTAGAATGACTGTTTGTTAGGGAATGGCTTTAAAATAAACAAATCAAAAACCAGATGCTCTTTATTTGGTGTATAAGGAAGAGCAATGGAATGTAAAATTGAACTTAGGCGTCGAGCTATATTACAGCCGTACAGCTGCAGACTGTGCGTCGTAGTTTCACAGTGAGTGAAACTCAGTCCCAACAGTTCATGTGATTTTAAGACTTCTCATGTGCTGTTGGTGATTCCTGTCAAACGTTGTGTCAATCTAAAGAGCAAAATGTTCCAAACCAGTCACCAGTGAAAGTGGCAATGTCCAAGGCTGGACAAAGATGGTTATCTTAGATGCAATATTTACATTTTCTACTGATGGATAGTGTACCATCCATACACACACATGCAGGGTTGTGGAAACACGTGGCGGTGCAGTGCCTGGGAAATGTATATTTTATGACAGATTTGTTATCTGAAGTGGGCTTTGGATAGAAAATCAGCAATAAGCTACCAATAATCACAAAGTCGGTGCAGCTCAATTTAAATGTCTTATTTTTGGAAAGTAACTAACTAACTGATTTATGCCAGAAACCAAACATTAGTTTTATTTATTTATTCTATAATTCGTCAATTCATTTGACTTTTGTTTTTCTCAAAAAACTCCAAGTTGACATATTTAAATGTCTTTTTATTTGTTGACTAACAGTCCAAAGCCAAAAGAAAGTTTAATGTCATGTGAAACCAAGAGAGCCAGCAAAACCGGAACCAGACGAGATTTGGCATTTCTTCTTAGCTAAGGATTTAAATGTTTGATCAATTATCAAAATAAATGGTTCATTTTCTGTCAGTCGACTAATTGATTAACAAACTAATCCTTGCAGCTCTAGAATGACTGATTCTGGAAATGAAATTGTACAAATAATGAATACATTCTGACAATGACCAATTAAGGACAGCAGAATGCTACGTAAATACGAATTGTAGGAGATTTCTAACGCAAACATGTTGAATGGTAATCTGCAGTGTGTAAAAGGAGATGTGAAAGTGTCACTGATGGCTCATTTGCTTGTTGTCGTCATCGGAACTGTGAGGTCATGAGGCCAGGCAAACATGAGGAAGCTGCCAAGAATGAATGCGTGGTTGGAAGGGGAGGGGGGGGGGGCGAGAACCCTGCATGACTTAATTAGTGTGAAATTTTCCTCTTTCATGTTCTGTCGCACAGTGAAAGGTGAGATGGCTTTTTAACTGTGGTTTTTTTTTTTGGTTATGACAGTTCCTCTTCAGTTTTTGTGTGTCAGGCTTGTATACGATCGCTGGCCACAAAACAAAGGGGACAGCAAAACCAGCAGAAATTACTTATAAACTCAAGTTGCTGATTATCGTACAAACAATTGTCACCACTGGGACCAAAAACTGGGTCAGGATCATTGATTTTTATTTCACCAATTGAAAGAACACCAGTGCGTTATGGTGACGTTTCAGGCTACGTTCATTATTTGTAGCGTTTCCCATGTTTATTGTCCCCTACGGCCTGCTATATTTTTCAAAAATTAAAACAGGCACCTCTTGTTACCATTTTGGTAACTCCTGGAACTTTAACGCCATCCTGTTAGTACTGTGTCTAATTTAGAAACAAACAAATATGACTTTGCCTGATAAACTGCTAGTGAGGTCAAAGCAACCAGTCTACAGACTGAAAAAACTTCAACTCCTCCTCAGCAGCAGAGGCCTACAGGTGGCTGCAACACACTGACTCTGTCTGTTCAGACGCCCATGAAAACTGATGGGAGTCTGGATGAGATGATCGGGGATGCTAAGAAAACAGGTACCCCTTGAAATGTAACACAGCACTCGTGGAGAAGTGCAGCAAGTATACTACCCCCCCCAACACACACACACACACACACACACACACACACACACACACAGTCAGTTTCTCACTGTCTACTGAAATGACATGTCAAAGGGGGGAGGAGGAGTGTCATGTCTCTCATCATGCTGTCATGGCCACCGGTCCAGCACCTCTTCTGTCACATGCACTCTGCTCACACTCCACCCAGACCCAACCATGTCACAAACGATAAACACATTGGATACACACACGGACCTGCTTGTAAAGCTGTAATTACTCTGCGTGTAGCATATAATGGAATAATGCCGTGAACCTCATAGTTTGCCGTGTAGCATGTCTAAATTACATGCGTTCAAATTAAATACATTTTGCAAGATAATATTTGGCAGGCTCGTCATTCAAATAAATTTGTTTTTCCATTACTGGTGATATTGTAACGCTGGTTACTCTTCGCGTTATCTATATCTTTGTAGTTATTAAATAAAGACTAAGTTTGAGACGTGGGTAGAGAAAGAGCACGGGGACAACTGCTTCAGGAGAACGATGTCCATTTCTTTTTTCATGTCTCCCCCGACAAAAGTCACGGCCACGGAACACACACAACAACCGTGGTACATCACTTCATTATCATATCACTCCGCCCACCTTAACCATTACTACCCTTACAGGCAAAGAACACCATGTTATGTAGTTCTCTATCAATCTTAAGAAACAGAATACAATCTATACAGATATATTTACCATATTTACCATGAATCTAAAAGGCAATCTACAAAATAAATCTTCATAAAAATAAAATCTCATCTTACATTCTTCCGTCTCTTCAGATGAAATGTCCCCATTTCAAAGGTAAAGAAAATAAAGTCTCATCTTACAATCTATTTGACAGAGAATAAACAGTGTGTGAGTGTATGTGTTTGTCTGCGTGTCCAACCATGTATCCATTTTCTCAACTTGTACTTGTAATAAAGTGCGCTGCCTTCTAATTGGCGTTGATCGCTATTAATGATGAGAGGCAGCACCTCCCCGTCCGAGGCCAACCGTTCTACATTCTAAAGCTGGATTTATGCTCGCCAGAAGGGGTAAACAGGCGTACTGCCAAAGATACCTACAGCATAAGTGTCGATTTATAGCGCCGTGTCGGATTTAATCCGTCGATGGCATCACCACAACACGAGACAGATGTGGCCTATCGTCCGTGATCAGGCCACATCGTGCTTTAATTATACATTAACCGTTTCAGTTCACTTGTGAAGTCACTGGAGTGCCGGTGCACTACGCATGCACCTATGCAATTGCCGTCATATCCAGGTTACTTTTGTTTCACCTTTCTCATTACTAGAAATAGGAGACTACTTCCCTCCTGAGTCCTTCTTCAACTTCCTGAATTTTCTCTCTACTATCAACAGTCTCCACTAGCATCAGAAACTTGTAGGAGAAGATAAGCAGCCAATCACAGTTCTCGCAGTTCCCATGCAGCAATCTGCCATAGCTGCCGGTCACAAGCTTTGGATAATGATAGAAATTGCAGATGACATCATACAAGTGGCCAAAATGAGTGTTCTTAACAGAGTGGCTCACCCTTCGGGGTTCACTATGGTTGAAACAAACTAGGTCATACAAAGTGTTGTCTGACAGGGTCCTGTACCATGAAGCCGGTTTAGCTGGCTAGCCAGGTGTGTTTAAGCTTAGTTTGTGCCACTCCTGGGTTTTAGGTACTATGAAAGTAGCTTGGCTTTAATCAGTGTTTGTTGCCATGGTATCTTACGGGGCAGGTTATGTTCTGGATTCGAGGTCTCAGATTTAAGTTTGACCAATCAGCTGTGAGCGACCAAAAAAATATATGTATAGATGACGTATCTAATTCAATGGCTTCACCTTTTCTTCCAAATCCTGTGGACATCTCCGCCCAAATTGTTAGAAGAGCACTTCGTAGAGAGAGTTTTTAGGGACAAAATCACCTTGACTTTCCTGATACGTACTTGTATGAACAATACAGATTTACCGCAGAAGGAATCTGTTTTATTTGCAAACTTCTTGAGCCACACATACTGTATGCCTTACTGCCCTGACTGTACCGCAAATGGCCTGTATTGCGTTGCGTTTTTTTGCAGTGTATATACATAATTTTACATTAATGACCTATAGAATGTTTTTTTTTTACTTACGCATTAATGCAATCAGCAATCTTCCTCCAACATTCCTCTCTTGCTTTGGCGGCAGAGACAGTGTTACTGCGTGCTTGAAATACACTTTTATATTCTTCATATTTCTGAAGAATAAGCTCTTGCTCCTCCGCGGAAAAATATACAGCTCATGCTCTATCCATATCGATTGGTTGTTTAGTGCCGACGTCAGTCTTTCATGTGCACGCGCGCGTGAAGTAATCATAGCTTAAGGATCAAAGAAAGTTGATGAGCTGCGTCATGGTACCAATGAAGCCTGATTGCATCGGTTTGGTTTTGTCAACTCTAAACCAATCCTGTAACCCTGAGTTTGTTCAACTACCTTCATGGTACAGGCCCCATGTCTAAAGTGATTATACATGTCCTGAATGGCCATTCTCAAAAGCCTGCCGTGATCTCTCTGTCTGCCCTCTTGAGCACAGTTTTGAGGGGCTTAGGATGCTCGAAAGCTGCCGAAAATCGCGAAGTTCTTCTGTGACTGGGCTCGGGCATGGCCCGGGGGCTCTATAGCACCCTCCAAACAAACGCCATGGTTGGGGAAAAGTTTCTTTGATCTTCTTGAGTTTATAGGGGTTCATTGCTTGTATCATAAAGAACATATTTCAGTTTGTTTTGAGAGAGTTTGCCCCAGCGGATGTCAGCCATTTTTGATTTCCTGCATCAATTTCAAATCTTTAAACACATGTTGGAGGCCTTTAGGATGCACCAAGACTTCCACTGGTATATACTTTAATTTGAGTTCTCTTTTGGGCCTGGGGGTGGCACGTCGGTTCTTTAGAGCCCCTAATGACTTTTAGCCTTTCAGTCGGCTTGGCATAGTCTCACTCACAAAACTTGGCACATGGTACGTTTCACCTAGATGAACGACATTTGGGAGGCAGATGTATCATCTCTAGACTTAAAAAAAGCCTCTTGGAGCCATACCCTAAACCCAACAGGAAGTCAGCCATTTTGAATGTAACCTCCATTTTTTGCCATTTAAAGGCTCCGTACTTTAATGAACTTCTCCTAGAGAATTAATTGGATCGACTTCAAAGTTGGGCAGTGCAATCTAAGGACCTTTGCAATGCTAAATTGCGAAACGTTTTAGGTTCCCTCACACTGTATCGCCATGGAGATGCGGCAAAATTTGGTGCACTTTAGCGATTTTTTGATGTTGAACTGCTCCTACAGAATTAATCCGATGTAAATGGACTGTACTTGTATAGCACCTTTCCAGTCGTCCGTCTACTCAAAGCACTTTCACACTACATATCACATTCACCCATACACACACATTCATACACTGATGGCGGAGCTGACTGCCCATCAGTACAAATTAAACTAATAATTCACACACCGAAGGCGCAGCTTCAGGAGCAATTTGGGGTTCAGTATCTTGCTCAAGGATGCTTCGACACATGACCGGGGGAATCTGTGATTGAACCACCGACCTTCCGATTGGTAGACGACCCGCTCTGCCACCAAGCCCCAGCCGCCCCGATCAACTTCAAATTTGGGCAGTGTAATCTAAGTACCATAGTGATGCTAAATTGTGAACGCTTTTTACGTTTTCTAAAGCGGTATTGGCAAATGCCGGGTTCCAAAAATTTGTAACAGTGCTACCTTTTTCCACAAATAATAATAGCGCTACCTGGTTCCAAAATTAGTAACAGTACTGCCTTGTTCCTGAATTAGTAACAGAGCTTCCTTGTTTCAATATTTAAAGAACATTTAGATGCTACTTTGGACTGTTATTGTGTGATCTACACTTGATACACGGCAACACCGTGTATGGTTAGTGCGTGTCCTATAGCACCACAAAGAGGATTCAGAATTTAACTCGTTCGTGCAGTGCCTGCTGGTCTTGAAGAATCAGAGCGGTGTCAACCGACCTCCGGTCACAAGACCATGGCTATTGCTGATCCCGAGGCCGCGCATGGAGGCGAGGACCCGTTCAATGCTGCTTGCAGCTTTAATTATATATTTTTATGCCTCCTGTATGAGCACATGCTGTGTCCTTTGCCCTGAGCTGTGCATTATCTTAAATCTTGGAGAAGATGTAGAGGGTGACTTTTAGGGTAAGAATTTTGGGATGGTTAGGATTTCCTACTCAAAAGGCGTTTTCACTACCAACCTGAGTTGGATTGCCCCCTATTACATTCTATTTCTATTCCCTATTCATGTAAACTCTTTCCTCACCAGTGCATCTTTACTAGTGTTTCCCGGAAAATGAGATTGACTCTAATTTTGAAACACACGGGAGAAGTTGAGAACGATATTCAGTATTATGCATTCCTATTAGTGGTATCAATTCCAGTTTGTTATATCAGTATTCTTTTGCACTGAAACATCACTGAGGCATTTTATAGTAACCCCATATCGATTAATGGCTGACAATTGCCACAAATCATGTTAGAATATGCCCCCATATCCTGCGGGGGATTATGTATTGTGTTCTGTGGAACTTATTTAAGACTATGTCATACAGGTGCAGTTAGGTCCAATTTCTTGGTCCAAATTGAAGTTCAGGAAAAATGTTCATGTTACCAAACACTTAGTTGAACCATACCTATTTGGACTAAACTGAAAGTACCCTGAAATACCCTGCTAAATAATGCCCCAGGACTTGCACTCTGAATGGATAAACTGATGTCCTGGACCTGCACTAACCCTAACCCCATGGTGGCTGCTGAGCTCTAACTTCAGAGGCATATGAAACATTGATGTCCATAATCATTCACCGATTTTACACAACTTTTGGAAGTCTACTTAATTCCCCAGCACTAAAACACAACACCTTTTATTGCTTGTAATTGCTGTTGTCTTTCAGGCCTGACGGTATTGGCACAGTTACTGTGGAAGAGAAGGAGCGCTTTGAGGAGATCAAGGAGAGGCTACGGGTGCTTCTGGAAAACCAGATAACACACTTCAGGTAGGAACTTTGTACAACAACCATGTGCCAAACTGGACTAATGAGAGTTCAAATGAAAAATCAAATCTGTTGCTCCACAGGTACTGCTTTCCATTTGGACGGCCAGAGGGAGCGCTGAAAGCGACGCTGTCCTTGCTGGAAAGGGTAAGTCACTTTTTCAGATGCATATGTTTAATAGTTAGCTTTCCCTTGTGAAGTACACTGGCTCAGAGAAAGGTGGGTTCTGTGTCACCTTTAGTCATCTCTCTAACCACTCAATTTCATGCCAGAATTGCCTATCAGACAATAAACGTGTTGCCATTGATCCACATTTATGTTTATGACGTCTTCTACCGGTGTTGAAATTTGTCATAATGTGTCTTGTCATAGTAAGGTTTTCTGTACATTGAAAATAAAAACTCCTCTCTTTTTAGGTTCTGATGAAAGATATTGTTACTCCGGTTCCACAAGAGGAAGTCAAGTCTGTGATCCGTAAGTGTTTGGACCAGGCAGCGCTGGTCAACTACCAACGCCTGTCAGAGTACGCCAAACTAGAAGGTCAGTTACTGCTCCATCGCTGCTCCTTTTTGTTACTACTATTGCAGTTTATATACAGCATAGGTATTAATTAACAATTAATTAATTAATTAATTAATATCATATATTAATATAACAACTCTTAATTACTGAGTCAGTTGGAGTTACTGTGAGAGTTTCCTGTTACACAAGATTCAGATGTGAAAGCTTCTAAATGTTGAGGGTATTTCTGAATTCAGTGGGGCAGAGCTTGCAAAATGTGGTTATATTGTGTGGTTATTATTGGAAATCTTATAGAACATAGTAGGATAGTCAGTCAAATGTAGGAAACACGTTTTCCTCCAGGATTTTTAACCAAGGTGTGCATACATCATTGTCTTCCAACTGTCAGAATGAACAGTTGAAATTAGCCATGTTCAGGTGGGACTCAAATTATGATGTTCACAGCATTCTTCTGCATGACATTTTAGATACATTTTACATTTTCACTAAGCTTTTGGAAAAACGGCTGAGATTTTAAGTTAGGACATTTACTCCAGTTTTAACTTAGAGAAGTAAGTCCCAAAGCAGGAAACCAGAGACTAATGTACATGAAGCTAGTTACCACAACTTCGTGTTGTCAATGGGGGGGGGTTATTAGAATGAAGCAACTCTACAGAAATATAATATATTTTAATTCATTTATGATTTTCAGTTATGAATTTCAAAGTTAATTTCAAAATATTTCTTCACAGCTGCAGAAATCTTTTTTCATAATATACTTAATGACATGATAGTTGTTTTATACGGTGGCCGACAAGGACAAATGCACAGCAACTTCAGATAACACATGCAAATAAAAAAAACACCTTCACAACACAACCAAATACACAAAACGACACCTGGAGTGTTTCAAGAGGACACTAAAAAGGTTTGTGACTCATGAAGTCGGGTCGTATCGTCTGTTCATTGTTTTTTTGTTCTTTTTGTACATTTCTCCACTTTGCGCAGTCTGATCAGCAGCGCGCACTTAACTCGCGGGAGCACACAGATTCAAATAAAAAGTTTGTAAAGCATTTTTGAAAAAGAAAATTAAGGTAAATTTCAAGGAATTAGGCGAGGAGGACGGCCCTCAGGTTCGCCTTCTCCTCGCCTCGGGTGAGCGGGCTGCTGCGAGCCCCAAGACCGCTGGGGAGGGGCATGTTGCACCACGCTCTCATTCTGAGCCAGCGTGTAGGAGCTGCGGGACGTAGGCCAACCCCCGGCCGTGCCCTGGGACCTCTGACAGCGGGTGATAAACCGTTGAAAAGCCACTGCTTGCTGCTGCGCCTCCTGAAAATGCTCAACCACTGAGCCGACGGCCTCCCCAAAGAGGCCAGGAGGCGAGAGCGGGACATCGAGGACGAAGGCTTTGTCCTTCTCCTTGATGCCCGACAGGTTCAGCCATAAGTGGCGTTCTGTCACCGCCAGCAACGCCACGAAGCGGCCTCAGAGCTAGACGGCCCCAGCGCGGGTCCCACATTCGGGGCGTTCCACATTCCCGAATTCAGGTGAAGGAACTAGTGGGTGAGAGCTGAGAAAGGGCCGAAGCCGTCTCGCCCTCGTCCCCTAGATCCACCTGCGATCCCCACGAGTGCAGGCTTCGGGCCAGCCGTGGGACCCGCACCACGCAGAGTACAGAGCTGGCCACTCTCCTCGAAGAGAGCCAGCCGAGAGCAAAGCGTTCTCACGGGGGCCCAGACAGCTAACACACATATCGTGCGTGTCGCCGCTTGGGATGCACACGCTGCCCAAACTGCTTCTCACGTTTTGGCTGGAATAGTACAAAGACCCAGAGCGCTTGCTGAACATCAGAAGACTGACGACAACAGTGAAGCAGGCTCCCTTTAAAACTTCCGGTTCCGCCGGCGTGGGTCACGTGTTGACGTTGCACCAATCAAGATTGGGCTAGGGTGTACAAGAGATTCAAATGCGGTCACGCTGGAGGCGTCAGCTGATGCAGCATTGAAGCTAATGGACGTCATAGATAATCATAGATGATGACCAGGTTCATCAGTGATGACAGACAGACTGTAGCCTCTTATGAATGTTGGAGTGACGAAGTGCAGAGTTTTCCTGTGAAGCACCGAGCAGACAATAAGGCTCCTTGATTTAACGTGCCCAGCTCGTACAGCAGCATCTTGTGGCCACTGTCGTCAAAGCAGCTTCATTAGTGATTTAATACCTGTAACATAATTACTACATGAGAGAGTATAGTGACCAACCCTGGATAACCCTGAATCTAAAAATGCCTATATGATTGGCAGGCAGGCGACAGGTGCTCTCTCAACACTGGTGGTAGGATAGTGAAGGTTAATATCTGTCATGAACAATAAATCTCCTCATAAATCATTAACATTACTGATAGAATTCCACTTTTTTTGCTCTGCGAGATCTCACGAGCCACATGCAATGGTCACTTTCAGCGCATGCGCAGAATAGAGCAGTAGCAGAAGTCAGAAACAGCATTATTTGGTTGTGTGTTTTTGCACTGTGTTACTGTATTTGGTTGTGTGTTTTTGCAGTGTATTTCGACATTCGGTTGTGTTGTGTGTTTTTGCAGCGCGTTTCTGCGTTCGCAGCGTGTTTTCTGAATGCTGCGCATGCGGTGCGTTTGCTCTTGTCGGCCACCGTAGTTTTAAGTGACAAATGCTGTGTTGATTTTGCCTCATCGTCGGCCCTATTTTAGTAGCAAATGTACAGTAAGTAAAAATGCATTCAATTCAAATGATGACTTCGTCCACCATGCCTCAGCTTCTTTTTCAGCCAAGTCCTAAGCTGCCTCTGTCTCCCACTTTGGCCTGCCTGGTAGCTGAAGTGATGCGCCTTCTTTTCCTTTTCTCTGCCTTCCTCTTCCTTGCTCTCTGATGATTTCCATCCTCACTCTTCTCCTTCCCTTGTCTATTGGCTTTTGCTGCTTCTCATTAGCTGCTGTTTGAAATCAGAAAGGCCAATAAACAAGACATGATGGGACTGCCCCATGTGGTGGTTCAGATTTTTTTCCTGTTGCATGTTCATTAGTGGGCATCATAAATATTTTGCAGACCTCTAAAACAATGTATCCCAAACAGAACACTTATCTGGAAACTACTTTAGTGCAGAATTTTCTTTTTCTTTACATTAATGTGATACTTCTTCAAATTTCTCTTTTACTTAACCTACTGTGTATCTGTGACGTCTACAGGAACACTGACATTTGGGAAATATGCGTATTTGCCGTCTTAGCCAGAGTGACGTACTAACGTTATCAGTTCCATCCCTGTGTGTCCGTTACAGAGATGCCTTTAGCCTAGCTTAGCACAAAGCTGAGTTGTGGTTGTACTTGAAAAATACACCCGTCGAGAACTCCAAAGCTCTTATTAATATGTTGTATCTTGTTAATTTGCAAGATAGTCACCAATCCATTCAAGAGTCATTCAACCTGGCAGCCTCATTATGACGACCGGCCTTTTGAGATGCTGTGAAATTGTAACTTGACTGGCCGTTAATTGGTTTAAAGAAATAGCTTGAAGGCTAACTGATCCTAAACCTAAACTTGTCTAGTTCTACAAATACACAAGATAAAACATATAAATGAGACAGCTCAGAAGTTATTTCATCAATTTGAGCTCGGGTTTGCTTGCAGTCCCTGTGCTGAGCTAGGCTAAACATTACAGGACCTATCTTCACAGAGGTAATATCTCTGGGTAATATCCCTTTCATACATGAGGCATGTGACACACTAGCAAACATTGCTTTGATTGCGTTTATATGAGATTGCTATCACAGGTTAATCCCTAAAAGTCATGGAATTATGAGGAATAACATTACAAAAACAAGTGTTTAATGTTTAACTCCACTATCTGACTTGTCCACTCATGCACTCTCTGTCCCTTTTCTCGCGGTAACCGTCTCAAATGTAAGTTATTATAGAAACTCTTGTTGGTCAAAGCCAAGTAGTGTTTGACCTGCATACAAGCCAGATCAGGGGGTGGTTGTCAAACTAGATCAGACAACGCACATTTAACGGAGTATAAGAGAGCAAACAAGCACATTTCCCAAAATGGTGTTCAGTTAACGCTGACTCACTTTAAATGGTCAATTTAAGACGATGTCTGTAAAGAAACCACAACCTTCCCGAAGACACTAAGGAAGATGAACCTTAGCATCTCAGTTGTGATTGTTGAGTATCCCCAAAACCCATGTCCTACATACCGGTGTGCTTCTTGACCTATGGGAAAAGACTCTGATATTTCAGATTTGACCTCTGCTTGGCGGAACGAATGGTTAATCCAAAGTAGACAGCCCATATTCTCAGTCTACTTGTACTCTGGTACCTATCTCACATTAGCGGTGGTGATGCCATCTTGCCCACTCTGTCAACTTGCAAAGACTCAGCTACCTGTGCCCACCCAGCTAAAAGCATAGCCTGGAAACTAGCCTCTAAGCTTGGACTGATATGTTGTTTCACTGACTTTGGCCTATTAATGAAAATCATGGACATGGGTCAGTCAGCGTCGTCCAACTTAGATATGAGGATTTGATGCAGTTTGAGGACATACTTCTGAGGAGGGCTCCGAAAGGTGCTTTTAATTGATTAATAAATTGGTATAAGCATTACTCAATTCATTTTGATTCATCAGTATTATTATGGTCAACAGACAAGGTTATCTAGTAACTTTTTATGCATTTTATGTCAACCTTATGTACAGCTCAAAGGGATATTCAGTTACTACACAAAACATATGGAATAACAACCATGACATAATTTTAATCAAAATGCAATTAGATTTTGTTTGATTTTAATGTATTGATAATTCTGTTATATTTCAAAATGAGCTAAAAATGATTTGAGAGTTTATGAAAACTAATGTTAAAGGTTGTAGTGAGGAACTGAAAATGAGTCGCACCCTTAGTGAGGTTAAGAGAGTGTTTAAACATGTTTTCACAGAAAGGCATGTTGACATTAGTATAGTATAGTATAGATAACGTCAGAAAGGTTGTCTTTTGTGAGAAGGGTAGGCGTGATAGCAGCAATATATATCTAAGCTAAGTTGCGCGCTTTGCTTGGAGGAATTTAATTTCTATTTAGTTTATGTAATTATTTACAGACCAAATGAACTTAAATTTCAAAACACAAAATCCCTTTTACATTTAATTAGCTTGCACTGTATAGCACAGCCAAATACTAACTAGGCTTTTGTTTTTGATTTGTGAATAGTTCATTTTAAAAGTTTTTTCATCATTGGCAAGATAATAAATCCGACGACGATGCTGTTGTCCCCAGCGCAGGCATAGCTGAAGTTTCTGGGAGAGTCATGTCACAGGAGCAGTGAGAGATCCGTAGAGAAATAATTTCCTCTTCAGTAAAACTGAAGAAACCACTGGTGTGACAATCATTTTGTGGCTCTGTTCACTGTAATTATATACCACACAATTCCGATTAATTTGCTAATAAGACTTTGAGATTTCGAAATAATACATATGGCACCTTCGAAACAATACTTTTTAGATTTTAATTCACACAAGGCTTAATACACCAATAGGCTTTTATGGCATGACATTTGTGAAATTGTAAGATACTAAATCGCAGCGCAACAAATGCTGGTATGGGCCTCGAAATCCTCATATTGGTCGAACCCTAGTGACCTCTGTACTCGTGCTCTCTGACCCTGGCCTCTCGCATGCCTCGGTATCCTCCCTCTTTCTCTGTAGGGAAAAAGAGAGAGATGTATGAGCATCCTGTCTTCTGCTTGGCGTCTCAAGTGATGGATTTAACCATTCGTGAGTACCTTCCTCACCCCCCCACCTCTGTACCCTTTTATTTTTCTCTTACAACCAGTACGCACGCCAACCAACCTCAGCAACGTGGCCTCACATTTTTGTCATCCCTGACGTCCTTTGGTTTGTTTGTATATGTGGTTTTGATCTTCTTGTTGCATTTTCTTAATAAGCCAAATTTGTCTCTTAGCCACTCAAAACGCTGGTTTTCTGTCCTGCCCAAACCACCCGTTCTTTGTCTGTCTGCGACTTGAATGCATTTTTACTTTGCTTGTGTGTAAATCCTCTTAAGTGTTTAAGATCACGGTACATTCAAACAGGACACCCGCATCCCTGCAGTTATTCAAAGGGCATCTTATTCAGTTCTCAATCCTTTGAGTGAAATATCTTTGGACCCGAGTTAGACGAGCTCGCTAATGAAAGGTCACACGTTCCTTTTGTGAACATGCTTCAATCATGCTAACAGGTTTTAAATGCTTTTTCAGAAGTCCCATTCTGGATTTTAGGTCCACGTGAAGATGCTTTGTATTTTGTGTCCTTTTTTTCTTGCTTCCTCTAATGTCAGCTATATCACAAAATGTACTTAAAGAATAAATCTTTGGCTCAGAGGCTGCAGATATATGTCGAATGCTACTGAACAGTCAATCTAACCTTTACCTATATTTCTGACTCCTGTCTTCCATTACCTCTGCTTATACTGCCTGTATTGAATGATCTCTTCTCTCACCCTCTCCCTGACACTTTCCCACCTCTGTCTACCTTCTGTCCATCCTTGCAACCTGTTGTTTTTGTAAATTTCTTACTTAGCGGAGAAATCTCAGAAAACACTGAAGGATCCAGGTGACGTTGTACTGTATGTCTAACCTCTTCTGTTAGGCTACCTTACACCATACCACCATAGACCCTGTCACAATCTCCCTGATACTGTACTGTACCCCCCCCCCCCACAGTGTTTTTTACTGGTCTGTAAAAAAAGACAGCGACAGAGCGCTTTCTTCAAAACATGGAAAGAAAACACGGTTCGCATGCAAGCGGCATTCAACGTATTTCAATCCGAGAAATCGCTTTCTCTTTAAGAAGGATGTAAAAAAGACCGTCATGTGTGTTTAAAGCCACATATGAAAAATGTGTGATTATAAAATATTATTCCTGTTGGAAAATGTTTTTGTTTGTAGAAAAAAGAAACCCAGTGTCCCCCAGGCTGGATGTGGATACCACAGTGTTTCTTTTCATAGTATCACTGAGGGCTTTACACAGAGTGGCTTTAAAAGGTTCCAGAACAACATCTCTGACTCTGGTAGCATACGTGCCACCTTAAAGGTGAAATCTAGGATGTTAAGTGTCTACTAAACAGCAGTGAGCGAGCACTCCACTGAAAACTGGACATGACAACAAGTTAGGCAAGCTCTGGTAAAAGAAGACCTTCACATTTCCAACATGTGAAATATCTGTATTAGTCATAAAATGTCATAGGTCCAAGCGTTTAGTGATGATAACATCACCATCAAAACCTGGCTGTCCTATCTCCAGTTTACATAATGAAGCTGCCAACTTGCTGTCCTGATGAGATCAGACAAAGCTGGAGTCCATTACAAAACAAAAGGTTCTAGAAAATATCATTAAATAATAGAAAACAATTGCTCCTTAGTTTCCAAAACTACACTTCCAAACTCGGACATAATAGCTCTGACTTGACAGACATTACCAGATCCTAACAATCCCCCCTTTGAACCAGTACAGAAGTCCCATTCTGTGGAAGCTTTCAACCATTTTAGCATGACTTAAGTTCCAGCAGGCAGTCACCCATCACCCTGCTGTGTTTTCCACAACATCGCTGTGCCACAAGAGCTCTGCCAGGTGGATTCAACACAGTAAAGACTCGGACATGGCCAATTCAACCCTTATAAAGCACCGCGTGTGTGTATGTGTATGTGTTCTTCTCCAGCAAGATGATGGTACTGACATCAAAGTGAGGCAGCATAAACTGGACCATAACACACACACACACTTTGGTGTTTTTAAGACATGTGCTGTTGTTTTATTCCAACATTCTAAGCTTTTTTCATCCCATGACTCATTGAACTGCTTCAACTATGTGCAGTAGCATGCTGACCACTACTGAAGAGTTATGCTATAAAGTAGGAACGTGTGTGGGGTCGTGGGTTCTAGAAGTATTTTCCTCACGTTAAAGTCACATATTAAGTACTTATTTTGCAAAACAATACTTAAAGACGGACAAATTAGAGCAAAAAATAGACAAGATGATACTAAAAAACTTGAGGTTTTTTGGAAAATGCCAATTAAAAAAAATAGTATTTTCCAATCCTCTTACAAACGGCAAAGGTCCATCGACCGAGAATACCTTCAAAGGCAAAAATAATGATTCAGAAGGTTAGTGACGAGAGGCTAAAATTGGTCCAGAGGAAGACTTCCGACAGAGCTGACAAAATCAGAATTGTAACATATTCAAAATGCTTCATCGCTGTAGACAGAAAAGCAGCACTGTACCGAGAGGAAATCGATTAAAAGCGCTGAATATATCCACCGTCTTCTTCAAAGCTCAGCCTCTAACTTCACCCCGCCACTAGTGACACTGCAAATTAATTGAAGCTTGCTGATTGGATGTTTTTTGCTGCAATGCTTACTGGGCCTCAGTTGAGGTCTGTAAAATGTCAAAGGTACAAGCCTTTGAGCACAAAATGAGTTTCATAGCCATCCAAATGCAGGAAATGCTCCAACCTCCAATTATATGATTTTTACTTTTAGAACCCTGGACATCCAATTTAGCCCTGCTAACTTAGCTCCTCTATAGTAAGTGATAAGGTACAACAAGGTGTCCTGATATATGAGAATAATAGATGCTGTATGTCGTGGAGTTCCTACCTCAGGATCCATTATATTCTATATCAAAAAGGCTTGGAGTGCGTTGTCATTATTATAACATTGGCCTCTTACCAAAGGAAAAATAAAGCTAGTCTATGTGTTAAAGCCCATGTTTAGTTAATGTCAGCAGGCATCTATCAACTAATCAGAAACAAGCACATTCTCTGGCTGTGGTATAAACTCAGTCCTCTTATTGAACACACTTATGGGCATAGTATGGAAGTCAAAATCCCATTCAGTGCAATCTATATTTACTCTTAACCACAAAACAATCAAACTGTAAACTAAGTCAGATACTGTGGAGATAAGCACAGCATAACCACCACATTACTGCATGATGAGTGTTCAATGTACATGCTGTTTACATCCCTCATCACGTCCATGTTTTCTCTGGATGACGTCATCACTGTTCTGTCACAGTGAGATGTGACTATTTCGCTACATACAGCCGCCCAACAGTGCTTTCAGCACTCAAGGGGATAGTGTTGATGACAAAAATCCTTTAACAATATGTAGCTATCCAGAAAGTACAGTATAGCCAGGGCTGTGTTGCCTCAAGAAAATATAGAAATATAGTATACAATTAACACAATTATGAATTAAATCAGCCAAAATCGGACCTTAATTGATAGGTTTCTATACTATAATACACTATATTCTTTTGTCTGGAATTATTAGGGTCTGATACTCAGCCCTAATTTTAACAAGTTGAAATTTCATGCTTGTATTTTTTAATATGACCATGAGATTGTCCCAGTGGTTCAGGCTGAGGCTAACGTCAGGCCAAGGATCACTTTTGAGGCAACAGCTACATCCAAAATTTGTCAGTGACTTAATGCTTTAGCTCCGTTGTTTGGGAGTAGGCGGGAATCTAAATACTGTATCAAAGAAGACAGTTTTACATCTCAGACCAGGGATGTTTAAGAAAGAATAGATACTGATCGGACTCGGAGGCCGCCCACACTGACCCTTGACCTTTGTGCTCCAGAGAATGTAGGGCGGTTAGTCACCCCTGCCAAAAAACTGGAGGACACCATTCGCCTGGCCGAGCTGGTGATTGAGGTCCTTCAGCAGAATGAAGAACACCATGCTGAGGTCAGTGTGCCGGTAAACGTGCATGCTTCTGCGCTCACACTCACACACAGACCTTTCGTTTCATGGCAGTATGGGCTGGTGGCTGGCTGAAAGACCAGTGACTGTATGTGCAAAACCAGCAGTAAAGAGACTGAAAAGATGGGGCTAAAAAAACTCAACCTAATGGGCAGCTGAGACCCATCAGCTTCCACACAACCATACAGTATCATATTTACCTGTGGTCGTCTAAGGGGGGATAAAATCTCTTATTTTGAAATTAAGGAAATGAGCATTCTGGATATCGCCCACAAAATGACTCTTCAGTTCACACAGGGCTTTAAACACTTCTGGACCGAGGCCAGTACTAACAATGGCCTGTTCAAGACATGTTGACTAGTGTACTAATCGTATCCTAACAGCCACATATTAATGTATAGTTGACACGGTGACTCACTAGCTAGCCAACATGTGGACATGCTTTTTCCCTCTAAATATCACTGCCAATGTCAGTAACAACACAGAAATTGATCGTCATTTTAAACCACTGAGATAATCATGCTAATTCAGCAATACAACCGGCCTTTTACAAGAGCTGATGTCCTCCTCTTTGGCCACAGAGTGCATTACATCACCCGCAAACCCTCTATAGGGCTTGGCTGGAAGTATACTCCAAATGAAATCCGAATTTTGTCTGATAGCACCCAAGCCATGTGGTTCCTCAGACTCAGACTAGTTCAATTCTATGCAATTAATCCAATAACACGCGGGCCCCACCCACTCTTGGGACATTTGTAGGAGATGATGTAGGAGGGGCAGTGAAAAGTCTGCAAGAAGTCCTCCTTGCTAGCCTGTGCACTGACCCGGGAGCCTCATGTTGCACTTTTGCTGCATTTTTACTTTGGTTGGAAACCTGTGCATGCCAAATTCCATTTAGTGTGGAGTATTCGGTCAGCCATAGGGAGTGTTTTCAGGCGTTGCTTCCCAATTTGTTAAATCAGATTTATCACTCACAGAGTTTGGTTTATGTTTGGTTTATTGACTGACTTCAGAAATCCCATTTGTATACTTTCCATTGAACACGTTTACCGTTGTCTCCAGTACAGTTTTGAAAATCATCAAAATACCTACTGGGGATCGCAAGATTAGTTTCACAAGAGCAAGTTCTTTTGTATTCCTCCTCACTGGGGCTCCTTTAAAGTTTTGTGTTCATTCACATTCCGAATGGTAAATACAAAGTCCCTCACCAGTGACCACATGCTACTTTGAATCAACATACTGCGTCTAATCTGTGCGCAGTGGGCCCTGCCTGACACAAAGTACACACTCTAAAGTGGCAAGTTTGTGGTAGCAATGGAGAATTATCAATCAGGTCTATCCTTATATCACAGCAGAGCAGCTTCTCCGTTTATCTGGCAAACACCGAGCTGAAAAGATATCGAAGGATAAGAACAAGGGAATGAAGGCAAAAGGGAAAAGTGATGCACTAATGACATGAAGACATGAATTTTGAAGGCTTGTTTTGTCTCGATGTAAAGATTCTTTCTATAACATTTTTTCTGCCCCTTTACTGTGAATGCCGTGCTATTTACATTACTGTAAATCACATTGTTTGTGTCACTTCGTTATTTAACCGAAACAAAATTGACTTATTCCCTCTCTGCTTTTTATTCAATGATTTATGTGGTTTGCGGGGAAATGTTTGAACAGGGAAAAGAGGTATGTGATTGTCTTAGTGCCATATACCCCGTCTCCTACCCTACCCTTACTCTGAGTCCTGTGCATGCACTTGATACGGCTATTGTTGTAGAGGATCATTAATGTTTCCCTTCTCACCAATGACCCAGAACCCCTTTCAGCTTGTGATCACTGCCAATCAAGTGCTTGTGGCAGCGCTTGTTAGCTTCTAGGCTGGCAACAGTTTTTGCCTTTGATGATGAAGAACAGAGACAAGCACTTAGGCGATGTGTTTGATTTGTTGAGCTCATCGACCTACGCTCTGAGAAAACCAAGCGCAGAGTTGTGACTCGTAATGCTGAATGTGCAACTTGTCTCAAAAGAGTTCAACTCTGTACTTTGTTTTCTTGGAGTCTACCCCAAATCATCCCTGAAAATGCTACCCTGTTTCCTGTGCTTAGCCATGTGTCTTTTAAGCCACCACATTCCAGTAAGTAAGCCTGAGGAAGGTGTTGTGTCACCGTTCCTTCCCTTAGAGAAACCCATTCCTCTCCATTGGATCCTTCAGCACACAAAGGAGGAGATGTGAGGCATGCTTTGTGTGATCAGAGATAACATCACTCCTCTTGCATTTCAGTGAAATGCATTACGCCGCTCAAATGATGTGAGCACATTGGTGAACCAGCCTAACCAGCGTTAGACTCGGGCAGCTCATTTTTGTTTTGGTCAATTCACAATATTTAGACAGTTATTATAATTCAATGCAATTATCTTTTACTAATTTTCACTTGCGTGGCTCTAATGCTGGTTACAGCTCATCCTATTTACTAGCCCCATTTTGTGACTCTCCTATAATCACCAATTTTAACTTAAAGACTTTCAAGCTAATTACTACATTCAGCTTATATAAATGACCCACCGTTTTATCAAATATTAGTAAAACCGCAGCACTTGCGCTTTTAATGACATGTTCAGAATCCTCTGAGACTCTTCTGTCCTGCTGTACAGTGAAGTGAAGTTTAAGGAGTTTCATAAGGGGCATCTCCAAGCAAAATGGTGACCGGAAAGTGATAGCTGTCTAAACAAAGATGGCCACTGGACAAGTAAGCAGCATGGGTGTATCATCAGTTTGGATACAGCGTCATAAGATGGTGCCCCATCCATGCCTCTAAAAGTTGCTCCACTGGAGCATATTGCAAACAAATTTGTCAGACCCATAATGCATTTGAGGCTTTGTGACTCAGCAGGCTGACTACCCACACACATAAATGACACTGAAATAAAATGTTGATGTTGAGTAAAAGCTTGGCTCTTGGCAGCTTTTGAATATATGTCGGACAAGTGCACACAAACATCCAAATGTACACGATAGTCGCGTGAAAGCAAGCAGGCAGTTAAATCCTTGCGTCTCTGCTGCTTCTTGCGGTGGTGTCTTGTTTCTTCTGAAATGTGACCGTCAGAAACAAGTGTGTAACCAGTAAAATCTGTCTGTTTAATGGCTTTATGAGATTCCGGGCGAGGCAAGAGCATGGGTTTTGTCATCGCCTCTCAGCCCACTTCATCCACGTCTTATTTAGGGAATTATTTGAGTCATCGCCGCAGGTAGAAGCCACTTGTAGCAACAAAAGAGTCAAAGTGTGGTTTCACTCATATACAACAAAGACTCGGTGGCCTTGAAAACATATAAAGACGTTCTGATCTTGCTTCAAGTTGGTGAAACTCACCGTTCTCTCGTCGCCTCGCCAGGATTGGGTGAACTATATTTCCCTGTTGTTAAGAAGCATTAAAAGCAAAATATTGTCACTGCAAGAGCTCGGAGACGCCATTGCTGACCAGTTGTGAGAAGTAGGAAAGCAAACAAGAGTAAAAATTTGTGTCTGACTGAATGTGCAGTGTTTCTGTAGGCAATTTATCACACAAATGTTTCTCATTTTTGCGTAGGAATTTTGGTATCAACACTATGTGCAATGGCTCTGGCAAGTTCTAACAAAAATGTCTTCACAGTTTACGAGCCGCAAAGCCCACCAGGTTCATGGGGTGTGATAAACAGTTTTCATTTCTGCTATCTTTGTTTGGGTTAATAAATGGAGATGCAACTTATGACCACCTTACACCAAACGATCGAAATGACGGGGTAGCGCACCACAACACTAGCAAAACTAATCTAGTCACGTTCTTAAACATCCTGATTTTACTTTGGGTTTGTTTCTGTGACTTGAATATTAACACTACTGCAAAAGTCTCAAATGTAAAATTGATGATTACATGAGTAGCACTGACTGGGTGTACCTTCCTGCCAACTATCCCACACCAATTATCCAATGCTAAGAGCTCCCATGGCAAGTGCATGCCCTCCTCCCCCTCCCCCTCCCAAGACCCACACCACACCACCACCACCACCTAGTAAGCCCATGGGTACATTCACATTACAGTGTTGACAGCTTGATGTGAATGAGCAAACACCATGGTTCCTCAGGAGCTCCTCTTAAGAGGTCTGGCAAGAGTGGGGGTGCATGGAGGAGAGCAAGTGGTTTTGATGTGCATGAGAGTAGCCCAGTCCCTGACGAACACTCCACTGCGTCTATTTTATGGGGAGTTATGAGCGCAGCGCAGCTCGCTAGCTCCTTTCTTCTGATTGACTCACTTAAGGAGCAGTGGGCGAGTGTTTAAGTAGCTCCCTGCCATGCCTGTCAAGGAGCTGCTGCTGTTTCCTCTGTGGGCCAACAGAAAAGCGTGTGATTTTCCGTGCCCAAGCGCTGTTTTTTCTGCTTCGGGTTGTGAAGAATCCCCGGAGATCATGTAGTGAAGCCGTTGAGGCAACAACTTCATTTCATATGGTGACGAGTGAGCGAGATAGCCAAGAGCCTTTCCAATAGATCAGTGGAGTTACATTACATCTTCGGCCTGTATGGTAAATAAAATTCAAAATGTTAACTGTAAATTCTTGAAGACATGCCCATTGGGGAGCATAAGTACCCTCTCTTTGTCTAATTTGTCTCCCTTTTTCACTCTCAACCTCTCAATTTTCTTTCGTTCCCTGTATTCTGTCTTCTCTGTATCTCCTATACTCCATCTGAAGGCCTTTGCGTGGTGGTCAGACCTGATGGTGGAGCATGCCGAGACCTTCCTGTGTCTCTACTCAGCCGACATGGACGCTGCTCTTGAGGTTCAGCCGCCCGACAGCTGGGACAGTTTCCCCCTCTTCCAGCTGCTCAATGACTTCCTGAGAATGGACTGTGAGTGAGGAGCTATTAAAAGAAAGCATATTCATCAGTCTGCATGGCGACTGAAGTAGATGAACGTGCCTTGCAGTTGGTCCAGCAGGTCCTGTAGAGGGTTGATCGGTGAAGAAGTGATCAGACACTAGGGATGTAGGCCTGATCAAGGCTAAAATGGAATGAAAGTCAGATTATCCACTTGCCCAGGTTATCATAAATTGTGACATAATTGCATAGTACACAACACATGCATTAGACAAACTGAGCTTTACCATTTAAAACAGTAAAACATTCAGGTTGAACATCTCACTTTATTTGCACGAAAGTGACTGCTTGAGTTTTTTACAGTCAGTTTCTATTTCCCACAAACAGCTAATTTATCAACTGTATATTGTACTGTATATCAACTGCAAACATACACACTAACCATGCGTGTGGAGTCTGTGTGTGTGTGTGTGTGTGTGTGTGACAGCTCAGACGCTGACTGAACTTCCCTGGACTCCGGTTCTGTCTGTAATTTTTCTTCAGTCTTAAGACATTATATGAAGATTAGTTATGCAGATTCAAAATAAGCAGGACGTTTTGGCCAACATTGAACCGAACTGCACTGCAGATGCGTTTTCCCTGCAGTCTGCCTTGTACGAATTCCCTTGGCTGCCTCCAGTGGCATCTTTCTGTTGACTTTGTATGCAGTTGTTTCTGACTCTAATTTTTACACCTTTATGCATTCATTTTTTAACATTATTATATTTATTGCTTGGCGATATTGGAAAAAAAATACTATCGCAATCATTTTTTTCAGTCAGTATTGATATATCACAATATGAATTAAGCCAGCACTTCTGATGAGCTTCAAGATCCCGTTAAGGTCAAGATTCCTTAGTAGCAGATTCAGAACCAAAATCTATCTTCTTTTTGTGGCGCTATTTTCCAATAATCTGTTTACCACAATGATTTTAATCTTGTCAGTATAAATCTTCTTTACAGCCAGGGAGCTCATATCTTGGTCTGTTATGTTCATCGGTTTAAATCCCTCATTTTTAACCACACCATGTGTTCAGCATGTGTGGTGCATGTGTGTTGTTTTTGTTTTGTAAGGTTGCAACCCTGGAAAAAGTTTAACCAGTGGGTCTGTTGCGGGGGTGTTTCTCTGTGTTGAATGGATGTGATTTTCTACAGAGGGAACAATATGCATCAGCTAGCGGTTTCGTGTCAGTAGCCAAGCACTGTCTGGCACACGCTCATCCACTGCATGACCAAATAGGGCTTTAAGTTGTCAAAGTATCTCCTCACCACTAAGCTTTCTGCCGTGGATAAACGAGGTCTTTATGTTAAAGTTGTTGTGACTGTTAAAGGTTTCTGCTGAAGGAGTGCTTGTCTTTTCCATTTATCCAACTTTGGATACAAAAACATCGTCATATGACGTGTTTCACGAACTCATCCAATCCTGCTTTTCCAATTTTGGAAAGTGGGACGTTTCTAAAGGAAACTGCCATATGATTAGATAGAATTTTATTATTTTTTTGCGATGTGGTTGGCTGTTAGTATGTTGTCCAGCAATGTACCCTTTCGACACTATATTGAAGTTTATCATTTTCTTACCAAGGAAACGTTTCCATCGCGATCAATGTTCTTTAAGTTTTTATCCCCCGGCGTGGTAAATCAAGACAGTTTCTAAAGGTCTTCAGCTGTTGTTGCCTGCACACTCTGATCTCCCTGAAACATCTCTGAAATCATTCCTGTCAATGTGAGATGTCTACTTTTGGCCTGGAGCGGTTTACATACAGAACAATGTGTGTGTGTGTGTGTGTGTGTGTCTGACTGAAGATAATAGTCAGGTCTCGATGCAGGTTGCCCCAGGCCAGCCATCTCTCTAATGAACTGCATGCACTTGCCTGCAGCAACACTGTGGAGCTATCCGTGCTCCTGTAAAAGGAAGCACTTCACTGTTCACAATGCAGGCTCAATCTGCGTGGCACTAATTGTCCCTGGGGAATGCTTCCCCTTTTCAGTTTGTCAGTCGGGAGTCAAGGAGAAGGCAAAGCATTGTCCACTCATTCAGCTGAACAGAGATGTTCGCAAATAGCTCGTTATGCTCACTTGTTAGTGTCATCAAATTGGCCACCTTCTCATTTGCTACATATTGTCAATTGTGTGAAAATGGTAAATGAAGTGCATAGCAATGGACATAGCTACACCAGCCAGCAGTTAACAGAGGGAAGGAAATAGCCAATAATACAGGGCCTAAATTAAACAGACCCCAATTGACTGTGTACATGTCCTTGTGTGCTACTGTCTACTGACTCTCTTTATTCTAAGTTATACCTGAAAAACAACTATTCAGAGTTTCACCACATGTAGTTCCTGTATCTTTGTAGACTGAATTGAAACATAATGACATCATTTTCTTTGTCAGCCTTAATTTGATCTTTCTTACAAACGAGTCTTCATCCATAACCCCTATAGCAATTTTAAGAGATGAGTCTGGTGTTTCTCTGTCGGCAAACAGGCAACAGGAAAAAAGGACCCAAATGCGGACAGAGGTGGCAGGATGATGAGTGGGGATGTATTGTCTTCATGGTAGACAAGCGTCAAACAGGTTACAGGTAGCTATGCAGGTTGGCAGGCAGGCATAAATCAAAAACCGAACAGGCAGACAGAACCAACACAGATACGATGACGAACCAACAGTGAACAAATGGAAAAACCTCAGCTTAAATAGTAGGGGAGAAAACGAGACACAGGTCAAAAAAAAAACACTCAATGCAATCAAGGGCAGGAAGCAAAACGAGAAAACAGGCAAATTACAAAATTACAAAATAAAACAGGAACTAACAAACTAAACCCAAAACCCAGACAGGAACAGACATATTCAAAATAAAACAGGAACTCACCAGCACATGACTCAAAACCCTGACATGTTCTTTATTTTTCTTACTGTCATCAAATCCCATGAAAAAACCAAAACCAAAAATGTGTTAGTCCGTCTCTTAATACTTTCTGACTTCCCCACCCTGTCTGTGGCTTTCAGCCAATGGTCCTGGGCCATCGGTTCCTACTGAAGATGTAAATCTCTAAAAACAATGCACAAATACAGTATATAGTTTTATAAAAAATAAAATAAAACACTTTTAGCAAATGGAGGAAATAGTGCATTTGTCGGGGACTATTTTCAGCGGTGGATTAATACACATTTGGTGTTCTCAAATATTTCCAGCAGCAGGGCGGTGCATGTGAGACTGAATCTAAATAAACTACTGTGTGTGTTCAGGGTTCATGTCTATTTGTTTAATTAAAGGATCCCCATTAACTGATGCCATGGCAGCTAATTTTCCCGAGGTCCACGCCTGACATACAAAACACAACACATCAGAATCAGAATCAGCTTTATTGCCAAGGAGGTTCACACATACAAGTACATCAAAGCTTACCTTCATATATACTAATGTTAAATGGTTTTTGTTTGTTTGTTTGTCAATGAGTCCAAAAATCCAGTTTTCTTAAAACAATCTGAGATAATCTCACAACTTTATCTTATTTTTTTAGCCTGTTTTAAAGAAAATAGCCAACATGGCTTGTTAAGATGGAGACTGTTTGTGCAATAATACAGTGTGTATGAGTTTTTTACAGTTCCCTGGCAAGATTCAGGCTCATTTCAAGGCCTTCTTTTCTGTTGCCCTTCCATAAACTGTGAGGACTTTGAAGTCAAGTCAAAGCAGCTGGGGCTCGAGATATCCTCACTTTTAGTCACTAATATGGGTCATTCTTCAAATCCACTGGATCCTACACGTCCCAGAATGCTCAAGTGATATCTTCTTGTCCTTTATACTCCACTCCTCCAGTTTGGAATGCACGCTTTCTGTTCTAAATTTGTAGTCTCTAAGCCCAAGCCAAGGTTATTACCTCAGACTTGACAAAGCTCCTCCAGAGCCAGAGAAGGCATTATACAACTGCTTCCAGAGGCTGAGTTTTACTCCCCATGACTAGCAAACGGCCCTTATTTGTAAAATCATTGGAGTTCATCTTTAATGTGCAATAAATGCAAGGACACTGTGTAAATACAAACATTAAGGCCTTGCAGGACATCACACACATCTTCAGTACCATCATAAGACCTAGCAGAGCCCCCACTGCCCACAAAGTGTAACACGTGAACACTTTAGTGGAGCGTATCATTGTGGGGACTTTTCCACAGAAGGTCATCTGCTCTGTTGCCCCACAGCAGTGCACTTATGTAGCAGTAAATAGCCTTAGCACTAGACAGGCGTCAAATTTGGGCTGCCATTCGAGGAGTTAATGAGGTCTAATGTAGTGGTAGCTGGGCCACTGCAAGCCCTGCGAACACACTCCTGGACACAACACATCCAAGTGGACAGCAGCCGCTCAAGTGGCTAATTGGGAGAGTGGCAATCAGGGAACACAACAAACATTGCACCTACTGTGTATCATCGACCTTGACTCCAATGCCAACACACACAAACACACACATGCTCAGAGGGGGAGAGAAAAACAAAGAGAGAGAGAAGGAGAGGAAAAGCAGACACACTGCATGGAGCCGTGAGGCATCACATTAGCACACACTGGCCTCCATTTTATCTCCTGTGGTCTTTGTCAGTGTTGCCTTTTTACCAGTTGGGAGCCGGCAGAGACTGCGGGGAAATGTGTTTGACGGGTTGGATTTAGAAATACCCGAGACTCTGACCTTTTGTTTAGAAAGACTGAAAACTGGATATGCTATGTCATACCTGCTGACGAAGAGCCTGTCATTGTTCCTTATCACCGTAAGTGCGTAAAAAGCCATTTCGGGGTCACAGATATACTCATAAAGCATGAGTGGAACGTGAGCGGCTACACTGTAATGCTGACATCTGAAGTGATCAAAGTATCTGTTCAGTAAAATGCACATGAGAAAGACAACTAAAAAAGTTGGCGGAAACACCACCTGTGCAGGCAGACCGTGACCCTCTGGGTAACACGTGATCACCATGAGTCCATAATGCTGGACGAGAAGAAACTCTGCAGCTGAAAATGAAAACGTAAAGGTTCCATGTGGTGTTTTAGAACGCTAGTAGCTTTATGGAGCTGTTTTCCTATGAGTGGGTCCCTGTTTCGTTTATCTCGTGCACGGGCACGCGAGTGCACTCGCGCCGGAGATTCCCGTTCACTATTCCACTAATCAACGGGAGGGGGTAACACACCAAGATATGCAGCAATGCACCAACAAAGGCAGGGAGAAGAAGACTACCAGCTAATAAACCACCGCAGGATTTAAAGCGTGGAGTAGATAGACCTCCTCTGTAGGGAACAAAATCAGCTTCATGAGGAAGGAATGGCACTCACTGCACTCACAGAAACCTTACAAACAGATCAATGGACACGCATCGCAAAGCTGTCATGATACCATAGTAGCTCCGCATTGCCTGCCATGTGCTTAGGTTTGCTTTGTCACTTCCATGTCTTATTCCTTCTTCCCATGGGCTTCCTCAGATAACCTGTGCAATGGGAAGTTCCATAAACACCTGCAGGACCTGTACGCCCCGCTGGTGGTGCGATATGTGGACCTGATGGAGTCCTCCATTGCTCAGTCCATTCACAGAGGCTTTGAAAGGGAATCCTGGGAACCTGTCAAGTAAGAATGCCTTAATTTTTATTTATTTTTTTTAACCAATCTACTTTAGGGATGCGTTGTGTGCAATTAGGCCACTTTCAATTTGCAGATCTGTGCACACTTTTACTGTAGCTTTGGTTTTGGCTGCTCACTGGCCACTTTATTACCTACACCTGCATTGAACTGGCGCACACTTTGCACAATTCCGTCCACTCCTCCTTTTCTACTCTGCCTTGCGGGACATTGGGTCCATCAACACCACACTCAAAGGTCTAGTAATTTAGCTTTTTCTGCTGGTATTTCTCCAGTGAACTGCATACTACTTGTAAATATACAAAATGGTAAATGGACTGTGCCTGTATAGCGCCTTTCTAGTCTTCCGACTACTCAAAGCGCTTTTACATATAGAATAAGTAAACAATATGCAACTGGGACTCCCATGGTGGGATTTCAAACGGCAGCGAGTTGGCATAAAGTTTTGGATGGATGCTAACGGGTGTGTAACAAAGAGTATATCTTGAACTAAAGTGTGACTTGAGCTTATCTTCAGTTTGTTGATTTCTTTTGTTGCGTCGGCTTTGACGAAGAACCTCTGTTTTCTGTCTCCTGTCATTCTGTTTCCCTCCACAGGGGTATAACAAGCACTCTGCCCACTGTCAACCTCCAAATGCCCAAAGTACCAAATCTAACAGTGCCAAGCGTTAACATCCCACAAATGCCATGTGGCTTTTCTCCACCCAACTGGATGACAGCCAATCATGACTCCGAGTGTGTACATGCTTTTACAGCCCGAGACATGCGCACATGTCCTTGGCATGAACGTGACGTCTCAGTCATATGACCCCAACATATAACATTTATAAATCCAACCAAAAACA
This sequence comes from Coreoperca whiteheadi, assembly GCA_011952105.1. Lineage (NCBI taxonomy): Eukaryota > Metazoa > Chordata > Actinopteri > Centrarchiformes > Sinipercidae > Coreoperca > Coreoperca whiteheadi. The sequence continues at coordinate 2,766,013 of CM022473.1, read as the reverse complement.
CTATACAATACTTCTGCTGGAAATGCGGTAAAGGTATTTATGCAAATGAGCGTGATGTTTGTACTCTAAATCAGTCAAATTCAATTTGAATGTGCTCTTTTTATAATTACTTTTATACACTTTTACTTTTATTATGATTTATACACGATAAGGGTAGAGAAACTGTTGTCAGCTCTTTTCAGATTCAACATTTTATTGTTGTTTTGCAGTAATATAAATTCATAAATCAGGAAACTTAACGGATTAAAGGAAAGACTGTAAGTTAACTTTATATAGCACTTTCCACGACAGTACTTCTTTAAAGACAGACAAACAGAAGAGGCATAGAAGCAGAACCTTTTCATGATCTAGCCTTTTTGAGACTGTTCCAAAGTTGATTAGCCACTGCGCCCGGAGAATTTTAACAGCAATTATAAATAAATACACATTTTCCCTTTAGTGGTATAAGCAGTTACCGTTATTTATTAGTTTGAACAATGTGTAATAGACTCTGATATCACTGATGGTTTTCTATTAATATGTATGCAATCTTGTGAGTGCGATCATCACAAGCACTCTGCATGTCTCAATAAACACTTGACACATCATCTATATAGCACTTTGGAAACTTAAGCGAAACATTGTCTGCACCGATAACGGGGATCAGAGGTGTAAATGCGCCTTCATATGCCGTAGCATTCCGTAGAGTGTGACGCTGTCGCCGCAGCACATCCATCCCTATTACCTCATCTGGAATCTTGCGGATACACATTCAAAAACATAATTCCTGAAGTTTTCAATGTCAGAAATGATGAGAGCTGCATTTCAGCCTTCACTTTACTAATTCTCTTTCCAAAGAAAAGATTCCAACAGAGATGGTACACTTGTTTCATATTACAAAGAGTACGCTCTAGACCTGCTCTATAGGAAACGTGCAATGAGAAATCTTATGTTAAATAAAATTGAATTGTATTTCATTTGTACGAGAGTTGTAAGGAAAGCCCAAACTGGCTTTTCAAAAGGACCCGTGGAGGCAGGATTTGGAGTGCATAAATGAATATGGTGGTAGTCTTTTGGGAGTGTTGGGGTTTTATAAAGGCCCAAGGCCACGTTCATGTCAACGTCACGGCATGGTGCGTGTCGATGGATGCGAAGGCAGTGACTCTGTATTTTTAAATGGACTGCAAAGATGCAAAAACATAACAATGAGGCGGAAAATACAAACCAAAGAGAAACTGAAAGAAGAAAATCTTACATATTAACATGCTGCTTTCATGGATAAGAAGTGTTCCTTAGAAATATGACCAACTAACAAGTGTGTCATTTTAATACTTCATCATTTCTAGACACATATCTGTCGTTGTCATTTTCTCTTTATTTCATATTTATCCCATTCATAATGCTTTCCCCCTTTATTCATATCATACATACAAAATTGATTCGGTGTAGAAAAATGTTTTCCAGATATAAACAAGACCAAGAATCTACAGCCATGCTCGCATTTAGCTACTCACTTATCAACTTGCTAAGTGGTGACATCTGCTAATTAAAACACAAAGTACAGCTGAGGGAATGTCATTACTTTTGAAGGTATTTGGTCATAAACCAAAGTATTGGACAATTTTGATCTTATCATGGCACAACTTGTTATTATATAACTACTGATATATAACTTATTATTATTATATTATATTATTATAACTTTAATTTACTCCGTTTTCTGCTTCAGATATTATGGAATATAGTTCCTGTACCTCCGAATTGCATTGCTAGGCAACATCTAGAACAGGGTACGCTTGGCCAGGAGATCCTGACATATTTTTCTCTAATCTCAGAAAGGTCTGCAGGCCACCAGCTTCACTGCAGCTAACCTTTTTTTTAAAAGTAATTTTTCCTTCTCCAGCTGCGAGTGGATATGGACGTGTACATTCACTCATCGAAAGCAATAGAAAAATAAATCTGTTGCACTGTTGCTGTAGTTAATACTCGCCAATGAATTTAGACCTGCTAACAAAAACTGTATTAGGTGTCGGGTTATAGTATCTGGTTGCCAGACATGAATCCACACCCGTCAGCCAATCAGAATCGAGACCCCTCATGTGACATAATTACTTTGGCAGCATGTTTCAACAGCCAAATTTCCACCAAAACTAAAAGTGTTTACAACACTGTAAACACTGACACATGACCTCAGCGTTAGCTCCTGTCCTGGTTATGAACTTGCATCTTTCTATTCCAAAGCCTTTCCCCCAGTTCCCTGATGTTGTAGCGCCCTGGCCCCCGGCTTCTCTCTACTTGTTTGGGGTAGATGGTCGGGGAGGCTCCCTGTGTCTGAATTTGTTCCTGAATTGTTGTTCAGTCTTCTGGGAATGGGTTGAGTTTAGAGCTGTTGAAGGAAGTAATGGGTTTAATAATGGAATAAGATACCAGCATGTTACTCCTGGTCCTAGCAGTCCTCCACTTTACCCAAACATGTTACCCCTTCTACCAGTTGACATTAGCAAACTAAGAAAAACGTCTTGGTTAATGACCTAATTGCACAAAAGGTCAACACGTCCTGGAAATGAATGAACTGGGTTTTTATGTGCAGATAAGAAAGCAATACAGGTAGCAGGTAGTACATTACAGTCTCCTTGACCAAAATGCCTCTTGGATTTGAAATATCCTGAAAAAGGATTTTTTCAAATGAGTGGGAACCCTGAATCTATCGAGTATAGACAAAGGCTAGACATTTATCATTGGTCTTTCCTCTTTTACTAACTGTAAATCAAACACACACTGCAAAATGAATGCAACCTTTATTTCTTCTGAGCGCATTCTCTGTGATTTGTCCTGTCTGTGCTACGCTAGTACTGTTTTCCAACGCACAGCCATCACACATATAGCACAAAGATGTGTCTCCTGCACTCACACATTCACCCAGCGTATCCACTAATATTGCTTGGTGTGTAAAAGACATGATGGAACGTGCATACATTTTCACCTTTGCTCACAGTGTAGTGTGCATAACAGTGTTAGCCCCGACTACGCTGAAGTGCAAACAGTCTACACACTGTACATGGTACACAGCTTACAAAGGTTAATTTGAGCAGAGGATTTTTAAAAGCTTTTATTGCTTGTTTTGTCATTGAAGGAAACACGTAAACCAACAAATCACAAACGGGACATCTTCTGCTAATTTTTGTCATTGTGTTTCCTTGAGAAGGAAAATGTGAATATTTTCAGTACTGTACATGCGCCAGAGTTTAGTGATGCTTCGAAAGATATCCACGAGGAAACCACAGACGTATTCATGTATTTTCTCATCTCTAGATATGTTGGAATCTATTTTATGTGGTAATTCCTTATTAGCAGACAACTACCATCTCAGTAGGCTAAATTAAAATACTCTTTTCCCTTTTTCAAAGCTCTTGGCTTTAAAATGCTAAATTCTGACCTGTGGCCCTGCAGTAATGGCTCAGGGACGTCAGAGGATCTCTTCTGGAAGCTGGATGCTCTGCAGACCTTCATCAGAGATCTCCACTGGCCAGAGGAGGAGTTTGGCAAACACCTGGAGACCCGGCTGAAGCTGATGTCCAGTGACATGATCGAGTCCTGCGTAAAACGGTAAGATGCCGTTTAAATCGACAGAGTATGGTTGTGATTGCAAGCAAATAGCAGTCATTAATGGTATCTATATATTCTAGCAGTAACGTGAATTGTTGTAAACTGGCTCTCAAAACATCAGCAGTGAGCTGAGAAGAAATACTGGGGCCCTATTGAAACCGGGAAGTCCAGTTTGAGTAGCAGATTCATGAGTTTAAAAGCTTATCAGATGTCAAAACACTGCACTATAATAGGATTTTGCAACTCTGGAAAGTTATTATGGCAGCCATTATTTTCTATTTCGTTGCGACGATTGCAAGGTAAACAGTAGAAATACGGCGTCAAGTTACAAAGTAATCCACCAGGCATTCATTGTAGGAAAAGATGAGCCAGGTATTTCTTTTTTGCCAGATGACCCTGCGGTTTTTGTTTCTGGAGCCCTCTGTGATGGCACCCCGGCTGGGCTTATTCAAATAAGTAAGGGGGCTGCGTTTTGTTCACCTACGCCTGAAGTAGGTCTTTGATGCGGCTTTGATACTGTGAAGCTGAGAGTGTCTTCACAAGAAAATGATAGCATTTACCATTTTGTTTTTACCATGACTATGATCTTTCCTAGAGCTAGACTGATAAATCAACCCAGCCGATATAATGGCCGATACGTACCAAGAAACGGAGTTTCTAAACTCTCCTACATAGTCTCTTAAAACCCATATTGGTATCAGCCTCAAAAGTCGAAACTTATAAAAGTTTTAGTGTCTGAACCTGACCAAACTGTAAACATTGTGGTGGGAGGTATGCTAAGGAATATGGATCTTTTCTGGTCAAATGTGTTTTTCGAAGGCACCGAAAGTTGATGACGTCCTTCTGATAGGGACACTACATCAGGAAACACGCAAGTGTTGTTCTGCCGGGCAATGACACAATTTCACCAATTTTGATGTGGAGTTTGGAGAGACTTGTCACAGTAAACTTGTAAACTTGTTTTGATAGTGTTTGGAACTGGTTTTCAACTGGATTTGATGTTTTCAGACATTAAGTCTTGAAGTCCCCAGGCTGAAGAAATCCTCAGATCCTTTACTTAAGTAAGAGTACCAATACAACAATCTGAAAATACTCAATTACAAGAACGTTCTGAGTTCAGAATCCTACTTCAGGAAAATTACTATAAGCAAAATGTATTTAAAGTATCAAAAGTGAAAGTATTGTACTACAAATAATTGTATTTTATTAGTTTATCAAATGTTTAATATGTATTGTTTAATGTAAAATTAACTACAGCGGTCACATAAATGTAGTGCAGTAAAATGTACAACATCTCCCTGTAGTGAAGTTGAAGTAGCATAAATGGAAATACTCAAGTAAAGTACATATACCTCAAAATTGTACTATAATACTAGTACTTGAGGAAATGCACATTACCTTCCACCACTGGTCATACCTACCATTGATGACACTGAGGTCGGTCATTGTTTTTCAAACTTTGGGGCTTTTAACAGGCTAGGGGGGAAGTTTACATTCTGCAATAAAAAAACCAAGTCATGGTGGGCGTTCAATAGACTATATATATTTACATTTGACCACTTTAGTTGAACAAACAAGAGGTTCAATTTTTCTGAGCCAAAATTGTGTTCCTGAGAGTGTGGAGAAGGCTTCGAATCAGCCTTTACAGCTTCACGTGTGGAAATAGGATTTAGAGAAAGTATGAGTTAACATTTTTATTTCTTCCGAGGGGTGGGTGGGTTGGGTGGCTATAGTACTCGTGATCGCAGTATTTCTAAAATCCTGGCTACAGCCCTGTACATTGCTTTCCTTCTCTAAAAGGACACGGGCAGCGTTCGAGGCCAAGCTTCAGAAGAGCAGCCGGGCCACAGACTTCCGTGTCCCGCAGTCCATCTGCACCATGTTCAACGTCATGGTGGATGCCAAAGCCCAGTCAGCCAAGCTGTGCGCCATGGACCTGGGACAGGAGGTAGGAGACACCCGATATGTCCTGGAAACTCGTCTTGTTTAAAAGAGTAGGAGCCCTGTTTTAGGGCAAATCATTTCATTTCATTACTCAGACGTTTAAACCTGCCATGGACAGCATACAGTTTCCATGTTTAAAATCAGTCACTAACTTTTGCAAGTGAATGAAAATAAATTATTTGTGTGTGAATGGCCTTGGCAGATACAGATCTCTTTTTTAGTTATTTTTTTTCTATCTGTTACTTGAATACAGCTTTCTTTCTGTCTTTGTCTCTTACGTCTTTTACAGCAATCTCATAATTTTACATGTGCCATGTCACCTCTATCTTTCTCCTTCTCTGCTGCTTTTTGCCCCCCCTCCCCTCTCTGTCTTGTGAAAGTTTATTAGAGACTGGGTAAGTGTGGCTATGAATTCAATTGAAATCTCACCATCCGGTTCCCCAGTGTATAATTAGTCATCAGTTTTCCCTGTCTGTCTTCCTCCACTTGAATTGTTTGGATTTCATTAGCATATGTGTAGATAGTATTGAATATACATGGGGTAGAAGTGAGAGATCTCATATTTCGCAGAATCTCGAAACTGATACCAATTACTGACGATGAATTCATTATTGCTAAGTCCTTTGCTGTTCTGTTGGTACTACAGGGCTAAACAAAAGGATTCCTCGCAGCGATACTGCCTCTGAGTTTCCATGACAGCCGCTCTTTAGCAGAACTAATCGTTCCAAAGTCCGTCACCGCTGCTCGGCTTTATAGGAAAACCTCGGGGGTCTTGAAAATGGTTATAAAGCACTTCATTAATTTACATGTAACTAAAAAAAAAAAAAGAAACAAAAAAGGATTTCATAAATGAATAATGTCATTCATCAACAAGAAAATGAAAAATACATGATATAGATTATTTATTTAATGTGAAAAAATGTTTTAAAAGAAGAAGTAAAAGATGAATTAATTCTTCAATCTGCATCACCGTTTAGCGTTTTCCCGTTTACATTATAATAGTAATGAGTGCTGTGCTTTGCTAACGTGTGTTTGTGCACCTTAATGTCTCTCCTTCTACTCTCTAATCCTCACATCGTTACAGGAAATTGCTCAAATGCTTTCATATTTAATTCAGGTGTTTGACTGATAATGACTTTGGATTACAGATGGGATCCAGTTACTGTGGTCCAATTTTATTCACTTTGTTGGGACGCAGTTTGATTCGTTACATACAGTATTTCTGTAGTGTACAATTGAAGAAGCGTACACTATTTCTATGTACTAAGCCTGACTCTAATCTGACACTAATTTTACATTTTTAACTGAAGACTTTGGCTCCTTTTCAAAAGGTGTGGTTATACAGAGTCCCTGAAGTACCGAAAGAGGTTGAAATTTATCTAGCAAGACTAAGATTATAAGCTATTATATTTTGAGCACAAGCCATTATAATGTGGGAACAAAAGAACAAGTGTTGGAAACAGTTTAATGAAACCACTGTCTACATCGAATTTCTCTGGTCTGTTGTCCTTTATGTGGCTATGTGCATGATGATGTGCAATACGTATAGTAAAGAAGAACATTAATGTTTGGTAAATTATCTTGTGCCGACAAGTAACAATAAGAAACTGGACCTGCAAGCACATGCTGACGGGGTCCAGGCCTCCGGGGCAAGTCGCGACAAGCAGCCTACGGAGGCAGTGCAAGTCAGACCCGCAGTCCCACGGGTGCCATGCTATACAGGTGTAGAGCAGCACAGAGATCGGAAAACATTCAAACGTTCAAAGACACTAGTGTGGAAAAATTATTTGAGCATATTTTATGATTTTACAAGAAAAGCATCACCTAGTGGCTGATTGGTCGTTAATCGGACATAGCTACGTGGAGATATGACATCTTTTCCTGTTTTACTGCAACCTACAGGAAGTTTTTGCTTTATAACTGGTGCATTTTTTTGGAGTGTCACAATTCTAAACAACTTCTGATCATGAGCAGCTATAGATTCTCTGTGCAAGGTTGCATGCAGAAAAAGTAGATTCGCAAATGTCATTATTTTGCAGCAACACCACCACCTAGTGGCTGTTAGGCACCACATTTTACAGAGCCTCAGTGGGGCATAGGAAACTACTGAGCCAGGTTTCGTGTTAATCAGACAGACCTACGTGGAGATATAGATGTTATTTGATTTTTTTCATATTTTGAAAAATATAGAGTGGTGGACTTCTTAATTGACCACAGTGAGGCAAAGCTTTGTCACACATTAGTGAATGTGCTAAAAACATTTCAGCTCTGTAAGACGTACGGCTGATATTTTGGGATTTTCGTCTAGAAATTTACGCCAGTGCTGAATATAAATGAGAAGCTGCTAGCTGACTGTGTTCTACACTGATATTTACAAATAAGAGAGGATAGATGAGAGATTTGGTAACAGATTTGTCAGAGCGAAGCAGTAAAATTTGCAAATATGGGTGTCTGAAGTCCCATCTGCATACGCCAATTTTCACTTGCATATGCAGCAAAATGCTGCACTGCCTGGGTGCCATAAAGAAGAGCAGCTTTGCAGCACTAGCAGGCCGAGTTGGACAAAACACAGTAAAGTACAGTACAGAAAGCATTTGATTGGATGTATTTTAGCCGATACCAATCCATTTAAATATGGAAAGATCGGCCCCAATACCGATCCCCGTGGTTGGTTTGGGACATCTTTACTTTAAAGGGAACATGGGGCATTTTGAACTGTTTTCAACTATTCAGTAATTTTCATAGTTTTGTCCTATCAGTTATGATAACATGTCACTAGCCGCTCAAAGTTTTCAAACACTGGGAAAGGCATCCGTTTGGGCAAGCAGCACAAGACTTAACGCTGTCCTTTCTATAACAAAATAAATCCTATAATTCCATCCTGTGTGAATTCTGTCTTGCATTAGCTGGGTTGTTTAATTTTTTCAGCTCAGGCTGAGACCCTGTGAAGGGTCTGCACGGGATGGTCACAGGGAAACCATTGGTCTCCTCAAATCATGACAACATTCTCCATGTTGCTTTCTGTGTCTGATTACATTATTTATAAAAATGTGTTCAAATGAAATAATGTTGAAATAATCAGCATTTGTAACAGTGGCCTGCTACAAAAAGCCAATTTATTGAGTTATTTGGATAACTTCACATTTTGAATAATACTAAAACAATACTAATTGTTTTTTTTATTTTGTCCTGTATGGAGCATATACTGGACTATATTCAATGATAATGTAAACTTGAAAATGAAAATGTAATTCCACAATAGCATTATAATTTTCCACATGTATGTGTTTTTCATTTTCAAAATTTAGTTGACATTTGATTATTGTCCACTGTACAGCGGGTTAAAACTTTGAAAATTAAATGTCAAACAGCTTTTCCATGTTCATTTTAATATAGTCATAGAACGCCCATACAAGTATGTGAAAATGAAAATTGGATTATTTATTGTTCATTTTTACTCAAATAAAACATACACATGTGAAAAATTATAACGCTATTCTGGAATTACATTTTCATTTCCAAGTTTACATTATCATTGAATATGGTCCCGTACACGCTTACAAAATCCAGAATCAGAGGCGAAGATTGATATCGATTTCACGTGCATCCAGTAGGTCTGGAATGTGTTTAGCCTAGCATAGCATAAAGACAGGAAGCAAATCCAGAACTGTCCAGAATACCACTTTCCCCCAGGCTTTGGCTTAGCTAGGTTTACATCCTGCATCTACTGGGCCATGCACTGGGCACACAGATGAGACTGAGCTTCTCATCTGAGCCTGGGTAAGACAGATAAACAAGCCTATTTCACAAAACGTCGGAGTGGGATTTCCAGTTGACAACTGGGATAGACAACATTAGCTTTTGCTTAGACTCCAACACAATAGGTCAATTTATTGTTAAGATTTTTTAAGAACCCTGTTTGAGTCTAGTGCTGCTTGTCCTAATGGACATCATGTCTTAAAAATCTCTGAATTGCAGCTCATCAGTAACATGTTGATGTCATAACCATGATAGCCAAATTTGCCACATTGGTGCGCTTACAGAAGATAATATATGTATAATTGTCCTATGGCAAAACATTAATTCAGTAAAAAAAAATTATATAAATACAAATATGATATAAATTAATATAAAATGTCCAGTGTTTTCCTTTAATGTGACTTCATGGTGGGGTCACTAAGTGTGAATGAGAAGAGTAACATGTTTTTTTTTCTTCCTCTGTAGCGACAATACCATTCCCAAATTGACAATCTAATTGAAGAGACGGTGAAGGAAATGATAACTCTGCTGGTAGCTAAGGTACAAAATAGTACAGTATAAATTTACATCATGGATGGATTACATGCATACAGGCACATGCAAAGGGTCCTCAGGGGCTCCTGGGCCCCTGGGCAAAAACCTAATTTGAAGTGTGTGTTACTTGTTTTTGGAAAGTCAATCAAATGACCACAAAGACATGAAAAACAACCACAAAGGTACACAAAATGAACACAAAGACACCAAAATGACTACAAAGGTATGCACAAATACTAAAAAGACATTTGAGACTCAAAACAACCACAAAGAGACTCAAAACAACCGCAAAGAGACTCAAAATGACCTCAAAGAGACACAAAACACAACAAAGAGACACACGGAGACTCAAAACGACAACAGAGACATTAAATGACCACAAAGAAATGCAAAATGACTACAAAGAGAGACTCAAGGAGATTCAACACGACAGAGATGAGAAGCTAAATGACCACAAAGAGATACAAAACAACTACAAAGATACTCAACAATGACAGAGACTCAGAATGACCGCAAATAGACACAAAAATACTACAAAGCTACTAAAAACAATGAAAAAGATACACAAAACAACTACAAAGGGACTCAAGGAGACTCAAAACTACAAAAACACTCAACAACGACAAATAGACACAAAACAACTACAAAGGGACTCAAAATGACCATGAAATAGATTACTGCTTACATGTTAATGCAATCATATTGTAGCAGACAAATTTTACACTGTTCACAACTGTAATGAATTGTTTTTTGCTATCAGTACCTTTACTTTTGATACTAAAGTACATTTTACCGCTAATACCTCCTGACTTTTAGACTTTAGATTGTAATATAATATTTGTTCTTTATGGTACTGCTGTATTTCTTTTTTTTTTTTCTCGTTCTCTCTCTCCTCTTTCTCAGTTTGTGGTCATTCTAGAGAGCGTGTTAGCCAAGCTCTCCAGATATGATGAGGGAACACTCTTCTCTTCCTTCCTATCTTTCACAGTAAGTAGCACATAAACTTGCTTCCATTACCATTATACTTTTCTTCCCAAAACACCTTCCAGCAGATTACTCATCAGTTTCATTATTGGAGATAAGTCAACTTTCCAGTTCAGTGCAGACCATGAGTGATCGGACTCCTTAGAAACAAGTCCACAGTGTAACCCTGTTATCCTAATCACTGATTTGGAAGTGAACACAATGCAGCATTAGATTTTTTAAACCATTAGTTTGTAACATTACATTTAGCAGGTTTACCTCCAGATTAAATTTTGACCTACCATACTTGAAAGAGTTGACAATGTGAAATTAGGTATTACAATGTAGTGAACACTTAGTGAACACTGTGAATGTTTTCACTTCTGGGTTTCCTTTTTAAATAAACGTGTACATACAATGATGCTATTATTACATTTCAGTGGCATTTTTTGGGATACCATGCTGTTTTAATATGTCGTTCAGCAAAAGTTCTCCTTTTTGATCAATTCACAATTCATTTAGAAGCAGGATCTTGTTTGTTGAATCACAATCATTACAAGAAGTTGTTTTAATTTAAATTTAATGGGAACTCAGTCATGCTGTATTTTCAAATCTTGTTTTTTTTCAGGTTAATTTCCATGCTAATTTTCATACAGTTTGACCTTTTTTGAATTCCTCCTGAGCGCCAAATAGCTTAACACCTCAGCTGGTTACCCACAGTATTACAAAAGCCAGGTTATTGAATTTGTGAGTGCACTTTTGCAGTTGAAATCACCACATGAGTCCCTGTTGCAGTTCAGCAGACACTGAACTACAGGCTGTACAGTCTCACCACGGCAACCTGTTTTCTGAAAAGTGGTGCCACAGCTGGACTCCTGACTGTTTTTTCACCTATTTCTCTCTCCTTTATGTCAAGGTGAAAGCTGCCTCAAAGTATGTGGATGTACCTGTAAGTAAGACTTATTTATTTGTATCTCTCTATCACATGCGTTAATCATCTCATTAATCAACCCTGTCTCTTGTAAAATACTAACCTAAACTAATGCTTTGTATATGTAATATGTAAGGGAGGAAATATCACGTACTGCATACCACGTGTGGTTGGATTTAGGCTACTAAAACATTTGGTAAAAGTTTGAGAAAAACTGGTGGCTTTTGTTCAGTGGTGGAGGAAGTACTTAATCTCTGTACTTAAGTAAAAGTACAAATAACCAGAGATATATTTACTTTAGTAAAAGTAGAAGTACCACAATGACAACCCTACTTAAGTAAAAAGTATCTGATTTTAATTGTACTTTAAGTATTAAAAAGTACAAGTACTTGCAGTTTATTCTCTCAATGTATATAGTCTATTGTAGAAAATCCGTAGTCCAATTACCTGCCAACAGTTATGCCTGATTTAAAAAATAGAATGATAAGGAAGCATTCGATAGTGAATACTGAATATTATATGACATTATAATAAATGTGCAGTGTGACAGACATTCCTGTAATTTATATATAACCAGTGGCAAAACAAAGACTCAGAAACTGTTGATGAGTGCAAATATTGAAAATTTGGCTAATTTAGAAACCTCCAAGACTGTATTGTAGTACGTTGTGGACAAATACCATAACCATCCATAACTATGACTAATTCCCAAACAATATATAAATGTGCCCCCCCCCCCCCCCCCCTTCTTTTTTTTTTTTCTTCCTCCCTTTTATTCCCTTTCTCTCCTTTTTCTTCTCTTCCCT
>CM022473.1:2691843-2753466 GCA_011952105.1 Coreoperca whiteheadi | reverse complement strand
ATGAAAACAAGGGTGAATTTGAGTTTGTTTGTCAAATGTTCCATTTTAGCTTCTTTCGATGAGATAAGTTCATTTTCATCACTATACAATGGAAAAATATAATATTACACTAACTTACCTTGCGTCTTTTTCTAACAAATTTTAGAACATCCCCCCCCCCCCCCCCCTTTTTTTTTTTTTTGCTAAGACTGCTATATGTCAAGACGCATTTTGCAAGCTTGCAGCATAAATAACAAGCAGCGGGGACATGACTATCATAGTACTACCAGCTAATGTTAATGTTAGATAGCAACACGTTTGCTACTTGAAGGCCAGCAGCTCATTTTTTCAGGGCAGGCATCGTTTACTATTTTGCTCCTGTAACTTCGAATAGTTCTTGTAAATACGGCCACGGGTGGCTTATTGATTCCGGCTCAGACTCCATCCTCTGCCAAGGTCACAGGCACCACACCCACAGTGACCTGACCACACCAGACTATGCGGCCGTTGGAAAAGCGAAAGGATCGAAGGATCATTCATACCTGATAGGGTCCAGTCAGGGCCTTATAGGGCTCTGATTGGGTCAAAGTCTAGCGTTCTAGAATCTTTGGTAGCGTAGCAACCCGTAGCTATGGCAACCAAACTTCACTGGTGAGACAAACGTGTGACGGACGGTCAGGAATACGTTTTGGCAAACTGAACTGAAAATGTAACGAAATGTAAAATAATTGCTGCAAAATGTAACGAAGTAAAAGTCAAATTGATTCTACTTAAGTAAAGCACAGATACGTGAAAAATGTACTTAAGTAAAGTAACGAAGTATTTGTACTTTGTTACATTCCACCACTGCTTTTGTTACGTACATACTGTATGTATATATTCACTATGCTTTGAGTTATCAAAACAGATCCATAAAACCTTAAAAATGCTTTAGTTGAAAGGGGTGGATATTACAACCTTATAGGAAAACAAATGAAATAAGGGTTAGGGTTACAAAAAACACGAGCGAATGGTTTGGCACACAGTGCACTGGGATAAGAGCCTGAGAATCAGTTTTGAATTGAATTATGATATCAAGAATCGCATTTTAACTGAGACTCCCAAAGACTCCCACCCCTACATCGGGAAGTGCTCTGGTCCGCATTGTGATCACGTCTCTGGGGTAAATCCAATCTATACAGTTTGGCCACAGTCTTATGAAAAGAATCCTTATTAATAAAAGCAGTAAATTTAGAGACTGGTGATCAGATGTTACCATCCAGATAATCTATTTGGATACAGATTATATGTTGAAGGTACGCAGTAACGGTTTTGATCTGTAGTATTGCTGTGGATCAATGTTTTAAGTGCTGGTCCCTGTTTTGTTGGTAGTGTATCTGGTGCACGTGCACAAAGACACAAGAGTCATATATTCCTGAAAGTGGCTTCACACTATTGCACTGATCAACTGGAACTATAGTCTGGCAGAACTATGATCCGATCAATACTTAATTTTTAAGGTTAATACCAATATCAATGTTTGAGAGTTTTAAAATACATTCCCCAGTTATATTTTTTTTAACATAGACATTTTAAATAAGAATACCTTGCATTTTGATATTTTTACAAGTAAAAAAATAAACTTGTCAGTGCCCTCGAGTCGACAAACTTTGTAATGCAGACCTCAAACATATTTTTTTTATTTTCTATACTGCACATTCTTGTTACTTATTAAGTGACGCCACTCCCAATATATCTGGGATAAGCTAATATTGGAAAAAATATCAGTAATGTAATCATTGTCTTTGTTTACAATGCATTTTTAAATGGCGCCTTTGGCAGGTGTACAGTATGATTGATACGTTGTTATGATTGATGTTCACAGATCCATTCAAAAAGAATATTTTAGAATGTATATAGATCCCTTCTATATACGTGTTTGCTCGTTATGTTGATAAAAACTTTGGAATTCTGGCAATTAAGATACACATAGATACAAAACGTATTTGCTCATGCAAATTAGTTGTATGTGAAGATAATTTTGAGGAGACAGTTGCAATAATATATATATATAAACAATTGGTTCTTCACATTGGTGAATCGAATGGCTCAAATTTGTTTCGTTGTGCAAACTAAATATAATTTTATAATAATAATTTAAATACGTCCAACCTCTTAATTATTCGTGTGAAGGTCGGCTAAAAAAACATTAAAAAAAATAGTATTTGGTTCCCTAGTGATACGTATGTGTTTGTGTGTGTTTCTTGTGCATGTACAAATATTTGACCATGCGTTCACATGTAGAATCATAATCCAGATGGTTGTTGTATTTCCACATTGAATATCCATGTTTTTCCTCCCCCAAATGTCCATTCATATGCATGTGGCCAGACACTGAAAGGCAACCGTGCCTCGTGCCTCTCTCTGCGCAGTACACATTGTGAGTCCATGTTGTACAACACATGACCATTCTGCTGTCAGGGTGGCAGTGTGTGTGTGTGCGCGCATCAGATCTGTATTAGCTGCCAACACGACCATAGCAACGTGCCAAATTTCAAATTAATGCCTTGTCAGAGAATGTGACGAGGCACTGTGTACGCTGGCAGGGGTCGCGGTTTCCAGCCCAGCATGCTAATTGTGTCCTTAATGTACAAAATTAGCGTTTCGCTTGTAAAAAAGACACTCATTTACACATTGTTAGTGTCATTCAAGATGTGTTAACTGAGTTTAGTAGCAGTTAGTGATGAGTTATTTGCGTGACTTTTGGAATCTTTATGAGTTGATTGAGAAACAGAGACCAAAAAGGTTTGGAAAGTATGATCTTGAAAATGGTAAGGTTTGATGTAAGAAAGAGAACTAAGGTTCCGTTTACACGTTGTCCTCAGTGAATATTTTAGATGTCAAAATGGCAGGCCTCCTAACAATCTGCTCTGCCCATCAAACCCAGCTGAGTGTCTCCAGTGCCCCTGTTCACTTTGCACATGCACAGACTGTCAAAGCTGGTTTCTAGCCAAGCTCAACTCTGACAAGAGCTGACTATAGAACATGACTCCCCTGTAGTCCAGAATGCCCCTGCATCCTTGTCAATGAAACACTCTTTCGAGATGCAACCTCCACTTAAATGATGTGAAATGCACGTGTCACCTAATGTACCTTATAACAAGAGGAAGAGTCTACAGCCATGCTGGCAGCTCTGTGGCACCGCAGTGCTTTGACCTAATTGCTAACATCAGCATGCTAAAGTCACAATGACAATGCAAACATGCTAAGCAGGTATTATGCTAACCATTGTCACCATCTTGCTTTAGCCGGTTGCCGTACTAGCTAATTAGCGCTGAACACAAAGTACAGCTGATAGGTTGTCATTTGTTTTGAGGTATTTCATAAAAGGAAAAATAAAACAATGTACCTGATAAAATTATTTATAGGATCACCAAAGTTATTGCAATTCATTCTGAGGGGAGCATGAATCTGAACCAAATTCCCTGGCGATCCATCAAATAGTTTTCAAAACTTTTCACTCAAAATCATAAATGTCAAGCTCAAGGTGGTGCTAAATGAAGAGGCACCACCAGAAGCAGCTTTATTGCCAAGTAGGTTTTCACATACGAGGAATTAGCTCTGGTATTCTGTAGCCTGACAATAAATATAGTAGAAATATAAAGAATACAGAAGCATAAAGCAAGTACTGCAGGTCAAGAGTTGACAAATCCATGATAAGAAAATTAAACGAAAACACTATAAGAAAATAATGATAAAGGAAATGTACAATATGACGACATGTTATTTAAATTACAGTGTGCGCAATGAGCAACATATTTACATGTGAATGTGCAAAGGTTTACAGTGTTACTATACCGGGGGGAGGGATGGGGAGTGGAGGGGCGATAATGAGTCCCGGGCCTTGTTGATGAGGTCAATTGCAGACGGAAAGAAAAAACGTTTTTTGCGGCGTGAACGTCTGTACCACCATGTCCGTACCACATTTCACGGCAATCCATTCAGGAGTCGGTGAGATATTTTAATCTGGACCAAAGAGAGAAGAGATGGAAGCACCAACTAGCACCTAGTTTAAGTTTTAGTTAGTATTTAGCTTCTTAAGTACTACAGTTATGAAAGATATTTGCAAGAGTCATCGACTAATGATCATAATCTAATGGGAAGATTGAAGTGAACTTTGCTGAGCATGTTCAAGTTTAACCCTTTTGACCCCACGGCCTCATCTAATGACATCCTCAGAATATTTCATCTTTAGTTAATATTTTAAAAAGAATTGTTCTGTATGCCTTTAGCAAATATAATTTCAGTTGGATGGGATTAAATCATATTTTTACACTTTTACACCAGTTGGCTGAGCAAATACCAGTTTCTCTTCTCTCTCTTTTCCCCGTCCCTTGCAGAAGCCAGGGATGGACGTTGCTGATGGTTATGTGACGTTTGTCCGCCATTCCCAAGACATGCTGCGGGAGAAGGTCAATGAGGAGGTGTACATAGAGAGACTATTTGATGTAAGTAAGCCAAAGCGCCTCCATTTCATTCACTCCACCTGTGATCATTTGTGAGCTAAAAAACAAAATCCAAGTCACTCTTATCAGCAGAGTGAACCAAAGTCAAATGATTACAGAAGTGCGATAGCTGAAATGTTCTCTATGCACGTGAGAGGTGGACTGGAATAAGGAGTGAAAGGCTGATGTAGGAACAGGTGTGTGGGGCAGTCAGCTGATGGGGAAAGTCAGAAAAACATCTGGTGGACAGCTAGAGGATGGCAGGTCTGGGAAGTTGGCCTGGGAGAAGTGAGGATCGGCTGAAGACCGGTGCCCAGGGGAAACTGGAGAGCCGACTGTGACACTTTTGTCATTTTCAGATGGCTTTGAAAGGACTATTTCACAATAACAATAATAATCCTTATCATTTGAGTTATGGATGTTTATGATTGTTTGTACATTTTCCACTCCTCAATAATCATTTCTTTTCCAAATGCATGCAGCATGATTGATGTTATTGGGGAACTGTTTTAACCAGATCTTGCAGGGTCACTCCAGTCGTTTTCAAGCGGCATAGAACACAAATCAAATGAGGTTCTGCTCACTCGTAGTTTCATGTACAGTGGAATGTGGTCTAAAGTGATGTAACGCACACGGCATGAAGGGCAAGAGTAAGTATGACATTGTCATTTAACGTTTTGGACCCTGATTTTCAACCTTTCAACAATTTTACACATTTATACTATATTGAATCTGCATCTGCTTATTGTAGACTGTCCTCACCAGAAAAAAATACTGCATTGGTTGTTCATGCCTTCTATGTTTACATTTTCAATGTTGCTTTCTATTGACCAAGACCACAATCTTTTCCCAACTTTAACCAAGTAGACTCAGTTATCTAACCCTAACCAGACTTTAACGGTAGAGGTGGCCCATCAGAAAACACTCATATGGGTTGTTTTGGAGGGCAATGATAAATTCACTTTTTTGCAGTTTAGTTTGCAGAACTTGGCCTTTCCCAACACTTCATGAAAGTTACATCACAGTAACTGGTAACAGTAGTAACATCCATCCATTTTCTACTGCTTATCCGGGGCCGGGTCGCGTGGGCAGCAGTCTAAGCAGAGACACCCAGACTTCCCTCTCCCCAGACACTTCCTCCAGCTATTCCGGGGGAATACCGAGGCGTTCCCAGGCCAGCCGAGAGACATAGTCCCTCCAGCGTGTCCTAGGTCTTCCCCGGGGCCTCCTCCCGGTTGGACATGCCCGGAACACCTCCCCAGGGAGGCGTCCAGGAGGCATCCGGGACGGATGCCCGAGCCACCTCAGCTGACTCCTCTCGATGTGGAGGAGCAGCGGCTCTACTCTGAGCTCCTCCCGAGTGACCGAGCTCCTCACCCTATCTCTAAGGGTGAGTTCTAATGAGTCCACAACCGAGCCCTCAGCCTCTGCTTCCGCAATGGAAGACATGCCGGTAGGGTTGAGGAGATCCTTGAAGTACTCCTTCCACCCTCCGAGGATGTCCCCAGTCGAAGTCAGCAGATTCCCACCCCCACTGTAAACAGTGTGTGCGGGGCACTGCTTCCCCTTCCTGAGGCGCCGGACGGTTTGCCAGAATTTCTTTGAGGCCGACCGATAGTCCTTCTCTATGGCCTCACCAAACTCCTCCCAGACCCGGGTTTTTGTCTCTGCAACCACCCGGGCTGAAGCTCGCTTGGCCCTCCGGTACCCATCCGCTGCCTCCGGAGTCCCCTGAGCCAACCAGGCTCGATAGGACTCCTTCTTCAGCTTGACGGCATCCCTTACTTTCGGGGTCCACCACTGTGTTCGGGGATTGCCGCCACGACAGGCATCAGAGACCCTGCGGCCACAGCTCCGACCAGCCGCATCGACAATAGAGGTGGAGAACATGGTCCACTCGAAATCAATGTCTCCAGCCTCCCTCGGGATCTGGTTGAAGCTCTGCCGGAGGTGGGAGTTGAAGATCTCTCTGACTGGAGACTCTGCCAAACGTTCCCAGCAGACCCTCACAGTACGTTTGGGTCTGCCAAGTCTGCCCAACTTCCTCCCCCGCCATCGGATCCAACTCACCACCAGGTGGTGATCAGTTGAGAGCTCCGCCCCTCTCTTCACCTGAGTGTCCAAGACATACGGCCGGAGGTCAGATGAAACAACATGGTGTTCGTTATGGACAAACCGTGACTAGCACAGAAGTCCAATAACAGAACACCACTCGGGTTCAGGTCGGGGGGGCCGTTTCTCCCAATCACGCCCCTCCAGGTATCACTGTCGCTGCCCACGTGAGCGTTGAAGTCCCCCAGTAGAACAACGGAGTCCCCGGTCGGAGCACTTTCCAGCTCCCCTCCCAGAGACGCCAAGAAGGTCGGGTACTCTACACTGCCATTCGGCCCGTAAGCACAAATAACAGTGAGAGACCTATCCCCAACCCGAAGGCGCAGGGAAACGACCCTCTCGTTCACCGGGGTGAACTCCAACACATGGCGGCTGAGCTGGGGGGCTATAAGCAAGCCCACACCAGCCCGCCGCCTCTCACCGCGGGCAACTCCAGAGTAGTAGAGAATCCAGCCTCTCTGGAGGAGTTGGGTTCCAGAGCCCAAGCTGTGCGTGGAGGCGAGCCCGACTATCTCTAGTCGGTATCTCTCAACCTCCCGCACCAGCTCAGGCTCCTTCCCCCCCAGCGAGGTGACATTCCATGTCCCTAGAGCCAGATTCTGTGTCCAGGGATTGGGTTGCAGAGGCCCCCGCCTTCAACTGTCACCCAATCCACAAAGCACCGGCCCCTTACGGTTCCTCCAACAGGTCGTGGGCCCACAGGAGATCGGCCCCACTTCGCTTGTTCGGGCTGAGCCCAACCCCGGGCCTGCCTCCAGGGTGGGGTCCTGGTTGCGCCGTACCGGGCGACGTCACAGACCTGGATTTCACACTCATCATAAGGGGGATTCGAACAGTAGTAACAGTTAAAATTAAATATTCCAAAAACGTTGCCATGATTGTTTTTGGCTGGATCATATTAAACAAATGGAAATACATTAGATGTCGTTTGCAGGTTTTATAGATGAATTCTGGTAAAGTTGGTATCCCTGCTACTATGCAAAATAAAATTTGGCCTGGAGGTGAGTCTGCCAAGTTTTAAAATATAAATGCTGCTTTAGCTACCAAACTAATTAGTACATTACATTCTGTACTTCCTTGTGTGTCACCTCAAGCAGAGTCATGTCTTTTTGGGGCCTTGCGAGTCACTTTGTGAAGCTGACTGTACTGACACATCAGTGTCCTTCTCCATAGCTGACAAACTGTAAGCAACTCAAGCTGTAATCAACTTGCAAAACATTCCCATGACACTGTTTGCCTCCATTACGTGAGATGAGGTCAAGTAACACCAAAACAATCAGTAAATCTCTAAGCCTTGCTGCTGAGCCTCCTCTTAGGTCAAACTGGAGGATTTCTCCCCAAAATGTGCTAAAACAATCCCTGCAGCAGAATGAGTTGCATATTGAGCCGCAGCTCTCTGCTTCTCTTTCCAAAGTCAGATGTATTTCTACGCTGCTGTTTACTCCTTTGTCTCACGGTGTTTGTGTGCAGTTTGTGTTGATCTTGAGGAGGGATTATCCTAAGCGGCGATCTCTTTCTGAATCAGCAAACAACAGTTACTCAATTGAAAGAGGCGCACAAAAGATCACTTTGTAAGATGGCTTAGCTATCCGCCACAGATTCTGTACACATTTTCTTTTCCAGGACTAACAAACAGGTCGTCTCACCAGCTACTATACTTTTAAAAGAAGCACTACAACTCTGAGGTTAGTGATTACTCTGTGAAATAACAGAGATGATACATTTGAGGGGTAGTTTAAGCTTTATGTCGTAAAAAGTGCATCACAGCGGCCATAGCATACACTTGATACATCAAAGAGACAGAAGAAGCAGTCAAGGTAGATTAGCTGAAGTGTGTCAATGAAGGGAGCAAATGTGGTGAAATTGCTGCATTTTTGGAAACTTCGCATTGACTTAATGAACATTTGCTTTGGCTGAAAGGTCTTTAGGTTTCCAGCCAGCCGGCAGCTGGTCAGACCAAACTGAGCCACAGCAGACAGGACATAAAACTAAATGTTTAAATATGCAGTCAGATCTTGAAACAATCCACAACACAGCGCTCACTGCTTCATTCTCTTGTCAGGTCTATCACTATCTAAGAAGTATTTTAAAGCTCCCAGATTTTCTACAGGGAATCAATCAATAAATATTTCCTAACCTTAACCAAGTAGATATACAGACATTAACCATCGAGGTGGCAGATAAGAAAACACACATATGGGTTTATTTTGAGGGCAAAGATAAATCTACTTTTTTGCAGTTTAGTTTGGAGGACTTGGAGTTACATCACAGTAACTAGTAACAGTAAAATTAAATATTCCAAGAAATGTGCCAAATAAGGTGGTTTAGATGATCTGGATAAAGCGTTGGCTCGTTTACGACCTCATTGCGTTGTCAGCCTTCGATGCAGTGATGTCTTCATGTTCACAGATCTCAGCAATTAACTTGGTGAGTAAATGTGACCAATCAATCAATAAAAATGAAGGCCAAAACGACGTCAATTGGACCTTAGTTGAAATAAACCAGAATTATCCTTTATTTGATTAATAGCATAATTGAATAAATATTAGATTGCTTTATCAATTAGCTGCAGCTTTAATTATTTTAATGAAGGCTCATGACCTGAAACCCAGACAGGTAATACTGCAGAGAACAAAAAGTGGAGTAAACTGAGAGGCACAGGGACATCATTCAGGTTGTGTAATGCTCCGCAACTCTCACTGTGTGAGCGTGTTCATGGTTGCCTCTCTGCAGACTGAACAGTGTAGCCACGTATGAAGTTACATCTATCTGCCCGTGCTATTGTGATGAATAGAGGCCTTGAGGTGCAATCCGTCTCTTATCCTCTTCCTCGCTGTTCGGGTGACAGAGAGGGGCATAGTGCTGGATGTTTGCTGTTGCTGTCTTGACCTGTTGCTTTGCAATCTATCCTCTTTTCCTCCGCAAGAGCATTTCTGCCGGGATTTGTCTCATCCTAGCTGCTCCTTGTTGTCATTCCGTATCAGTTCTCCCCGCGGCATCACCAAGGCCGATGAAGGTGTCTCTGGCTGCTCTCTGCAGCTCTGTTGTGCTTTTGTTGTCACTCCACCCTTTTTTTATCTACTCCTCTCTTTCTTGTCTTTTTATCTGGTTGCGGATGGCGACACACTAGCTGGATCATTAGTGCTTGACTCTAGGTTGAAAGGCATGTGTCTGATGTTTTCATTATTTATTATAAAACCAAACTAGAGTGGATACACTGGTGTTTAGTATACAATAAATTAACATATTTCACACTTAAGGAAGACTTACCATGGAAGTAGACTACTACTAGGACAAAAAATGCTGACCCTAAACTGGCCCCAGGCCAACAACATCTTATCATCAGAAATAAGTCTCCCTCATGTACACTTAAACATAAATACTGGGAAGTAGGCCACAATCTCTCTCTCTCTAAAGGGAGATTTATAGTAGTGCAGTAAGGGGTTATGGTATAGCAGAGATACCACAAGAACACTGCTGTTCGAGCTGATCCTGCTCATGTACACAATCTGTGTAAATACCTTAAAGTTCTGCAGCCTTGGTGGCTGTCTGGGCCAGCATGTGCCTGAGTTCCATCCTCAGGTCCAGGGGAGAGCCTAATTAGCCAACAAGACACAGCTGACACTGCTCACCTGAGCCGCTCCTCCACCTCTCCCTCTGCAGCTGACTGCTACGCATGCCCACCTCCACAGTCGGTATTTCGCGACCTGGGAATGAGAACGGGTTTGTACACCGTAAAAGCAAAAGCAAAAATCCAACATTTAGACAAAAATGTCAAGTTAAAAAACTGGAAATAAAGGTTAAGGATACAATTGAAAAGGGGGCATCAAACCAGCATTAAATCAAATCTGGAACACAAGAATATGGAATAAGGGCCAAGCTAACCTAACTAATGGCGCTTTTCCACTACACAGTAGCAGCTCGCCTCAGCTCGACTCGACTCGTCTCGATTTGGTTCTCCACTGTGTAACAGTCGTACCTGCACCTGCTTCCAGGTACTTTTTTTTCGTAGCACCTCCGGCGAGGTTCTGAGCGAGCTGAGGCGATACTAAAATGTCACGTGAAAACACTGCAGACTGCTGATTGGTCAGAGAGAATCGTGAATCGTCTCAGAGAGAATCCTGAATAACCCCGCCATTTTTAAATAGTTTGGCCAGAGATGGCGTGATATACCCGTTACTGTTATGGCGACTCGGGAGAACACGATGTGGTCAAACGAAACGTTTGTCTTCTTGCTGTGAGAAACAGCCACATCCCGAGGATCAAACACAACACACACTCGATTTCTTCCATTGTCCCGTGTGTGTGGGTAGCGGGTGTGTGTCGCGGCAGTTTCCTGCGGCGTCGCTATGACGACCAGGTACTACTGTGGAGGTACTTTCTGCAATGGAAGACGGAGCGAAAAGCGAGTCGAGGCGAGTCGAGATGGTGCTGGTAATGGAAAAGCGCCATAACGGATAAGTCTACACCTCTACCATAGAAGTCAGGTGACTGCTGAAGTTTATTCCATTCTGTTTTGATTTTGTGAACCTCCAGAATGAGATCTCTTGAGATCTAGAAAAGCAGTGAGTTTGCCTAAACTGTAGAAGAGATGCAGGATCTCATCTCATCTCATCTTCTCCCGCTTGTTCCCATTGGGGGTCGCGGGTATCAGGAGCCTATCCCAGTGACTTTGGGCCTTAGGCGGGGTACACCCTGGACAGTGGCCAACTCGTTGCAGGGCTGACACATAGACAGACAACCATTCACTCTTAAATTCATTCACTAGGGGCAATTTAGAGCTGTCAATTATCCTACACATGCATGTCTTTGGACGGTGGGAGGAATCCGGAGAGAACCCATGGTAACACAGGGAGGACATGCAGACTCCAACCAGAGAGATCGTGTGATGTTGGTCTGGTCCGGGATTCGCACCCACAATCTCCTTGTTGGGAGGCAGGTGCTCCAACCGCTCTGGCACCATGCACCCCGAGATGCAGGATAATATGATAATATGAATAAAAGAATGAAGGTCTCTTCTGACCAGGGCCAGCGTCAACTTCTGTACAAGTTGAGTTCTGAAGCTTCCCCTGATATGAATCTCAGAGCACTGTCATACAAGACAAAGCATCTCATTTAAGATAAGGCAGTTGATATTTATGTTTGTGTGCTCTCCTACCTGTGTGCATGCCACAAGGCACTGAATTGTAAATTGCTCCATTTTACTTACTTACTTGTTTTGCTGGTGAGCAACAGGACTGTCACACTGGCTGATGGCAGTGGGGCCTTGAGGGTGTGTTGTTGGACTGTTTTTAATCCATGCTGGTTTGTTAGAGTATGCATTTTCAATGTGGTCCTACACAATATATTTATTTATTAGCTTATTTGACAGGGACAATGGAGAAAAACATTGCTACAATGTCAAGCAGCTGATGCTCCACATAAAAGCTTCTAGCCAAAGGCTAATTTGCAGCCCCAGTCCCTGGTTCTATGACTAGCTATCCTGTACACCATATTAGTAATGGTTGTTCTGTGAATATGGTGACATGGTTTAGTAAGAAAAGCACATCCAGAAAATGCTGTTCATCTGTCTTGTATAGGGATCTTGATGCAGCAGTGGCAGCAGCTTTGACTTAATATGCGAACTGATGTCTGAATTCCTGCTTACAAATGTCAGTGTTGAAATACGTATAATGGAAATAACTTTGACTAGAAGTGTAACATGCAGATATCTTACACCATTGTGATTTTGAAGACACAAGAAACTGTTTGCTTTTTATCTTTTGTTGTCAAAGAAAAAAACCACATCTGACTGAGGGTTCTCTCAAGATATTAGGGATTAGTGAAACCCTTTAAAAACTCCTGTTAGGTAATAAGCTTTGTATGTATGGCCATTAAGAGATGGGGTTCAGTATTATAAGCACTAACTTTTCAGTGTATTTCATGCTGTTTTTTAAAATGATTCACTGTGACACTGTAGAAGTAGACACTGATGGTAACACTGTAGAAGTTATGATCAGTCAAAAGCAAATGTTCATGAACCCTCACAAATTAGAGTGTTACAGGCCACCAAAGCCCCAGTATGTGTGTGTGTGTGTGTGTGTGTGTGTGTGTTGCGTATGGGGGGTGTTGTTCTCCGAAAATAAGGTCAGGATGGACTCCCCTTAATCTTTGCTTTGTTAAGCGTCCCCTCCCCTCCCTTGGTGGGCTGCTGACTTCATTCATTTATTTGTTTTGTTTTTCCCCTAGTGAGGATTACAACCTGTGTCCCCATACCTGCTCCCAAGAAGGCGGCTGGTTACATAGAAATATTGTCTTATGGCGTATTGGTTTTTCTTAGGTCCTTTCCCAAAATGCCATTCCACCATAAAATAGTTTTAGACATGCTGTTGGAAAGTATGACATTTTGAAACATGGTTCACCATCTTAGCAATGCACTTTGTTTATTATCTAATCTTACCAATCCTATCCTCCCCTAAAGGTCTGTCATTGGCGTGAGATTACCTCTTTCACCTGTTTGCAATACAAATCAGTTTGTTTCAAGAACTTTCTAGAATTTATTTAAAAATGATAAAAAAACATTGAAATAAAATGGCAAAGGCAAAGGTGTAAACAAGAAAGAAAAATGACCAGCTGCAAAGTGTTTGGGGAAAAAAATATTCACCCCTGTGTATTTACAGTATTTTCAAATTGCTTTTTCAAAACTAGAAAGACATTTTCTAATGTTTTGGTGACCACGGTACATTTTTTATGCCGGTTGACAAGATTAAAGTCTTTAAATCTTTCAATGGGCCAGAATGTAGAATAAAAGCACTCCATCAATGCCTTGACTATGAAGAGATTACATTTCAAATCACATCAGCTCATCAAGTCATTTGAGCATGTTTCATTTTACACATCCCTGCCAAATCTGAAGATGAACAGCAAATTGTGTTTGGCCTGGCTACAGCCAGCTGTATAGTATAGAATAGAATATGATCCTGCCTTTACAAAATTGAAGGTTAAAGGCAGGAGATGGAACACAGGCTTAGTGGAGACACTTTGTATATGCTGCAAAGTAGTTTAGGTGTTTTAAACATGTTTGGCTACCTCCACCAGAGATAGTAAGCCTAAGGTTATATCTCATTTTAATTGGGGTTCTGACATATTAGAAGGCATCTCAAGATGCAGAGTAAGCAGATTATTTCACTATGGCCTCATCATTTCTAAATATGTGTCAACACTCACAATTTGACGTCTAGAGTGACAGCAGACAGGCCCATATGTGGTCTAATGCTGATAATGTTAAACAAACAACAGTGTCTCAAGATATGAATCGTAATCTGAGACATATTAAAAGTGCTAATACCCGTGTTCTGAGATAGATTCATGAGTAGGGGGCTTGCTTGGCGGAGCAGGACATTTTTAATTGTTATGTGACCCACTTCTCTGACCAATCTTGAGGAAAAAAACCTTTCCTCTTGTTATTTTTTCTCCTTTCTAACATGAATGTGTTACTTTTTGATGGTTTAAATTAGATTTACTTCATGCTATTTTACTAACCAAATCCTGAGAAGCAATCCAATCATAGAATTGTTTTAATATTATATTTTCTGCTCTTGTGAAAATTGGTCTGAAGGCAGGAGTCTGGGCCATCATGATTAAACTTTCATGGAAATCTTTAGCAGAAAGGTGGCTGCTGTGAAGTTGCTTTATTTTCTGACCTGTGGCTGCCTCAGGTCATATCCGTACATGCGAAAACATTTTGTATCCACATCGGTGGCGGCTTGTCAATAGAGGGCGCAAAATTCCAAAAATATACATGAATACAAAAATGATATAAAAATGATATAAAATGAAATAAAAAATAAAATAAAAAAGTTTACTCATACGATGTGTTGGCTAGTAGTAAGTCACTACTCCCGTTACTACGCAGGTCACTGCGTCCAGGGCGAATCAGAATTGGATACATGTTATTTTATCAATCCAATTTACAAATCCAGCAGCAGGCTAGTGACAGAGGACGAAGCTACACTCGGAGCTTCACCCACGCTTGTTATGAGAAACAGAGGTTCCTGGCTGGATGTGATGTTAGCAATGCCCTTTTTTGCTTTCCCTGTCTGACTGACTTTAATCAGAGAGTCATTGAGACATTTGCTGGCCAGAAAGAAAGGAGAGCAAAATTTATGTTCAAGTAGTCGACATGCTAGTCTGTTGTTGCTGTTTTCTTTAGTTTCTCCTTTCCTCATTCAGTTATATGTGGGAAATGAATGTGTAAAAAGATAAAAGTGAAGACACTGTTTTCTCTTTAATGCTTGAATTTAGTCAACATGCTTCTTGGTACTGCTTTGTATTTATTTGGACCCCCCCCCCAAACAAAAACTAAATAAAAAAAATAAAGCGCCCCCCCCAAAAAAATAATTATCACCAGCCGCCACTGATCCACACTAAGACAACATTCTCTCCATCAGAAATAGAGCTTGTTTGACAACATTCTCCAGAGTGGGTCCATTTTTAATGTTGTGTTGTCATTGACTTAGGGTATATTTCTCTCACAATATTATGTAGATATAAAACAGTGGTGTCATGTGGAGGTTTCAGGCAATACCTGTGGATCAAGGGTAGTGGATCCTAGTTTTTTAAAAAGGGGGACCAAAGCATGAGCTTCTATTATCAAGGTATCATACAGTTCAGTGTCTTTGGGGCACCTTATACCAAGGTGCTGGAAAGGATACTCTGGCCAGTTGTCAAACCTCGGATTCAGGAGGAGCAATGTGGATTCCATGCATGTTGTGAAATAGTGAACCAGTTCTTTATCACTGCTAATATACAGGAGGGGGTCATGGATGTTTGCCCATCCACTCTACATGTGTTTTGTTACCATGTCCCTTGGGGTATCTTGTTGGGCGTACTGCGGGAGTAGGGAGTACCAGGCCCGTTACTACAAGCCATTCGGTCATCATAAAGCTATGTTAGAGCGATTTTGTCCGCATTCTAGATGTGCTTTCTTAGTGGGCATTGTGCTCCACCATGCAGTGTTTTGCCTCGTTATCAGTTCTTTTTGTGATTTTAATAGATGCTCCTCTACTTTGAAAGAAGCCAAACTGGGGTGTACACGGAGGAAAAATGGAATGATCCAGTAATCTAGCAAAGCGCAGAGATGGAGTAGGCAGGGGGAAGGGTTCCATGAGTCGTGGGTAGTTCTGGTGTGGCGAGGAGGTTGCAGACAATGGAGACCGACACGTGGAGTCCGGGAATTGTTTGGCGTGGCGTCTCCGCCAGGTAGGCATGAATCTTCCACAGAGAGATGAACCTGAACACAGGACAATAGCAGGTCAGACAGGAGTTTAAACACATGACGCAATACAAGAACTTGAAGGTCTCTTGGCTGTTCTGTTACCGCAAAGGTTAACCGACAATCTGGTGAAGACTGGAGTGAAGAGCCGGGGTATATGCAGAGTCTTTATTGTGGATGAGTGCGACAGGCAGCGCAGGAAATCCAAGTGGCTAGGGATTGCCAGTGGAACCAGGTCGAACCAGGTCAGGAGCGCCACACCCATACCCCTTTTCCACCAGAATGATAATGCCAGTTCAGAGTTGGTTCAAATGACGAGCCTTCCAAGAACCGGCTTGTCTTTCCACTAGCTACAGAGCCAGGACAGAGCCAGGTTTTATGTCACTGTATACGTCACATCTTTCCCAGCAACGCTAGTGCGGCAGCACCAAACACAAACACCGTCAACAGTCGCAACGTTGTGTTGCTATTTATGTTTGCCATAGTTTGTACAGACGGAGATTACAAGCGAGAGTAATGGTATGTACATAACATTTATTTTTAACAATAACATGTCAACTTTAGCCTCAGCATGTTGCTACCCTCCTAGCATCAACTCTGCTGATAAATGATCACATTGCAGTTAAATAAAAACGTATTAAGCGTTGGTGTAAGAAGCATATGTGAAAACTGTCTTATTGGTCACAGTAACCCCCCCCCCCCAGGCGCTGACGTAAGCGGTTCTTACTTTTAGACCAGCAATGACTTGGTGCTACTTAAGAACCACTTTTCCTGGCTCGGAGACTTGGCTTTGGGTGTGAAAAGACAAAGAACCAATTCGAAACTAGGCTCTGGCTCCGAACCAGCATCAGCTCTGCATTGGTGGAAAAGGTGTACCAGACAGACACACAGAGACAAACCCAACAGGGAACTCACAGGAACACAAGAAGGGGAAAACACAGAAAAACAAGTGGCAGACTAGCAGGATCATGACATGAGGTAGTTTGCGGCATTTTGTAAGGCTGCCTTTTGAACCCCCCCTTTGGATGTATGGTCACATCCAACTGGGTGGAAACCCAGACCCAGAACACACTGAAGGGATTACATGTCCCATCTGACCTGGGAATGCCTTGGGATTCCTAAGAAGAGCTGGAGGCTAGGTAGGTCATATGTGCTACCATGCTTCATCCACTAGAAAGGCGCTATACAAGTACAGTCCATTTACATTTACATAAATGTATATGTATTTACAATTAACAGTGGGATATCATTAAAGAAATATGTTTTAAAATGTTTTTTAAAAGTAGATAGAGATCATAATCTAATGACCTTCAGAGTTTTGGGGTCCGGGCAGCAAAAGTCGGATCACCCCTGGTCATAAACCCTTTTGATTTTTACCTATTAAAAACCTGGCAGCTGAGTTCTGAACCAGTTGTAGCCATGACAGTCGCTTCTGACTGAGGAAGGAATACAAAGAGTTGCAATAGTCTAGAAAACAAAAGGCCAAATGTATGACCTTCTCTGAAGGACATGGATTTTATTATTTTGGAGATTATTCTTAATGGTAGGAAACAAGCAACCTGTTCTCATTCCCAGGTCGTCAAATACCGACTCTGAAGGGTACCTTGTGCATTTGTATGAGACACACCGGGCTTTCAATTAACTCCAATGTAAACCCAGGTTAATATTGGAGTGAATGGACAGCCAGAGCAGTTCCTCTGAGCACCTAGTATTGCCACAGATGGGTTTACATTGGAGTTAACTGAAAGCCCGGTGTGTCTCATACAGATGCTAAAGGGTACTTTGTGCATCTGTATAAGACGCCAAGGGGCGTGACAAAATGTCGGTATTTTACAACCTGGGAATAAGAACGGGTTGCGAATAGGGAATTAAGGAACCCAGCTGGTGTTTCAGAACTTTAGTTGTGCTGTGTGGACCAATTAGTAATACCTCTGTTTTGTTATTGTTTAGCTGCAAGTAGTTTGGATGCATCCACTCTTTGATTTCGGCAAAACTTTTTTGCAAGGGAATAAGGCTATTAGGTTCACTAGGGATGATATACCGGGGTGTCATCTGCATAACAGTTTTATGTTATGTTTTTGTATTGTGTGACCCAGTGGAAGCATATAAAATGAGAAGAGAACTGGACCCAGAAAGGAACCCTGTGGAACACCACAAGTGATGTGAGCCAAGGAGGATGAGGAGCTACCAAGTAGTACTGTGAAGGTTCTATTAGACAGATCAGATATAAACCAGTTAAAAGCAGCACCCGAGATACCGATACAATCCCTGAAATGGTTTAAAATAAATTCATCATCTCTTGTATCGAAGGCTGCACTGATTTCAGGAAGAACTAAAATACCACAGAGCCCTGCACCTGCAGAAGGACATTAGTCACTTTAAGGAGAGCTCTCTCTGAACTTTGTGTAAAACGAAAGCCTGATTGGAAGTGATCAAAATTCCTGTTGTCATTCTTAAAGGTAGTTAACTGATTTAAAACAATTTTTTCTAAAACCTTAGATAAAAATGGCTAGATCAACAGGGTCAAGGTTAGGTTTTTTTAAGGGGGCTTGTACGACAGACAGCATTTTTAAAACCGGATGGAAAGTTTTCTGCAACTAATGACCTATTTATAATAGGAACAAGGGAGGGACCCACAGTGTCAATGACCCCTTAAAGAAAATGTGTTGGGATTAGAGCACAAGTTATTAACTTCATGCCTCTTACTGTTTCCTTTAGACTTGCAGCGTTCTGCATCACTTGTGTTTTCTTTATTTCTGTATTTGTCAAATCGAAATTGATAGTTTCTTTATTTGCTTGAGTTTTGTCTATTTGTAAGTGTTTTTTTATTATTTATTAAGTGTTAGAGCATTGCAGTCTCTTGGCCAACATACAAATGAGTTCAAATTTGCCCGAAACTTTTACTGTACTTTATAATTTTGTTAGGTATGATGAGATCTGTGGGTTTGTGTGTGTGAGAAATTAATTTGGTCCCCTGCACCCTTCCCCCCTCCCCAACAGGGTTTAGTCCTTGAAAGAGTGGCTGAAGAGGCCCAGATTGAGACAGATGTGCTTAAATGATACTGACTTAGTACGCCAAAGCCTGGGATCATTGATTAAAAAAAGTCATGTCTTTAGCCTGAGCCAAATCCAGCGCAGCACTGATATACCACAGCTTCCTGACCCATGATACTACCCCTGCCAGGCAGGTTGGGGGGAAAGGAGAATAGGAAGAAAGAGGAAGACAGAGATGGTGCTGTAGAGCCAGTGAGTCTTGGAGCCCCTCCCCTCCCCTGGGGGTCTGGAGTTGCAGATTCTGGGATTACACAGGTCAATTATACACTTAATCTGCTTTTGCCCGTAGGGGATTTGGAGCGCAGCTCATTGATTGATTTGAAGTATTTCTGTTGACCTTGGGTAGTTATCACATTCTCAAGCGTGGCAAAATTGCACTTCTGTGTGACGGAGGTTAAGTTTTTAATCGCTGCTGATTCTCCCTTCTCGTTCTGCCTACCAACTGCTGGACGGCTGTGACGGAGAGGAGCGAGGGCAGGGGTCTGATTGAGCTGCAGATTAGGGAATTTGAGATTGTCATCGCCGCCACTGTACTTTGGTCACAGCGGGTGGGTTTGTGGACAAGTGGGTGTTGCAAGTGGGGGCGGTGGGGAGGTTTGTAGTGGCGACAGAATGCCAGCAGACTAGTGGGTGATGGAGCTGCTGTCATACCACTTAGCTGTCTGGGGACGCTTCACCACTTTGCTGGCTCCGGTCATGAACTGCTGGCTCCACAGCCACGCCAAGTGAACAATTTAATCAACACTGAGCTCAGGCAACACGCAAACTTATCTCAGACGTCTTATTCTGCTCAAATGACTCATTTATGTGAGGATAGAATAAAGAGAACAAGTTTTTCTTAAAGTTTTTCTTTTTCATGGAAAAAGTGAAAACTATTGTTAAAAAAAAACTGAGAAATATCTTCAACAACTTCATGACTAGAAAGTAATAAGTTAACATATACCAATGGAAAATTGAAAATGGTTACAAATGAGTTGTGCCTTATTTCATTTGAGGAATTTCTATTCTTAATGTTTCAATTCAAATGAGTTTTAGTGTCAAATCATAACAGACCTGGTTGTGTTGAGAGAGAAAGAAAAAGAGAGGGAGAGCAGGAGGAAAGAGAACATGCAGTTCTGAGTTCCACATAGAGATGTAAAGTATAATAATGGTAATAATGTTAATATTAATAAAATGATAATAGTAATACAATAATTTTAACATTATTGAGCAGGAACATAGGGCCAGTAGGTGGCTTTCAAATCACAGATCCAGACTCTGCAGCTCTGGAGGCAGAAATACCTTCCTCCACAACAATATGACTGCAAGACTGCATTGATGTTCTCTTGTTGTTTTTCATGCCAGTCAGTAATCTCTTTTAGGTTGAAGTAAAATAACGGTAAAAGGATTACACGACCAATAGGGAGGAAAATAATGGTCATAGTCCTTGGTCACAATAATAAAAAAAAGGCCAGACAAGCAGGATAGGTTAGATTGACTGTGTGTGACTGTTCAAAACATGCTCTGAAAAGGTTTCACTTCCGTTTAATGAAGTCTGTAAGCAGCTTAGAGTCCTTAATAATTACTGAGACAGAGCATTTTGTTTCCCTCTGGGTCTAAATCCTCCGTGAGCATTCCCAGTGCAGTGTTGCCAGGAGGAAACAGCTAAGGACACTAAAGCCCCGATCATCCCGAGAGGAGGGAAATACAAGTTTAATGGAGACTTCCCCTTTGTCAGGTCCTGCTGGTTTATTGATGAGGGTCGGCAGGGTGAATTGATTGAGGACACACATGTCATCTCTCGGGTCTCTATCACGCTTTTGCAGCCCCCTTTCCATCCGCCTTGTTAAGAAGGGAGCTACGGTGGCATTTGTTTGATTAACTTGTCTGACAAAAGTGACAGCTGCTCGCGGTCGTATGTGGATGAGTGGCCCAGCGCCGCTCCCTCTTTGTACATCTGTCAGAGCCGGAGCAGGGTGAGCAGGGTGAAAAGAGACAAATTGGACCCAAAAGGAAGGCCATTCACCTTCCCCAGACCCCCCTCTGGTGCTCCACCCCTCTATCCCATTCAGGTGCTCTGCGGGAACCTCAAGTGCTTGCTGGCTTATTCCATTTTCACTCCCCCTATAGAGTTCCCTGAGCCCACAAGTGTTTTAGCCCTCTTTTCCTTCCCTCAATCCACCCCTAAGCGGCTCTTTGTAAGTAGAATGGCTCACTTTTCTCAGGGCCTGAAGCTGGCGGCTTTTTTTCTTTTTTATTGTCCACCACAGAGCTTTTCTGTCGCTCATTGTATGTTTACTCAATGACTGGTCGCTGACCGTAATTCCAACTGTTTAGTTCTTCACAACATGGCCCCCAACCCCTCCACCCACCGCCCCAAATACACCCATCCCTTCTTCCAAACCACTGTGTTTTTATAAAGTTGCTCCTTATTTAGTCTCTCTTGTCCGTTGAACGGACACTTGCGGGAAGAAGGAGACGGGTGTTTTGTAAGAGACCCAGATTGCTGGCCTGAAAAGAAACCCAGACCTGAGATAAACATTTACCTTTCTCCTGTGATGTTGACTGCCATCCTGTTCCTCAGCACTCCTTTTTTTAACTAGCTGCCTGGCTGAAATGCCCACCGAGCCCGTTTTGTTGCTGTGCCAGCTGTGCTCAGACTGGTCAATGGTCAGCTGTGGTTCGCCTTTTGTGGCACCGGCACAATCAAAACAGTTTGAGACCTGTGAGCCCAAAACTTTACTTTAGTCGTACTTTCAGAGACCCTCTGCTCCTTCCTCCTCCTCTAACATACCCACTTCCTTCAATGAAAGAGAGCAACAGAAAGATGGAGAGAGAGTCAGAGGATGACAATATCCAGTACAAGACGCTGAGCCCCATTGAGATTCTATAACATAGTGTGTCCACACTGAGGCAGATACATTTGAAAATATGTTTGTGTCACACAGAGTTCCCTTCATACTTGCATTTTCACGTGATTTTATAATAGGATAATAGGAAAATGGTTGAAGAGAAGGCACGCATTTTTGTGCAAACTGACCACCGTCGACTGTAGGTATAAGTACCTCATACAACCTCACTTCAAAGTACCCAAACTATCCCTTTAAGCCAATCGTCTTGTCATTTTTAACTGTACTTGGGTACTGTCAGATTGTAGGCTGTAAAATAGGAAAAATTCTATATTCCATCTAATAAATGATGAGGAAATGTATTAGGGGATTTGCAGTGTTGATTGGATGGATATTAACGTCAGCAAAATGGATGGTTACATTGACATCCACACTTCGGCGCCAGACCTGAGTTTTTAAATGCATCCACCATGAACTGTGATTTGTGACAAGCTCTTGTTTGGGGGGTTGAAATGCCAGCTTAGTATGGATAGAAGGTCAGGGAGGAAAGAGGCATTTCCAACTTTGTCCACATTAGTGGTGGAAGTGGCCTCAGGGATGACATCATCCAGTGCAAGATGGTGAGCCCCATTAGCCTCCTGTGAAAAGCTCCATTTGTTCTCTGAGGGTCAAGCTTAGTCCTGCTGTTGGGTGACAAGGTGAGCATGGAGGTTCGAGGGATGGGGGCTTGTTGGTGTTGGTACTGAGATTGGGGATGGGGGAGGGGCCCCCGACCTATTGTGTGAGTTACTATGGTAATTGAGTATAGTCGTCAATGGGCCCTCTCTGCTGTGCTGGTGAGTAGCACTAGAATAGGCCAGCGGTGGGCTCTGAAAGGCAGAGCAGGTAGGATTAGACAAGCCCTTTGTCCAAAGTGCATAATGTCTCGCAGTCAGATTTAAAGCCCCCCCACCCACACCACCTTATCCGTATTTGTTTCCTTGTATGTGTGTGTGTGCATATGTGCGTTATGTGCGTATAGTAGTGTAAGCATGTGTGTTTGAAAGAAAAAGTAGTGTTGCTTTATGGCACTCAGCGGCCTTCCCTCTCCTTCACAAGGAAGCCTGTCACTTGGCATTAGTGTTGCCGCACCAGCAATCATCATTCCAGGCCTCCTGCTAATTGCAGGGTCTCAGCAGGACATGCTCTCGCTCTCTCACACACACAGCTTACATACATGGCCCTAGTGTAGCAATGGCAATACAGACTTTTAATCACTTCTGTGTAAAGTAGAAGCTCAGACATCTGCACCAAGTGGTCCGCTAAATGGTCGCATGACCATAAAAAAGGGGATCACAAACAATAGCCATGATTATCTGTTTGTATTCACCAATAATTCAGCGGCGAATAAGATAATGAATTTATCTGGAATACAGGCTTTATTTTAATTGGTTTTGAATTCATTTGAACATTTACTTTTAAGTTGTGCAGTCAAACAGTTCACTGGCGCGTTCAAGTGCTCTCTGGTGAGAGTAGAAAATAAGAGCTATAAACACTATCTACACCTGTCATTTACACAGATTCACACGATGGATAATTACACAAAACACGTGCACATATATTGTAATATACACTTGATGTGTAGCATTATACTAATATGAGAGAGATATAGCAGGACACAGTGTAAATAAATATATTTCCACAGAAAATAGTTTTATAGCATTATATAAGTATAATTGAAATTATATATGTTATATATAATTAGATATATATATTGTAAATATGGTCGTAAAAAGATATATCTACTAAATATATCAAATGTCTACTATAGTCGAACTAGTAATTACACGGCATCTCTATAATATATGTTTGAAAAAGGAAAAATGTTGGTTTATTTAAGATATTTTAGCCAAAACAGGAGCACAATAAGTACAATAAGTACTTTATTAAGTAATGTACGTAAGTAGTAAGTCGGTTTTCCACCAGACTTCAGGTTTAGCGATGAGCTGGATTCCTATTGCAGCGGTGGCTAAGGGTCATGGGTAAAGCCTTCCGCTACCCAAACCTGAAAACAATAAACTTTATTTATCAGAATCGAAGGAGAAATCATGTAAACTGATAGCCGTAACTTTAACCTATCTTATTGTTGAACTATCAAGGACATCTTTGGGTTTAAGTTTTGAGAAATCGAGGATATTGTTGAAAGAAAACCTTAACATGGAAATTAACTTGGGGCGGTGGGTCCTCGGTTCTCCAATGGGACTGATGCTCACAGCGTTTTATAGCTTATGGACGGCCGGGGCCGTTAGCGTCTAATATTGGTTTTACATTGGCGTTAGTTCAAAGCCTGGTGCCTCTTGTACACGCTAAAGGGTACTTTGTGCGTCTATTTGAGACGCCGAGGGGCGTGCCTAAACGTTGGTATTTCATGACCTTGGAATGAGAATGGGTTGGGATCTATTAAAAACAGAGAATGGAGAAAAATTGTGCGTACCCATGGTTTTCTAGAGCGATCTGAGGGTAATACTTGATTTCATTGATCGAGTGATTCTTTGCAGTCTGCAGCAATTTGTAAAATGGCAATCATGGGTGAATTCATAATTGCATGATTAATTGCTATTTTGTGAACAGTTTTTCCATTTGTTTTATTTCCATTGGAGGCATCATTTCATTCCCCCGTTAATGTTCTTTTTTCATTTAAACCTTTATTACGGAGCACTTCGTAAAATCTGTTTCTATATGAGCGCTATAAACAATGTAATGTATATCACTAACATGATATACAGGTACATGTATAGAATTAATAGTACAAGCTCTGTACACAGCCACAGCCATGCTGTCACGGTCGTGTGAAACGACAGCTGCTCTGGCATTGCTGGAGAATCTCACCGATGTTGCAACAATTGGTAAAATGTCACTTCTTTGCCGCTCTTTCTCTGGACAGGTCTGAAAGAGTGAGGGAGCAGGCAGAAGTATTGATAATGGAAATCAGGCTTGTGCATGTGTTTGCATTTCCACAATGTTTACAATACTTGACACTTTTGGATACTCGCTGCGCTGGACACATTTCTGTTGGTACTCAAACAGTACTGAGGTTCAACACCCAGCCCTAGCTGAGCATTTATCAATTTGAAAGCTCTTAAGTGTGAGCAGAAAAACAGGTTTTTGCGTTTTATCCTCATCATTGAGGGCATAGCCTTTATCTTGGCTGCCCCCTCCACTCACAGTAAAGTTAAGGATTGTCTTGGGTCTACTGTGGATCCAAAGTCATTAGCATGCTAATAGGCTAGTTCATTAGCCACTGCTACTTTCTGAGCGTGGAAAGTATTTTGGTCACCAAAGAATCAACAACCTCGGTCTCCCACTTCAACATGTCTGAATTTAGGAAGACTTTCATTTACTGTATTAACTTAACAACCAACTGTAATTTGGCCCTTTCAGCTACATGTCAAACCTTAACCCTTCGCAAACCAAAACTGTGATCCTTTCTAAATCGAATTTTACACCCAAATATGAATCCCAAACCGCAAATAAACGTAAACAAGTGTGGAGCTGCAAAATGTCATCATGTTGTTTCATCGTAGGGACTGTTTTCCTCATAAAAGGAGCTCTGTTTCCATTTTTTCAATAGAGGGTTTGCACCCACGTCGCGGTTTGCTCAGTTACCCGGACGCGCGGCCATATTGGAGAGATGTAACAACAGCACGGACTGCACGGTTAATATACCGCTGAAGACAAATTTCTGCTAATTTATTATGTCTAAACCATGAAAAAAGAAGCAAAGAATGGGCAGCAGCATCCTTGTGTTTCTGTTAGGTTCGATTTACACGACGTTAGTAGCCTGACATCAGTGAGTCTTCAGGTGATCGTGGTCCTTGTTTTCCGGTCTATTAACGCAGGGCACCCAGTCTGTATACAGGTCAGGTCTTTTACCTAGAATAGTCATAATAAATATAGCACCATTAACTAAATTTCAGTAACATTTTAAAGAAAATATGCAGGTCTTGTACTATTGGAGAACGTTAAGAAATGAGATTAGAATCAGATTTTTAGCCAAGAAATAACAAACCGCAGCGTAATCTCAATATGAGAGTATACTATTACACTACAAAATTTGTTAAGATAGTAGCCTAATATTTCACCTAGCGGACAAGAAATAAGAAGAACAAACGCGAATGTGGTCAAGATTCTTGGCCTTGAAATCCTGGTTCAGTTTGGCCACAAGCACCGTCTTTCCTCAGACAGTTCCTTCTCCTTGATTCGTTACTACTTTTGGCAGTATATAAAACTTCAAATGTTTTTCCCGGTCTGACGGATTAGTACGGCCTAAAACACGACAATAATTGACCATTTTCAGAAGAAATAATCAGCAAAAGTTTGCGCGTTCCATTCGGTTCAGTGGCGTTGTTTACTTTCAGTATCGCCAATATGGCCGACTTCCGGGTTGATGACGTGTCGTGAAAACACACTATACTGGTGCCAGTACAATAGTTTTGTTACAATACTAAATCAGCACTTTTTTTCAATGCCTCACAGTGTTAACTATAGAAAATTTACACAAGAAAGAAAATAAGATCAATTCTTAAGTGATGTTTTTTTCTTAATTCAAACAGATGAAAAACAGCCAAGTAAAATACACAACAAAATTAACAAATTTAGAATTAAAATCAGCAAACATCTGAACAAACAACATGACTATAATCTGACCGAGCATCCAGTGGCACCTTTCAATACTTTCCTGACATACTCCAGTCAGTACTCAACAAGTATCATGGTTTCTTACTCAGTCCTGCATTAGAGAAGCACACACACACACCCACAGGTTTGTGGCACTATCTTCATGGGGACCTGTCATTAACATAATGCATTCCCCAGCCCCTTACCCTAACCTTAACCATCACAACTAAACCTAACCCTATTCCTAAAACCAAGTCTTAACCCCCAAACACCCCTTTAAACTTGTGGGGTCCAGCATTTTGGCCCAACAAAGTGGTTGGGACCCCCCCCCACACACACACGTGCACACACACATGCGCACACACACACGTGCACACACAAATAGGAGCAGCAGCAGCAGCAGAGGCAGAAAGAGGCAGAGTCCCAGGTTGCTTGTAATCCCTGTGTACCCCCTGTGGTAAGGCCCCTCCTCAGCTCCAACATTCCTGGCTCTCAGCAGCACAAAAGCTCCTGAGCGGCCCCACAAAAGGGGGCCTCTGACCTAACAAATCAGTTGGCTTTTTTGGGGTTTTGTGTTTCTGTGTGTGTGTGTGTGTGTGTGTGTGTGTGTGTGTGTGTGTAAATATGCTTGTTTTGTTATCCCCTTTCACTCACATGCGTTTTAATGGCGTCTTTATCCTAATCAAGAGGGTTGCCCTTTAATTTCAGAGCTATTAATACAAACTTTTGAATGCTCTCGCACTCACAACATACCTTGCTCGAGAACAGATTCGATCAAAACTGTATTGCACTCAGATATACGTAGTCTTGCTTTGCAGATTTTCTGTACTCCTTCTTGAACCCTTTTCCTTGCTTTTAAGCTGATTCTGCACACTCGCTAAACTTCGTCTGTCAGATGTTTGTGTAACTACTGAGGGGCGGTTGTTTTTGACCTCAGCGGACGGTTGCCCTTCCTTTAATTAGGTATGTCCACTGTTTCCATATCCACACCACCCACCCTCCAGAGAGTTTTTTCAATGTACTCCACTTTCATTTGTGATTTGAATTTGCTATATGTTTGCAGTGTTACCCACAACCGCAAACCTCTTTGTGGCAGCAGCACCCACGTCCACACATGGTCAGTGGACTAGAAGAATTTCTTTAAAAAAAGGTTCGCTTTGGACAGTGCCTCAACAGAGGACTGGAGCTGTTAAACAAGTCAAGGCCACAAAGTCAGTGAAATATTTTTTTTTGTAATTATCTTTTTATTAGGAGATTTCACATCAATTGACACGTACAGAAGGATTTATAGTTGTTAACATAGAAATTGTACAGAACCAAGGGTTTTGAATCAATAGTTTCTTGTTCCAAATGTCCATTGTCCATTCCCTTTTGACAATATGTATATATATTATATGTAAAGAAAAAAAAAACAGACAGAAAGTGTACAATTTAACTGTTTACGTCCAGAGGGGTATAGGAACAAAGATGAAGTACATAAAGTGAATAAATAAATAGAACTGTTTGTAGCAGTGTGGCATCATTCAGTTGTGTTCATATCACTGTGTTAAGGTTAATGTAGTTCTTTTGGTTGGACCCAGAATGCAAGGCAG
The DNA here is from genome assembly GCA_011952105.1 of Coreoperca whiteheadi. Classification (NCBI taxonomy): domain Eukaryota; kingdom Metazoa; phylum Chordata; class Actinopteri; order Centrarchiformes; family Sinipercidae; genus Coreoperca; species Coreoperca whiteheadi. Next base: position 2,725,508 of record CM022473.1, on the reverse strand, counting down.
GACACGACGTAGGCGGTAGGAGAACAAATAAGATTTATTTGTAGTTTTTCCAGAGAGGGGAGAGCGGGAACGGCTGCAAGCAAGATAGGCAGGAAGGTGGATGTAGCGTGTCCGCACAAACATGGGGATGAAGGGTGTTGACTGGCAGGCGGAAAGTTCCCGGAGGAGTTGCAGGAGTGGGGAGGAACGAGGCAGGCAGGCAGGCAAGAGGATCCACGGAGCGAGACAGGCAGATGGAGGAGGCAGACGGGAGGATCTCTGGATGTGGAGACAGAGGGAAACAATAAGTAGCTGCGACAACACACTCGAACAATCTTCATATGAAGTTTTTAGAGGGAAGAGCCCGACTGGATGGTTGAACCGGTGTTTAAATACTGCAGGAGGTGGTGATGAACCGGGATGAGCTGCAGGTGTGCAGGTAGGCGGGGCGCAGGTGAGTGATTGCAGGTGTGGAGGAGAGCGAGACTGGTCTGCTCCGTGGAAGGCTCCAGACGAACAAAACAAACCAGAAACACAAGGCAGGGAAAAACACTGGGAAACATGAGGAAGTAGAGGGAAGACATTCCCAAACCCTGACACACTGAGATACATTGGGAAACTCCAAAAGAAAGAAATCAAATAATCCTTCCAAATCTGGTCTTAAAGGTCTTATGAATTGTACCCATTTTTCCCAGTGTTTCATGAAAATGTCCAATTTTAGGTTAAGAGAAAAAGTAACCTTTTCCATAGTATGTATATATATCTATTGTCACATCTACCCAATTATTAATTGTAGGTCCACTCTGCAACTTCCATCTTTTAGTTATAGCATTTTTTCCTGCTGCCAGTAGTGCACCCATTAAATATCCGTCAATAGTACTCAAATCTGGGGGAATGTAGCCTATAGGTACATGATTTTGAGATCGAATGGTATATGTGTTAAAAATATCCTGTATTGCTTTATGCATATCTTTCCAGTAACTTTGTATGTTTGGACATTCCCAGAACACATTACTTTGGTGTACCTTCATGAGTGGAGTGATGAAATATGGAGCTACATTTTTCCAGCAAAATTCCTTCCATGCATGGGATTTTGTAATTTTCCATTGGAATACACAAATGTCCTCCCATTCGTTGTTTGTTATTGTTAGACCTCCTTCCCGTTCCCATTTGTCCTGTATGTATTTTGTTGAGGAAGTTTCTAAGTTTTGTAGACTCTTGTACACTCGTGAAATAAGTCCTCTTTTAATGTTTTATTCATATGCATCAATAAATAGCTGGACAAAAGGTTTACTAGCTTCTCTAGTATCCTGGTTTTTTATTTTATGTTTGTAGTAATGCCGGAGTTGAGGGTATCTATAAAAATCTTAGTGAATTATTTTGATGTTGTAGTGTCTGTATATCATCAGACTATTTGGTTTGCAGTGCTGAAGTCGGCCAACATTATCAGACAGGTCCTGTCAGCTGTAGACAGGTAATAGGAGTCGCATGAACAACACACTGTTGTGGCAAATGACAAAATTCCCTGACGGCTCAAAGTGCCCAGGTTATGACACTTGCTGGCCACCTTTTAAATATGGCAGACAGGTAACATGTAACTCTGTGCTACATACTTCAAGTATACATTGTATACTAACGGTGCACTCAGGGACCGACTGGAGAGTGTGTGAGAGAGAGAGAGTGTGTGTGTGTGTGTGTGTGTGTTACCCAGGATCACCGATATTAGTTTTAGTGAAGCAGGTAACCCAAAGCGTTTTTTACTGAGGCCTGCGTATTTTTTGCATTGTTTGCAGTGGGAGCACTTACACTCTGCTACAAACGCTGGGCGTCTATTTTGCATTTTTGTGACACTCTACATGTAGGCTGCAACGACAACAGTGGAGGAGAAAATAATACTGCTGGTCTCTGAGTGTCCTTGTCTGTACCCGATGACACCCCCGGACCGCCACAACATCAGTGTTGTGAAATAATGGGAAAAAAGGCTTGGGGGAACATGTCGTTCGCCATGGGTTTATCAGGTAAGCAGCAGTCAGCTAGAGTCCCTTCCTCAGCTAAAAAAATGCTACGCCGCCAAAGCGCTCGCAAGCACCCCCAGCTGGGCGTTTTCAGAAGAGGGCCTGGCGTTTTCAGCCGGGAAAAAACGCATTGGCGGCCAAAGAGAGACAGCGGCCTCAGGACAACAGCCAGCGATATGGAGCTTGACTGCTAGCAAAGTTCCACGAACATTTTTTTCTCACCCCGGACAAACTCTGACATGATGAACTTCAAAACAACACGCGACATGTTGCTGCCAACAATATTCTTCCGCGTTATGTTGTTTGAGTAATACAACGTCTTGGTGCTCACCTCGAACTCGCATCTTATCATGTGGGGTATCTTCTTCTTTTGTTTGTTTTGTGGTACACCACTACGCTTAGCACAATGAGTCTCACAATGCCTCCACCCCACCGAGTGTAATTAAACACAGAAAAGCTTGTACCTGTATCGATGGATGACAATTATCGGGGTGGGGGTGGGGGTGGGGGGGTCAAATTTCCCTCTTTTGTACATTCGGGGGGGACGTGTCCCACCGGCCCCCCGTGGCAATTACGCGCATGACTGCACCAATTTGCTAGTAAGTATACAAAACACTGATGTAGTGTTGGCCCAAATAAAAGATGACCAGGACCCTTTTCCAAATGTAATTACAAGAAAAGACATTGTCTTAAATTCAGGCCAGTGCGGTAGTTATATAATTATATATATATATACAACAATTTTGCCATCATGGCTGTATATGTTATAGTTTTGATGCTATAAATCTATTCTGGTTTTTTTTTGGGTAGTTTTTCCTTAATCGAATCGAGGGTCTAAGGACAGAGGGTGTCGTATGTTACAGATTGTGAAGCCCTTTGAGGCAAATGTGATTTGTGATACTGGGCTATATAAATCAAATTGAATTGAATTGAATTGAATTGAGTTGAATTGAATTGAATAGTTTACTGTGTAGTACAAAATGATAAAGTGGTGTGCCAGCAAACATTAATTGAACTGTACACTACTGCCAAATTTCAGATTTTAATACTCATCATAGTGAGTAAAAAGCGGCCGCTCAAAAATAAGCTAGAGGGAGCCAGAAAGTGGCAGTGAGAGAACAAGATGACATTGTAACCACGGTCTGTAGTGAAGCACTGAGTGATCATTTGTAAAGGGTATTTAATGCTTCGAAATAATTATTTATTTATTTATTTTTGCGTACAAGTGATAGTTGTACATTTTGTAAATGGTTCCATTTGCTTATTTTCATTCTTTCCATTATTCTAAAGCAGAAATAAATAACCATCAACTGCAGCGTCGCGCCACAGTCATAACTAAGAACACGTGATACAACACGTGTGCTGTTTCCTTATGAGTAAAAACTGGGCCTTGAATGCAGCTGTCATTTACCAGACTAATGTGCCGCGTTTTCATTGTTTGTTAGATGCAGTAGAAACGCTAACAGGAATGCGCAAAAGGGACTTTTAGCTCCTGATTTAGACTTTAGTTCCTGGGACTCTGTAGATCCTGGAACTATCTGTCAAAAAGGAATATTAGTACATAGTATGCATGTAGGGCTTGGTTATTTCCTACCCACAGCTAGGTGACATCGTCATTTTAGTTAAAAAAAAAAGGTACATTTATCTATCCTGATGCACATTTCTACTTGTCGTTCTTCACAGTGCTCTCAGAGTAAAGGGAAAGTTGTCTTCTGACATGGGCCCATTGCAGCTCTGGTAAAACTGGTAAAAAGTTTTACGTGTCAAATTGAAAAAGGCCAGTTTCCTCTCCTCTCATTGCACTACGCAGCAAGTATCCGTAAAGGGTCATGAAAAAGGTGAGTAGGTGGATGGGGAGGGGGAGAAGAGAGGTGTGCCATTTCTTTTTTTTTTTTGCATCAAATCCTGCTGGTGGCAGGCCCCCCCTGCCAAGCGCCATGTGAAGGCTTGGGTGTGAACGCTGGCTCCAAGGCGAGGTTCGTGCGTGTGTACGGTGGTGGGTGGGGGTTTTCGTCGGGATGGGTGGGCTGGTGTCAGATGGGGGCAGGAGGTCGTACTGTCTCCCAGCTCTTGCTCAAAGGGGAATGGACCGGCAGATGTATAAGTGTGCATGTGGGCGTGCGTTGGTGGTGTTGTGCGGGGCGTGCATGTCGCCTGTGTATAGGTAGGGGTTTGTCAGCATGTCATGAGGTGACAAAACACACACTAATGTACACACACACACACACACACACACACACACACACACACACACACAGATAACCCAGTTGAAGGAATGGAAGCCCTTCCTTCAGATGGAACTCGTTAGAATGTCACAGATTTGATCCCTGTCGGGTTATGGCATTATGTATTCAGAGCCATATTACGCTTGTTTTGGCTGTCAGCAAGTGCTAGCCCCCTGCTGATCCCCTAAAAAAAGAGAGCTTGCGTAAATTTGTCTGTTCTGAAGATTTTCTTGTGTTAGTTCCTGCCAAGAGGAACAAAGCTTGTCACTGTTCATTTGACAAGCTAAACAAAGTGGCTTTCAACTTTATCAACATGTGGATGCCATAATGCCTTAATCCTGCCCTGGCGGACTGTCACCTCATCTCAGGGGTTATAGGTGAAACTGTGGCTTTTACATGTGGCTATTTTGAAACAGACAGAACAGGTTTGAAGAGCTCAGATGGTTGCGTGTCAGAGGAAGTGAAAAGATCCCCCCAGAAATGGTGTAAAGAATACCATTTAAAGTGGGAGAGGGATAACGATCAACCGTCCTGCTTGGAATGAAAGCAGATCCGGATAATAAGCTTGGTAACTTTGTAAAATGAGCAGGGAACCCAGTAAATATCCATGTAAAAACTACACATGTCCAGGTAAAAAATGTTGCTGAAGATGAAACATTGTCAAGTGAAAGATGAGTGTCAAGACAACCAAAGTGAAAGATTTGAGAGTGAATTGATATAGTCAATTGTTCCGTAGAAAGGCAAAAGACAATAAAACTAAAATGATGGAAAAGATTTAAGAAGAGAAAAGTATAAATCCAGATAAAGGTTGTGGAAAGTAATGTTTAATGTGGGGGCTGTGTCAAACAAGCTCTCTAACTCTAACCTCTTGCACTCGGGCTGCATACGGGCAAGTGCAAGCTAAATATACGAAACAAAAAATATCCTCAGTCGTAGAAACTATGGTTAGTTGACTAAAGATTACACAGTGTCTTTTATCGGCACTTTGCAAGCAAATGCTTCAATAACATGACGTATGGCCAAATCCTCCTCCTTTCAGCTGCGATGATAAAACAGTCTGTGAGCTATAAGCTAGCAGTCTAGCCGTCGTTGTTTGCCGACAGCAAGCGCATCTAAGTCAACTTTGTGTTTATGCGGAGACTGTTGTTGTGTTGCACAATGGGACAGGGTTGAAGGCCTCCAGAAAAACTGAATGATGTCAAACTATCTGCAACCCCTGTAGAGCCTATAATGTTACTTTTATATTTCAGACAGCATTCACAATGTTTACTTCCAGGCTTTACTATGTTCTAATCGCCCCTGCTTCCAGAAGTATAAGTCCCACTCATTTGCCCCTGAACAGTGTGTGTTACGTTACTCACAGTTGGAGCACTTCTAGAGCTTGGATTGCCATGAAACTTGGTTGAATCATCGGTCCAAAAGACTAACAACTGTATTAGAAAATATCTATTCTTTGATAAAAAGGTTGAAGGTTCAACCCTCGGGGGAAAGTTAACTACGACTCCCAACGTGCATTTCGGCAAAACAAATTCCAATTACAGGGCTTCAAATGATGTCATGTCTGCAGCTAATAATGGGTGGGAGCTAAAGTTTACGGTGTTAAGAAAGCTGTTTTTACAATCTACGGCGAATCAATTTACTTTTAATTTCTAGGTCAATTTTGGATGAGTTCATCAACTGTGGCAGTGTTTTGTTAACAGCTGAAACGCATGTTAGACTTCTCCATAGCAACGGCAGCCCGAGGCTCATGGGTATTGTAGCATTTAGAGCCTTCCGCCATGCCAAAATGACTGACAAAACATGGCTTGAGATAATTGAAACTGTTGGGCTTGTACTGTGTATGAATGTGTATGCGCCAATAAAGAATCTTCTTAACATAATGCTCAGGAGATTCCCATGTTTCTATGCTAAGCAACATTGAACGCATCAGTTAAAGCAAAATTGGAAATGTGAATACAGAATGGGGGAAAACATTTCTGAAAGCAGCGGCTCCTCCCACTTTGCAACTCACCCCAAAGGAAGACTTCAGGGAATGCTTAAGACTCAGAGCAGGTGATTCTTTCACATTCACATTAGCTGTAGTCTACAGTACAGGGCAAGCTGAAACATCTGGGAAAATGAACAGCTGTGTACGTGATTGTGCATGCAATGATAAGCACATAGCCCATCTGCATGCAGGCATCTCCATGATTACTTTCCTAAGAAGATAACTCTCACCAAGACAACTTGAGTATAACGCTCTCAACAAAGACAAAAGTATCAGCCTTGTACTCTCGGATTGGATAATCACCCTTGATTACATCAGAGACTGTAGTCTTGCGACAGAATTCCATTGATTTCTGGGCTTTTCAGGACAATCTCATGGATTTTGAGTTTATATACAGGATTGACAGTTGAAATATACTGTATAATCATATAAAACTGCATAAACTGCTTCAGTTCCCTTTACCATGTGACTAACTATTGAAACCATACTGACCAGAAGTTAGATGGTTGGGTGTACTAAGTGTATGACTTTGACATTGGCGACCATTGTTTGCATTCTGTGTTTTATCAGCTGTCATGTTCCTTCACCAATGACCACATTTCCTTACCTTAACCAATTTGTTTTAATCGCCCAATGCGAAGAAAATGCTCATGTGGGTTCATATGGAAAGCAATGACCAGCTTTCTATTTAGTTGTTTAGTTTGAAGGACTTGCTAGAGAAAAGTGAACTGTGATGGCATCCTAAACTCCAGACTGTCTACTTTTAATTACATGACCTAATCGAACTACTGAATGGACATGGAGCCATTCTATTTTGATGAATCTCTTTTTCAAGGCAGGCTCTTACAGAGAGTCAAAGTGAGACTAGCACTACTGGGTTCTGTTCCAGAAGTAAGAAAATCTCATTTAAAATCACATTCAAATCTATAATGTGGGTCTTGATAAGGATGGTGATATTTTTAAAAAGTTGAGTCACTTTTATCTAGATACGCCAAAACCGCACAGAAACAAATGTGCGTGAAAGGGCTTTACAATCTATACAGCACGAGACGCCCTCTGTGCTTAGATAGGAATAAGGAAAACTGTCTCGTACAAAGGTAATGTTTTATGTTTCAGCAGTCTTTGTGTCCTTTTCTCTTGGTGATAATTCAGTCATGCAGATATCTTCCCATGTCACTTTCATTTTTTTGCAAATCTGAAACTGGTATTACAGTCAATGTGGCATAAAAAAAAAGATCTTAAAGTTGATGAAAATTGCAGGCATTATGTGTACACAAGATGTCCCTGACAGACCTCCAAATTGCCAGTCATGGCAGCAACCAGACTTTTTACATAAAATGAAAAGGAGTAACGCAGAACAGGACATAAAATGGTTGCTGGCACAATGGCTGCAGATGGGAGCTGGGTGGCACGGTGCACAGTCGATAGAGAAAGGAGAAGTGAAGGAGGAGTGGATGATGGAAAGAAGGAGAGCAGCCAGTCAGTGGATCAGTCACTCCAGGCCTGGCCTCTCGGCGGGGGGTTGTGCTCGGGGCGAGATCACAGGCCTGCTGCCACTCCGAAGCCTTCACAGGCACACAGCGACAGATAGGAAGCTGCTGGCACCAGGTCGCTTCACTGATTCACCCCAGCACTGCCTCGGCACAGCCATCTTCTCTTTCGCCCATGTTCCACTGACTGAGCTTGACCTACATGTAGACCTGCTCTCTCCCACTTCTTAAAGCCTCAGCGGGTCTGAAATAGCGGTGATCTTGGTGTCCCACTGAGCAACTTTTGGTCTTTTGTGTTTGGTCTGGCAATTCAAATTTGGACAAAAATCCCCAATTATTTGGTACTATGATGATTCATTGTTAGTGCAGACCAACATCTTAATACGCTGGTGAAGTAAGACGTATTCCACAAGTTCATCTCTAGCACGGATTCTGATTTTAGCTATTGGTTATTGTGACTTTCAGTCCAGTACGTCCACACCGAGTCTGAACCTACATGCAAGATATTTACACAAAAGCAATGTTTGTGTTTCTATTGCCGCTTACACACCAAACACCTTCAAAGTTGTGTTTATGTGAAATATGTCGGTTTAATGACATTATGAGATCAAGTACAAGGCTACATCGTGAGTTTTCATGGTTTCTAAAAGCTACCTAGTGCATCCATATTTAGTGAATTATCTGAGTGTTCACCACAGGCTGAGGTCACTGTGAGAACGCCTGTCAGTGAAAGTTTAGCAGATGTCTAACCAAAGCCCAACGACTACATATTGTATATGGATTATGCACTCGACAACATTTGTTATTCTTCTGCTCTTCAGGTCTTCACCCATTTCATGAGATCCTTGAAAGTCTGCCTGGTGCTAATGCCTCCTTAGTGACACCTGCTCAGTTTCCAGTGCTTGCCTTTCACTTAATCTCTTAGGGGATCAGTGTCTCGCTGTAGGATACTTCGACGTATCGGAAGACCTGGGGATCGAACCGCCAGCCCTGGGATTAATGGATGACCCGCTCTACCTCCTGAACCACAGCCGTAGAGGCAGACGTTTTGGTTTGACTTGGTTTTGTTGACTTGCAGTCAACTAGCTGTCCTTTTATCTCCTTCGCTTGCCCTCCTGAGTAGGCTGGCTGTGATCTATTGTATATTGTATTTGGTTTGAGTTTTAGTACCCTGAAGTGGAAGTCGATCACAATAATAATGGGGCAAATAAGTAAGAAGAACATTGGTTTGATATTACATCTCAGAGGAGTCTAGGACACAAAACCTCCCGTTCTCAGGTAATTAGATTGGACAGACAGACTTCATGTTTTAAAAGTATTTTTGAGGTGAAGATATTATTCATCACCAGCTATGAAGCACAGAGTATTATTCTGTGTCTTTGTTTCCTTAATATTTCTATACATCTACAAGCCTGTTACTATCGTCAATAAATATTTAGTGTGGTTGGAAAAATGTTCAGCTAATATTTTGCAATTAGCAGGACATGCCTTTGACTCCCTACAAATTTGATGGACAATAGAGCTCATAGTCAATCATTATGATACAATGCTGTTTACTTTCATGGATAAAATATATCTTGTACAACTTAGAAATCACCCTTTGGCATCTCATCCCTCCTACATACACACACATATATACACACTGCTAGCCCCTTTCTCTTCCCATTTTTCTCCAGCCCGCCATCCATTCCGCTGTGACCCTGACTGTTGAAAGTCAGTCGGCTTCTATTAGCATCAGCCCGCGCTCATCATTATCCATCAATTAGACTGGCAACAGCCAGGGCCCACAGAGAAACATCTGCAGCCTCTCGGCTCTGTTTCTGCGTGGTTGCCAAGCTCTGAGCTTGTTGTGCCTTGCAGAGGTCACTGTTTAGAGAAGGCTTGTCTAAATAGAGCAGTGGGAGAATGTTCATGGTTGAAGCTTGTAACACCTATGGAAACGGTAGTAGGGCTGGCTGTGGTACCTCAGGACTTTATGAGCACTGACTGGATTGTGTCCGATGCAACGCAAAGCAAAAACTGACTAGCACTGGGTGCTTTGTCATATTCTTAGTCTTGTTTAGGATAGTAACTCTTTCATCACATTTTAGATGAGCCTGCGTAACGTTTTAGTGAAGAATTGGCACCTTGCGTCTCATACAAGGTAACAATGTTGATTTTCCAAATGATAAAATACCTGACTCCTCACACCACAGACACCAGTCTTCCATGATCAGATTCCAGCAATGGTTAATGTTAGCTAACTTTAGCTTGATGTTGCCGTGTAACTGATTTCTGCTCATGTATCAGCTTGAAGATCTGGACTTGGAGTCCACGTCCTACCTCGACCAATGTGTGCTCAGTGCCCTCGCAGGAGCTCAGAGAATTAGAACTAAGGCAATGAAACTTGGCATTAAATGCCCGGTCAGATTCGCAGTCGTACCTATTTTTTGATCAGATATATACTGATTTCAATACATATTTTGCCAATTTTCAACTTTTTCTTTTTAAGCAAAGTTCTTGCACTGCTGCTTGCGGACAGACAAGCATCTGAAAACTTTGGCATTTATTAAATAAAATGTTTTGAAAAAGGTATTGTTTTACTAAAAGTCAGTCATTGTAGAATCAGTGGGTGACCTGAGCATTTGACAACATTAGTCGTTACATCCATTCATAGATGTTTTTGTCCAAAGGGACTTATAGAAAGTGCATTCATGTCATCAAAAACTGTAAGTGCTACATGAAAGAGGACGGTCGTTGTTCTGTCCTTTATGTTGATGAAGTGCTTAATAACCAGGTTATGAAATACAATATACCACTTCACTTGTTACTGTGATGGTGAGTTGTTTTCAACAAAACTCAAGCTCTCTGCCGTCCATTGCTCTTACCAAGGATACTACTAGCATTTCTGCGAAACCAGCTAGCACTTGTTTTCTTCATTTCAACATTTCACGTCTTCTTTTCTGTGGGGCGGCTGTGGCTTAGCGGCAGAGCGGGTCTTCGTCCGATCAGAAAGTCGGCGGCTCGATCCCGGCTTCGACCAGCCCATGTTGAAGTGTCCTTGAACAAGACGCTGAACCCCTGAGTTGCTCCAAGTTGCTGATGGGTCAGGCCAGCCCCTTACATGGCAGCTCCGCCGTCACCGGTGTGTGAATGAGAGGCAAACCTGTAAAGCGCTTTGTCTGCTAAGGCAGGATAAAATGGGCTATATAAATGCAGTCCATTTACCATTCCTTTCACAATTTTTCCTGTCCATTCACATTTTCACAAGTGACTGTGACCCCATCTACCTAGTATTTAAATAGATCCTGAGCCTACATTCCTCTCTTATGGTGCCCCACATGACAAGAGTAGAAACTGTTTCCTCAGCTTGGGTCCCAGGGATGGCTGCACGGGCATCGCTGAACTGCAGCAGAACAAGCCCCGGCTTTAGAGAAGTGCCTGCCACGTGCCATGTGTCATTTTCTGATGGCTTGATGAGGCTGTGCGGCCGACATCACATGAACACCTTCAGATTAGCCACGTCTTTCTGCTGAGAATGTGTTTGGCAGCTTTGTCATTCCGGCCACTCCCTCGGTGATCCACGAGGAAACTCTGTCGTGATGATACACTGCAAGGATGACATCACATGGCTTTTCTGCCAAATACACCATGAGCAAAGTCGATGGATTAAAGATACTAATTTCCAGGGTTGTAGATTCATTGTTTGGAGTGTTAAACTGTTGATGTGTGTGTTCTTCAACAAGCTATGAGTGGGTTTGTTTCATGGAGCATGCGATGATGATGTGTACTGTGGGCTTGTGTGTCTGCTACAGCAATGGTACACCAGCACCATGAACCTCGTAGGAACATGGCTGACCGACCGTATGGACCTGCAGCTCCATGTTTATCAGCTGAAGATTCTCATCAGGATTGTCAAGGTGAGAACGGCTTCCTTTCCCATTTCTAAACTCCTCACATCTAAATGCAAGCAAAATGTTTTCATCAACTGTGAAGATTCTCGAAGACGGAGTTATAAAATTAAGTGGCTCTTTCATAACATCTCCCTGCTGCGTCCCACGTCATTTGATATTTATTATGTTAAACATGGATTTGTGTCCTGTTTTCACACAGCGTGGTGTTTTTGTCAGTTGCACTTGTTCCACTTTTTTTTCCTCGGTCCTTCCGGTTGAGGCTTTCACCAGTGAGTGGCAGCAGTAGACTGATGTCGTATCTTTCACTACATTGTATACAACGTGAAATTAATCACATAAAAAGAGTAGGTGGAAGCAGGTTTTGCAGTGTCATTATTATATGTTTGCTTATTTGAATCAGCCTTTCTTATTTTCTTTTTATCAATACATCAACTTTGCCAGCTCGGGAAAGAGGAAAAACATGTATTTTTCAAATGTTTCAGGTTGAAACATACTTTTTTGGTTTTGATTATGTGGTAATTCCATTTAATGCTGCTTTTATTTGCTTGATACTCTACTGCATTCGACTACATTTTGGAAATATACTTTTCACTCCATTATATTTATTTGACAGCTATAATTACTCGTTACTTTGCAGATTTTGCATGTAAACCGTAAGATCATCTTAGAAAATATGATGTATTGTATTAGACAACCCAATAGCAGCTTAAACCTTAAAATACCGGGTACGTGCTAATGCATCAGTAGTAGTACTAATACAATATAATGTATTAAAATTAAGCACTGAGCACCCTTTCTTCATGAAGGTACCCTGAACTAAAAGTAGGTTAAGATCTACTGGGGGCCCATCCACAAACACCACCAATTCAGGTCATTGGAACACCTGGCTGAGACGTATTTAACCACTCACATTCGACCGAACAGTTTTTTTGAAACAGACATTTTATGCCCGCACCAAGGCCACAGTGCTAACCACCGCAGCACTGAAAGCTGTAGAATAAAAACTAAAAGCTGCCATCATTCCCATTGTTTCAGCTGTAAACCTAAAGGAAGTAGAAGATGTGACCTATTTTATCTTAGCTGGCTGTGATACAGGTTACTGATTCAAAGCGAGGTGATAATATTGCAGCACGATGATGACACCTTTGGAACCATGACAGGTCACTGCAATTCACTGTCACTGATTAATCGTTTCATATCCTCCATGAAGATTGCTGCCAAGTACAAAACACTTCCATTTCCATTTAGTCATTTAGCAGACGCTTTTATCCAAAGCGACTTATATATGAGGAAGACAATGGAAGCAATTATAACAGCACAAGGTAACAAAAAGCATAAGTGCACCAGAAACTAGTCTGTTAGAGCCCAGCACAGGATACAAAGCTAAGGAGAGGAAGGTTTATCACTTACATTTTTTGACCCGTTGTGTTCAAGTGAACCACAGGTTATCACAACTTGGGTTTTATCCTTGTAGCAGTTAGCGGTCAGTTGGTTCTTTCAGTTATGATAATATTGTGCTGAGCAACGTAACTGAGACGTCACTAAAAATAGGTCCAAAGGGGTAAGCAACATGAGCAGTCAAGAAAACAAGTTATAAACAAGCGGACTGTTTAGGCAGATTATCCAAACCACTTTATTCGGGGGTAGAACTGCATTAAATGTCTCTCTGTATTATGGTTGAACATATATTATGAGTCTAGAGTGAGGCTACTTGATTCTGGTGGACTTACCGTCAAATCTTTACATTTGTCCACCAAAATAATACACCAATACAATTGCCAAATGAAGGTGTTCTTTATTAAACCCGTATTTTTGGAAAACGGATTGTTTTTCAGTCTTACCCGTTTTTCACGAGTTCATATATCTGTGTCCGGTACGGAAATACAGTATGTCTGGGATGTTTAGCCTAGCATAGTACAAAGACTGGAAGTGTCGGACTTTGGGCAAACATACATATTTACCAAAATGTAGGAGTGCCTTTTAAATAACGACACAAGATAGGTTTATTGATCATTGTACAACGCAGGGTTGTATAACGGTAGCACCCTCTATCTCACTAAACCTGAGGCCATTTCTGCAATGTCTTTGCCAACTGTTTCTAATTCTTTTGTTTGTTTGTGATAGAAAAAGTACCGTGACTTCCGCCTTCAAGGGGTGCTGGACTCCACATTAAACAGTAAGATGTATGAAACGGTGAGAAACCGGCTGACTTTGGAAGAAGCCACTGCCTCAGTGAGGGAAGGAGGGATGCAAGGCATTTCGATGAAGGACAGCGATGAAGAGGACAATGATCACTAAAAAAGGTCCTGAAAACTAGACAAAGTCAAAGCTTTTCAGAGGGTGCGCGGTATACTGCCTGAGAATCCATGCAGCCTTTCCGTGAGGTCAAAACAGATTGGCCTAACACCCAACGTGTTCCCTCTATTATTTGCTTTGTAAGTTTTTCATTCCTGTAGTAGTTCCACATTTCTGTCTGAATTAATTAGTAGAAAATGCATCTTGTGTCTACAAACACTTGCTCTCGATCGAGCTTTAACTCCTCAAAACTTAAATTCATAACAGCCAAGTTGAAATGTGAGCAAAATGTGTCCAGAATATCCGCGACAGGAGTGTAGACAAACACAAATGTGACTGCGAATACGCACCATGCAAAGCGGCCTTATAATTAAGATGCTAAGGAAAGGCAGGAGTTCATCTTTTGAAGGCATGTAAAATATGATGTTGTACCTTCGTGTTGTGCAACCCAAAATGTCTCCAGTCTTTGTGCGGGAGCTTTCCTGTTGCTTGTCGCTAAGATTTCTCTTTCACATTTGGAAAAGTGCACATAGTATAGAGCACTCTCATTACTTTAGGCAGTTCTGCTGGAAAATAATTTATGAAGCACTAAAGTGATCCGGGCCACTATACTCTGGTTCCAAGTGAAATAGTGAAATTGATATATGTTGGGGTTATTTTTTTATTTATTTTTTTTGCCAGCCAACAAATGCATTCACTTATTATTCATATTGCAATTGATCCAAATGGCACTAGAAATGATGGTTACTTGTTTAAGGTCAGACTGACCAGTCCAAAACAACAGAGTTAAAATTAAACATTCACAAGAAATTTCCAAAATGACTCCTGAATGTTCTCAGGCTGAGGAACCATTTTGTCCCTAGGTTTATGCACAAGGCCATGAATTTATTTATCTTACGCTAACAAATGTGCAGTGAGTGCAGCTACTGTATGTTGCATTGTTGTTAATGCTGTGTCTCATATTACGTTCGTTTGGTAATGAGTGTGCATCATAGCTCAACCACAAAAACGTAACAAAATGTTTCAAATGATGTGCTGTGATATGATGTGACAGTAGCGGTTTTTGTCTGTTCGTTGGCAGCTTTTCAAACCACGCGACAAACTGACATACAGCAATTGTTTGGGCTCTTACCTGATGTCATATGAGGAGATCAATATCAATTTAATCTCGCTGAACCGTTCTGCACACATGTTCACTTTAGTACATGGCATCGTTTGGTTTGGTACTCCCTGTGAACCAAATAGTTACTGTTGAATTAGCCTAATACAGTCTAAATAGGTCTAGGTGTTAGACTGCGATCATTTTAGCTGGCCACTGAGTGTATTTTAATGAAAAATACAATACAAAACAATCGAAGCCCTGACAGCAGCCCAAAGAGGCTGCAATGTGCATTACATCGTACAAATCTAAATGGTTGGACGGAACAAACAACATAATGACATTTAGCAGTTGTTAGAACCTTACCAGTAGTAGTCTAAACAGTTTGTCCTGAGTGTGGTGCTAATGAAAAGGACATTAAGTCAGTAAAAAAAACAAAAAAACATAACTGTGACAAGTAAGTAAGAGATCAGTTTGAAACTTGCACAAGGAGCTAAATGAAACACGCACTCATTGTATTGAGCGATTATTTGCATGACATGTGAAATAAAGCGGAGGCACACATTTATTTAAAAGGAAAACAAATTCTAAAACACGTATGGGAAATGGTTTGTATTTTGCGCAGTGAAATTGCAAGAGAGGATTTTGAGTTGCAAGAGAGGATGGGAGGTCGGTCTCTTTTACAAAACCATCTTCTTCTTCAATCTCATCACTTATGGCCTCGAATACATTTCACTCTTCTACCACCACAAGTTCTTCCATTAGAGAGTGACAGCACTGTGTCTATCATTTACAAAGAAAGTGATACCGTGTTGCTAATATATAGCTACATCAGTGACAACACAAGCTGTATCTTGCCGTTGAAATAAACATTAATTGCTTGTGGTCTCACTTTTTCAAACATTGGAGCCTTGATTTCTGCTAACACCTGTGATGTTTTCCTTTCTTTCTTTTGGCTAATAGATAAGTTAGCAAGGCGATACACTCATAGTTTGGTTTCATCCCACTGATAAAACCAAACAGTCCCATACCTGTTTTCAACATTTGACATTTTCAGTTTTACAGCAAATGTTCTATTGTATTAAATACGTTCTTGACTGTGCCCTGTACTTCATTCCAGGATGCATAATCCGGGGAATCCAAAGTTTTATACTGGAACTTGGGAAGTGAAGTCTGCTTGTACTGTTTTCTTTACTGTACTCCTAGAGATGTGTGTTGCCCTGTTTGTAAGACATAAGTACTGCATGTACCCAGTACTCACTCCCCAAAGTGTTTTTGCTGCATGTGTGAAGTCACCGGTGGGTTCCTCATGCTTCTGCCTTCTTGAAGAACCCACCGAGGCCAAGAACATTTAAAACGTGGAAAGAACTTGTCGCCTCATTCATTGTTGTCGTTGTGAATAGCCTGACTGAATGTGAATTCAGGAGAGAAATCAATTGAGACCATCCTGCTGATTTGCGTAAAAACAAGCGTAAAATCTGTGTGTTTGTTAAAGAAAGGTTTTAATAAGTAATACATTTAGTTTAAACACTTGATAATTACTTGTACTATTTTGGACAAAGAGCTAACCACTTAGCGTGGACAGAGATGTGTCAGCAGACTGCAAGAAATACATCTTTTTCATCCATGCCCCTGACCTCCTTCCCTCCCCCACAGCAGCATTTTCTTAAGAAAGAGAGTCTTAAGATTAATGCTGTGGATTAAAGCACCAGTCATCTTGAGAGCTGATATTACCGTCGAGAAGGGGATTGAAAGAATTGCCAGAGATCAAATCAACAATGACCAAAATCAAATCAAGAGCCCAAGATTGAAGCTAAGACAAATATCGGGAGGATTATATATAATATAGTCCCAAATTAAAAGAAGACAGGGTATTTTTTAATTATGTTATAGAAGAGGAAAAAACAAATCCTTCTTAGAGGAATGGAGAAAAACAAGATTTTAGAGGAAATGAGGTAAATAAAAGTACTAGTGAAATTTTACTTTCTCCCTGGATGATACCAATTGCCACAGGGGAACAGAGTGAAACGCCCCCCAATATAGGAAAGAGTGAATTTTGCCCCCCCCCCCAAAAAAAAACAAAACAACAACTTGTCCATGGTTTCAGGTTAGGTTCAAGATCATACGTTTATTCAATTCAATTCAATTTGATTTATATAGCCCAGTATCACAAATCACATTTGCCTCAAAGGGCTTCACAATCTGTAACATACGACACCCTCTGTCCTTAGACCCTCGATTCGATTAAGGAAAAACTACCCAAAAAAACCCTTTTAACAGGGGAAAAAATGATAGAAACCTCAGGAAGAGCAACAGAGGAGGGATCCCTCTCCCAGGACGGACAGACATGCAATAGATGTCGTAAGTACAGAATAGATTTATAGCATCAAAACTATAACATATACAGCTATGATGGCAAAATTGTTGAATATATATATATTTTATTATGTTAGAAATGTTTAGGTGGTAAAACATAAGGGAAGATGATGGGTCCAGACGGACAACCGAGCAGCTCCAGTTGGAGCCCAACAGCAGGACCCGAGCCACTCGTCCCCTGCACCAGAGACACAGCAGCACTGCCCCAGGAGGTCGCCATAGTAACATCTTCGGACACTGAAATACCTGCTGAAAGTGACAGTAAGAAAGAAGAGACGGACGACAAAGCACAAAACTCCGGGAGAGGGAAGAAGTCAAGTTAGTAACATGCATTTATGGGATGAGAATGCATACGGATGGAGAGGAGGACAGAGGTGAAGAGAGAGAGGTGCATCATGGGAAGTCCCCCGACAGTCTAGACCTATAGCAGCATAACTAAGGGATGGTTCAGGACTCTCCTTAGCCAGCCCTAACAATAAGCTTTATCAAAGAGAAAAGTCTTTAGCCTATTCTTAAATGTGGAGATGGTGTCTGGCTCCCGAACCCGAACTGGGATCTGATTCCACAGAAGAGGAGCTTGATGGCTAAAGGCTCTGGCTCCCATTCTACTTTTGGAGACTCTAGGAACCACAAGAAACCCTGCATTCTGAGAGCGCAGTGTTCTAGTGGGGTAATAAGGCACTATGAGCTCTGTAAGATACGATGGTGCCTGACCATTAAGAGCTTTATAGGTGAGGAGAAGGATTTTAAATTCTATTCTGGATTTCACAGGGAACCAGTGCAGAGAAGATAATATTGGAGAAATATGATCTCTTTTCCTAGTTCCTGTCAGTACATGTGCTGCAGCGTTCTGAATCAACTGGAGAATCTTAAGGGACTTTTCCGGGCTGCCTGATAATATGGAATTGCAGTAAACCAGCCTTAAAGTAACAAATGCATGGATTAATTTTTCTGCATCATTTTGAGACAGGAAGTGCCTGATTTTTGCAATGTTACGTAGGTGAACAAAGGCAGTCTGTGAGGTTTGCTTCATGTGGGAGTTGAAGGATGGATCCTGATCAAAGATAACTCCTAGGTTCCTCACAGAAGTGCTGGAGGCCAGGGCAGTGCCCTCTAGAGCAATTATATCTGCCGACAGTGAGTCTCGGAGGCATTCGGGGCCAAGTACAATAACTTCAGTTTTGTCCGAGTTTAACAGAAATTATCAGAAAATTTCTGGTCATCCAGGTTTTTATGTCCTTAAGGCATGATTGAAGTTTAACTAACTGATCAGTTTCATCCGGCTTAATCGCTAAATATAACTGGGTATCATCTGCATAACAATGAAACTTTATGGAGTGCTTTCTAATAATATTGCCCAAAGGATGCATATATAAAGTAAATAGAAGTGGTCCAAGCACAGAACCTTGAGGAACTCCGTGACTAACTTTGGTGTGCTCAGATGATTCATCGTTAACATAAACAAACTGAGATCGGTCTGATAGATAGGATTTAAACCAGCTTAACGTGGTTGCTTTAATTCCAATTAAATGTTCCAGTCTCTGTAATAGAATTTGATGGTCAATGGTATCGAATGCAACACTAAGATCTAGCAAGACAAGTACAGAGACAAGTCCATTGTCTGATGCAATTAAAAGGTCATTTGTAATTTTCACCAGTGCTGTTTCTGTGCTACGATGCACTCTAAAACCTGACTGGAAATCCTCAAATATACTATTGTTATTTAGAAAGTCACATAACTGATTAGCAACAGTTTTTTCAAGGATCTTAGAGATAAAGGGAAGGTTAGATATAGGTCTATAGTTGGCTAAAACCCCTGGATCGAGTGTGGGCTTTATAAGGAGAGGTTTAATAACAGCTACTTTAAAAGACTGTGGTACATAACCTGTCAGTAAAGACAAATTGATCATATCTACAAAAGACGTACTAACTAATGGTAGAACATCGTTAAGCAGCCTAGTTGGAATTGGGTCTAAGAGACAGGTCGAAGGCTTAGATGAAGAAATTGTCGACGTTAGTTGAATAAGGTCGACAGGAGAGAAGCAGTCCAAGTACACATCAGGTTTCACAGCTCCCTCCAACGCTTCTATGCTTGAAAATCGGTTGGCACCAGCTGAGGACAGGACGTGATTAATTTTCTCTCTAATAGTCAAAATTTTATCATTAAAGAAGCTCATGAAGTCGTTACTGCTGAGGGCTACAGGAATACATGGCTCAATGGAGCTGTGGCCATCTGTCAGCCTGGCTACAGTGCTGAAAAGAAACCTGAGGTTGTTCTTATTTTCCTCTATTAGTGATGAGTAGTAGGCTGCTCTGGCATTACGGAGGGCCTTCTTATATATTTAAAGACTATCTTGCCAGGCTAAACAAGATTCTCCTAGATAGTTGGAACGCCATTTTCTTTCAAGTTTCAAGTTTGCTTTAATTTGCGGGTTTCAGCGTTATACCATGGAGCTACCCTTTTTTGTTTTATTATCTTCTTTTTAACGCAGTACTAAGGCTATCATTTTCAACGCCCACATGAATATTAAAATCACCTACAATAATTGCTTTATCTGTTTTAAGGACTAAACCTGATAGAAATTCTGAGAATTCAGATAAAAACTCTGAATGAGGACCAGGAGCGCGGTACACTATAACAAATAGGATTGGCTGTCGTGTTTTCCAGGTTGGATGTGAAAGACTTAGAACAAGGCTTTCGAATGAGTTATAATTTAGTTTAGGTTTAGGGTTGATTAATAGGCTTGAGTCGAAGATGGCTGCAACTTCACCTCCTCGGCCGGTGCCTCGAGGAATGTGAGTATTAATATGACTGGGCGAAGTGGATTCATATTCTAACATATTCTTCATGACCCAGCCAGGTTTCAGTGAGACAAAATAAATCAATGTGATAATCTGATATCAGATAATTTACTAGTACAGCTTTAGATGACAGAGATCTGATGTTTAGGAGTCCACATTTAATTCTCTTATTTTGAGGTGCTATTTCTGTTGTGATAATTTTTTTTAAATTATTATGTATAACTCCTCTTCTGTTAGCTTTTGATTTTATAAATTTCAGTGGCCGGGGGGCAGACACCGTCATTATGGGATTATGGGTGGGTAACTGCTCTGGAAGCGCAGAGAAGCGTGTAGGACTGCAACTCTGCCTCCTGGTCTCAACTCTGGGTTGTCATGGTTTAGGTCCATTAATAAACTCGGCCACATTTCTAGATATGAGAGCTGCACCATCCAAAGTTGGATGAATGCCGTCTCTCCTAATCAGACCAGGTCTTCCCCAGAAAGTCCGCCAATTATCTACGAAGCCCACATCGTTTGCTGGACACCACCTCGACAGCCAGCGACTGAATGAAGACATGCGGCTAAACATGTTATCACTGGTCAGATTTGGCAGGGGCCCAGAGAAAACTACGGAGTCCGACATCATCTTTGCATATGTACACACCGACTCAACATTAATTTTAGTGACCTCCGATTGGTGTAATCGGGTGTCATTACCGCCGACGTGAATAACAATCTTACTGTATTTAATCTTTTTATGTGTTTAATTGCACTCGGTCGTGTGGAGGCAGCATTCATTGCGCACATGCCCACCTTCAGGTAAAAAGAGACAGCAGAGGCAAAAGAGGCAGACAGAAAGCGGACTGATACATACCTGTGGAATTTGAAAATAAGGGAAATATTATGGTGCCCCTTCCCCAGGCCATCCCACCACCCCTACCACTATCCACATACTCATCGATTCAGACAAGGGTGGATCCTAAACTCGCAACTAGGCAATCACTTGCTTTAAAATAGCAGTGCAACAAGGATTGGGTTAACTAGTTCCTACATTTAGAAAGTGAATACAGTTAGGTGGTCAGAATCAGATACTGGCTGAAAGTGACATGCTGTGATCATCCCTGCATGAAATAAATGAAAACAGGGCAAATGAATTCAGCACCTAGAAGTTTATTTATGTATTACGCGAATGAGGATATGTACACATCACTTACACATTATGCTTCGATTGTGATTTTGAGAGAGGCTACTGGTAAGTGAGACAACTGGTAGGGGAGGGTGATTACGAAGCTGGATGGGAGCGATAGGTTGAGACTGGTGTGTTCGAGAGAATGGATGGGCGAGACTGTTTGATTCGTCGCGGTGGGTCGTTTGCATCTGCAAGGGACTTGTTCTACACATAGGTCGCAGACTTTGCATTCCTCAACACCTTCTGAGAAGGAGTGTATTTGTGAGCCTGACCAGTGTGGTTGATTGTACATGAAAGCAAAGCACAAACAGTAATGGCGTCCCGTGGCATTCTATTTTCTGTAACAATCTTTCACACCATGCTAAATACCCTTTCCACTGCTGTGTGGAATGCATAATAAAGCGTTCATGAGTCTTGTCAGCTCACTTGATCTCAAGTCCTTGCCTACAAGGTCCCAGAATCTGTCAGTTCTGTCTTCTTGGGGGATTTGCTTGCTGTCTGCCACCTGGTAGTCAATGAGTTCCTCTCTCAACCTCTCCTCATTCAAGCTCAACTGAGGGAAAATGGGGTGAACATCTTTTGCAGAACTTCTACAGAAGGTTCTCACAGTTCTGAGTAATAGTACAAATAACAAGATGCATTAGATAGGGGCAAACGATTCAGGCTCACTATAAGACTTCTCTCTTCATTCTGATGAATGCCTTTGTCGCTGCTCCAATGAAGAGGTCTTCATCTGCCAACTGGTGTCCCTCTACATAGTCCACCTCCCGGAGAGGCACATCCACGGTGGCCCTGGCTGGCACGAGGTAGCCCAAGAATCGCCTGATCAGCATGCACATCTCCTCTTCAAGCCTGGGAATCTGCACTCCCTCTGACTGTATACAGTACCGCTAGTTGCAACACAATAACAGTGAAATAATAAGCATTATCACATCCAAATATTAACCTGTTTTTCAGACGTTATCGGCAAGACTTCTTGTCACCCACCTGAAAGGCTTAGGACTTAAGCATCTTAAGACTCATATCTTAAGATGTTTGGTATAAAAGAAAACATATGCTAACTATAATTATTCTATTGCAGTTATAATAAACTATTATAATCTATGAATTCACCCTGCTCGTTCATTCATTTTTCTTTGACTCACTCTGTTTTGAGTGTTTTGTCAGAGTGATTATTTGTGGTGCTTTAACTCCCTCATGCCTCATGGAGAGCTGTTTTCTCTCCCACTCTGCTCTGTGCTGGACTGTTACAGTGCATAACCATCGCCTCTGCTTCTCACAGCAGCAGGTTTTTATGCTGTTTTCCAGTTTCATTCCCTCATGGTGAATATCAGGTATCAGGCTGTGCCACCTGTGCGCATAAGATACTGTGATGCACCGTTGGTATTGACTGGTTATTGATTTCTCGTGATGTGGGTGTGTTTGTGCTTGTGGGTACTGGATGGTCCCAGCAGGGGCATGGACCACATCCCACTAGTGATAGCCTTAGAGGGCCTATATGACACATTGGTTACATACCGTAACTTCCAATAGCTATGAGTATAGCTATTGCTAGTGGGTTCGTCCCTCACTTTCGCACCATTGAAGACTTTTAGGGCGTTTTCACACCTGAAAGTCGGCACCAAGGTCCGAACCAAAGGTCATGTTTTGATACATTTTATGCATGTGGTTCGTTTTGGTTTGGTTTCACACTGGACTTATGCGAGCGCACTAAAGAACTTTACACGACGTTCCGGCGTCCTGTCGTCATCAGTTATGTGGGCTGCATCTTAATACTGATTGGTTTGTTAGCGGCCGTGCGTATGACGTCAGGGTGTTGTAAATTCAGCAAGGAAATTTGACAAGATGAAAGAACAGACGCATGTTGTTGCCACTACGCTGTTATTGCTATAGCATTAATATCTGCAGCACCAACTATATTTGAGGCTAACGTTAGTTCAAATTCACCAAATCAACGTCCTCGTTGTGCGAACATTTTATCGGCGCAAACAGGAGAGGAGGAGTATACAGCAAGCAATCCTGAATGTCAGTCAGTAATTTTCTACCGCTTGTTCCCGTTAGGGGTCGCGGGTAACTGGAGCCTATCCCAGTGGCTTTGGGCCTTAGGCGGGGTACACCCTGGACAGTGGCCAACTCGTCGCAGGGCTGACGCAGAGACAGACAGACAAACAACCGCAATCCTGAATGTTTGTGCTTTTTTTCAGTTGACTTCAGACCATATTTCGATTAAAAACCTCGTCTTCTCCTCCCCCCCATGTGCTACCACGGCTCATTGTTCCTGCGATCTTCTGTGACAGGTCTGGTAGTTCTGTCTTCTTGTGTTTGGGGTACACGGGAACCACCGGAACTTCCTGTAAATGGTCTGAAAGTCCGAACCATACAGATGATGCTTTCACACTAGCAACGAACCAAACCTTTGTTAAGTTTGATCTGGACCGAGACTACCTCTTTTCGTCGGACCAAATGTCGTGGTTCGATGGAGGTTTCACACCTGTAATTTTGATTCGGACCAAACAAGGTAGGTGTGAAAACGCCCTTAGTCTACGCCCACTTACTACATCGGCCCCACCTCGGTCTCACCTTGTGTATAAGTTGAGCTGAGAAAGGACAGCTTTTTCTTCACCTAGTTCAAGGAACCAGTGGGAACCCATAGCTTTGAGGGCTGTGCCTACAGTCATAGAATCTGGAGTTACGGTATGTAACGAACGTTCGCACCTATTCAATTTCAAAAGAGCAATGGCCAATGGGGAAACTCCAACACTTGACTGGCCAAAGGTGTAACTGCATCATTCGCTCACGGACAGTTTGTCAGTTAGTACTGCAGCTAATTCTTGACCACCTGCTTTTGTGCTCAGCTAAGCCCATTCCAGACTTCACGGCACTGGATGAGTTGTAATTGATATTCATTTCTCATCAGACACGACTCAAAGAAAAGTAACAACAGATCAAGTAAGACTTTCTCACTGGAAAAGAAAGGAATTTCATTTAGAATTGTTTGAGAAAAGGTTGGCACTGTTGCTCCAAAATATATATTGCATGTGACTGAAATGTAATTTTTCTTTAAGCCCAATAGATACATGCATCAAATTTGGACATTTTGGAATATGGTATTTTACAATGGCTGGTTTTATTTCAATGTAACAACACAAATGTGTGTTACCATGTAAATACCCAATAGTTTGGACCACCAAATTACCATATACACAACCAGTCTTTTTTCATTTCATGGGGACCTTTACAGTGAAGACATCACAAAAAGGGAAGTGTACCAATGTCAATATGGATTTCAACCAGCAGATTCTGTTTGAATTGTGGTGTAAAATGATGTTAATGTGGGCCTTGTGGGTAATGCAAACATTAAAAACACTTTCAGTATACCAATACCAGAGACCATTACAGTCAGTGTTCATTCACATTTTAGACATTTTTCATGATTTAATTTGGTAAAGAGGTATCCTATTGTTAAGTAAAATATTTTTGAAATTAAACTTATATTTCTAAGGTTGTTTCCTCCATATTTCGTTCATTTTCTCATGCCCAGAAATGAAGGCTTCCAACATTGTTGCAGGATGTGAAGCAGAATAGAAAAGAAAAAGGCGCCATTTGAGTTAATGTAACAGAGACTTCACATGCTCTTAACTGTCTCTAGAGAGGCTATTCCTTCATATCCTATACATATGAGAATAATCAACAGCAAACGCACAAAGCAGCCCACCTATTTTAATATCCAATCTGCAGTGTCGCTGAGCTGCCTCGGAATATCATTCATTTAATTTCCCCATGAATATCCAGAGACGATTGGGCAGCTCTGTGCGAGACACGACACCGGGACGGATTAATGGGCCTGGGGATTTATGCCGGCACGATCTGGGCTGCTTTGGGTTTTAAGCTCCAATCAACTGGGGAAATGGGAAACGATAACTGTATCAAAATAAAAAGAATCTCCAACTGACCATCACAGTGAGAACTGGCCCCAAATCTTAGCGCTGACAGGCTGCTGCTGTACTGCGGGGAGTCCCGCAGTGATACGGATGTGAGAAGAAGCCGTTCCGACACATTGAGTCCATCAAGCGGTCTCCGACATGACACGTGTGGATAATGACAACAGGAAAATGAAAAGATGAAGAGAGAAATCAGCCCATGTGTAGACATTCAAGCTGCCAAGTAAATTGGTCTGTGATTTGTTGTGAAGAGGCATTTCATTTACGATGCTTTTCACAGTGTCCTTTAAGGTAAACAGCATCAAAACAGCGTAGGCCTTCAGCCCAGGAGACGTGGTTATTTTTGTACAGCTGCTTTGCGTGCCAGAAGTGTTAAAATTGCCTGCCATTTGAGAGGGCAGGTAGATGTCAGATCCTTTTAATAAAAGCGGCCCCCAAAGCCTCTTATGTTTCCCTCCCCATGCACCAAAACCTTCTTATCGTGGCCTTAAGAGGGGACAACAAGCCTGCTGATTAATTTTAGATCTTTTCCATGAAGAGTAGCTTACAGTTTAAAGCAATCGGACTCAACGGACAGGCAAGACATGAGGGCAGATTGTGTTATAACTCGGGGATGAATATTACACAGGACTGTTTGACCTGTTTCAGTAAAAGCCCATATGGGGATCAACAGCATCCGTCTTAAACCGGGCCAGGCACATTTGATTGTGCGCACCTCTTTCTTTTTACAAGATATTTTGCCCCTTTTTCCACGGCTTTAACTGTGGTAATGGTAATACAATGTATAATATTCAAGACAATGGGATGAAAATGAAATCCCTCCCCCACATAATTCAGGTATTGTGTGATGATTTTATTTAGCACTTTTGTTGGGGCTATTCTGATCAGGCATATATTTTTTTAAATTATCCAGTTAAACAGTTCTGTCTCCTCATAATTTGAATTGTAACGTACGGTTGTCCTACATCTTTGAACATTACAAAGTGCATTTTAAAATGATCGACCAATTGTTTCGGTGGAAAAATATCGATCAACAGAAAATGTATTGGCAAAGATTTTGATAATTGATCAAATGCTTCAGTACATTTGTCAAGCGAAAAAGACCAAACATTTTCTGGTTCCACCCTCTCAAATGTGACGATTTGTTGTTTTTCTTTGTCACAAATGACAATAAATTGGCCTCTGAGAAACTGTGAATGCCATTTGTGCACAGTTTTTTATATTTCATAGACTAAACAATAACCGTTGAATCGAGAACATAATAATCAATAATGGAAATTATTGTTTTTTGCAAGTATCTGAATGTGGGACTTCGTAAGAACGTTTTGCAGCTGTAGAAATATGTTGTGCCTGCGTGAAAAGGTTTTGCGCACACACAGATAGTAGAATTTGCACACGTGTACAAAGGTTTTGTAGCTGTAGAAATAGTTTGTGTAGGTGTAATTAAAATATGTGCCGGAATATTTTCAACAGTGAGGTTTCACACAGTCTGAGAGACGAACACACAAATGTCCTATCTTGGTAGGCGACACTGACGTTACAAGCTACAAGCTGCGTGCTACAAGCACCGATTTTGACCCTGTTTTAATGGCTTCGATGAATAGCCAATCTGAACGTTGCCCAGAGGAAGTCAAAAACTGTCCAATCAGGTGGTCAAATGGTTCTAGCGCAGTCCATGGTTACCATGTCGTCCATCTGTAGTATGCTGGCGTCAACATGGAGCCAGAGGCGAACTCTTCTGGGATACAGGTGGGTAAATTGGCACGGAACATGCCAGTAACGACATATATCAAGAAAGCAGTGCGGGCATCCCGGAGTTACTTAATTTGCACATAATGTGTTAGCTAGCTACAGTCTTTCGGCTAACGTTTGTTTTCGTTAGTAACGTTAGTAGAAAGGAAAGCAAGGCTAGTCTTTAACAGGTGCTTCAAGACATAAAGCTGCGGGCATTTCATTTAATATGAGAAGGAAGGTAGCCCACTGCGGTGGTCTCCGACCTGCAGACCTTTACTGCATGTCATCCCCCTCTCTCTCTGTCTCCCATCTTCAGCTGTCTCTCAAATAAAGGCGAAAATGGCCATACATTTAAAACAGATTTAAGTTAATATCATGTAATGTAATCTGGTGCTATTACTGTTACACTTGTTTACACTCAGCCAGGTTTTCAAACTTCCAAAGACAGAGAGACGAGAGGAGAGGAGACGGACAGCAGGAGAGTGTAAAATCAGAATTG
This sequence comes from Coreoperca whiteheadi, assembly GCA_011952105.1. Classification (NCBI taxonomy): domain Eukaryota; kingdom Metazoa; phylum Chordata; class Actinopteri; order Centrarchiformes; family Sinipercidae; genus Coreoperca; species Coreoperca whiteheadi. The sequence goes on along the minus strand of CM022473.1, from coordinate 2,698,005 downwards.
CTACCAAATACCCCTAATTAATACTGCATTTCCAGTTGTTGCTAGACTTATGTGAAACACACTGGTGTCATGAAATGTATCTACTCAGTGGGGCTGTTTTTAGAAGTCTCAGTGTTTCACTGTCACCTTTTTAAATCTTCACGGCACACTGCGGTGATTCGGCCTAACATTTCATTCGTGTGCGTGAACCTACTGCTGAGTCGCCACAGTCACCAACAGCGAGGGTCTGCAGTTAAAAGGAGGAGGCCGGGAGGAGTGGCAGGTGAAGGGTGAGGGGGGTGAGGGAGAGACAGGAACGGAAGAGAGCTTTTCAGTTCATGTCAGAAAGCCAATCTCGAAGCTCATTTAAATCCCAAGTCCTGTTCAGGGTGGATCATTTATTTCCTTATTTAGTATCAAAGTCTCATTCAAGAGCCCGAATTTTCCAGGAAGTTCAAATGTCATGAATAAACAAATTTAAGTTGTGTGATAATACTGTCTTTGGCGTCAACAAGGCAAAATTGTAGCCCTTCAGTTTGGGATGCAACAGTATTTACAGAACAGTGCATAAAAAATAAAGCATCGCTTGGTGTGAATCATGTGTGAATGGCATTTTTCTAAACCACGTGAAAAGTTCTGAGCACGCAGACAGTTATCCACAGGCATGTTTGGCACGTGGTCTGTTTCAGTTACAATAGTGTGTTCAAACCATAGACTGTATCGGTTCAAACTAGCAGGCCAACAAACAAAACAGAATTCTGCTCTTAAATAACAGGTCAGTTGCAGCCGGAAATGTCAAAGAATAAATATAAAATATACAGTATATGAAAACCTCTATACTATAGTGGCTGCGTTACACAAGTGCATCACTACTGTTAAATATTAGCAGCATCGTATGATCAAAGGCAATGTGTAAATCAAGGTTGAATTGACTCGTAAATAAAGATTGTTCATGATAGTTTGTGTAGTGTGTGTAACCTTTTCACACACACTACTCCTGCACATATTTTAATTACATGTACACAAAATATTTCTACAGCTGCAAAAAAATGTTGACACATGTGCAGATGATGTGCGTGTGCACAGGAGTTTTTCACACGCGCACAAAATGCTTCTACAGCTGCAAAACGTTTCAGATGTTTTTCACATGCATGCAAAAGGTGATATGCAGCCGCAGGCTCACAGGCTCAAAATATGAATTACCTTAATTTGATCCCATATGCATTCTCCTAAAGGTAAAATTAAGCTGAATGTATTCCTACTTTTGCATTAATTAAGGGGTTAGGCTAGGCTGTAGTTTACGTGCAAGTAATACCTCCAAATTTATAGTGTCATTTTTTTTGTACCAGTAAATGGTAAATGGACTGTACTTGTACAGCCTTTCTTCCGACTACTCAAAGCGCTTTCACGCTACTTCCATTCACTCCATTCACACACATTCAGGAGCTAATTAGGAACTAATCATTCTCACACACTCGGGAGCAATTTGGGGTTCAGTATCTCGCTCAAGGACGCGTCGACTCGTGGGCTGGGGGAAGCCGGGATCGAACTGCCGACCTTCCGATTGGTGGACGACCCGCTCTGCCACCAAGCCACGGTCGCTCCAGTACGTGTCATTACATACATGTAGGTACAAGGTCAGTCAAAAACAATCTAAACTGAACTGGCTGACGTGCCTGAGCTGCGAGTGCGCATAAACGAGTTCAATGCCCAAACCGTTGCGGTATTCTCCAAAATGCCAGGGGGCCGACAAAAACAAAAGGGTTGACTGATGATTGTTGCATTGTGTATTATCAGGCAATGCTGTGCACTGTGCACATACAGTATTGTATACCTGAAATCATCATGGTCCCATTATTATTATTTTTGGTTACATTTTGACTAACAATGACCGCCAATCGCAGCACCAAGGTTGGCATATAAAAACTAAAAAGAGGTCACAAAATATAAATGAGTAACTGAAAAAGAGGGACTTTTTTAACCTGCTGCATGCTTCACTATGAACAAACCCGACAAATCTCGTACAAAATTTAGGTTCATGTGCAGCTCTGCCGTGGCAATTGAAGGTCACTGTCAGCGTGTAGTCAGCTGTGGCGGTCAAAGGGGTGAATTGGTGTATAGTGTTTTAACCTTTACTGGTGCCCTGCGGTCATGTCCCATCATACTTGGATTCAGTGATGAATTTAGCCATGACCTCTGCTCCTTAATCATAACTAAGTGGTTTTAGCTGCAGAAGCGTCACCACTTTTTATCCATACTGCCATACACAAAAATTAAAGAAATGTCCAAAAAAAGTGTAATTGTAGCAGTGGAGTTTTATTTTTGGAGCAGAGATTTAGTTGAAGTCTTCTGACACGTGAGTTTAAGTCAAGTTTGAGTCACTTACTAAGCTTCAGTTATAGTGTAGATTTAGCTGACTGACAAAAGACAATTTAAAGTTAGTCAATGATGTCAATTTTATTTTACAATTGACTCTAATTTTGGTCATGTATTTTGATTTTGTTTTAATTTTGAGGTTTCGTCAAACCCCCACGTAAACTTTGTAGGAAATTCCAATTCCAATAGGCTGAACCGGATGATTCATTTAATAATACAGTTATATCCAGGTAAGGTGACTCATTTACATTAGAACGGAAGGAAACTGAATCTACTGAAGTAATGTCACTACAAATAGTCAGCGTTGATTTACCGCCCACTGTGGTTACAAGGCTCATTCTTAAGTATTGTGAGATTAGCTAAGAGGACTGGCTCCACTCCAAATGACTATAATCCTTCATTCAAACCGTCATACAAACACCTTAAGAGTTCCAAAAAGGCCTCGGCCGGTCCCGCCAATGGACCTAAAAGTTTTGAGAGATTTTCATGAATTTGGACAAGCATGCATCATCTGCATATTTTCTGCCAAACACAATAAGGCCCCGATCCGTGCACCAGTCGTTTCTTTGCTGCCAGATTCTTTGGACTCAAATCCTCCAGAATTAATTTTAGTGAGTTCAAAATCTCTGACTGCGGACCTTTACTCACTGATGTTTCTGTCCCTCATAACTGCCCAAGGACTCCCAAGCAAGGCTTGTCTTCACCTGACGCACTACCGAGCCAGAGGCTATGCACGGGCACACACCCACACACACACACACTGATATATTAGAATTGTATAAAGCTGAAGAAATCATGTAGAGCTGCTTCAATCCTCAACTGATGCAGAAATGAATAAAATGGGTCACAATCATAAACATTCAGCCAAAGGCCGTCCGGCATGAAATTCTCAAATGGCCAAACAGTCCCATTTTGCATCTATCAGAAACCATTATGTTTGACAAGTTAATGTCAAGGATGTTTGTTTGTTCACAAACAGGAGCATTGCGCATTGTACTGTTCACTGCACTATCTGTTAGGGTTTGGACGGCGAGGTAAGGAGGACCCAGATGCAGACAGTAGTGAGGGATGGAGTCTTTATTGCCTCTTAGCCAGCGGTGGACAGGCGAACTCGAAAAAACAGACAGGAAACCAGGAAAACCAAGAAGTACGAGGAGGTAGCGAAAACCACGGAGGGAAAACACTTGGGAAGGCTGGGAAGGCTGGGAAGGCTGGGAAGGCAGACAAGGCAACACGCAAACATCTTACAACACTGACAATGATCCCACACTGAAACAAGGAAACACATGAACTAAATACACTCAGGGGAGGTGAAGGCAATGAGACACAGGTGCAGGACAAACACAGGTGAACCCACTCAGGGAATCAGGGACAGGAAATAAAGTGACTGAGACAGGGGGGAACCAGACATCTACCAAAATAAAACAGGAAGTAACCAGACTGGAAATAATAAACATGGACAGATACAACATAGGACTGGAAGAAACAAAAGGCGCTAGGAGAACACATAACAAACACCCCAAAACACACCCCATATAACCCACGACATGACACTATCACACATCCACAGTAGGTATAGTAGTGAAAAATGAATTGCCATGGACTGTTGGGTAACTTTCACCTTCGTTTCACTCCAAATCAATGACAGAGCTCTGTTTTAAGGCTGTCCTTATGTCCCCAATATCTTACCTTTGAAGCACAAAGTAGTAAAATGATTCAATATAGTAAAATGCTATTATGAGTGGGTAATGGCTAAAACTACAAAAAGTATCAAGGCTTGAAACAAATCTACATTCTTCCAGAGCTTTAGCTTTGGAGCAGCTCACAACAACGACTCTCTGAAACAAGCAACATCTGCCCAGTTTTTCACCGTCTTCCTCGAGACCAACAGAGCAATCGCCAACTCCCTCTTCCATCAATCGGGTCTCTTCTGGTGGTTCTGGGCGACGCGGCATGGGCAGGGCAGCCTCAACAGCCTTTCCTTGACTATCAGAGACATGGTCAATACATAGGGTTTTCTTCCCATATGGTGGGGGTACAGTGGAGTTATATATAGTGGGAACTGCAAGTCTTCAAAGGTAGCTTGTTTTTGTGCATTTGGTACAGCAAAGGCATTTTAAACACAATCATCAGTTTTAGAGATGTCCGGGCATAATTTAAGGGATAGGGAACATTTAAAATACATCCAAATGCCAATCATTTCTTGATTGTACTTTACTGTGTTATGTTTTAGCAAGTGTTGCTAGCTGTAACGTGGTGACGGACTTAAATTAAACTTGGCTGGTATCAGGTGTGTGAGGGAAGAAAACCACTTTCACTTCACTCTCCTTTCTTTGTCATTTTTATAAGGAAAAAAATAACACGAAATAAAATTGCACTGCGACGCAGTAATGAAATTAAATAAAATAAGTAATGGATGCAAAGATCCTCTCTGTAATACTCTCTGTAAACTTTCATTCATATATATGGTATCTATAATTTACTTTGTAGTTTTGTATCAGGACCTTCAGTATTTGGACCACGTAGCTCGAGAAAAAAAGGCTATTATTTCAATGTTCCAGATAGACATTTAATCAACATTGCATATGTATATAATCATTTTTACTATTTATACTGCGCATCTTTGGCACACTCATCTCTTTCACCATGGCTCCCAGCACTGCTGCAGTGCAACAAAACCACATTTAACAAGCGATCGACAGAGCTGCATGTCCCATGACAGACCGGACTAACGTATACGGTAAATACTGATGAGGTTATCTAATAGTGACACCACTGTGGACGGAATTAAAGTAATTTCTGTGTATCATAGTGCCCACCGATACTTACCACTGAAGTGTTCAGGTGGGCTCCGCCACCCGCCCCTAACGGTCTCAGAATGTCAGCAGTTAAAGCTTTCGATAAGCGGGATCAACATCCGCTGGAAATCTCTGTACAGCCAAAACTGCAGCCGCCATTATGGTGCCGCTATGTGAAATCGGCTGTTCGAGGGAACAAACTAACGGCACGCTTTCAAATGCAAACTTCAATCAAGTCATTCACTGGAGAGACTGGAAAGACTGTTCCTGCTTTTTGATATGTTTTAACAGTAATGTTCTGTCTGTAATGTGTTTTATATGTACACAGGATCCCATAGAAGGCAATAATGATACTGAATAACTTATCCTGCTGAAATACAGTCAACTATCCATCCTTAAATATATGTTAAGCTTTAACTAATGTAATGGCATAAGGATCCTGACATGCAGGCACGTATTGCATGTACTGATTACTCATCTGCTCACTTATGCAGATGTGGAACATCTACAAACACTGTTGGAGGTCCCAGTGCAAGAACAATTAGGTCTGCCTACACTGAGTAAATCCAAAGCTGCGATGGAATTCTTGTGTGTGATTCACCTTCTCTGTTAATTGACTGATGTGAGCACAAAGTCGCACTTTGACGCATAATCCGACGGTAACAAACGCCTCAGTCACAGGAACCCAAGTGAAAGCAGTCTAACTAAATACTCATCTTAGAGCGTTTGACATCTCATCCTGTGCGCCACGTTGTAAAGTTGTCAGGGCAGCTTTGGATGTTCAGTTCTTTGTCTCTGGGCTGCATTCATCTCAACATCAGCACTCAAGGAGGCGGGGGGGCACACACACACACACACGCACACACACACACACACACACACACACAAACCTCACTGAGCCGTGGGCCAGAGGGGGGTCACAAAAATAGATGATTGGGGAGAATAAAAAAGAGTTGGAGTGTAAAAGTGGCCCAGGGGTGAATGTTGAAGGGGGCCTCGTCGGGGTGGG
>CM022473.1:2680594-2691491 GCA_011952105.1 Coreoperca whiteheadi | reverse complement strand
TGATTATGAAGGATGTATCCTTTAATGCAGAAAATTAGTCTTCTTGGCATTTATCTATAATTGGCCATTAGTATCTAATCAAGATGATATGTGAGATGTGAAGTGATAGGTGCCGCTGGGGGGGTTTGGGATGTGGCCCCGGTTGGCTGTTGGGAGCAGAGGTTGGAAATGTGTGCTGACAATCTGCTGAAGAAATAGAAGACTGAAATGAACCGAGGGGCAGGTTGCTCAAGTGGTTGCTTTATTGAACCAACGTCTGTTATCTCCACTCTCTCACACTGAGCAAAAGAAAGAGATTCTGCATACACTACCGCAGTATGTCACAAGTGTGTGTGTGTGTGGGGGGGGTCCAAAAACCAGGAGCCCACTATACTTGTGGGGTCCCGACAGCTTTGTGGGGCCAAAATGCTGGACCCCACATGTTTAAAGGGCTGTTTGAGGGTTAAGACTTGGTTTTAGGGTTAGGTTAAGGGTATAAGGGTTGGGGTTAGGCACTTAGTTGTGATGGTTAAGGTTAGGGTGAGGGGCCTGGGAATGCATTATGTCAATGATGGGTCCCCACGAAGATAGTGCCACAAACCTGTGTGTGTGTGTGTGTGTTCAGGACATTGTTGTGAAATGTTGCTGCTTTCTTTAACAAGGAGATGCAGCTCAGCAACATTTGGCTGCATGATTAAGATTAGACTTACAATTAAGTGAAAGGTTCAATCAGTCCTATTTTTCCTACCATATAAATATGAGGCACCGTATGTTCACAAGCATTAGAGAGTTTGCTCTGTCGGCACTGTCGATGAACTATCAATGAATGTATAAGCCTATTTAACTGCTATGTCTACAAACATCATTTATACAAACAAGCATTTAACAGCATCAGTAAACACTGGTGACTTCAGACATAATCTAAATATTACTAGAAGTTGAACAAATGGAGTGTTTCTGTGGTTCTAACAACGCCAACAGAGGGAGGCCTCTTCTCTGGTAAAAAGATCTAGTAGATTGCATCAAATCACTATCGTTATTTCAGCATTCCATACATATTTAGTCAGCTTTGCGTTTGTTCAACTGCTATGAATTCAAATGTTTCCTCTGTATACTGAGCATCTTTGGCACAAATATCTCTTTACAGCAGGACTTCAGTTCTATCTAGTCTCATTTGCAGGTTGTAGCGTGTGCTGCTGTGTAATTTAAGTAAACATTAAAAAAAAAAAACTTGATCAGGAAACCCCCTTAAAGTACAATTACACGTTACGATTAGATTGAGGAAACCGTGAATGGATGCTGGCAATGAAAGTTCCTCGCAAATATAGTAAAACGAATATGTGTATGTGCGTGGTGGCAAAGGCAAGGCAGTGTGACAGGCCACATGGCAGCTGGGGGGGGGGCGGGTGCTCAGGAGGCCAGGTGAAGACATGACAGGCTGAAAAAAAACCCTCCACAGTGCTTCAGGACGGAAACTCAGGCTGACAAAAAGACTCAAGCAAGAATCTAGTCAAACAGTCAGTTCTGCTGTTCCCAGCACAAACACGCCACATCACCTTGACACACCAGGTTTTCCTCTTTGTTGGCACCCCTTGCCAAAAACTTTTCTTTCAGAGCAGAAGAAGGAAGTAAGCAGACATTGAGGGCTGGACATCAAGTCAGCACCATGGATGTATTATTAGAACTGGATACCGGGCTCCCAAAGTGGTGCCTGTTCCCTCCAATGATAACTGCTCGCCTGGCCCACTGAATATGTGCAGTAGTGCTTCTCTTCTGCTGGCCCTGATCGCGAGTTCCCACTAGGCCCATAGACATTGTGATGACATCGGAGATTTTTAAATCGCTTTTCTTGGTTTTACAGATGTCTTTTATAATGGTGGCCTATGGGGATAATGCGTTTTGGGCTGCGCGGGAATTCTTTCAATACCTTGCAATACCTTGAGTGGCCACTGGAAACATTTGGAAGCGAGGCTGAGCGGCGGCGCCGTATCCAGGCCTTATTACACATCCGTGGTCAGCACTTACGGTGTGTGCCGCCACAAAACCACAGTTCTGATTTTGATACCTATACTAAGTATACTAAGTAACTAATAACTGAAAGTCATGGTTTTGAGTTTGTGTTCTATGATTTCCTGTTTTATTTTGAAATGTCTTCCTTCCCCCGTGTGTTCTAGTTGTCCTTCCTGCCTTTGAGCGCCCTGATTGTTTCCACCTGTGTTGATGTGGTTCACCTGTGTCTTGTTATCCTGCCCTACCTGAGTGGATTTAAGTTTAGGTTTTTCCTTTGTTCTTTTTTGTTGGTTCGTCATCATAACTGTGTTGGTTCTGCCAGCTTGTCTGTTTTAGATTTCTCCCGACCTGCCAGTTACCTGGTTACAGCCGGTTTGCCTGCCTGTGAGTCAGGAAATAAACTAGTCATTATCCTCCGTCAAGCTGTCTGCGTTTGGGTCCTTTACCCTGTTGCCTGTTTCCATCAGTCCTTGACAGTATAAAAGCTTCAGATACTAAAATGAAGAAAGAAACCCCAGCAAGGATAGAAAGCCGTTTTGGGGCAGTTTTGGATATCTAAAGTGACTATAGTGACTTACAGTAAAGATTTTTGCCAGAGTAAAAAGCAGATACGATATAACATCTAACCATTGTTTTTACAATTTCCCGCAAAAACTCTGTCTCTGCCTGAATGTTGAACACGTATGCAACACTAGCAAGATGAAATGAACACTTTCCGTGGGAGAATTCCCTCCCTAGTCACACATTCCTGTCTCATTTCCTCAGGTTTAACGTCAGTGAAAGTTGTCACCACGGGTGGAAAGTGTGAGGACAACTGTCTGCGATTTCCTGTACTGAGATGTGTGAGGCTACAGTTGGGCGCATTATCAACATGTCATTTCATCAGCAGTGGGTTGACATGGAGACCTGTTGTACTTACTGGGGAATATATGGAGAGACTTGACGTTTGGTGCTGAGTTTGACACTGGAGACAGGGGTTTGCGTCCCGCTCCACCTGTTCCAAACAGAAATAAAACTCTATCTTTTTTCAGTAGCTCCTCAGCAAGCAAAGTTCGTTTTCAGTGGGAAAGAGAGTCAGAGAGGGTGGACAGAGGGCTAAGTGTCTGTGTGCACACAGAGCAGGAGGGAGAGAAAACAGGGACAGCACAGCAGTAAGTGTGACAAACAAGTCAGTCCACAAAAAGATACACTTTCCAACTCAAGCCAGTGAGTTCTATAACATTCATTTTATTTTACTGTTGGCAAAAACACACAGAAATAAATGTAAGTTCTCCACTCACACACCATCTTTCTAAGTGTTCGAAATACATTACAAGCAGTACATCCAAACAATCTGGCTCAAAACAGCTTGTAAAATGCTAATTTCATGTACTTTATTTAAGATTTTTACGTAATATTCTTGTCCACTGAGATGTCATTGCGAGGCGTCCTTTCTGTCTCAAGCCCTGGCTTCGTGTGTTTCTGCTGTTATTTGGTTAAAACACACTGAGCCTATGCACAACTTTTATAGTCTACAGAGGACACAACATCACTGAACAAGGCTTGTTTACACTCAGCAATGAGCCAAAGGATAATGCACGGAGGTCCTCGCCTCTTCGACGTGATGTGTTCTAGATATCTCCAGTGCGTACCAGTAAGCCATGCCAGTTAGCCCATATGCACAATACCAGAGCTGGAACTGGGATACCAAAATGGAACGCAGCCGTCATTAATATTTATAATATTACACCTGTGCGCTTTCGGCTATGACATGTTGAAATCTGTGAAAGCTGCGCCCACACTCCTGTGAGAGTCGAGCAAAATAAGTGAAAACAAATGGGAGTGTGAGGGGCCTTTAAGTGTAGCGTTATACCGTTTCTGTCTCATAAAGGCCCTTTTCACAGCAGACATTTTGACTTAACAAAACAGAGAAAACACCGGTGTTGATAACGTTAATGATGGTCCCATCCTGTTCAAGCCAAGTGTTCCTTTAAATCGAATAATGAGTCATTTCGTACACTGCACTGTAGCTTTTCCTCTCCTGTTTTATCCTGTTTTTATTTTCTATTTACCTCTGGGAGTGTGTTGAAATGCTTTCATGTTTTATGTAAAGCACTCTGAATTGCCTTGCTGTGTGCCATACAAATAAACTTGCCTTGCCTTGGGCTGCAAATGTTTCCAAGCGAAAAACATGTCCAAGAGGAAAGACTTTGGGGGTATACATCTACTCTGCATCCAGTCCCACCACACAGTCTTACACTGCCTTATGATTTAGACAGAGTTTATTTAAGCGTTGTTCATTCGTGACCTTGTGAATGGCAGCTTTCGCACAACCTGGAACAGAGACAGGGACATTGATCTCCGCCCCCATATGCAACCTGTTATCACATGATCACATAACTAGGTCATGTGGGAACAAATTGGCCATTTTGATGACGAGTGAGCAACTCCAGTTGGCCTTCTCATGGGAGGCCATGAGATGTGGTTGACGGCTTCGAAAAAAGTGAAGTGGGACATTGCGATGAGAGTTATTTTTGCCACTCTAGTTTAGTGTTTTTTGGTTTTTTTTACATTTTGAGAAGGGATGAATAAACTTTCACACATCTAAAAATGTCAAGGATAAATCCAAGACTTATTTCTAGTGCGGTCCTTGATTTATGTAAATTACAGTACCCTACCGGTCATGACGCTTCCGCAGGTTCGCCTACGGAAGCCTCGTTATGACGTTTCCTCTAGATAGCACAGGCCCTACCTGACGGCCAAAATGTGTCCAAAATCTCAATTTCGTGCCCCGCATATAGAGTGAACTATTGAGTGTTTGTCGTGAAGGAAGTAGCGAATGATGGAACGAGGGAGTGGTTTAAGTTTGTGGACTGAGTTCCGGGATTTTGAATAAAAAGACCATATTAAGATTACAGTTAAAAAACGGTTTAATAATGCTGATTATGTTAACCTGATGTTAAGAGGTGTGACTATCATTTGTATTCTGACTGGGCCTTTCTGCGACCCTGAAAAGGACAAGAAGTTTCAAGAAATTGATGGTTGGATAAAAGGAGGACTGAGTGGAAGAAACCCCCCGAGACTGTGGGTCTACTGTGGATGGATCGATGAAGGCTAAGCTTATAAAAATGTGTGTATGCCATGTGTGTTTGGGGGTATGGGGGGGGGGGGGATCACTACATTGTGGGGAAAAGGTTTGCCACATCCAGTCAGTGTTTGTGAGCCTTGCATGCCTGCAGGCAAGAAGCGAGAAGATCAGTGCTTGAGCTAATTGCTGTTCGAGCTGATAAGAGGGGCCTGGGCCAGCAACAGGATCAGCGTACGGATCAATGTTTATTGTGTGCGGGAGCCGGCAATTGTGCCTGAATAAACTCAAATTAAAGTATTTTTTTTTTGCCCCATTTACATATGAGTAGCACCAAAACAACAGGCACTAATCCCTCCATGCTGTGACGCAGGTGTAAAAGAAAAACAGAATGGGGATGTTTTTAAAGGTTACAAACAAGAAAACTAGTGTTGTAGGAGGACAACATGCTGGGCAAAGTATGGCGCTAAGTCTGTGGGGCTTGAGGGGAGAACAGACAGCCCTCAGACCACTATCTGACATTCTGGTGGCGAGCGCAAAGTTTGAAGATATGGCCAGCTATGTCAGGCCGAATTATGGGTACATGCGTATACAGTAAAATGATGCACAAGACATCTAGAATACCTCAATTTGATGGGACGCAACAGTCACAAAAAACAATAAATCACTCCAAAGTGTTATTTAACTAGTTAACAACTTTTGGAACAAGCAGTTAGAGATCATTTAGGGGCCAATCTGCATTTAAAAGGTTGGACCAAGAATAAAAACTCATTGTGAATAAAATGTGTCTCCTCATGTGAATTGACTGTGCTGCTCAAACATGGGGGCACCTCATATCTGTGTGTATAGGCCCATATGTGTCTCAGATTTTTAGAACGTGCCATCAGGGTTCCAACAGTGTCTGCAGACCCTTCGCAGAGGCCACATCTGTCACCAAACAGCAGCATGAAACTTCTCCTGCATGGGCAATTGCAAGCGTGGGCAATGTTGACAAGGATGGCAACGTTTCATCTAACCTAAAAAAAAAAAGGTGTTTCCCAGAACCTCCCTGTGCAATACCTGTATGGGATATACAGGTACTGTGTACTGTAGCCTGTAATGGCGGTGTTAATAGTAAATCAATCATTCACTAATGTTTTATAGATCAGTAGAAGCCAATAATAAGAACAAAAAAATCCCTCTGGCAACAGTGCAATTAGAAACGCTGAGTCGTTTTAAGAAGACTTCCGGTCTGTGATTGTAAAAAAAATAAATAAATAAAAAAAAAAGGATTTTGCTCTGTTTTGCAGCCCTTGAATTAAAGAGCCCAGAAAAAGACAAGCACCAGCCAGAAAGTAGTTCTTCCTAATGGCTCACGACTGGCCTGTAAAATATAGGGAAATGCTTTATTAACCATGAACACGTTACACCCTTTACAGGGTTTATTGGCTGGGGCTCGGTTTAATAGGGTTTCTAAAAAAGTTGAACTTTTCACCACGTGGAATGAAATATTATATCGCGACAGAGCTTTACTCCCCTGCCCTCCCTCGTCCTCGGCGGACGTGGTTGCATGAGCTCCCCCCCTCCAGCTCGTTGGGAGCCCCTCAGGTAAAATCGCCCCCGCAAACACACGACTTCAGCGCGGCCCGTGTGGCGAGCAGAAGCGCGGCGGCGCGTTGGAGCTCCCGCACAAACGCACGACCCCGCGGATTCCAGCAAACTTTCCTCTGTGCCCCTTTAGAGAGAGAGAGAGAGAGAAAGCCTCTCCTTTCATTCTCTGTCCAAGCTAAATCTTTTCTTTTTCCCTCTCTCTCTCTCCCTCTTAATCCGTCCCTCCATTGCGGGAAGAAGAGGAAAAAGGAAAAAAGAAAACACAAAACCAGGTTCACGCAGTGCTTTAGTGGCTAAAAGTGAAAGAGCTTGTGTTTTTTCGGTCTTTTTTTTACTCCCTGCGCTGAGTTTTGAGCCTTGGCTCGCTCTGGAAAATTGCTTCTTTTGAATAGAGGGAAGGAGGAACAAACGTTTTAATGGGACCCAAAGGGAGCCTCTGCGCATAAACAGGTGGACGTTCTGGCCGTCTATACGAACAGCACGCACGTGAGCCCGGTGTGGAAAAGGAAGGGACCCCAATCTCCAAGGATTAGCAGCTTTCTCCTGAAAGACAATTCCCCAAGCTGAAAAAGGAAAAAGGTTACTGTGTTGTTAAACCAAATGAAAGCAGGGACTTGCCCAGCTAATGCGCGTTTAATGATGAAAACACCAATTGCGATGGGCTGATATTTGCACCCGTGTCCTTGGGTTCCACATGCATGTGGCAGAAGCCGCAGAGCGTGCACCGAGTTGTCGAGGCGCGCAGGTTGATGAGGGCGTCTCCCTGTCACCTCGTTAAGGGCTTGGGCGCCCGCTGATGTCAGGAGACAGTGATCAGACAGGGCGCGGGGGCGGGAGCAGCCGACATGTGACAGAGAGCAGTCGGCTGGTTTCTCCACACCCATCTGACCATTCAAGAGGTAAACTCCAACCCTGACTAAACTTCACGCTCTCGCATTCCCGAGGAGCTCCGACTACAACATCTCTCGCCTTTTATTCCTCCTCTGTGTACCCTCTTCTTCCTCCTCCTCCTCCTCCTCCTCCTCCTCCTCCTCGTCTCCCTAACTAACGTTAGCTCTGTAATGTCCTGGTAATTTTGTGTGCACTAGTTAATGAGCATTAATCCATCGCCCCTGGATGCTATTGTTGCACGGGGTGGCAATTTGAATGCAAATGCGTGACACTGTGACCAGCAAGGTGCTTGTTAAACTCATGTGTCCCCCTGTCTGTTCTGCTGGGAGCTCAGGAGAGTGAAAAGGCGCGGGGCAGCTGGAGGAGCTGGTCGGACTACAGCGGGAGTTGCGCACACCAAGTCCGGCGCTGCTGAAACTAAATACAGGGACAAAAAACACAACAAAAATGGCAAGTTCCGCCTCCCTGGAGACGGTGATGTCCTGCGGTAGGACCGGGCCATCCGCGGCTCCTAAGACCCTGGCCTTCTCCATAGACCGGATCATGTCCAAGAGCTCGGAGCCGAAGGGGCGCGCGGAGGAGCGGTTGGAGGGGAAGAAGCTGCTGGGGCTCTGCTCCCCAATCCCCTGCATGATCCCGCTGCAGCCCTTCAGCTACGACCTCCAAGCCAAGGCGCTGATGAACTACTCGGAGCTGTGGAGAGCGAGTTTGAGGGGGACTTTTTGCGGTTCCGCAACCGCCCCCTGCAAAGGGAACTGCGGCATGTGCGCCAAAGCGGAGCCGGGCTTGAAGCAGCCGCCGCTGACGCCGGGGAGCAGGGTGGTGAAACCGCAGGTGATCCACCAGGCCGTGACAGTGCCCAGCGGCGGCTCGCTCTACTATCTCAACTACCTGGACTCTGCGTACCAGCAGTCGGAGCTGCTGGCCGGACACTGGTTCTCCAGCCCGCAGGCCCAGGCCTCTCTGTCGGCGCACCACAGACTCTTGCTGCTGGAGAACGCCAAGCTGGCCGGGGCGGGGGCCGACAAGCTGCCCACGCCGCAGTACCCGCACAAGGAACATCTGCCGGGGCAGCTGGACCAGATAGTGAAGGAGAACAGCGGCCTGAGCGCCGAGAAGAGCGGCACCAAGACGCACAGCAAGCTCAGCAGCGGCGGCAGCAGCGCGGCAGACGGAAAACCCAAAAACTTCACGTGTGAAGTGTGTGGAAAGGTCAGGTTATTTTGTATACTGTACTGCATATAATATAATATAATATAATATAGTGTGTGAGTTTACTTTTAAATGTATTTTCTCCTAATTGAAGATTCAATATTTTTAAGTAAATAATATTGGCTAATTGAAAATAAAAGGATCTGGCCTACCAAAAAAAAAAAAAAAAAAACAACGAAAATCTCGCTTTAAAATAAAAAAAAGGGATCATTCAGTAGCAGCCACATTCAATTCCAGGTGATCTATATTAGATCATTTCAGGCAAGCAGCTGTCTGGGGCACGCTCCCTCTAAATCGCCGCTGTCGTTGTGAAATTCTTAAAAACGTCCCCGGTTGTTTTTGTGCTCCCCGCAGGTTTTTAACGCGCATTACAATCTGACCAGACACATGCCGGTGCACACCGGGGCCCGGCCCTTCGTGTGCAAAGTGTGCGGGAAAGGCTTCCGGCAGGCCAGCACGCTGTGCCGGCACAAGATCATCCACACGCAGGTGAGACGCGGCGCGCACGGAGACGTCACGCAGTCGTCGTCATTCTCTGGCCTTCAACATCTCCACCTTTTGTTTGGATTTGTTTTTTCTTGATTATTATTATTATTTTTTTCGTTTCGGTTTTAGCAGATTTTTTTTTCTTTTTTTCTCTCCCGTTTTTCCCGTCCAGGAAAAGCCTCACAAATGCAGCCAGTGCGGGAAGGCGTTCAACCGGAGCTCGACGCTCAACACGCACGTGCGGATCCACGCCGGGTACAAACCTTTCGTCTGCGAGTTCTGCGGGAAGGGGTTCCACCAGAAGGGTAAGGAATCCCGTCCGGCATCCTCAGGGCTCTACACAAGCATTAGAACTACGTATTATCCCAAACCCTTTTGGCAGGTTTCCCAATAATTTATTTTTTTTTTACTTTTTTTTTTAGCTTGTATTGTTGTCCTTGGTGGTGTTGGCCCTGAAGTGGCCATAAAATGCGTTGGTGAGCTCCAAAGTGTGTTCCTGCAAAACAAACAACCAAAATCTCTATTGTGTGCTTTTGTTGCATTTTTTAAAATGTTGTGCTAAAAAAAAAAAAAATAATAATAATAATAATAATTCCAATAATAATCTCCGCGTTTGCTTGCTAATTGTGTCATTTCCCATTTGGATGAACCTCGAGAATCAGGAGTGATTTTTCTTCACATCGGTTGCCCATCTTCCTGTTATAAGATAAGGGACAGTTTCTAGGAAGTCGCTGCACCGTGAACAGGCGAAATCATGCCCCTTCTTTGAAAGAAATGGGATTCTCAGGCCTTTCTCCCTGACGTTGGACCAGCCGGCTCTATTCCCGTAATAATGCTGCCGATGGGTGCTATTTTGCTGATGTAGTGGTCCTGTTCTTTTCTATTCCTTTACACGTTTTGTCTTCTCTCCCTGCGTCGCTGCACTTGAGACTTAGAGCAAAAATCATAGGTGATTATGCGCAGTAATTTCACTGCGGTCTGATGTGGCGTGAGGAACCAGCCTTTGCCCTCAACGACGACAGTTTGCGCCCCACACTCTCTTACCCCTTTGAGGGATTCGATCAGACCCTGTGTAGACAAATTCCAGGGAAGCTGCGGGGAAATCAATATTTGCTGCTCTTCCTCATCGGTGGGAGCCAACGGACGGACACGTAATTGCATGCTCACCGACGAGCGCGCCACTCTAGACGGACTAACTCTCCCCCCCCCAAGACGGCAGCATTTGCTCTGGGTCAGCTGCTTAGACCCCAGCCAAGTCAGGAATCCGGGCCTTTCTTTTTTTAGTCGAGTTGTCGCTGTGCTTGATTTTGACAAAGTTTGACAACTTCTTGACTTCGACACACAAAACCCCCGATTAATGAAGGCCAGGGCCGAGCAGAGGGACAAAGGAAGCACTAACTTCACGATGAACTGCTGACCTTGGCTGCGAGGAAAAAAAGACAAGAGGAGAAAAAGAGGCCTCTTTCATCCTCACTTTCCTATAATATATCCAGCAAACAGCACAGTGACTCACTTAAATTAAATCGCATTAAAAAACGTGGTCCCTCTTTTCTCGTTATATCGACTGGGATCTGGGGGGGGGGGGGGGGGGAGTGAACCTGCAACCTATTTTTGTTCGGTTTAGTTTTGCTCTATGACATATCTCAGCCCTGAGGGACCAGCCTT
>CM022473.1:2511400-2680569 GCA_011952105.1 Coreoperca whiteheadi | reverse complement strand
TTTTTTTCGTTTTTGTTTTTTTTTTTGTTGGTGTGGGGTTGGGGGGGGGGGGGGGGGGGTGGGTGGGTATCACTCCAATCCAATTTTGTTCCGTTTCATTTGTTCTTCAGAGCTTCTTCAATCACGTAGCATCACTTACTTAGCCCCCCCCCCCAACATATTTTGGCTTTAGAAAAAGTCACCAAACAGCAAAGCATACAGCTGGAATTAACCTTACCAAAACTCCAGATGCTTTCAGTGATTTGGAGAAAACTAAGAGTGGCTTCCTATAGTGCACACTACTGGCCTTATCCTTTCCACTGATAATGTTGCTGAGGGATGATGCGTTTGGGTCCTCTCTTCTCATGCCAAGGTGGTGAAGCTGCTGTTCTGCTTGCTGTGCGGTGCTTCTTTTCTTTCATCAGTTCACATAAAGACACGTTATCCAATTTGGATTCCAGCCATTATCTCACGGAGAAAGGAAAGGAAGGTTAAAGGTTATGTCCGGCCAACTGACGTCTTCACTTTGGGGCTGTTTTCACCACGCCATGAACTGTACATTTATCGAACTGTCAGTTGCGCTTGAAGTGACGTAAGTTCCCAGTTTCATTTGCGTTATTCCCACTCATTTGCAAAGGTCCATGTTATATTGCTGAAAGGATGGGTTAGATTTTAGATAAGTAGTTGTAAAAAAAATACCAAACAGCTGCTCTAATTCATTTGAATCTGAGGATTTTCTGCTTTTTTTTTCTCTCCATTTAATCCTCTTTTGAATTACTGGTCAGAATAAATGTGAAGACATGATGTTAGGCTCTGGGAACTCATGATGAGATGAGACTTTGTCATAGTAATTGGGACATTTTATAGATTTAAACGATTAAAAAAAAGAAAAGAATCAATACACAATCAGTGAGAAAATAGTAATTGTAGGCTATAACGTGCAGCTGTTGTTGTGTTCAAAGACATTTGTGTTCAATCATCCAATTCACCGCATGCGCGTGGTCATTAACTCCTTGATTAATTTCCCAGGAAACTACAAGAACCACAAGCTGACGCACAGCGGGGAGAAGCAGTACAAGTGCTCCATCTGCAACAAGGCCTTTCACCAGATCTACAACCTGACCTTCCACATGCACACGCACAACGATAAGAAGCCCTTCACCTGCGCCACCTGCGGCAAGGGCTTCTGCCGCAACTTTGACCTGAAGAAGCACATCAGGAAGCTGCACGACAGCGTGTTCCCCGCGGCCACGGAGGCCTCCAGAGAGCTGCAGAGCTGAGGCACGCACGAGCCGGCGTAGTATTCCACCTCGGAGCGCGAGGCCTCAAAAAGACTGGCTTGCCTCCTGCATTTGTAGCCACAGTGGGCAGTTTTTGAAAGGCCAATGAAATTGGACGCGATCCCTTATGAAAGAACTGCGGTAGTCCCTTATAAAAGAACTGCTAGTCCTAAGTGTTAGGATCCTGCCCAAATGTCCCAGCAGTGATACTGAAGGGAATACTGAACAGTACAAGAACATCTTACGCTTAACACTGTGGGAATATTGTAGGGATTGTTTTGTGCCCAGATAGAAGTTCCTCCTGCATCGCCAGTTACAAGCATCCAACAGGAGGAGAGTTACAAGCATCCAACAGGAGGAGAGTTCATCTGTCTCCATGATGGAACTGTAAATACAAGGTTATGGGGGGGAATGTTATTTAAAAAGTGATTCATTGCCATGTTGTGTATTTCACAGGAAAAAAAAATGTTTATGTGAATCAAAAAGTTATAACTTATAATGAAAACTGAATGTTCCGAGCCACGTTGTTTCCGGGTTTTGTTTTTTTTTTGAAGGCATTTGAAAATAAAACTGAATAATTCGATGACAACTTGTTGTTTTAACACGTTTTTGTTTTTTGGTTTTTTTTTTTTAGGTGTTTTTTTTTTGTTGTTGTTTCCCCCCGCCCCCCAGACGGGAAGACGTCTGAGAAAGTCATCAGCTCAAAAGCACTTTTAGAAACGTTTTTTATTTTATTTTTTTATTTTAGAGAAAGAAAAAAAAAACAACCGGAACAAACATGAGCATGGACGTGGAACAGGGGGGGACATTAAATGCACGGTGAACAAAATCAAATCAGTGGAACAGAAAACAAACAAACAAACAAACAAACAAAAAACCCCGAATCAACAGAAGCGAAAGCAGCGACGTTGTAAATGGGTTGAAATGAATGAGCTCTTTTGGCCGCGGTTCTATCGGTTTCCCGCTTTGTTGAATTGTTGTGCATGCTGCTTTATTTTGCGGTTTCATCTTTTCCATATGTTGCTGTGTTTTATCGGTTAATAATCCACTGGCCTGTTCTGAGTTTCCAGCTTCAAGATGACGGTTTAAAAAAAAAAAAAAACCCAACAAAAAAATACCCGCAGGTTATTTTATATATATATATATCTATAAAAAAAAAATATATATCTATATATAAATATATATATATATATTTTTTTTTTAGGCCAATGACAGTGTCAGGATGAATTCTAGATACGATGTCCTCAGTGTGGTTGACTGGCACAATCTCTGTTCGGGTGTTTTATTTTGAAGTGTTGTTAGAAAGCCACATATAGACTCAGTCTCGCGCTACTGTATGATCTGCAGCCACTTTGCTTCCCCATTTATTGACAGACACGATCTTAATAATGCAGCATTTACACTTGACTGCGGCGTAATGGCGCAAATGATCAGAGATAACATGGGTCCTTGAAAGCGAATTACATTAAGCAGCTAAACGGCTTGGGGGGGGCTTGATTGGGGGAAGGAGGGTCGGGCTACTGTCGCATCCGGAGCCGCTCATCAGAACGGGAGATAATGGAGCACTCAGGCCGCAGCTCCTCATCTGGGCCTCCGCGTTAATAGACCACGAGTTATTCTCCTCACGGCCCCTGGAACAATATTATCCCTGCACACATTCTGTCGAGAGGCAGATCCGTGCTCCCAAATGGCGCTCTTTCTATTAACAGCCAATTAGCGCTCAGCCGCGCCGGCCAGGCCCGTAGGAGCCCGCCGGGGCCAATATTGCCTGATGAATGCCCTGCTCACCATATTTCTGCAGTCTGCACCAGACACACGGGCAGACATTTGCAGCAAAAGCCCCCGAACTGTAAACTCTGATGAAAGTGGAGCCACAGTCGCTTCAAATAAAGGAAGCAGGTTGGGTGCAGTGACACGTGTACAGCGGTAACGCACGTCACTGTAGCTCCAGTGACCTTACAATGATGCCATATTAACAAAAGCCTAATGGAAACCTTTAGGCTGAATGGATGAAGCTGCAGCGAGGCTGTCCAGGGAAGCAACTTGAAGATCCAGCCGCCTCAGTGTGGCCACAGGTCAGCAGATGATCATGTGACTTGTGTCTCGTCGCCAGAAACGAATGCTGACGGCCCACTCCGGGAGCGACACGCAGCGGCCTGTGTGGCTTCAAAGCCATCTCCACAATTCCATAAAATAACGACCCCCAAATATATCATTATAATCCACACAAAAGATAGCTGTGTGTAGAGTGTGAACACCCCCCGGAGTCGTTCAAAACTTCACACAAATCCAAGACACGGCCTCGACGCACGCCCTGTCCGCCTTCGCACATTCCTCCGGGGGCAGGAAATCCATACATCTGCCGTGTCT
Organism: Coreoperca whiteheadi; assembly: GCA_011952105.1. Taxonomy (NCBI): domain Eukaryota; kingdom Metazoa; phylum Chordata; class Actinopteri; order Centrarchiformes; family Sinipercidae; genus Coreoperca; species Coreoperca whiteheadi. Next base: position 2,676,940 of record CM022473.1, on the reverse strand, counting down.
GTGCGCTTCTCTTCATGCAACAAACTAATGTTTTTTGGGGGTTTTTTTTTGTGCTATCCAAATGACGTGGAGGGAGCACCGTGTGTGACGAGAGACAGAAACGTGCAGACTGCGGACACGGACATGCAGCGTCGGCGCAGTGAGCGCCCTGAAGGCGGGCAGGTTGCCCTTTTCTCGGCCCCCTGTTCGCGCACCTCTGCAGCATCTGAGCAACCGCCTCAGCGTCCGCAAACACGTTAATTGACGAGACCGGGCGCTTTAATTAAAGCGCGCCCACGCGGGGGGAGATTAGAGGCAGGGTCCTGGGGGGGGGGAGCGGGCGCGCTAATCGGCTGTCAACAACATGAGGACATCTTTCTTTTGCGCCCTCCGCCGCCGGGGGATCACCGGGGATTCGGGCAATTTACGGGCCACAAAGGAGCTCGTTTGAGACGGGAAGAGAAGAAAAGGAGCGAGGCGGACGTTTTGTCCGGCCGATTGAATTGATTGTAAATGGGAGATTAGCGGGGGACGCTTCAGCAGCGGCCCGTAAGTGGCCGATCGAGGAGGAGGGAGAAAAAGGGGACCAATTAAGTCTACCAAATGTTAACTTACATCAGCTTGCCCTCAGTTTAGCCCACATGAAATTCCAATTAAAGCGTCCCCGCGCTGGCAGCTTTTTATTCTTTAGAGGAAAGGGGGGGGGGGGGGGCGTTTTGTGTCTACAGCCAGCAGACAACGTTCCCACAACATCTGATGACATTACCTGCAGGCTCCGTGATGGGCCATTTGGAGAGCAACGCAAACATTTTACGCAGCCCAACGATAACACGAGCGCCCTGCGCAGAGGGACAGTGCGTGAAGAAAGCTCACTGCAATTATTGCCTACAGGTCAGTCTGAAGCTAAAAAAAAATCGGCCTAAGTAGGAAATGAATGTCAATAAAAAGAAATGTAAAGCCCAAACAGACAACCCCAAACACTTTTTCACTTCCATATGAAATGTGGGGCATGTGATAAAGCAAAGCAAAGGGTATACATGACTGATTAAAAAGGGGGTTTTCAGAGGGTAAAGGTTGGAGTTTCCATGTCCATAGGACTTCTTGTGGCTGTTTATCACGACAATACTCCTGCATTTGTATATTTCTACAAAGGTGTGATGCTCGGCCTTCATTCTGTAAATGGTTTTGAGGACATTTTCTTCTTTTCTTTTTTTTTCTTTTACAGAATGTTCTTCTATCGTTACAGAAAGATTGTTCATTTGTTACACCATCTCTGAGTATTCTTGAGCCGGGTGTCCAAAAAGCCCACATTCACAGAATCTCCCCGCAAACGTTCAAGAAGAAGAGGAAAACAACAACCAAACTGGTGTGTCGGAAGTTTGCCTAACTGCTATTTTAGCATGCTTTCAGAATGTTCATACATAATCTCCATCCATTTGCACTCTGTGAGGATGGCAAATGGATATTACGTTTCACTCTTTTTCCAGTCGTTTTCATTGTTTTCGATTGCTGTCCTGTTCTAAATAATTGAGATAAAAAAAAAAAACCTGCTTAGGAACCTAAAAGGCTTGGACTCAGCCCTGATGTTAGAGAATTCCCCCCTCGTTAGGCAGGCTCTGGCCCTTTGGCACAATGCGTCTCCAGGATTCATTGTAAAGTACTGAGGGGTTAATGAGCAGTGGCTTCTCTTCACTCTTTGGCTCCATTCCTGCTTTAAATGAGGGGCCGGTGAAAGGATCGAGCACGGAACGGGGCCACAATGGAATGTAGAAATGTTGAGATGTTATGTTCCAAAACACATATCTGTTACTTTTCTTATGAGGAGCAAGTTTGACATTATCCTCATTGAAGAAAACGCTGGCATTGACCCCGGCTTAAAAAAAACTGCAGGAGCAGAAAGCCCTGAATGTACCGGGAAGCTCTGCGGCACTGAGGCATCCAGGGTGTGATGCATGGAAATGAGCCACTCAAGAAGCAGCCGAACACACAGATTAAAATGGAACCGCCGCGGCATTCACTCGCACCTCATTTAGATTCTTTTACAAAGTCAACCCCGAGCCTTTCTCCACCAAAACCTCATCAGAATGTCTTAAAGACGCTGGCGAGCAGCTTGTCCCTGGGATGTGCCTGCCCGCCTGTCTTGGCATGTCAAGGGCACGGCGGGCCGGGAGAAGGTGCTTTGTGGCTGGAAGGGGAAGCGGTGGGCTGCTGGGAACGGAGCAGGGAGGGCGCTCTCATCGCTGATCTGTTGTCAGACTCCACTCTCTGACCTCCATCCCTCTCCGTCTACCTGGTCTGCAGTTCCAGGTCGAGGACCTGAGGGGGAACCTCCATCCCACTTAGGTGGAGAAAGAGCTAAAGAGGGCTGACAATAAAGGCTCATAGCATTCTTTTTAATTATGCTTAACCCGTTTCATGACCGAAAAAACATCCCAAAGCTTCCAAGTATTCACTGCTTCGCTGCCACGTTTGTTCTTTTCATGGTGCAAGATCCTTTTCCGATTAATCATCGGCCACTGATTAAGTGCCAAACCTTCGCTAGTCTTCTCTCGAATGTCTTTGGGTTTAGGACCGTTTGGTCGAACGCAGCAAGACGTCTCTCCGTGGACTCTGGGAAATTCGTTATGGCCGTTTTTCACAATTTGTTTGACATTTTATGGTCTACCTAATTAATTATCAATCAATGAAAACAGGAGACGGACTGAGCAATAATGAAAAGAGTCATAACTCGCAGTGTGACACATTTTCTTGCACCCCGTGACAGACATTTCACATGTCGTTCTCACTGAAAATATGCCACCATTAAAAGTACAAGGGAAAAGAGGAAGCTTTCCTGAACACTCTGACAATTTGCAGTGCCTTACAGGTCAACATGCGAACAACAGAACAGAAATTGAATTGTTAAATTGTTTAGAATATAATTCTATCCCATTTTATCACATTTAACTTTCATGAATTAACTTTTTGTGCGAAGTAATTTATAGTTAAAAACATTCCTGTTGTGTTTTCTAAAGAATACGCATAGAAAATATGAATGTAGCAGGGTTAGACATTTAGAAAACCACATTTGCATGGTGAGAGACCCCACAGACGGTACAAAAAGTAATGCCCTTAAAATCTGCGCATAGTGCCAGGAACGCCCAGCAACCCGAGCGACCAGCGCGCCTGCGCCGCTTTCTGCAGCGCCAAACCGAGCACGTCCGTCGGCTGGTGGCTTTTAAGGGTAAGGGGATTTAAATGACAGCAAACAGCGAAAAAGAACACAGAAAAATAGTTTACCGGTGACGTGACATGATTGTTAAAATGAGGTTTTGCCCTTTGTATTTTGCTGCACAGGTCTTTAGCGGCACTGGCTTGAAATTACTGCAAAAAGGTTAGCATGACTAATTAGCTTTTACGGGTCTGCTTTGAGGTTATTATTGATGTTAGGTTGATGATTTTACAAAAATATTAGCTTTCGTCATGGCTAATTGGTAAACTAAGCAATCACTGACCTTAACTAATAAAACGATTAATTGCACCCTGGGTTTCCCCTTAAATTTTCCCTTTAGATTCAGAGTTAGCCTGTAAAAATGACTAGACAACGCTACAAAGTTCTGTGGGTTTGAACAAAGCCTGGCTGCGTTTGGTCCTGCATGTCGAACCTCGGGCCGCTCCCCTCCTGCGTGTGGGAGATAGAAGCTAACAATTACATTGGTATTAATGCAAAAGATGAACACGGCCAAACTATTAGAAATACCTTAGCTTGTTAATCCATATGGTGATATCACGGCTGTGGTGGCTCCCTTGTATTTTTGGAAATGAGCAATGACGCCAGCTAACATGAGCGTTCATTGCGGTGTTCGACCTTGAACTTGAAAAACAAAGCCCAAAAGGCACAGGTCGGCCATCTTGCCTGCGTAATATCGTCTTTACGTGACTTTTATCGTCTGCCTTTCCAGCGCCAATTCCCAGTTGTTTCAAAATTAGAGTGGACCCTTCCTCAAACGCAAAGGAAGTTTTGGGTTTGTTTGGTTAAAATTCAGTTTAATTGGTGCAATACAATTTCATTCTTTTTGTTTTCTCTCTTTTAGAGCTGGATTGGAAACTACAAAAAGGTCCTTTAAAGCTTCTCCTGAGCCCTCGGCCCTCGAAGCCCAAACTTCCCACGCTGAGAGCTGTCGCCATACAACCATGTTTTTGCAGGAGCAGAGAAACAAAGGCGAGAGACCATATTTAATCAAAGCTTTTAATATTTACACTAAGAAGGTTTGCTTCTGTCGTACATGGTGGCCGTGTTTACACTAGGGGTTCACAAGGGTTGTAAAACTGATTTTCAGGAGAGTATTTGGCAAGTGCTTCACACACCGATGTTGCGTTCATCAATATCATCAGTAATATAAGACTGGCGTGTCTGTTGAAAAGAATCTGGGGCCTCATTTATAAAACTTTGCGTAGGATTTGCGTCAGAAGTGGCGTACGGGTGAAACACAGGACGTGCTTACGCACAGAAATATTCAGATTTATAAAACCGTGCGCACGCACATCCTACGCAGTTTTCCCTTAATAAATCACAATCAATTCTAAATGTAGCGCAGCTTTTGCGGTTTCGTGTCACGCCCATAGTTGCCCATGAATAGTTCGTGAAAGTTAATATTCATCGATTGAGAAATCATGGCAAACACAGAGAGAAAATCAGAAAAACGTAACTTCACTCAATGTGCAGTAGAAGTTATCGTTGGCGAGGTGGAAAAGAGGAGAAACATGTTGTTTGGAGGGCACAGTGTGGGCATTACTAATGCCAAAAAGGCACTTGAGTGGCAAAAGGTTGCAGACGCCGTAAATGCTGCAGCCTCACCACCTCGGACCGTGGCCGGAATAAAAAGAAATGGTCGGACATCAAAGTCGAGGCAAAAAAGCGGCTAGCGCTCCGTCGCCAAGAGTGTGTCCGCCATGAGAGGTCTGAAGATGCGTTCACTCCCAATCCTTCCATTTGCCACACTCACTTTTCTTTTTGCAAATATGTGTTAATTAGCATTTCCGTTGTCATTTTTGTTTGATTTTGTTTGTTTCACACTGCAGATCGATCAGACGGGTGTTCCTGTAGGCTGTTTATTGTGAGACTTGCTTTGTGAAGTCTTCATGTTATTTATGAGAGGCGGTATTGCCGTTTCTTTTACACAACGGTCTACAGTTTCACACACTTTCACGTGTTTCTTCCATCTCCCGACGGCGTCGCCGTTTCTCAGTTCACCCGTTTCTGTGCGTACGCCTGGGTCAGAGCTTGCGTGAAGGACCGCACATTTTCCCCTCAAGTTTGCTTTTTATAAATACCAATTACTGCGTAGAGAGCGGCGTACGCAACGTTTATAAATGAGGCCCCACGTCATTTACTTTACACATTATGTTGTTTTTACAGAGAAATGGGTTCCACAACCAGCCCGTTCTCCTTCCCAGGGACGTCATACCGTTTTGTCACGCCCCTCGGCGTCCTGTACAGACTCACAAGGTACCCGTTCAGGGGACAGGGTCTGCCAGAGAGGAAGTCAGGTGACGCAGCATCTAGAGCGAGTAGTAAAGAAAACCCAGGACTTCCAACCCAAGGGTTCGTGTCCCGTGTGAGACCAAAAGTGAACGTTGAGTTATTTAAAAAGATTGTTCCGATGATGTAATGACCCTTCTTTCCTTGTATCTGTGTCACATGGGTTTCACCACCGCCCCGCCCTGCCCCTTTTGGAGACCAGCAGCAGGTCTCGAGTCAGTTCAGTCCAATGGGAGCAGAGAACGTGAGCACGGATTATGACCGATTCTTTCGCCCCCCGTAGTCACCAGAGTAAATATCGGAACCCGTTTTTCACAAGCCACATATCTTTCCCGAACATTCTGACACTAAAATGGCATTTTCCGGACGAACAGATCAGGAGAAAATGACCTTTGATCGAGACCGGTCTCCGTCTCAACCACACACTCTCGCGAGAGCTGGCGACATCTGTTCTCGAGCCGCCGGCGGCGCCTTCCGACCCGATAAACAGAAATTTTAAAAAGGGACTTACACGTGAAACCATGAATATCAAGTTAAAACCATAAATAGATGAAGATAAAACTCGTGTTTCTTTGCTTAACAACACTATTCTATTTATTGTTATTTAACTGGGGAAAGTCAACTAGCCCACTTAGGAAACAGGAAGTACATACCATTTGATACCAGTGGCGATTCCTGTAGTGCGGTATCTTTATGAGTACCTTTGATACCACCTGCTCACGGACGTACTCGGTTTCACACGGCAGGATCTGGCGCAGGTCGCTCGTGATGCTGGGCGTTCGTAGCACTATGCGCGAATTTGAGCGAGTTACTTGTCGGAACGCATAGGAAGGTTGCATGAAGATACCCTGACCGAACTGAAGACAGTTGGCCTAAAACACACCGCGGGTCCCAGAGAATAATGCGCGTATATTAAATATGCAATCACATTCAGAGCTGGGGCGGCCATTTTGGGATTGGGAGACAATATTAGGTGTACTCCAACTCTTTTTGGGGACACCACATCAATATGAAACATCACTATTTTCCCATTTATAAGTAAAAACCAACTGCTGTGTGAAAAACACATAACACAGTCTATTCAAATATGCATCTCTTTGTCCAGCTAATTACAAGCAAATTAATTTGATCCTCTCCTGCTGCAAACCAATAAGCCATTTTCTCCATCACGCTCTGGCGGCACTCAGCCCTTCTCTAGTGGAATTAAAGCAGTGTGTCATTGTTAGGGAGGATCAGTTGATTTGGGGATGTCCGGTGCCACGGCTAATCCCTTTGACCTGGCCTGGCCCTGCTGGATAAACGTCCTCTCCTCCTTCACTTTAGGCTGCCGTGTTAATGATGAAGCACTCTCCCGGCTGAAGCAATTAAAAGACACCGTCAGACTGAATGAAACTCTACACGATGCTAGACAACAAGCTGAGGTCACTACAGGATGTGCACTCGCTGAAAAAACAGGTTTCCATGCTTTCCCCTGAAGCTGCATGCTTAAATACTGCTGATTTCTACTTTTTGCTAGTACAATGACAAAAGCGTCCCACAGGGATCAACAGTTTAGTCTCTCAATAAACGCAGTACTCTGGATCAGGCATTTTCGTATGCGATTGGCGGTTTGTAACAAAGCCCACCTTTTTCCTGAGCACAAGCTCTTAGCGGGCTTGTAAACCCAGGGATCTCAGTCCAATCAGACTGATCCAGGATCACTGATGTTAGGCTTAGTTTAGCCAGGTTAAGCCAACAGGAGCCTGATTAATATGAACTCACTCAGAGGGACAGACCACTCTAGATCTATCACCCTAAGGTTGGCCGGATTCATCACTTTCAACCTTAAATAAGAAAGAAGTGCACTATTTATGTCTTGAAACAAAGTACGTATGCTTTGTTTTTCTTGGTATTTAATATCATTTTCTTGTTCTTGGAACTGTGTGTAAGTACGCTGAGAGCGACTGAAAACCAGAGTCAAATTCCTTCTATGTGTACACATACTTGGCCATTAAAGCGAATTCTGATTAATTCTATGCTCTATTTTGTAAAAATGAGACAAGGGGACAGCTGTGTTCATATACATGGTAAAGATATCAATAGCACATAAATTATGCTAGAGCGACGTGTATCAGTACTTGCAGGGCAAGACATCACATGAGACTAGATCTGCAGTGGGAAAAGCTTTTCTGACTCAGTTCATACTGCTTATAAATCATTTCCGCTATAAAAACATCATAAATTAGAACACATGCCCTTCCCAAGTTCCCAGAGAGCAAACAGATGTCTTCAAACTGCTTTTTTAGTTTTGTCCACAGTATCCACAAAGGTATTCAGTTCAGAATTATGCAAAAAAAAGAAGCTGCAAATCCCCACATTTGAGAAGCTTGTTTTTGTACAATAGTTATGGATTCTTATTTTGATGTCAATCTGTGGCTTAGTGGCAGAGTGGTCACCCTCCAATCGGAAGGTTGGTGGTTCGATCCCCCAGCCATGCGTCGAAGTATCCTTGAGCAAGATACTGAACCCCAAAATGCTCCCTAACCTGCGCCTTCGGTTTGTGAATGTTCTCATATGTAAGTTGCTTTGGATAAAAGCGTCTGCTAATGACTAAATGTAAATGTACATATGGCAGTTTCAAAACGAGAAAAAACGTAACGTAACAGACCCACAGCAGGCCATAGCTGCTAAAGTGTGTGTGTTGATCCACCCCATCAACAGACAGAATGCAGACACTGGATGACTCTACATAACCTCAGCGACGATGTTTCGTATGTTCAATGCCAAAACGTTAAAGTGTGTTTTTTCCCACAATACCTGTGCAGGGCAACGGTTAAGGAAAGGGAAGGGAAGTTACGGCAAATAAGTGGCAAAAAAACGTCAGGTGCAGGTCTTTGACAGGACTCAGCTCAGCTAAAAACGCACACTGGCCACGGGAGCATGTATCTTCTGTATCTGTATCTTCTTTCATTGAATGAGGGAGAGAAGGGAGTGTGACATATTACAGCAAACAGGCACAAGTGTGAGAAAAGGCCTCCCTAAAAGTTAAAGATTTTTATTTATTTTTTTTAACAGTGCACTGCAGCAGAAAACCCCAAACAGATAGAGTGATAACCTGTGTGCTTTTTCCTAGGTAAGAAACCAATTTAAGTGTGTGTGATAGTAAACTGATTAGAGCGTGATAAAGGACTTCATTAAGAATCAAACGCAACACGCTGGTGCCATGTGTGGATCCATGCCGGGCCCAAATCAATATCAACAAAAGGCGCAAAACTAAAGGCAAAATTTATACGTGTACTTTCAGCTGCCCACTTAATCCATCAGTCGATATGAATAGCACCGCACATTCTGACTTTACCAGGCGACGGCAGAAAGACATCCGTGGAAGCACAATCGATACAGTGACTGAAGTGGAATTCAGCAAGCGCAATCCCCCCACTGGGCTCCTCTAAGAGCAATAATGCAACTCAAGTATATTCAAGTCCAGCTGGGGACGAATTTTCACAGAAGTCCCGAATTTGAAAAAAGCCTTTTCTGTTGGAAGGAGCTATAGGAGAGCTGCTGAGAGGTATGTGATTACAGTGAGTGGAGTTAGGCACTCTTAAAGAGGAAATGTTACACTTGTGCCTGTGCAGCTGACGTGGATTGGGACCAGGCTACCTTAAGGCCAGTGTTGCTTCCTCTTGGTGTACAGCGTGACGCCTTCTATTTAATGTGAGACAACATGACAACAGTCAAGGCCCCCGTGAAGGAGAAGAAAAAGAGCTGGCAGCCGGGGCTCTTAAGTAGAGGTGACATGCCATGATCAAAGGAGAGACGCCGGACTCACAAGCTCGCACAGGGTCAGAGGGAAGCCCCGAACAGCGCCACCAGGCAGCCGCTCCGACCTGTGAAATCTGAATTCAGAAACTGAGGGAAAACGAAAACATTTAACTCAGCAGCAAAACCATGTCATTTGCAATTTAAATGGCATCAGCAGTTGATACAAATCTGTGATCTCTTCGGGCTCGAGATCCAAGCAAATGCAACAGACTCAAAGTGTGAAATAACAGGCTGCAAAATCGCAGCACGCCAAAATATTTTCCCTCCTCCATTCGGTCCCTCCCCTTCACTTGCCCCTGCTACCCCAGCAGCATGTCGCTGAATGAAATGCAGCATGCAATTACCCATTATCCAATCAACTGGAGTCGACACTTAACCACTTGTACAGCTTTGGGCTCGGCCAATTATGGGTCAGGGCTTTCTGGGTGCTCTCAATAGCCGAAACGCGTTGCATAACTGTATGGCTCCAGATTCCTGCCACGCCACCAGAGACGGAGGAGGGCTGGAGGAGAGCCGGGCTGCTGTCTGAGGGGGGTCGTTGTTGTCGTAGGTGGCTGGCAGGGTGAAACCAGGTCTGGTCACTGACAACGGCGGCTCCCTGGGGCTTCGGCCATTAGAAGAATGCAGGGCTAGTCGTTTGGAAGGGCTCCAGATCGTGCTCTTCAAAGCCCTTTTAGATAATTTGCTACGTCGCATCATCCTCCCACCAACCAATCCTGTCACCCATGATTGGACACACACAGGCCTAACACCTCCCCCACCCCTACCTTCCTTGAATCCGGGCCTTGACCTCACAGCACTTGCCCCCTATCCTGTCCCTTCACTAAAATCAGCACCCGACGACCCAGCCCCTATCAGTCCGGAATGGCCCAGTCAGTCAGTCAGTGGTGGCCGGCGGCGAGTTGACCCCCCGAGGGCCCCCAGCAGTGGGGCCCCAGCTGAGGAGCCGCGGCAGCTGCCAACCACCGGCCACTTCAACCCCGGCTGTCCGGATGACTGCGTTTGTCAAGCCGCCACTCCGCGTCAGCCCAGCGCTGGGCTGATCACAGACAATTAGGGGTTAAACAGAGGGAGGGGGTGCCATCTCTCGTGGTGTGGACAGAGGAGGTCAAAATGACCCTGGCAGTGAAAAAGCAGGTGCCATGTTGTTTTAGTATCTGGTGAGACATCGGCAGGATGTTCCTCTCATTACTGCGGTCCATGTCTCTGTTCCACACACAGTTCTATAAGGCGGATAAAATGTTGGATGTGGAACCCCATGAATGGAAGCAGTCATAACGCATTGGCTCATTTTGCAAATAGCAGCTGACAAAGCTGAGGCCTCCATAAACCCTCCAGAGCGCATGCTTATACAGCTGGAGGGCCACCGATCCTGTGCTCAAAAAGACAGATTCCCATCTTCATACCAAAGTAATATTTTATTTCAACATATATTTACAGATTTTAAAAAAACATCATATCATGACGTAATGACCATGTTGATACATTTCTGTTTTCCAAATTAACTAATAACTGCTTTAACCATCGGTTTCATTATTGTAAGTGTAATTTTGCAGATATTTTGCCAAATCTTGATACATAGCAATATCAGAAAAATATCCTAATAGCAATTCAGTCTGATTAGCAGGCTGCTAGTTGAGCCCTGACTGTCCAAGAAGATGGAAAGAATTTTAGTAGAGTTGCTTGTGGACACCCGATAGGTATGGCGTAAGCAAAAGTAGAGCCATGTGGGCCTTCACCAAACACAGGACATCTACACACTCACTCCACCGCCTCCTACACCTCCCTACACATTACATATGCTGCACTACTGGGACAAATGTATGAGTCAACTTGTTGCAAAATGTTGCCATTTTACAACTAAAATGATTTCAGTGCTGTTAAAATGTCTATATTTAGAAGGATGGCAAACAGCAACTTGAACTTAACATGATAGGCTCCCCGTTCACCACGTCTTGTCTCCCCTTTATGTTCACCCACCTTAATACTCTCCTCTAAAGCAAAGTGAGTCCACAAGGTTTTCTTTCTTTTTGTTAAATAATCAGCTTAAGTAGTAAGATTTTTTTTTTTTTGCTGTAATTAATTTGATTCACAATTCCTTGTGTGTTTGTATATTTCTGTTTTTGTGAAGTGCAATTGTCCTGTACAAACAGCCTGTATTTAATGCAGCTTGATTTTAAGTTAAAAAAAAATGAAAGAAATGAAAAAGAGAACCTTTTTATGCACTATCTGCTTTTTATATAAACTCCCCCTTCACACCCATCACTGTCTGCACAGCGATGCCCCAATTTATCTGGCAGAACTTCTTGTCCCACAGGCCACTTCCAGAACCGGGTCAGGCCGAATGCACCGTCTACACGCTCCCAGGACCAAGCTGAGGGTGATGGGGCTTTTGAGGCAGCTGCTCCCCGTCTGTGGAACGCCCTCCCGGACCACCTCAGGGCCCCGCAAACGGTGGATGCTTTTCAAAAAGGACTAAAAACCTTCCTTTAGAAAACAAAAGTGTATCTTAAATGTTTTTTTGTGTCGATTAGTTTGAATGGCTGTTGATACGGTGTTATTGTATTGTTCTATGCTTTTTATTTGCCTTTGTGATGCACTGAGGTTTTGTTTAAAACAAAAAGTGCCTTATAAATAATATGTATTATTATTATGATACTGCCAGTCATAATCAGAGACAAAGGTAGCCTGTAATCTATATGAATATAAATCATGCTCGTTACAAGCAGACTGCGTGGACACTTCCTAAACCAAAGGTATTTTCTTATCTATGGATCTGGCTCCCTCTAGTGGTTTTGACTTAACACTGCCAACATAAACATCTCCTCAGTAAAAGATACTTTTCAGCTAGATAAGCTATCAGCGGGTAAGAAATATCAGCTAAGAGTGTCTCCTTTCAAACAGGAGACAAACTGGACCCATTCATACGAGACAGCTGTCTGTCTGGTCCTCACAGCAGAGAGGACAGTCTGCAGAGTATTTTATAAACCTGACTGATAAACCACAGAATTACATCAAATAACTGCCAAAACAATGTTAAGTTTCACCTCTCGGGCTGCCCAAACGCACTCTACCTCTCTGTCGCTCACCCCAACGTATGCATTGGTTTCTCTCTTTTGTTGGAGAGTCGGTTAAATAGCGTTTGAATGTTGGTATCCCTGAGTCAATTTCCCCTTCCCTGAAAGAAACCCCTGTTCTCCAAAGCCTCCGAGCCGGGTTGGGTCATGAAGGAGGGTCTGAACAGGGTGTTTCAATCACAAGGCCTTTGATCATCCATATCATGTGACCATCAAAAGATATCCTTCAGGCTACAGTGGCACCACGAGCATGAGCGCACACCTGTCGAGCTGTCCTGGGCTTTGGGTGAGGAGGCAGGCCCTGGTCTTGAGCTGTGCTGGTTTTCGGTTTGGCTCTCCTGGGTGGCTGTCCTAGACCATCAGTAGGGTGTGGGCCTTTACCAAGGAGGAAGTGCTCCCAAGCTGGGATAGACTCTTCCACAGACGCCCAATATACTGTCTAGAACAGAGAAACAATATAAGCCTTACTGTTAGGTCGCAACATGTGACTCCATCATAAAGGCTCTTCAATTAAAACAATGAGCTTTCATTCGCATCATCACAGGACTAAAACTAACATTTACTAAAAGAAATCGAAAATCTGCCTCAAAGGTAGGGATCCAAAATAAATTGCTTTAGAAAATAGTCAGCACATGATTAGGTATACAAGTGGGCTTAAGTCCTTAAGTGATATTCTATTTTAGAATCTCACATGAAAGTGTTTTCATTCGGTGGAGTGGTGTGAATCTGAAGCTGTAGAAACTTTGAGTGCAGGGGAAGATGGAGTAATGGTATGAGGGGCTGTTAGGGACATTATTCAGAATTAGCATGCATATGCCTGTACTTGTCTCACATACATATATGAAACCAAACTCATTCGCATCCTGTACTGAAAACCACACACACATAGATACAGGTGAAATGCTTTTACGTGCACAACTGAAAAATGATACGTTCACACACACAAATGAAGAGCTCTCATGTAAACTATTGGAAAGCTTTCACACATACCAGTAAAGTGTGCTCATATGCACAGCTGAAGTGCTCCTGTATAATAGTGTGAAATATAACAGTTCAGTAGTGAAGAAGAGGATTACAGTTAAAAAGGTAAGCCTTCCTGTCATCTGCAGGAAACAGGGAGAATTAGAAGTACTTCAACCACATATGTTCATCCCGTGCTCTTTGTATTTCAAGTCCAAACTTTTTGTTTAGGAGGCTAGAGCAAATAAAGAGAATGTTGCAAGTACCGGCCCCACTAAAGCGAAGAGACCAACAACTTCTGTCAGGAGAGGCCTTTTAGAGTGTTCGATGATCATACATGAACTCTTTCTTCTAGTGGTGCAACGGATCGTCATTGATCCGTGATCCGTTCAGATCAATACCTTCGGTTCGGCACACACGTGATCCGCGGATTGATTTCTGAAATAAAAAAAGTTGTGCGCGTGTTCAGTCCACACGCAGCGTGATCATGGCGAGCGCAGGAACGGAGGAGCTCGAATGCCCCGCGTCATTTAAATCCCCTGCGTGGGAGCACTTTGGCTTCTCTGTCAAATACAGTGATGAAGGAAAGAGGTCAGTGGATGAAACCGTGACGGTGTGTAGCCACTGTGGCACAAGACAGCCATATGACAGTGGAAACACATCAAGCATGGCCACGCCATGTGATGTTTTTTTGCTGATCCTAAAAACGATCCGCTCCGTGAGAATTTGGATCCGTTGCAGCCCTCCTTTCTTCATTTGTTGCTGTGTGCAGATATGATCATGATAAAAAGGGATGTCAGTAACCTACTGGGATCACTGTAGAGATGCTTTGGCAACTTGCTGCATGCACGTGAGGCCAGACAGAGATCCACTGATGGGGCCCAACATTTTGATACCCTGAACAAGCTTGTCTGGCCATCCAGGTTGGCCCCCAATACAGCACTGCTGCCGAACAGATGTCACACTTTGTCCATTGGTATGACATGGCAGGGAAACGCATCATGCTTTGGATTCAGTTGAAGAACCCTTTACAGATAGTCAAAGTCTTGAAGCTGAGCCATTAAGATATGTAGTATTGCCTATAGTGCTGTCAGAATTGGCCAAAAAGGACGTTCCATAATTTGCTCTAAAAATACACAGAGGTTAGAACTATTTGAATTCTATTTTTGCACATTATGTCCATAAGATGGCACACCAATACAACTAGAGACATACCTACTTGAATATATATCTGTTTCAACAGAAACATGTCTTTTAAAAAGATCTATATACCTACACACAGTTTGTAGAAAGAACGGTTTTAAATTCAGTCTAATATCTGTGGCTGAAATACCAAAATCCAAAGTACTTCCAGACGTGGCATTTTAGATTTTGGGGAGTTAAAACTGCTTTCTCTGCTGCGGTCAAGTTGGGCTCTGCTCTTTCTGCCATCTTCCAGGCAAGATGCGTCACCTTCCAGCAGTGACGCTGTCCCAGACAGGGCGACTCCTGGGACCTGTCCCTGAACCCTCAGCCACGCCTCTACTGCCGCGGGAGCTTTTTTCCACTTTTTTTTTTTATTTGAATATAAATTTTCAACTTTGAAATTCGTTTTTTTAAAACTATTCGAATATATATTCGAATTTAGAATATTCGTTGACAGCACTAAAGGTTACTCAGGTGATGATTTGTACATTTTCCAACAGGGGGTATGGCCCAATGTGGAGGTACACACACACACACACACACACACACACACACACTCAAGTATGTCATTATGTTCTGAGATTGTGGCGATTAATAAAATGTGAAGCGCCGCTACGAGAGAAAACAGAGCGTCTATCTACCAGCGCTGATTGTCTGGGTGCTGGATGTGATGTTCCCCAGCCTCACCTGCTGCCTCAGGTCTGTGTCAGGACGTTTGTGATCCACTGACAGGTGGGGGCGGGGACAGTTAGCTGGCTCAGTTTTTTATGTAGCATGTCTGGGATGATGGTGTGGAAAGCTGAGCTGAAGTCCACAAACAGGATCCTTGCGTACGTCCCTGGACTGTCGAGGTGTTGCAGGATGTAGTGCAGCCCCATGTTGACTGCATCATCCACTGACCTGTTTGCCCATTAGGCAAACTGCAGGGGGTCCAGCAGGGGTCCTGTGATGTCCTTCAGGTGGGTCAACACCAGTCTTTAACAGGACTTCATGACTACAGGCGTCAGGGCGACGGCCTGTAGTGATGGAGGGTTTTTGGAGACTGGGATGATTGTGGAGCGTTTAAAGATGGTTGATTTGATTGGTGTTGCAGCGGGTGAGGGGTGTGAATGTGGGTTTATCCAACCTACAGTAAAATAATTTCAGGTTGTCAGCCAGTTGGTGAGTCACCGCAGTGTGGGGGAATGGTTTCCTGTAGCCTATCTCCTTCAGGCCTCTCCACACTGACGCAGTCGTTGGATGAAAACCTGTTTTCCAGCTTCTCAGTGTGGCTCCTCTTGGCTAACTTGATCTCGTTCGTCAGTGTGTTTCTGGTCTGGTTGTACAGGACTCTGTCCCCTCTTCTGTAAGCCTCCTCCTTGGCCTGACAAAGCTATCTGAGCTTTGCTGTAAACCAGGGTTTATTGTTGTTGTATGCACCAAAGGTTTTAGTCGGCAAACATAGAAACAGATATAAGATGTCAGAGAGTTCATCCAGGTCTGTGGCTGCAGCCTCACAAACACTCCAGTCAGTGCAGTCAAAGCAGGCCTGTAATTCCAGCTTTGCCTCGTTGGTCCATCTCCTCACAGTCCTGACCACAGGCTTAGCAGATTTTAGTTTCTGCCTGTATGTCGGGAGAAGATGAACCAGACAGTGATCAGAGAGTCCCAAAGCTGCACGGGGGACAGAGCGAAAGGCTTCCTTTAATACAATGTAGCAATGGTCCAGAGGGTTAGTTTCCCTGGTGGGACACGTAATGTGCTGTCTGTATTTTTGAAGTTCATGGCTGAGCTTTGCTCTGTTAAAATCCCCAAGCACAATGAGCAGGGAGTCAGTTATCTGGTCAGCCAGGTGATGTAACGCCTCACTAACACAGGCCTGGGGTGGGATGTAGACACCAACCAGGATAAACGAGGAGAACTCCCATGAGGAATAAAACGGTTTACAGTTAATGAAATAATCTCTAGATGAGGGCTGCATGATATGCTTAACACTGTGACATCTGTATGCTGAAGCAGATTCCCCCTCCCCTCATTTTCCCCCGACAGCTCTGCCAGCTACATTTAGAACCTTCTCCTTCCTGGTCATGGGAATATTGCTTTTTTAAATGACAAGGAGCTGCTGTATCAACAGTTTACAGAGTAGCATAAAAAATGACCTGAAATGGGAACTTGTGATGCAAGACACTGTCAGAAATGTCCAAACACGCGTTACCTCCAGAGCCAGGAGATTTGGGCGTGGCAGCGGTCTTCCTCTGAGGCGACCCTCTATCTTCTGTAACTCCTGCAGTAACAGAGAGCAGACACAGTCATCCACACACTCTTTAATCTCTATGCAAATCGTTGCCCTACAATTTAGTCAATTAAACGCGATATTTATCTAAATGTTTAAAATTTCACTTTACATGGGTTACTGGGTTACCTTGGATAGATTACAAAACGCACTGAATGAACCAGTAACCATTTTCAGACAGTAGATGTGCTTGTGTTTACGTCCAAAGATGACACTTTTTTGAAAAGTCGTTTGGATGAGTTGTTCAACGGCAGTCCAAAATGGCCTCCGTTCTCCTCACTCCTCTTTTACTATGTCCGCGGCAACTTCTACAGAAACTCCCAAAGACAGACACATGTGAAAGGTCTACACACTGTAACACCCAAACAAGAACGATAAAGGTGTAAGATGTACAACATGCTGCCACCTCTGATGATTTCATTTTAGATCCATCCATGGATTCTTTTTTTTTTTAAAAGCTGTTTAGTCAATTGAAATGTCCAAAAAATATTTAAATGTCTTGATTTGTCTAAAACAGGGACAGGGGAGTCAAGAAGGTGTCCATCAAGCACAGTCTGTACCCGGCCACACAGTCCTGAGGAAAACTATAATGCACCAAAGTGGAAACAGCTGTGCGGGCTTCTATACAATCGGAAATATCATGGCTCTTCAGCAGTACGTACTATCAGCCCCTCCTACCTGCAGCAGGGCGGTGTTCCTGCGGCGGGCGGCCTCAGTCTCCTTCACCTGCTGCTTCTTCTGGACCTTCAGCTGCTCTCTGCGATTCCCCATCTGCTCCAGCAACTCCGCTCTCCTTCCTAAACTGATGCCACACCTTAATCCATGTAGATTAGACCGCCACATGTACAGCGATAACATGCAACATCCACATTGATGCAGTAGTGATATTCATCCAGAAACAGCAGATATAATAGGAAACACTGACAAGAAACATTTTACTGCGCAATGAGTACTCTTACTTGAAGTAATTTAACTACATTTTGCTGGTAATACAGGAGGTTTGAATGCAGGAGGACCTTTAATTGCAGTGGAGGTTTTTTTTTCACATTAGTACTTTTAATTAAGTAAAGGATCTGTATGGAAGCATTCACGGACTATAACACTTTAAAGTCTGACCCCAAACTGTGACTGACCTCCAGGATCGCTGTGGTGTAACCATGCTTCTGTGAGAGTGTAACAGGCCTGAATATTCCACTAATGGAAGAATGGAAACCCTAGTCTAGTTCACACTGACTGGTGGCTGTTTCTGCTCTTCTGCCATTGTTTAGTTAGACGCGTTACATTTAAATGCTGTTGTTTTTTTCAGAACACTGAAACTAAAGCTACTTTTCCCAATAAACCTACATTCCCTCAACACAGACGGCACTAACGTTATTTCTAGTGTCAAAGTCAAACACACAAAATGTAAAACTTGAACAAAGTCTCAGGCCAACATTGAACAAATTAACCTTTTAATATGGACCCAGACAAGTTTTGCTTTAACATTGAATATGGAACAAGCAACGCTTATTACCATACAATATATATAACGTTAACTTCGTTGTAGCCACGTTGGCTCCACATACAAGACGAACAGGTCTGTCTTTTACATATGTAAACAGAAATTTTGCCTCCCACCTGTCCAGAAAGCTCCCGTTTTCTGCCTATCTTTTCGCCATTTTTGGGAAGGGGCAGAACGGTGACAGGTGTGGCGTGAGGTCGCCATGACTACTGTTACAGAGGAGAGGGCGTTTCTGGGTCCTGTCCTGATTGACGCGCCAAAACAACAGTAGAGCATTATGGGATTTGTAGTATTAGCGGTGAATGCGCTGTATAATACCGGTGGGCCAGCTCTAGTAGTCAATTGGTATTGCCTCGCGGGCCAAACATAATTACACTGGCAGAGTTTGACACCTATGGTGTAACGTTACCGTTCGGCTACTTAAGAGTCTGGTATTCTATCTGTATGACCAGGGGGGTCGAAGGGCTGACGTTCCTCTTCATGGATGAGTCACAGACTCCGACCAAACTGGATCAAAACAAGTTAATATTAACGACGGGACACTCACATTTCCTCGTGTTTCCCAATTAATTCCATTTCTTCGGCTAGAGAAGCAGACATCCCTGGCAGCAGTGGCCTTCCTGTGGCCCTCCTTAAGCGCCCGGAAGCGCAGCGGTTTGTACTTCAAAATAAAAGCGCTATTTCCTTTGGGGAGAGCGTCGCCGTCATCACCTTAAACCTTGTCTTTACTGTAAACCCCTGGAAAAAAAGTTGTTTACATTACATTAGAATATGACCTAAGGGTTATCACTCCGTATTAAAATTTGAAACTTTTTGTTCAAGTATCTGAACAAATTGTGATGTGTTGCAGTAGTATTTTGTAATTTTCTAATGCTTATTTTGGAAAACCACACAGCTTCTCTTTCTGAAGACACCAGCTTCCTGTGGCCCCCTATTGGCTCTATTTCAGATAACCATTGATGAGTTAGAAGTAAATAGATTTTCAGTTGTGTTTAATTAATTCAATGCACCTTTTGTATATGCTTTATATGCCGAAGTCAAACGTTTCTCGGTGAGTAGCTTACACTATATTGCTTCAACATAGGTGTTATCCTTCTTAACATTCTCTCCACGGCTGTAGTGGTAAAACTCGAAATGTCTGGAGAAGCTATCTGACGCTGTTATAAAAGAAGTATAAACTTCAATCAACTATACCATACTAGATATATGAGACTTAAACCACTGAAAGCAAATCATGTCTCTATAATTAAAGTGTACGATTTGCGACCGAGCGCCAACAGGCGGAGAAGTTGAGAAACTTTGCCCACTCATCAGGACTGGTGAAAGATTTGGTATTTTATGGGTTTCGGAAATGGGCCAGGCAAAATGGCTCTATAGTGCCCCATTGAAATGTTCAGCCCCCGGCCTACCTATGTGTGTGAAAATTGGGAGGTAAAAGTATCCCCCAAGACATGCAAAAAAGCCTCCCGGAGCCATACCCTAAACCCAACAGGAAGCCAGGCTCCATACTTTAACAAACGCCTCCTGCAGAATGGATCGGATCAACTTCAAATGTTCGCAGAGCAATCTGAAAAGTCCTTCACGATGAAAAGTTGCTCAAAGCTTGAGTTTTCTTCAAACAGTGTGGCCATTATGGGAATTTCAATGTTGCGCCATGAAACAGGAAGTGGTTTGTACATGGTCCAATCTCAGCCAAACATCATACGTATGATATGGGTCCCTCCCTGAAAACAACAATACACAAATATTCAGTTATTGTCACAGTTACACCTACTGGCAGCAGGAAACTGGGCAGCTGTGGCTTGGTGGCAGAGCGGTTGTCCACCAATTGAAAGGTTGGCGGTTCGATCCCGGCTTCCCCCAGCCAAGTGTCGAACCCCAAATTGCTCCCGAAGCTGCGCCTTGGGTATGTGAGTGTGTAAGTCGCTTTGGATAAAAGCGTCTGCTAAATGTAAATTGGGTGTTTTATGCATTGATTTTCTCTGCCAGATGGTTTTTGTTTTACCCCTTTTGTTCCTCACTCTCCAGCATTTCCTTTGTTTTTTGGACTTTACCTCGTTCTTTGAACTACTGGATTTTGCCTGCTCCCTGTTTGATTTCTTTGCTTGACTCGGACTGACTGCCTGACTCTTCAGTAAAGACTTGTGTCCCTGTTCTAACAAGAGCCATTACAGGTTCCTCTATGTTACAGGTAAATTACAGCATCGGGGTCCATGGTTTATAGTTGCAGAAACTTGTATAACAGAGTGACAGTCATTAATGCTAGTAGAGTTAGTTTAGTTTATGTGCATATTTAACAGGCACAGCACCCATGTTGAGCCAGAGTTAGCTATATAGCTAATTTAAATCTTCAGTCCCTGGGCAGGAAGATAAGGAGAGGTGGCAGTTAAGTTTATGACTAGTTTGTTTAACAAGATCTTGGAGAGTGAGAGGATGCCCGAGGAATGGAGGAGAAGTGTACTGGTGCCAATTTTCAAGAACAAGGGAGATGTGCAGAGCTGTGGCAACTACAGAGGAATAAAGCTGATGAGTCATACAATGAAGTTGTGGGAAAGAGTAGTGGAAGCTAGGCTAAGGGCAGAGGTGAGCATTTGTGAGCAGCGATATGGTTTCATGCCTAGAAAGAGCACAACAGATGCAGTGTTTGCTTTGAGGATGCTGATGGAGAAGTACAGAGAAGGTCATAAGGAGTTGCATTGTGTCTTTGTAGATTTAGAGAAAGCGTATGACAGGGTGCCGAGAGAGGAGTTGTGGTATTGCATGAGGAAGTCTGGAGTGGCAGAGAAGTATGTTAGAGTGGTGCAGGACATGTATGAGAGCTGTAAGACCATGGTGAGGTGTGCTGTAGGTGCGACAAAGGAGTTCAAGGTGGAGGTGGGTCTGCATCAAGGATCGGCTCTGAGCCCCTTCTTGTTTGCTCTGGTGATGGACAGGCTGACAGATGAGGTTAGACAGGAATCTCCATGGACTATGATGTTTGCGGATGACACTGTGATTTGTAGTGAGAGCAGGGAGCAGGTGGAGGAGAATCTAGAGAGATGGAGGTCTGCTCTGGAAAACAGAGGAATGAAGCTTAGCCGCAGTAAGACAGAATACATGTGTGTCAATGAGAGGGACCCAGGTGGAACGGTGAGGTTACAGGGAGCAGAGGTGAAGAAGGTGCAGGACTTTAAGTACTTAGGGTCAACGGTTCAGAGCAACGGAGACTGTGGAAAAGAGGTGAAGAGGCGAGTGCAAGCAGGTTGGAACGGGTGGAGAAAAGTGTCAGGTGTGTTGTGTGATAAAAGAGTATCAGCAAGAATGAAAGGAAAGGTGTTCAAGATGGTGGTGAGACCAGCGATGTTGTACAGCTTAGAGACAGTGGCACTGAAGAAAAGACAAGAGGCAGAGCTGGAGGTGGCAGAGCTTAAGATGTTGAGGTTCTCTTTGGGAGTGACGAGGATGGACAGGATCAGGAACGAGTACATCAGAGGGACAGCTCATGCTAGATGTTTCGGAGATAAAGCCAGAGAGGCCAGATTGAGGTGGTTTGGACACGTTCAGAGGAGAGACTGTGAATCTATTGGTAGAAGGATGCTGAGGTTGGAGCTGCCAGGCAGGAGGTCTAGAGGAAGACCAAAGAGGAGATTTATGGATGTAGTGAGAGAGGACATGAAGTTAATTGGTGTGAGTGAAGAGGATGCAGAGGACAGGGTTAGATGGAGGTGCATGATTCGCTGTGGCGACCCCTGAAAGGGAGCAGCCCAAAGGAAAAGAAGAAGTACAACACAAAAAATACAACAATTAAAAGCAGTACAATTAGGAATATTTGCAGTACATCACATATAAAACATCATACAAAATCACTGAGTGCATAAAGAGCTTGGCAGCGGCTAGAGGCAGTTGATGTCTTATATGTGTAAAATTCTTCAGGTTAGCTCTGACACTTCTGGAAACCTTTTTTATATGTTTGTTAAAATTTAAGTTTAGTTTAACAGAGGCTGCTAGATAACATCTCCAAGTGATTGTAATACACTGTAACTGGGTTTAAATATATATATATATATATATATATATAATTAATTTACTGTAATACTTAATTGTAAGTGTATTGTTGTTCTTTGATGTGGCATGATGTGATTTTGTGTCCGCCGCAACGGATGTTGAACGGTTGACTTCATCTTATTCATCTTTAGGACAGTTTCATGGAACATCAGGGACTACCATGGAAATACGTCCAGGGCATTGTTGTGTTATCCCTGTCAATGTCTTATATGCTGTTTGTTTTTTAACTACTGTATTTGAACTTGTGTCAAACAAAGTAAACTAAAACTAAACCGGTCTGATACTTTACTCAATACTGCAGTGAGTTTGGAAGCAGCTGGTTTTCTTGTTTTAGCATAGGTGTAACTAACTGTGTCGTCTGCGCACATCTGGATGTGGACCTCTGGGCAAGTCAAGGGCAGACCATTAATGTATCAGCTAACAGAATTGGTCCAAGGATCAATCCCTGTGGAACTCCAATTGTACAGTCAGAAAAAGATGAGCATGTGTTAGCGCTGGGCGATATGGCTTTTTTATAATATCTCAATATTTTTAGGCAATGCCACGATATACGATATATATCTCAATATTCACATTTTCTCTAAAATAACATACTGCAAATTCTCAAATAGTTCAAATATATGATACATGTAAACAACCCAACAGTAGTCTTAAGCCCTTTGAGGCAAATGTGATTTGTGATACTGGGCTATATAAATAAAATTGAATTGAATTGAATAGTCTAACTGCACCTGTGCGTTACTAGCAAAACCTTTCCCCTTTAAGGAAGGTAGGCTTGTGGGTAACCAGTGATGTTATTGTGAAAGTGAGCCTTTCCCTTACATTACTTTAGTCAGCAATAAAGTGTGTAAATGAGATCACGTTGGGGGTCACTACAGTTGAAATTAGGTCCTGGGTTATGGTGGAAGAGGGTGACGGCTAGATAACTGATTATTTTCCAGAACTATTGGGATGGTTTTCCTCTCTCCGTGGCTGCAGTTGCTTTGTCGGAGAAGTCGCTTTTCCGGCATTCAATATCATGGAGAAGGAGGTGAGCTAGCTCAATGAATCAAAGGCAGTAATATGTTGTTTGCCTGTGGGTTTGTTGCCCAACAGCAACACAGTGATATAATCAGGAGGGTAACAATGTAACTAGTTACAATGGCTTTCTGTGCCAGGTGAGAGATCATTTGCCTTTATTTGGCATTGGTTTAAAAAAAAAGTTTGTCGAGTTTTGCTTACCAGCTCCAACACCTGCCCTGCCACAGGTGTGCACCGCCATCTCAGCCTACCTGCCATCTAAGTCTACCCATGGATCTGACACACCAAACATCAGTTGCGAAGCTCATTAGAGGAGTTTGACGCAAATTCCTTGTGGAAATCTGGAGCTATGGGCAGTTCAAGAAGTTAACAAATTTGTCTGCAAACAGAGCGAGCAGCAGTATCCCTTGAGCCACGGCTGAATATGACGTATCCAAAGCTGGGACAGGGCAGTGGGCTGGAGATGATGAACTGGCAGTCTGAATGTAGAAGAATGTCAATAAGATTTATAAAGTCCACCATACATTTTTCAGATTATTTATTCCTGAGGTCGTTCATTTCCACATGGATGACAACGGTTGAGGCAGATGGGTTTTGATCCAGCAGCTGTGGAACTTTGGACTCTATATCCTGGACTCGGGCACCTGGGTCAGAAGGTTTTAGCCACGGGCAGGGTGATGTGTCAAACCATGGATGAGCAAACAACGCGCACAGATGGCGGTCTGAGCTGAGTAGCTAGTGATTGATGGCGTGCCTCCATGGAGCGAGGGTGACGTCTTTTTTCTTTCAAACTCTGAAGATTCTTGGTATTTCTCAGCTCAGCAGCAAACAATAAATATTAAATTGGTTAGTGAACATGAGGACCAATCCACACTAATGTGTGGATGTCACGGATCATGCTATGATGAACCTTTTCATGTTGTACAAGCGTGTGAGTATTCGTACACACCGTGTATTGCTTATGAACTCATTATTATACATGTCTAAAATGTGAAAGTGTGTAGCTGCTGCCTCTGCCGGTCACTCCTCACTGACTGAGGAGACCTCTGGAACTGGGAGCTCACCTGAGACAGACAGACTTACACTTAGGACCGTTTATGCATTGCAGTTATTCTTAATATTCTACCACCATTGTTTACACTATACAGGTGCACTGACAAGTGTGTAATAGAAGGATGCATATAGATCCAAACTATACTTCGGAAAATTCCCTCATTTGTACAAATATGGAACATCCTATTTACAAGACTTTGAAGAATTACACTTAAAAGCCAACTTAGGAGTAAAAACGTTTTCTCTAAAAGTGAAGAATAAGTCATTTATCAAGTGAATCACTCCTACTTACAGCAAAGGGTAGAAGTACATTTAGCTTTACAGGTATTCTCAAGTGCTGACATGATAATTACATGTATGCTCAGAAACACCCAATCAGACGTGAATTTAGGGTACTCATCTGCCCCCAAAAAATCGTTATACTATGTTATACTGCAAAAGTCTATTGATAAGAACTTTTATCTTCATTAGCAATGAACTTGTGAAAGAAACAACAATCTAATAGAGATGAAATTATAGGACATTGCCTGAAATGCCAACAACAAGAAAAACAAACTGGTGCATGGAGAAAAGTTTGCTGCTGGTAGAGGAGGTGTATAAGAAACAGGCAATAAGAGGAATTTAGAACCACAATCACAGGCGCAGACGATGAAGATGGATGGAAAGTGATTCCAAACTAAACCAAAGACAAAAAAGAACAAAAGCAATTTACCGCGAAATCAAATGTGCATTTTTAAATAATGGCTTACAATACAGCAGCAGCTGCAAATATTCAACAACAACTACCCTATTTTGAATTACACATCTCTACAAATAACATATTGTTCATAATTACCAATAATAATCTTCCCACAGACCTCTGGAGCTTTAAAAAAATACTGCTCTAGCTTAATAGAATAAAAAGAATAAGTATTTTTGTATTTATCTTTCATTTTAGTCCCTTTTAGCAGTTTGATAAACAGGGGCAGATTCTTAATGTGGATCCCGTTACTAAAGTATTAATGTTATATGTTCACACATATTTGTCTTCTGTCTTTGGTCATATAGTAGAAAAATGTCTGTAATGACACATCCACTGAAATTTGAAACAAGCAGCTGGTAGCTAAAGAGAGTAAGATTTTTTTTCCAATTTGGTGGACCAAACTTGAGCTAAAACCCCTGTAAACATTCAAAAACAGTAACAGAACCTGTAGCAAAAACTACAATACACAAAAAAGCACAAATATTATCATAGAAATGATTTCAGAAAATTACATCAAAACTCTTTTTATTTTATGTATAGCAATACCATTTTAAATAACACTATAGTAGAATGCTTTGATATACCTTTCAACGAAAAAAAAAGAAATCCATCTTTTTGTCTTATTTCATTTTACAAAAGAGAAACAGCCACCTTTCCAAAATGGGTCAATGGAGACGAAATGATCTAGTGACTTACAGAATCATAGCCTCCAGAAGATGAAAAGAAGCGAAAAAATCAATAGAAGAGGAGATAACATTGTAATATCACAATCACTGCCTGAATGTTAATGGAGGGCATGAAGCTGGAACCTGGAATGTGGTGCTGGACGCGCTGACACCTGGCGTCCACATGATTCACCACAAGCAATAGCTCAAATGAGAGAGAACAGATTCAAAATATTTGCGATTATAGACCGGACGCCTGTGTCAGATTTGAAACCCTGTGAGAGATTTGTGGTACATGTAAAGTCAAGAAAAGGTAAAATAATTTCATTTGGGTTACAAAATAACCTTAGCACGAAAGAAAAACACAGAAAAATGGGAAGATGGAATTTCAAAAACTGATGAAACATTTCCTGTGACACAGTGGATACATACACAGTTTCCAAGAGAATGGCTGGGTTACAGAGGCAACAAAATATATGCAGATTTCTTATTGACAGTTACGCTGCCTGTACACTTCAAAGGCAACATAAAACACTTCTGAATGATCACAATGATCAGAATTGCTTGGAAAGGGGACATCAAAAATGGTAGCGTGACCACCTTAAGGGCCCGGTCACACCAGCATTTAGAACAGCAAAATTTCAGAAATCGTTTCATTTTACTCTGTCAGTACATTTGATGTGCAAATCCAAACTGTTAAGCAACTGCGACAATATCTGATATCACCCTGCTCTGCAGAGATGCAGCAAGGTCTGCAGTCAATCGTGATACACATGTAGATAGTGGATATTTCCTTGAATTAACCGTTTTAAGCCAACTAGTATGCCTGACTAGCACGTTTTTGGCTAGCAAGTACGTTAAAAGTTAGCTCAACAGTGATAGTAGCTCACCAATTCACTTCGCCCCTCCACTTTCTAGTGGTTTCTAGTTGTCATATTAACAGAAACAGTTTTGTAGATGCCTCCCTAAAAGTTGTGGACTTTAGCTCATGTAGCCCTCATTTCAAAAAGAGATGAAAATGTTTCCCCTCTTTAATGCTCTTTGTCTGCTCAGTTTATCTTCCAATGCATCTCTTTATCCCAAATGATGGTGTATATCAAAAGCTTCAAGTTCAGGCAAACAGATACTGAAGTGAGACTTTGAAGTAAACCTTCGTAAGGACACCGATACAAATACAGATCAAGTGCGAGGGCCAATTTCTCCCTCCTGATAGGGAAGAAACTGGCAAAAGAGAGAGAAAAGCTCGCCCAACATTTTTACTGCTAAGAAGGGATTGATGTCTTTGGTAAAAGGTTTTTAAAAAATCAAAATACATTAGTCCCCGCATTTACATTTCCATTGAAAATGCAAAGCCACAAGTGTTCATTTCACGCCATCGATCACAGAGGAACAGGATATCATCAAAATCAGCGGGTGAATTAGAACATCCTCATGTCAAAGAAATGTGTATGTGTGTGTAAGGGATTACTGCAGCTATAGCAGGAAACATTTCAGACTCTACTCTTTGCTTGTAGGCCACAAAGCCTCGAAAAAATACATCTCTGGAGAAGAGAGGAACGGAAACTATGTACACAAGGCCTTGGGAGGTTGAAGTGACTAATCACACCTCTGTCAGCGAGCACGTATCTTGAACTGGCCACCACCTGTTCCGTTGTCTCCAAAATACAGTTTCTGCTAGTCAGTCACTTTCAGGTCTGTGTACTATAGCAACTAAATCATATCTGGTCAAAGGCCCTGGATTTTTGGCATGACGGAAGGCTTTGTATAGAAATTGGTGATTGAAACACCTGCGTAAGGTAAGTTTTAGTCTCTGTTTCCCCGTGTTTATTGAAGCTATTTAGCAGAGTTTCAGGAGCCATCACTGTATGAATGTGTGTGAATGTGATATGTAGTGTGAAAGAAATGAGTTGTTGCCTTTGAGTTGTTGGAAGACTAGAAAGGCGATATACAAGTACAGTCCATCTGACTTTTCCTAAAAGTGTGTTATGTAGCAGTCAGTCAGTCACTCATTTTCTACCGCTTGTTCCCGTTGGGGGTCGCGGGTGACTGGAGTCCATCCCAGTGACTTTGGGCCTTAGGCGGGGTATACCCTGGACAGTGGCCAACTAGTCGCAGGGCTTTATGTAGCAGTTATTGTTAGAATTAGTCAAGATAAAGCCAATTTTAAAAGATGGGCATTTATACCTATAAGCTGCAGCAGGGTCAGATTTACAACGATAGAGAACGCAGTCATTTTCGCCCTATTCATTTTGTGCATTTAGATTAACATTGTCTTGGAGCTTTTTGTCTATTACTGTGCATGATACAGCTAATCCTTCAATTTGGATAAGAGAATGAGAAGTTATGAATGCAAAACAGGCAGAATTGTTTATTTTCAATATATATTTTTGTATGCATTATTGTTTGGATGCACAGCAGTCCGAAACAAACAAGCAGGAAGAACACCTTAGATTGTGATTCTACATTTGTATTATTATTTTGTAGGCCTGTAACACTGTAATAGTCAATTATTTTTGTCTAAATTGTATGCTGTATTTAAATTCAGCATATTGAATGCTGAATGCTAAATCTACAACAGTGCCAAGTGGTTGGCATCAAAAGAGCCTCTGCTCGTGGACATGCCCTTCACAGGTGCAGATGAGTGCAGGAGAAAATGACCTATAGTAGAGCTGAAGGTCTTTGCCCCACGGGTGATGCGTTTTGATTAGTGCGAAAATGGATGCTGAGGAGGTGAAACGGAGGCTGGCCTCTGGCGATTACGTTTTGGTTGCACCGGCAAAGCGTGCGCACAGACCGGTATAATATCTAGACTATCATTTCTTTTTCTTTTTTTGGTGTTAAAAAGTCATGATGTTACCCACTCCGATACAGTAGGTGGTGACATACACCTTTAAAGATGGTTTTTAGCCCACCAGTAAAATCAAAGAAAAAGAAAAAGGAAGCGTGCGCACATTTGAATAATGTCGGGCTGTAAACAGGTTCGGGCTTTTAAAAAGCTGTCAGTCAAAATGTACTTGTCGGGCTCGGCCCGAATTCTGTCAGGCTCGGCCCTTGTCGGGCCTAACTTTTAAGGCCCAATTACAGCTCCAACCTATATGGTGGAGGTGCAATGGAAACACAAAAAAACATTCTTTAAATGTCTGAAGTGCAAGGATGCTGCTTGTGGGAAGTGCATTCCCAAGGTGCTGTATGTCTCCTGAATGGAGCCTGTCTAACAACCATAATCCATTCTGCCTCAACCTCTTGGACGATTTACTCATCATTTTCTCTCCCTCATTGGAGGTCTGGTCACTTTGACATTTTAGTAAATGTCTAGCTTTTTCAACCCGGGGTTTCCACTGTCTGCAGCGAAAACACAGGGCCCCTCAGCATTCCTTGACTTCTTCGGAATCACTCTTGATACAAATCTTTTCAAGGCTTCACTTCCAATTGAAAAGATCAACCGAATCAGCCTTCTGATATTCAATCCCCCCCCCCCACCATGGTGCACCAAATGCCAACTTCTCTCCCTCCTAGGCCACCTCAACTTCACCCTACGTATCATTCCCCAAGGGCGAGACTTTATATCTCACTTGCTCTCAATAGCTTCTTCCGTACAATCAAAGTCTACCTTAGCGGCATTAGCTTCTTCTCAAAACTCCGAATCGGCAGCCTGGGCCTGGCCTCCAACCATCCATAGATAACTTCACTTCTCAGAGGACTTCTATGCCAAGAGCCAGCTCATAACCCTTGCCGCCTTCCTTTTCCTGCAAACTTGCTGTCATACTGCATCCACAGCATCCGCTCAGTATACAGCATTCCTCATGCCGCTCGAACTTTAGAAGCCATGTTCTTACTTGCTTTTGTCTGGCATTTCTCCCTCCAATACTCCGGACACTCCTTTAGGATCGGAGCCACCACCTCCCGCAATGGCATCCCAGAACACTTAATACAAACCGTGGGCCATTCATCCTCCCAGGCGCATCACCGCTACATCTGTTCAGATCTCGGATCCACCAAGCTGGCCTTAAGAAACTGGAGGTTTACAGGGCCGTCGTGCCCTGGACACTGGAGCGGATTCCCTGCCAAAGCTTCCCCACAATGCAGATAGCAAGTGGAAGAACCACAAGCGAGTTTCAGGTCTCGTACACCAATCATTTTTCATCTTTAAATGCATCTTGTTGATGCTGTGGTCCTTGCTAAGGAATTGAAGCTATCTAGCAGAGTTTCAGGAGCAGGACCACATCTCGACTGTGCCACTTCCAGCATACCTATAAATACCCACGTAACCCACTCTTTTGCTTCCGTATACTGCGGACCTCCACCCATGCAGTTTTTCTCTTCCTGTTTCTCCTTCCTCCTCTCCATAGGGAGGTCCGTTGTGCCCAGGCGCTATGGCGAATTCCCTACCAAAGCTTCCCCACAACACTGACAGCAAGTGGAAAAACAACAAGCGAGTTTCAAGCCTCGCCAAGCCTTTTTTTTTATAAACGTTAATGTCTTGAGTAGAAACCAATAGGCTCGGGGCTGAGTGCCACAGACAGGGCAAGTAAATCTAAAGGTCTTAAGAGATGGACTAACATCAGTTTTTGTCTTTTCATAGAATTTGTCAACAATAAGACAAATGCCAGGCTTATTGTTCAGGTTTGACAGAGGAGTAGGGTTGGGTACTGCTGGAAATTAAATTAATGATCTGCTTATCGATTCCATTTCTTATTAAATCCATTTTCAGGTGGTTGCCATATAATTTGAGTAAGAAAAGAAAGCTAAATATGCTAAAAGCAAAAAAACTTTACTTTCAACACATTTCAGCAACCATTAACAGTAATGTATTGTGAATGATGAGGCGTTTCGTGGTTCTTTTGAATTAAATCAAGAAAAATTGAAATATTTTTGCACAGCACAACTTGAATGAATACTGAATGTTTTCCACTTTTATTAACATGAGTTGGACACATTAGCATTAGTTGATTCTGGGACATTATGACAATGACTGGGGACATTAACAATGCTACTCCATGCTACAGAAAATGCTTTGTCATTTTAGACATATAACTGTATCACTACTGTTTTTTATGAAATGTTGCCACACCTTTGGCCATCAACTCTCATCCACCATATTGTAAACTGTATACATGGGAGTTCGTACAGGGGGTGTAGCTGATCAGGTCCAAATTTCACTGAAGTCTGGAATCGATAAGTAGAATCAAAAAGCATGTTTCTTAAAAAAACGCTTGCTCTTGACCCTACAGAGGTCACAGACTGATGGAAAATGCAGCAGCTTGTTGTGATTCATCGAAAATAACTAACAAACACAGATGTGGTAGTCAAAGCACTGGCTAATGCTGAGAACCCAAAGACTGTTTTAAACCCTGTTTCAGATTTCTAAAACCTAACCCACCTGTTGCATAGAGCTTGTTTCTGAGTCTGCTGTTCCCCTGCAGATCATACTGATTCAACCCTGTAATGACACACACAGGCGCATGTGAGTAACTGAGGGCTCCAACATACAGGCCTCTGTGTTCTTAAACCGTGCTTGTCTGTCACAATGATTTCGGGACAGAAAAAGAAAAACTTTAAAAACTTGATTTTCAAAAAGATGGGAAATGCTGTTGCTTTACCTGGTATAGTTCATCGAATGTTTCAAATGTAAAAATCACTACTGGTTGGCGTCTGTATGTCTCTATTTGTGTATGTGTGAGTTCAGATGACAGAGCAGCATACAAGAACATAGAGGACTGAGGGAGTCCACTACCAGATGGCTGGGAATCAGCTGCGAGTACTGTAGTGGTAAACTATCAGAGGCGGTGGAAATCAGCTGGCCTGAGGCTGTAGGCCACAAAGGACATGTACAAAAATCACAAAGTTATTATAAGGATATATTTATATATGTATACATACAGTATTTCCATATATTAAAAAAAGCATAATGTGAATTATACAAAGAAATAATATTAACATTTCACAGTAGCAGTTGTTATACCACCTTAGGTATTCTAACATGGGTGTGACTCACTAACAAGAGGGAGAGTGACAAGAAAACAAGGCAAAAAAACAAACAAAAAAAAGGTGAAGAAATAAATTTTAGAAAACAAGCGCTAATCGTCTGTGGCAACAGTTCACAGTTCCAGTGATAAATGAGTGGTAATATGAGTACTAGAGATTAGCAGGGTGGAGGAGGCCACGCTGAGCTGAAGGCGAACAGCATTTTGTTACTGAGGCAGAGAGTTCGTGCCTTCCTCCATCCACTGTCTTAAATCAACTGGTAGGTGGCAGGCAGCTCAATGTTCTTCACAGAAGCAGTTGGTTTAATAAGGGCCAAAGCCGTGGTATGTAAAAAAAAAAACAAAACAAAAAAAAACCAGAGCTCCAGTGGAGAAAAGCCAAATGAGTCAGCTTTAGTATAGGCAGTAACACTGACATATAGTGCAAACAAGAAAAGACAGAAAAGTGTTCCACGTTGCCTACCAACGCCGGCGTGAAACTTAAAAACGCAGGTTCAAACCCTTCATTCGGAGAACATTAAGACATAAAATGGCGAAAAAAATAAATATCAAAAACTTTTTATCAGTGTAAAAAAGTAATCAGGGTATTCATTTTAACCAAGAGTCTGGCAAAAAGGCCTCAAAAAGTCCACTTGTCCACCAATAGTTCCTTGACAAAGTTAAGTGCCTCCTTTGTGGGCTCAGGGATGTCGCAGGGTGTTTGGACCCACGGCATGCCCTCAGCTCAGCTACCGGCCCCCGAAGGGCCTCTCTCAGACCAGCGACTCCATGTTCTCTGCCTGGTCAGACTGATCGGACATGGACGCCATCGTCCCGTTAATGTCTCTGTCCAGAGGACCTGAGCCGTCTTCCTTGGTGCTGACAAGGCTGAGCAGAGCTTTGTATAGGTACTGGTACTGGTCCTGTGCACCCGTCAGAGACAGACAGAGAAAACAGAGACAGAGAGTGAACACAATGCATTTTCCTCCGCGAGCCAAATGCTGTCGTTATGCTGTAGCTTAATAGGTTTGTTTGCTGAATGTGGATGTAAAGCTGCCATGTGTCTCGGTACTGTCTTCCCAACCATTATTTCACCATACCGAACTGGATTTATCCAGAGTAGCTGCTTTTTTTCTTCTCAAACTCTCAGCACAATCCTAGAAAACAGGCATGTGCACTTTACCATCAACCACTCAGTAGGAGCCAGTACATAGAATAAAATCTGGGAGGCAAGAAACTGTGGCATGGCTGTCTCAGCAAAATTTGCTCTCAGTTGGATGCTTATGTATTTTATTTTTATCGCTGGCAAGTAGCCATGGTATAAGGAGGACAATCTAATCTGACCTGTGAGGTTATGAAAAATAACACAGACCATGCATTATTTTTGTTAACTGCACGGCTTGTTATGTAATCTTTTTTGACATAACTGTTTTGTGCTTGACAGATGTTGCCAATAAATGAATGATATTACACTATTGCACTCCTTTTGAACAAGAAGCATTATCGTAGTCAGACTCACGATATCTGTGAAGACGCCTGGCCTCATGAGGTTGATCATCTTTGCCACTTGATAGACATCGATGGCACCCTCGCTCTCCAGCTGCTGAGACAGGGTGGTGAGCGCGCAAAGCGTGCCGGCCGACACTGCTCCCAGTCTGACAGACAAACACATTCAGGTTCTGGGGTTAGCATGCGTCTCCACAGTAATATCAGCAAGGCTCTAGAAAGTTCGGCGGGTTTGTCAACGCAACGTTGCAAATACGGTCGCTGTTTTTACAGGTGTATCAGGAATGCTGAAAACATGATGTTTGTCTTGAAAATGGCACAAGAGGAAAGGTATGGGGCCTTAAAGTAGCAGAACAATTTACAAATGTGAGCGGAGAGTTGTGTAACTGGGTGTGCAATCAGATTTGTAAATGGGTAGAATAATCTAAATGCGTACTGAGATTTTTGAATGTGCACACGAATCTGCATAATACAGGGAGTGCAGAATTATTAGGCAAGTTGTATTTTTGAGGATTCATTTTATTATTGAACAACAACCATGTTCTCAATGAACACAAAAAAACTCATTAATATCAAAGCTGAATATTTTTGGAAGTTTTAGTTTTAGCTATTTTAGGGGGATATCTGTGTGTGCAGGTGACTATTACTGTGCATAATTATTAGGCAACTTAACAAAAAACAAATTTATACCCATTTCAATTATTTATTTATTTTTACCAGTGAAACCAATATAACATCTCAACATTCACAAATATACATTTCTGACATTCAAAAACCAAACAAAAACAAATCCGTGACCAATATAGCCACCTTTCTTTGCAAGGACACTCAAAAGCCTGCCATCCATGGATTCTGTCAGTGTTTTGATCTGTTCACCATCAACATTGCGTGCAGCAGCAACCACAGCCTCCCAGACACTGTTCAGAGAGGTGTACGGTTTTCCCTCCTTGTAAATCGCACATTTGATGATGGACCACAGGTTCTCAATGGAGTTCAGATCAGGTGAACAAGGAGGCCATATCATTAGATTTTCTTCTTTTATACCCTTTCTTGCCAGCCACGCTGTGGAGTACTTGGACGCGTGTGATGGAGCATTGTCCTGCATGAAAATCATGTTTTTCTTGAAAGATGCAGACTTCTTCCTGTACCACTGCTTGAAGAAGGTGTCTTCCAGAAACTGGCAGTAGGACTGGGAATTGAGCTGGACTCCATCCTCAACCCGAAAAGGCCCCACAAGCGCATCTTTGATGATACCAGCCCAAACCAGTACTCCACCTCCACCTTGCTGGCGTCTGAGTCGGACTGGAGCGCTCTGCCCTTTACCAATCCAGCCACGGGCCCATCCATCTGGCCCATCAAGACTCACTCTCATTTCATCAGTCCATAAAACCTTAGAAAAATCAGTCTTGAGATATTTCTTGGCCCAGTCTTGACGTTTCAGCTTGTGTGTCTTGTTCAGTGGTGGTCGACTTTCTGCCTTTCTTACCTTGGCCATGTCTCTGAGTATTGCACACCTTGTGCTTTTGGGCACTCCAGTGATATTGCAGCTCTGAAATATGGCCAAACTGGTGGCAAGTGGCATCTTGGCAGCTGCACGCTTGACTTTTCTCAGTTCACGGGCAGTTATTTTGCGCCTTGGTTTTTCCACACGCTTCTTGCGACCCTGTTGACTATTTTGAATGAAACGCTTGATTGTTCGATGATCACGCTTCAGAAGCTTGGCTATTTTAAGACTGCTGCATCCCTCTGCAATATATCTCACTATTTTTGACTTTTCTGAGCCTGTCAAGTCCTTCTTTTGACCCATTTTGCCAAAGGAAAGGAAGTTGCCTAATAATTATGCACACCTGATATAGGGTGTTGATGTCATTAGACCACACCCCTTCTCATTACAGAGATGCACATCACCTAATGCTTAATTGGTAGTAGGCTTTCCAGCCTATACAGCTTGGAGTAAGACAACATGCATAACGAGGATGATGTGGTCAAAATACTCATTTGCCTAATAATTCTGCACACCCTGTATGTATTCAGAATCTGTGTGTGCATAATCAGATTTGTAAATGTATAAAAAAAACAACAACTCCAAATCTGGATTTGCAAGTGCATTGACATTTGTAAGCGTGCGGACAAATCTGTCAATGCCAACATGGATATTAATGACTGAAAAGTCTAAGTAGTTTGCTCCAAAAACAGACAAGTCATCAGTTACAACTCAGGTGGGCCTCTCAATTGGCTGCCTTTTTATACGTCAGTGTTGCCGCACTTCTGCTGTGGCAGGGATCTGAAAAGGCGTGTGGCGGTTTGCACACATTCGCTGCTAAACGCATGCCGTCCGCCTGCCGCCCACCTGCCACCGGCTACTACCAGCTGCCACGGGCTGCCACTGCGCTTGCAACGGCTACTACCAGCTGCCACAGGCTGCTACTGCGCTGCCACGAGCTGCCACTGCGCTGCCACAGGCTGCCACAGCGCTGCCACCGGCTACTACCAGCTGCCACTGGCTGCCACAGGCTGCCACTGCGCTGCCACTAGCTGCCAGTGGCACTGGGAGGATCTTGGCTTTGCTGCTCTTGCCCACAGTTACCGGCTCGTGACAGGATTTTAAACTCAGCGATTGGATGTTTTATGCCAAAGGGGACTGTGGGAGTCGTAGTTAACCTTGAAACTACAAGATTCCATCGTAGTCTGCCTTGCAGCCACAACCACTACCCAGACCAGCAACGTCATGCTTAAAATCACTGGCCAAGCCCAACTGGTGGTGTGTCGGCTGCATAGCTACTGAGGCACACAGACAAATCTCCACACACATTTGCAAATCGCCGCACGGATTTGCACATCTGTGTCATGGCAGAAGTGTAAAAAGACAGCCAGTTCGTCAGATTTTGTCTGTCTGTTTGTCATCATTGCAACCTATGACACTTTGACCCACCACCTACCCTCCACTAGCCAGGTCATGGCCCTGTTTATGACTCCCCAGCTTGTTAGATTTATGGTATAGCTACCATTTGCACAATTGTACTTCTTATAAATGATCTTTCACCAAAGTCATGCTCGTTCAGATTCCACTGGCTGCAGGAAAATCTCAGTGGACTCTCGAAATACCTGATTGTGGATACTGTGAGGGGGGAAAAAAGATGGGGAATGTCATGTTGTTGCATCATCTGTTGCAGTTCATCAAATGTTTCAAATGTAAAATCACCACTGGTGGCATTTGTGTGCCTGTGTTTGTGCATGTGTGTTAGTACAGATAACATAGCAGCTTACAAGAATGTAGAGGACTCAGGGAGTCCACTTCCAGATGGCTGGGAATCAGCTGCGAGTACTGTAGTGGTAAACTATCGGACTATGTGAAAATCAAACAGCCTGAGGAATCCCCAGCATGTTACATTTCTGGTACAACTGCCATTTATAGAGTTGTACTTCTTATAAATGATCTTTCACCAAATAAATGGTCTTTCTGATTATATTTCTGATCGAAATCGCATTCGATTAAATTCATTGGCTGAAGGAACATCTCAGTAGACTCTCAAAATTTCAAATTTGAGTGCAGCTTGAAGACCTTTACAGCAGCTCAGCCAGGGAGTGACGACCCTCACAGATCAGGAATGCCATCTCTGAGATTAAAGATTTATTAGCAAGTGAATCCACCTGTGGACGACAGCTTAGCCCTGTGTGAGGCTCCCTGGAAAATGCCGGGTCACCTTTACAATGTAAAGGCTCTCCTACTCCATTAGCAGCCCTGTCAGGAGCTCAGCAGAAACCACTGCTAACAACCCATGCCTGGCTGAATAATGAGACAATTAGGACCAGCCTCTAACTGGCAATCTCTTAGGTGCTGCAAGCTGGCTGTGCCATAACAACCAGATGAAGTGCTCAATTAGTGACTTTTCTTCTTGAGCATGCGACACGCATTCTTCATTATTCTAATGAATAAACATGAGCAGAGCTGCTGGATTAGAGTGTTGTTCAAGAACACTAATGTGTGTGTCAGTACTAAAGACACTTGTTTGTTCACATCACTCTGTGGTCACAGACAAAAAAACCCCAAAAAAACCTGGGAGTGGACACTCTGGAACTAATTGAACTTGGGGGTAGCAACCACAGTACTATCTCCAAAACAATATGATGTTAATAATATGGGTGTAATAATTAAATCCTGCAGGGAAATTAAATGAATGGTCCTGGCTCCTTTCACTGTAGCAACAGGACCTACTGAAACTTGTCCTAGTGACCTAAGCCAAACTTACTCAAAAACAGCCGTCTGTTAGCTGCTCGCCCTTTACAGCTCTTGATTTCTTTAGATTTTTTCTGCAGAAAAATAGATGACATTGCATACAAAATTTGTTCCTAGATTGGGATTCCATCCTAGTACTTTTATTACTAGATCTGAGTGCAGCTTTTAATACCATAGATCATAGTGTACTCCTAGGCGGACAATTAAAATAAATTTGGCGTCTCTGGCCTGGCTCTCGCGTGGTTAACGTCTTACCAATCTGAAAGAACACAGTGTGTGTGCTATATTAATAATGCATCACAATTTACAATGGGGAATATGGAGTATCTCAGGGCTCTCTTTGCGGCCCTCTGTTTTTCTTTTTATATTTCACCACAGTCACATAATTCATTTACACTGCTACGCTAATGATACTCAGCTGTAAATTAGAGGCCTGCTTGTCTGCTGAAGAAAACTGGATGTCACGAACTTGACTCCTAAATTCTAATAAAACTGAGATGCTTGTCATTGAGTGAGTCATGAGAACCGTGTGATTTATGAAAGTTTGACAGCCAAGATTTTTGGTGTTACATTTGATCCTACCCTCTCTTTTGATCAGAGGGTTACATTAAAGAAATCACCAAGACATACCTATGCAAAATAGCTAAAATTAGGTATTTTGTGTCCTTGGATGATGCAGAGATCATAATTCACACTTTTGTGTAATCCAGACGTGATTATTGTAATGTTTCGTTGTCAGGTCTACCGCATGCTAGTAGTAAACTTAGTAGTAGAATCTTAGCAAAACCTATAAATTTGATCATATCACACCGATTTTAGCTTCCCTTCATTGGCTCCATATCCATGTCAGATCAGACTTTAAGGTCCTTCTGATGAAATTGTAAATGGGGATGCCCCTTCATATATGTCTGACCACCTTAAACCTTATATCTCATCCCATGCTCTCCGCTCTCAGAATACAGGCCTCCGCTCTATCCCCAGAGCTAAAAAGTAGTCAGCTGTCTGCAGGGCCTTTTCCTACCATTCCCGCTTCATCTGGAATAACCTCCCTGTTGACATTAGACAGTGGGACTCTGTTGGGACCTTTGAATCCAAGTTTAAAATTCATCTTTTCGCCTTAACCTTCAGCTTATTTTTGATTACCTTGTACCTGTTACCATTATTCTTCTGGCAGGTCGGTCTCAGTCTTATTCTATTAAGCCTAGTACTTATATTCCATGTTTGTCTGGCTGATTGTAAACCTTCCGTAAAACAACAGCATCTCTTTAACCCTCTGTCTGTTTGTGTTCCACAAACACATCTCTCTCTCTCTTTTCACTCAGGCTTCCCTATGCTGGACCATCGGCTGTCCTGGGACCCCTCTCTCTCCCCCCTGGCTGTCGGTGCCTCTCTCCAGATGTTTTGGATCTGCATCTTAGTCCTCCAGGAGATTCAGCCTCTCCTCTTGTCTCTCTGACACTTGAAGTTGCTCAACGTGCTCACAGATCCATTCTTCATACATGTTAAAAACTATTAATAGTTTAGTCATCATGATTGTGCATAATGTAATTTTATGATGTTGGTCTATCCTTATTCTATTCACATGGCATCTATTGCATGTCTATCCATCCTGGGAGAGGGATCCCTCCCCCCTTCCTCTCCCTGAAGTTTCTTTCATTTTTCCCCATTAAAGGGTTTTGGTGGAGTTTTTCCTCATCTGAATCAAGGCATTAAGGACAGAGGGTGCCATATGCTGTACATAGTGTAAAGTCCCTTAAGGTAAATTTGGGATTTGTGATATTGGGCTATATAAAATCAAAAGACACGACAATGTATAAAAAAGCAAGAGCGAGTACTGTAGATCCTCTCATTCTGTTATTTCCAACTACAATTGAATATGCAACTGAGCCCAATGAAGTACAGTGTTATCTACTGTAATATAGTATTTTAACTTTTATAATTTGACACATCGTTATTTGCATTGCCTACTTAGAAATCAACTCATCAAGTGATGTGGTGACAGTAAATAAAAGGTCAGACTGACTCATCGTGGATGATGGTAGGTCCATCGCGGGTGGCGGCCTCCTCTTTAATGACGTTGATGAGCTCGAACGTGCTACTGATGGGTGCGTCGGGGTTCGGCCACTTGGGGCACAGAAAGTGTCGAACTTCTAATACATAGTCATCCTGGAAGACAGACAGAGGGCGAGACAGGCAGAAAGAGATGACGGATGTTTGGTTTAGAGCAGTTATATTCAACCCATCCATGTCACTTGAGCTGTGACCAAAACAAAGAGATTGAGATCTTCTACTGGAACCAGTACTCATTAATGGGCTAAAAAGGTTGACAAGACAAATATAGACAAATATAATATATATATATATAGACTTTCAAAGTGTATATTGACGCTTGTGTATCTGATCAAAAAGGGTGGAATATGAAATGGGGAAGCCCAATAAAGACACATTTACTGTAGAAGCCGAAAAAGGCAAAATTGCAATCAATCTGCAGAAGGGATAAAATTGTGCCTGAACAGATGCTAAGCACTGCAGAACGACAAGTCTCATATGGAAAGCCAAAGTGAACTTAGAAGGTGTTGCATTCATGGTCAAGGAGTTTGTTTTGCTCTCAAGGGACATTTTCACACGGGGGATGTAAAACCCGAGAGCGGGCAGCTTTGAAGATAGCGGGCCGGGAAATTCGTGTTTCTTGTTCAAATCTACAGATGCAATTCCTCTTGAGGCTCAAAACATTGGTCACGCTCAGCTCTCAGTCCTCAGCCACCCTCAAAACCTGTACTGCATTTAGGAATCTCTCCCTGCATGCTTGCTCTCAAATCTGGAGTTGCAGACTCATCTTTGTTTATATTTGCTTTGCTTTCTGTTCCACTATCCCAGCGATAATTGCCATTGTGTTAGGGGGCAGTGGACGGAAAGGAGGTTAAGTGTGGTATTGTTCCTGTTCCTCAGACTTACTTCAAGCTTTAAAAGGTTCTACATGGATTTCTTCTCTCTGTGCACACATTATTACATTTCACATTAGTACAACATGGTGAAGCACGTGACTTAGTAAATACTGTATACATGATGCCCCTCTATGAGCACACTTCAGTTACAGTACAGTTCAGTCAATTTGACAATATTTTAGCGCTCCCTCTCTCTCTCTGTCTCTCTCTCACACACACACACACACACACACACACACTGAGTAACCTGTGTAGCTTCCAGGATGAAGTCGTGGACGCTGATCTGCTCCTCATTGGACAAACAGAGTCGGCCTTCGCTGATGAGGGCGACAGTGAACGCCTCGCAGTTCATGGCCTCCTCTCGACTGGGCCAGTACACAAACTCATCCTCCGCCTTCAGAAGAGTAGTACATTTTCAGCTACAATATATAATGGTGGGTGAAAAGGTTCACTCAACGCAACATTTGGACTGAAATGTCCACTTTGATTGTATAAACAACAGGTTTTTAAAATCAACACAACACAATGTACACATGTGTAACTCTGGCTCATGAAGGTCCATCCATCCATCCATCCATTTTCTACCGCTTATCCGGGGCCGGGTCGCGGGGGCAGCAGTCTAAGCAGAGACGCCCAGACTTCCCTCTCCCCCGACACTTCCTCCAGCTCTTCCGGGGGAATACCGAGGCGTTCCCAGGCCAGCCGAGAGACATAGTCCCTCCAGCGTGACCTAGGTCTTCCCCGGGGCCTCCTCCCGGTTGGACATGCCCGGAACACCTCCCCAGGGAGGCGTTGAGGAGGCATCCGGGACAGATGCCCGAGCCACCTCAGCTGACTCCTTTCGATGTGGAGGAGCAGCGGCTCTACTCTGAGCTCCTCCCGAGTGACCGAGCTCCTCACCCTATCTCTAAGGGAGCGCCCAGCCACCCTGCGGAGGAAACTCATTTCGGCCGCCTGTATTCGGGATCTTGTCCTTTCGGTTATGACCCAAAGCTCATGACCATAGGTGAGAGTAGGAACATAGATCGACTGGTAAATAGAGAGCTTTGCCTTGCAGCTCAGCTCCTTCTTCACCACGACAGACCGGTACATCGACCGCATCACTGCAGAGGATGCACCGATCTGCCTGTCGATCTCCCGCTCCGTCCTTCCCTCACTCGTGAACAAGACCCCAAGATACTTCAACTCCTCCACTTGAGCCAGGAGCTCTCCACCAACCTGAAGGGGACAAGCCACCCTTTTCCGACTGAGAACCATGGCCTCGGACTTGGAGGTGCTGATTCTCATCCCCGCCGCTTCACACTCGGCTGCAAACCGTCCCAGTGCACGCTGAAGGTCCTGATTTGAAGAAGCCAACAGGACAACATCATCTGCAAAAAGCAGAGACGAAATCCTGTGGTCCCCAAACCGGACTCCCTCCGGCCCCCGACTGCGCCTAGAAATCCTGTCCATATAAACAATGAACAGGACCGGTGACAAAGGGCAGCCCTGCCGGAGTCCAACATGCACTGGGAACAAATCTGACTTACTGCCGGCAATGCGAACCAAACTCCTGCTCCGGTCATACAAGGACCGGACAGCCCTTAGCAGAGGGCCCCGGACCCTGTACTCCCAGAGAACCCCCCACAGGTCGCCGCGAGGGACACAGTCGAATGCCTTCTCCAAATCCACAAAGCACATGTGGACTGGTTGGGCAAACTCCCATGAACCCTCCAGCAACCTGGAGAGGGTGTAGAGATGGTCCAGTGTTCCACCACCGGGACGAAAACCGCATTGTTCCTCCTGAATCCGAGGTTCGACTATCGGCCGAATTCTCCTCTCCAGTACCCTGGCATAGACTTTTCCGGGGAGGCTGAGGAGTGTGATCCCCCTGTAGTTGGAACACACCCTCTGGTCCCCCTTTTTAAACAGAGGGACCACCACCCCAGTCTGCCAGTCCAGAGGCACTGTCCCCAGCCGCCACGCGACGTTGCAGAGGCGCGTCAACCAAGACAGCCCCACAACATCCAAAGACTTGAGGTACTCTGGGCGGATCTCATCCACCCCCGGTGCCTTGCCACCGAGGAGCTTCTCAACTACCTCAGTGACCTCAGCCCATCGGTACCCATCAGCTGCCTCCGGAGTCCCCCGAGCCAACCAGGCTCGATAGGACTCTTTCTTCAGCTTGACGGCATCCCTTACGTCCGGGGTCCACCACCGGGTTCGGGGATTGCCGGCACGACAGGCACCGGAGACCCTGCGGCCACAGCTCCGAGCGGCCGCGTCGACAATGGAGGTGGAGAACATGGTCCATTC
Organism: Coreoperca whiteheadi; assembly: GCA_011952105.1. Taxonomy (NCBI): domain Eukaryota; kingdom Metazoa; phylum Chordata; class Actinopteri; order Centrarchiformes; family Sinipercidae; genus Coreoperca; species Coreoperca whiteheadi. The sequence goes on along the minus strand of CM022473.1, from coordinate 2,634,174 downwards.
GGACTCAATGTCTCCAGCCTCCCTCGGGATGAGGTTGAAGCTCTGCCGGAGGTGGGAGTTGAAGATCTCTCTGACTGGAGACTCTGCCAAACGTTCCCAGCAGACCCTCACAGTACGTTTGGGTCTGCCAAGTCTGACCAGCTTCCTCCCCCGCCATCGGATCCAACTCACCACCAGGTGGTGATCAGTTGACAGCTCCGCCCCTCTCTTCACCCGAGTGTCCAAGACATACGGCCGAAGGTCAGATGAAACAACCACAAAGTCGATCATTGACCTCCGACCTAGGGTGTCCTGGTGCCACGTGCACTGATGGACACCCTTATGCTTGAACATGGTGTTCGTTATGGACAAACCGTGACTAGCACAGAAGTCCAATAACAGAACACCACTCGGGTTCAGGTCGGGGGGGCCGTTCCTCCCAATCACGCCCCTCCAGGTATCACTGTCGCTGCCCACGTGAGCATTGAAGTCCCCCAGTAGAACAACGGAGTCCCCGGAGCACTTTCCAGCACCCCTCCCAGAGACGCCAAGAAGGTCGGGTACTCTACACTGCCATTCGGCCCGTAAGCACAAATAACAGTGAGAGACCTATCCCCAACCCGAAGGCGAAGGGAAACGACCCTCTCGTTCACTGGGGTGAACTCCAACACATGGCGGCTGAGCTGGGGGGCTATAAGCAAGCCCACACCAGCCCGCCGCCTCTCACCGCGAGCAACTCCAGAGTAGTAGAGAGTCCAGCCTCTCTCAAGGAGTTGGGTTCCAGAGCCCAAGCCGTGCGTGGAGGCGAGCCCGACTATCTCTAGTCGGTATCTCTCAACCTCCCGCACCAGCTCAGGCTCCTTCCCCCCCAGCGAGGTGACATTCCATGTCCCTAGAGCCAGATTGGGTCCGGGGATTGGGTTGCCGAGGCCCCCGCCTTCGACTGCCACCCAATCCACAAAGCACCGGCCCCCTACGGTTCCTCCTGCAGGTGGTGGGCCCACGGGAGGTCGGCCCCACGTCGCGAGTTCGGGCTGAGCCCGGCCGGGCCCCATGGGGCAAGACCCGGCCACCAGGCGCTCGCGTTCGAGCCCCAACCCCGGGCCTGGCTCCAGGGTGGGGCCCCGGTTGCGCCGTACCGGGCGACGTCACGGACCTAGTTTTTATTTTCGCCATGAGGGGGGATTCGAACCGCTCTTTGTCTGGCCTGTCACCCAGGACCTGTTTGCCTTGGGAGACCCTACCAGGGGCAATAGCCCCAGACAACATAGCTCCTAGGTTCATTCAGGCACGCAAACCCCTCCACCACAGTAAGGTGGCGGTTCTAGGAGGGGTCATGAAGGTCTGTGTACCTAAAACACAAGCTTAGGGAGGCAGAAGATGCACAGGCATGCACGCGCTTGTCAAAGTGGTGCGTTGCACTTATCATCCTTTACAGTATATGTGTGTGTGTGGGTGTGTGTGGATTTGCTACCAGTCCATGGTTGGCAGGCAGCATAACAATAATTTGTGCATTGTGGTCCCAGATCATTCTCCAGAAGTCTCTTGTGGTGTGGGGCAGAGGATGCTGCGTAATGATGAACTCATTACTCCGGTAGTAACCCTATAAAAATACAAACAACAATGGGTCAGTGGGAGTTACCCCGCACCGTTTACACCACATTTGTTTGGATTTAGGTTCCACACAAAACACATGCCAGCTCATCACCAGAGATTCATCTATACAGTTAGGATTTGGTTTCATTTTAAAGGACTAAACAGAGCTTTGAGGGGTTAAATCCAATCTGTGTCAAATCTAAAATCTGATGGTGCAAGGAAAATACTCAACTGCTGTTAGCTAAGCTTCACACTCTACAGTGACCTCAACAAAGACCAGCCAACAGCACATGGAAACTTAACTGCCTGCTCTTTACAGGCTTTTGGGTTGAGGGTTACTCTTAACTTCTTAGTTACTCTTTAAAGGGGCACTCCACAATTTTACACATCAAAGGTCAGTTTACTAGTACTAAGAGTACTACTCAGCCTGTTCATACTGTCTTCTGTGGTTCTGGAGGAGGTCTTCTTCAACTTTGAGAAAATGTCTAAGTGAAATCATCATAGTGAAATTTTAAATGGAAAGCCTGTGTTACAAACTGGGTCATGGAGTAGAGGTCTTCGTGTCAAATACCTAAGTGATCCTCAGTGGACTTCCAGTCAGCCAAAACAATGTGGTGTGTCATATATCATTTTTGAGGAGAGACAGAGAAAGAGAAGTGAAATGTGAAGTACATTGTCCCACAATTTGGATGTGTTTGGATCAAGCACATTTCGTATTTGGGACTTTTCGGGTTGCTAGTATCTCGGCCTCTGCTGCTTTGGTTTCGACGATTCTGTCTCTCGCAAGTCGGCTAACTTTCTGGAAGTGCAGCACTAAATTGCTGGAGTACCCCGTTAAGGTCAAGTCCCTGATTTTGTCATGGCAACCCTAAATCTCCAAATTCCTCCCGTTTCACATGATGTTCTGAAACTTAACTATGGGCAGTGTTGAGTGAAAATATCAGCATTCGAGCTGGGAGAAAATTTGGGCATCACTATAACAAAATCAGGGCACGTAAGTTAAAACACACAGCCAGTGTGTATTTTGACTTACTGTTGAAACCAGTCCTGACACAACAAATATCAAGGAGAGAGTGGAAAGATCAATGATTGACAGAAGAAGTGAAAGTGCTAACCATGACGTAAGAGGCGTTAATGTAATCGGTGCCTTTGATGCCGGGCAAAGGTGCTAGGGCGACCCTCGCTTGCTCCGCTGCTCACAGATAGACAGAAGAGGGGGTGGGGGGGGGGGATAGCCATTTACCAGTGTATTAGAACAGACCATTTTGTTCATCCATCCGTTTGCTGTTGAGTGCATGCAGTTCTTGGTCATTCTTGGCTGGTGATCCAGAGAACTGTGGATGAGCCAGTGACTGTCCAGTAGCTGATAGTCATGGTTGTCCAGAAGAGCCAAATTGAGGATTACCTGATCTGTCAGTCTAAGAGGCGTTAGCTAAAAATAGGTTTTCCCGAAAATCCTAAGTGGCAGGAAAAGCAATTCATATGATGACTGACATATGGAATTTTAAAAGGTTGGTGGTGGTTCAATTCTAGCAGCTGCATTGTTTGTTTTGGCTATATATATATATATATAAGAATTATAGTGATACTGGGGATTAACTGGCAATTGGCTGATGGCAGCCATGTCTCTTCATCCAAAAATATGAATTTATAGCGTGTGGTCAAATTTGAGTATTGGTCAACCTATTTAACAGAAACAACATCTTTCAGTGTAATGCCCCCATTTTTCAAGCCATGTCAGGCATCTGCAACTCATGAACATTTCATTCAATGGTTCCAAATGGTTCTCTACAGTATGTACCGTTCTTCTATTGTAGATGCTGTAAATTAACAGCTAATCTATTCACTGAATAACGCCAGTGGTTTCTAATTGCAGCTGTTTTACTGGGAGATTAATTTTCTGCTGTGTGCTGATTGCTGCTGGAGGAGGTTTCATTTCAAATTGAATATGTGTTCGGAAAAGCGTGACACTTACACGGCACCACGGAGGAATTTCGATTCTTCTCTTTGTTGCACTCCTTCTGAGCGTTGAAGCATTCCACAAATCTTGCGTTGCACTGTGTTACCAACTAAAACACAAAAGAAGAAGAGAGAGCGGGTAGGTGTGTTGCACTTGTATAGGCTGTACTTTGAGCTCTTCACGAGTGACCGAGCTCCTCACCCTATCTCTAAGGGAGCGCCCAGCCACCCTGCGGAGGAAACTCATTTCGGCCGCCTGTATCCGGGATCTTGTCCTTTCGGTCATGACCCAAAGCTCATGACCATAGGTGAGAGTAGGAACGTAGATCGACTGGTAAATAGAGAGCTTTGCCTTGCAGCTCAGCTCCTTCTTCACCACGACAGACCGGTACATCGACCCCATCACTGCAGAGGATGCACCGATCCGCCTGTCGATCTCCCGCTCCGTCCTTCCCTCACTCGTGAACAAGACCCCAAGATACTTCAACTCCTCCACTTGAGCCAGGAGCTCTCCACCAACCTGAAGGGGACAAGCCACCCTTTTCCGACTGAGAACCATGGCCTCGGACTTGGAGGTGCTGATTCTCATCCCCGCCGCTTCACACTCGGCTGCAAACCGTCCCAGTGCACGCTGAAGGTCCTGATTTGAAGAAGCCAACAGGACAACATCATCTTCAAAAAGCAGAGACGAAATCCTGTGGTCCCCAAACCGGACTCCCTCCGGCCCCCGACTGCGCCTAGAAATCCTGTCCATATAAACAATGAACAGGACCGGTGACAAAGGGCAGCCCTGCCGGAGTCCAACATGCACCAGGAACAGATCTGACTTACTGCCGGCAATGCGAACCAAACTCCTGCTCTGGTCATATAGGGACCGGACAGCCCTTAGCAGAGGGCCCCGGACCCCATACTCCCAGAGCACCCCCCACAGGTCGCCGCGAGGGACACAGTCGAATGCCTTCTCCAGATCAACAAAGCACATGTGGACTGGTTGGGCAAACTCCCATGAACCCTCCAGCAACCTGGAGAGGGTATAGAGATGGTCCAGTGTTCCACGACCGGGACGAAAACCGCATTGTTCCTCCTGAATCCGAGGTTCGACTATCGGCCGAATTCTCCTCTCCAGTACCCTGGCATAGACTTTTCCGGGGAGGCTGAGGAGTGTGATCCCCCTGTAGTTGGAACACACCCTCTGGTCCCCTTTTTAAACAGAGGGACCGCCACCCCAGTCTGCCAGTCCAGAGGCACTGTCCCCAGCCGCCACGCGATGTTGCAGAGGCGTGTCAACCAAGACAGCCCCACAACTTGAGGTACTCAGGGCGGATCTCATCCACCCCCGGTGCCTTGCCACCGAGGAGCTTCTCAATTACCTCAGTGACCTCAGCCCGGGAGATCGACGAGTCCACAACCGAGCCCTCAGCCTCTGCTTCCGCAATGGAAGACATGCCGGTGGGGTTGAGGAGATCCTCGAAGTACTCCTTCCACCGTTCAAGGATGTCCCCAGTCGAAGTCAGCAGATTCCCACCCCCACTGTAAACAGTGTGTGCAGGGCACTGGTTCCCCCTCCTGAGGCGCCGGTAGGTTTGCCAGAATTTCTTCGAGGCCGACTGACAGTCCTTCTCCATGGCCTCACCGAACTCCTCCCAGACCCGGGTTTTTTCCTCTGCAACCACCCGGGCTGAGGCTCGCTTGGCCCTCCGGTACCCATCAGCTGCCTCCGGAGTCCCCTGAACCAGCCAGGCTCAATAGGACTCCTTCTTCAGCTTGACGGCATCCCTTACTTCCGGGGTTCACCACCGGGTTCTGGGATTGCCGCCACGACAGGCACCGGAGACCCTGCGGCCACAGCTCCGAGCGGCCGCGTCGACAATAGAGGTGGAGAACATGGTCCATTCGGACTCAATGTCTCCAGCCTCCCTCGGAATCTGGTTGAAGCTCTGCCGGAGGTGGGAGTTGAAGATCTCTCTGACTGGAGACTCTGCCAAACATTCCCAGCAGACCCTCACAGTACGTTTGGGTCTGCCAAGTCTGTCCAGCTTCCTCCCCCGCCATCGGATCCAACTCACCACCAGGTGGTGATCAGTTGACAGCTCCACCCCTCTCTTCACCCGAGTGTCCAAGACATATGGCCGAAGGTCAGATGAAACAACCACAAAGTCGATCATCGACCTCCGACCTAGGGTGTCCTGGTGCCACGTGCACTGATAGACACCCTTATGCTTGAACATGGTGTTCGTTATGGACAAACCGTGACTAGCACAGAAGTCCAATAACAGAACACCACTCAGGTTCAGGACGGGGGGGCCGTTCCTCCCAATCACGTCCCTCCAGGTATCACTGTCGCTGCCCACGTGAGCGTTGAAGTCCCCCAGTAGAACAACGGAGTCCCCGGTCGGAGCACTTTCCAGCACCCCTCCCAGAGACGCCAAGAAGGTCGGGTACTCTACACTGCCATTTTGCCCGTAAGCACAAATAACAGTGAGAGACCTATCCCCAACCCCAAGGCGCAGGGCAACGACCCTCTCGTTCACCGGGGTGAACTCCAACACATGGCGGCTGAGCTGGGGGGCTATAAGCAAGCCCACACCAGCCCGCCGCCTCTCACCACGGGCAACTCCAGAGTAGTAGAGAGTCCAGCCTCTCTCGAGGAGTTGGGTTCCAGAGCCCAAGCTGTGCGTGGAGGCGAGCCCGACTATCTCTAGTCAGTATCTCTCAACCTCCCGCACCAGCTCAGGCTCCTTCCCCCCCAGCGAGGGGACATTCCATGTCCCTAGAGCCAGATTCCATGTCCGGGGATTGGGTCGCCGAGGCCCCCGCCTTCGACTGCCACCCAATCCACAAAGCACCGGCCCCCTACGGTTCCTCCTGCAGGTGGTGGGTCCACGGGAGATCGGCCCCTGGTCTTGTTGAATTCTATTTCCCCACCAAAAGAAGCAAAATATACCTTCCAAAAACTTCAAAAATGTCTTGTTTATATGTTGTATATTTGAAGCTAGAAAGCTAGCAACTAATACATCCAATAATCACCAATGTTTTGTTCAGAGCTATAGAAGTGTGCAAAATGTTATTTTTCAGTATAGATGCATAAGCTAACTGCTCAAGCTACAGTGTTGTATTTCTCTATTTCTACGTGAGTAAATCACACATGCAAAATGCAAGTAGTTTATTAAATGTTGTAGTTGTTGAGGACACCTTGCTTTGACAGAGCTATGCTAGCTGTTCCTATTAACTTCTAGTGTTTCTGCTTAGCTAGGCTAAAAGTGTCTGGAACCGGCCTCTGTTTGGGCCACACATACGTGAATCTGTTGGGATTGTAAGGGGCACCAAGTCGATGTTGGTGCAATCAATTAGATTTGGCTATCAGGATTATCAAAGATAATCATAAATTACTTTAATTAATAAAAACGTCGGGACACCACCCTTCCCTTGAAGGGAAATGATAGTCAATTAATTGATTGAGTCTCCTAAAATACATTAAACTATCTATTTGGGAACTCAAATTAATAATTGAATTAATAACTAAAATTACCATTAATATCTAGAAGGTGAAAGATTTGGAATTCCATATAGAAGAGTTTGGCAAATGATTCACTCCTGTGAGACATTAAAGAGACCAGCATAATTAAAGCATTTATTAAAAAAAGATAAACAAGCAAAAACACACATCAATATGAAGACTAACTAGGTACACTAAACCAAATACAAAAAGATGTGTTTTTGTTTGTGTATCCAAGATGGCTGCTCAAACGTAAAATGGGACAAACAAAAGAAAGCTAATTTAAAATGGCAGCGAGGCTGTGTAGGTGAATTTGTGACTTAAAGTTACATTAGTTCAAGTGGCGCTGAAGCTAAGCTGTAGCTGCATGGCTAGAGAAAGGGAAGATGGCGGGAAGGCCTTTAAAGTCACAGGTGTGGCTCTGCTGACGGCCAAACTAGAGGTGTGTGTGTGTGTGTGTGTGTTAGCAGGCAACGGTAACGGTAACGGTATGCCCAGTGTTTGCTATGAGTCTGTGGGGAAGGAGAGAGGTTGCTTTGGGAAGTTGCTGCTCCGCTGGCTGGCGTCTTTCTGTCCAGGTGTGGTTCTGCTGTTGAAAGCGTCTGTCGCAGTGTCCGCGTGCAGGCGGGGGAAGACGCTCGGTCGCCTGTTGTGCAATCTCCGCCGTACAGTTAGCTTAGCGCAAACTTGCTGTAGCGATCTCGCGCTGGATCTCATATCGCTGCTGTGAGAGTTTGGTTTTGAAGGGAGGCAGGCTTCCGTGTTGCGGCCTAACCCGTTTACCCTTTCGTCGGAGACCTGCTCCGGCATATTTGCCCGGGGACAGCATGCAGCTGCGCGGCATCCGCCTGGAAGATGAGCGCAGAGAGAAGAGAGAGAGGGCGGAGGGCGCTGACCTTTTGGTGGCTTCCGGGTCACATTTCAGACAGACATCAACGGCTGCATTCACATTTAGTCATTTAGCAGACGCTTTTATCCAAAGCGACTTACATGAGAACATTTACAAACGGAAGGCGCAGCTTCTGGGTTCAGTATCTTGCTCAAGGATACTTCGACGCATGGCTAGGGGATCGAACCACTGACCTTCCGATTGGCAGGCAACCGTTCTGCCACCAAGCCAAAGCCACCCTGTCTCAGAGATTGTGGGACAAAAGGGAATGCAGTCCAAATTTCAGTCAAAATCCCCCACATGAATGAACTCATCCGTTCCCATCCAGTCCCAACAAAACTGATAGTTTTTCCCATCTAGGTGAACTCCCGGTAAGCAAAGAAGAGTACTTTCCAAAATGTTGTACTCTTGACTTTAGTATCTGTACCTTTGCACCTTTTATTATGGATCAAAGTGTATGTATCTTTTTTTGCGAGGCTGTGTCTTTTATGGTAAAATGTACTCAAAGGTTACTTGTCAGTAAAAAAATGCACTTCTCCCATACTGCTCTTTTTGAGAATAAAGTGTGCTATGTCTGTGTGTAATTAACCCGTTCATTGAACATTATCAGTAAACATACTAGCATCAGATTCTTCAAAAGACTTCAACAATGTCAGGAGAGTTTCTGTAATGAAACCCGAAGGTAAAACATAAAGCAGCTCACGATAGAAAATCCCCAGCTAAGAACCGAAAAACACAACAAACCAAACTGGCTCAAAGATGTTGGGAAACAACCAGAAAGACCAAAGAAACGGAAAAAAGGCATAAATGCATTACCATTACAAAGAAAGCTACTGCTTTGCACACACACTCCATCTAGTCTAGACCCTGGACTTGATTCCATCAAATTGTGATGAAATAACAGGAATTATCTTTCTGTTGTCAAGACTTCCTACCAACCCTAACCATACCCACAACCACTACTAAGCAGGGCTGGATGATAAGAAAACCTGAGACTAAATTATCAATAAATAACAAACAATATTTTATTATGATTTTAATTGATACCCTGATTTCCATTTGTGCCAGAGAGGGGCAACATAGCATTAATCTTGATAAAATCTCATAAAAACAATGTGTTATGGTCAGTGTAGTTTCCCCCACTTCCATTTGACTTTGTGTGTGTATTTGTTCATGAGGCCTGGTTAATCCTTGCTGGCTAATCACCAACCACCTGGTCTACTCTTTCACCCACTGCGCACCTGAGGCTCGTCATCACTCAAGACCCTGCAGTGCTTAGACTCCAGCTCTTGTCAGTAAACCCTAGGTGGTAACACAACGGCCTAGTTAAGGTTCAAGCTTGCGCTCGCACTGTGTCTTTGGAATTACGCTTAACAGGTGTCTCTTTGTGTCCAGCCTCACGTCACGCCTGGAGGATCCCAGCCACCTGCTCCACTCTGCGACCGCGTCAGAAACACCTTTTGGAATCCTCGAGCTCTTTGCCATCTTCTGTCTGCTACTTCATCATGCCACCACAGCCTTACTATCCCCTCCATCACCAGTGTCAATAATAAACTATTCCGTTCATTCTCTGAGTCGTGCATTTGGGTTCCGCTTCTCCCTGCATACAACAACAATGTTCTTTTTCTGGAGGAGTTTCCTATACAATCTAGAGATGCCCTTAATCAGAGACCTTTGATATTAAGCATTTAATTATCCTGATCTAATTTTATTTTAATGTATTAAAAACTGTATTATCTGGAAATCCAATTTAAAAAAAGCTAATAATAGTAGCTAATACAGCTAGTAAGATACCAGTTAAAATAAAATTAGTTCTTATTCTTACCAGATATGACTCATGACAAGAATCGTTGTATGTGATAGTGTAAACCGTTTATGCTGAATATGGCATGAATTCTCAGTCCCTTCACCTTGAACTGTTTCTCCAGATGTGTCTGGCTGCTGTGTCCTGATGTCGTGATGCTGCTGAAGTAGCTGTGAAGCAGGCTGGCCGCCACTTCCGTCTCCTTCCCCAAAATGGCTTCCATCAAGGCATCGTGGATGAAGATGTACTGCTCCTGGATCAGCCAAAGGATTGACAAAAGACAAAAAGGGTGTTTAGCAGCTGGTAGGTGGACGTAACACACTGCCAAAGACTTACACACATACAAATGTAAAATGTTGTGTTTGGCAAGCCTGAACCGTAGATTTGCATTGCAACTGCAGTAGAACTCCTTCTACTTATAACCACGATCATTTGGCATTTCCTCATAAAACCAAAACTTCCACTTGAGCGCAAGATATTGCATAATTCAAAAGTCATGACATTATTTGAGTATATTCTTTCCTCAGCAAATGTGAAACTTTTGGGATGTGGTCATTCCTAACCTGACCTGTAGTATCAACAAGAGGGTTGGAATATACGTATTGACTCATTAAGATGCAGGTTTGACCCGCGACTCTGTGTGTCTAAATGGGGTACCAGCTTGCAGAGTTTATGCTAAACCCACCAGAGGAAACAATGATCCACATGAATACGAGCTATGAAGGTGTGAGCTGTACGGCCCAAGAAGAATCTCACAAACTTTGGTTCACACAGACACAGATATACAAACCTCAGTCTGGACTAGGTAGTTGCGTTGGGTGCGTATGTGTTTGAGGAAGCCGAGTACATTAACTGTGCTCTTGTCTTTGATCTGCTGCAGCATGCTGTCTATTACGATGTACGTCCCCGTCCGACCCACTCCAGCACTACAACACAACACAGTAACAGTGAGGAACAGCAGGAAAAGCCAAAGAGATGAAAGATGAAAGAAATGGTTTATAAAAGGGTAGATTAGCATTCAAATGAATATAAAAACATTGTTTATGCCTTTATTACAGAGGTAACAGCAGAAAGCTGTCAGCAAATGAGTGATGCAGACCTCAACCAGGGATCTTGCAATGAAATGGTCAGCACCGTGCCTTTTCTCATGACAACATTTTAATTCGCTGCTATCCTCAACATACTTGCAGCAGCAGTTTTATACCCTGTGTGATTGGGTGGTTTCAACTAGAATCACTTAATTGTTAATTAGTTTCTTGTGGGTGGACCATAGACTGTATGAAAGATAGACGTAGTCTCTGTGACGTCACCTATAGGTTTCTGTAGAGCGGGTGTGAAGATAAGTGCGGTGGCTCCTGCCCGACACCATCTCGGTAGTGCCTGACTCTGCTGGTTCCCGGCTAATTAAAAAAATGAGCAAAGACGTGGATTATGGGTTGAGCTGGCCCGTATGAAGCCCGGGTACTGAAACCAGCCACCTGTGATGGCACCCACCTGCCACTCAAAGCGGCCACGTACTTAATTATGCATAACTTTAAGCCTAGTTTTGGCAGACTGTATCACTTGCTTGCATGTAATTACCCTGTCATGTCAGACTGTGACTGAATTTCAAAGTCCTTGGCTATAACTGTTGTACCGATAGCTGGAGCTGTCGTAAAGATGGTTGGATTGACGGCTGTTGTAAAATTGTGGCAACTTGATCATGTTCGGGTAAAGCAGCACTTACCGATTTGTACATTTAGTCATTTAGCAGACGCTTTTATCCAGAGCGACTTACATATGAGGAAGACAATGGAAGCAATTATAACAACACAAGGTAACAAAAAGCATAAGTGCATAAAAAAAACAACCCAAAAAAACAAGTCTGTCAAAGCCCAGCACATTATACAAAGGATAGGAATTTTGTTTTATTCATGAAAAGAGATAGAAAGGAAGTAGGAGTCAGTGATTGTCAGTTAGGTGTTGATGGAAGAGATGCGTTTTCAGGTGCTTTTTAAAGGTGGCTACAGAATCTGCTGATCTTGAAGAAGCAGGCAGATCATTCCACCAATGTGGAACAGATCCAGAGAAGGTGCACAAGAGTGATATTTTTCCTTTTTGGCATGGCACCACCAGACGTTGTTTGTTTGCAGAGCGCAGGGACCTGGCAGGAACATAGGTCTGTATTAGCAAGTGAAGATATGATGGTGCAGAACCAGTGGTGGTCTTGATGGCCAGGAGCATCGCTTTGAACTTGAGGCAGGCGACAACAGGGAGCTGGTGTAACCCAATGAAGAGAGGGGTTACGTGCGCTCTCTTTGGTTCATTGAAGACCACTCTTGCCGCCGCATTCTGGATCATCTGCAGAGGTTTGGTTGAGCAAGCACGGAGTCCGGCACAGTAGCCCGTTGCAATAGTCCAGTTTGGACAAGACAAGAGCCTGGACTAGGACTTGTGCAGACTGCAAAGATAGGAAAGGTCTGATTTTCCTGATGTTGTAGAGGATGAATCTACAGGACCGGGTGTTGCTGGCAACATGGCTTTTGAAGTTTAGCTGATCATCAATTACCACCCCCAGATTTCTGGCCGTGCTAGACGGCGTAACGGTCGATGAGCCTAGTTGAATGGAGAGGTTGTGGTGAATTTACCTATTAATATAACATTACATAGTACTAGGATTTATAGAACGCATGATAAGGACATACTGCTACGACGGAGGAAATAAAACCTCCTGATAATCTGCAACTAGAAGGAAACTGGCATGCATTCAAGCAACGTTTTCATCTCTAGATCACGGTGATTGGCACCTCGATTAACTCTGGAGCACATAAAGTCAGGCACGTGCATCAAACATCAAAGGGGGCTTGAGCACCTGACCTTTTTGTTCCTCGAGAGAAAAATACCAGGTCGGGAGATGAGACTTTGTCGAGTTCTGATGCCCTCCCTCCCTCCGGGTGTGTGCATGCACATCGGCACATCAGACACACAGACAGGCAGGCTGCTCCTGGCTAATGTCCAGTCTGAACGAAATGGGACTCAGGCTGGCCAATCAATGGGAAATCTGAGACTGTTGTGCCCACATCTTTGCTGAGACCTGCTCCAGCAACACCCCGGATCAAGCACTCAACGGATCTGAGGCGAAGGAGTGCAAGACTCCAGCGGGATGAGGGGAGGCGGACTCTGTTTTCACATCGATGGTGCTTGGTACTCATGCGCAAGGTGGATGGACACTGTTTGCAGATGTCGAACATTTTATGTGAAGATAATAACATGATAATAAAACTGTCTGTTAAATCCCAGAAGAACAGACGTTGACAGCATGGCCACTGATACTATACTATACTTACAAATACAGGACTTTAAGTTTCCTGTTGCTTTATAGCAGCAGGGCACCAGGGTGAATATAAGTGTGTCTTTGTCTGCTCTGCTTTTTGCATAATGAGTGGGAGTTTTTCTGTGTGTGTATGTCCCGGGACAAAATGGTAGTAATGAGTGTGTCGGCAGCTACAATAGTGAGGCAGTGTGACAAGTTATTATCGACCATCTCAGTGCAGATGATAGCAGAGTGCTTCATACTCATTCCCCCCGGGCCACAGTCAGCAGACAATTACCAGTAATTTCCTTGCCCGCCTTACTGTAAAATGCCCTTAAATACAAGCTGGCAACTGTGACTGCAGGTTCAGTGATGCTACTTCAATATGCAGCTGTAGGTGTAGAAAAGGACAAATGTTAAGTTAAGAGCTGTAAGGTAATTTGTAATATCTCTACCTAAAAATACAAAGAATTAAAAAAATTGTAGCATTTTTTGGTGGGACAGTATAAAAAGTGCATTCCTCACAAACATATGAAGGATGGAATTGATGCCTTTGTTTCACAATAATCCAAAAACACCTTTTATATATATTAAGTCTACAACAGTGCACACAGTAAAATAGGCACAGAATGACCACAAATTTTCTGCTCTCACTATGCACAGGGATTTGTAATCACAGACTTCACGCACATTATCCATGGCCTGGCCCTAAGTGTTTCCTGCTTATTCTAAAAGGTTTAAGTAATGCAAGTGTCAGTGTGTAAAGACAAAACAGCTTTAATGTGTAAAATGACAGCACAGTCTAATTAATCTAGTTACAGTGAAGTGAAAGCACTGTAGAGACATTACCTGCAGTGGACAAGCATGGGTCCCATGTCAGGCATTTGGGCGGCTGAGGACCTGCGGACAAAGGTAAGGATGGGCAGGGTGTACTCGGGGACACCCATGTCTGGCCACTGGGTGTAATGATACTGGAGCACCGTCCGTTCACTCTGGGCCCGCGCCTTAAGGTTCCCCTTTCCACCCTGGATAGAAGTGAAAAACGAAAGGAGAGAAGAAACAGATGTTTGTTTGGCTGGAGAAAAATAAAAAGACAAGATGGTTTTGAAAGTGAGGGATACAAAGAGAGCACAATTTACACTAACTTACTAACCGCTATTATATGATTAGGTTCTTGCAATTACCCACAGACCTTTAAAACCAACTTATTTATGAAAGTAATTAAAGTGAAGTGATAGCTCATGAAGAAGAGATGTTATCATCTGGCCAATGGTACTTCGTTTCAGATTCCTGTAGCAGCAGATTAAAAGGAGCATGGATCCTGATAGCCAGTTGATATCATTGTCTTGACTTTAGCTTTTTTCAATCTTTAATCTTATTCTTTAGCATAAGGATAACAAATCCAAAATCCAATAGGGTTTTTCCTTGGGCCCTGGTCGGTCCACTTCAGCCTTGCCGTGCCAAGGCGTGATGACATGCATTTCTACTACAGCCTCACACCAGGGGATAGCCGTGCCAAGCCGTGTTGCTGTGGTCCGGCTAGTTAGACCGAAAGACAACCCTAAAGAGATGTGTGGTGTTCCTGTAGAAGGTCCTGGGAACGTCTGTTGTCTGAAACAGTTGAGTCCCCCGTGGAGTTGGAACCTAAAAGCGAGGATTACGAGGGCAGAGCAGGGCAGTGGGGGGAACAGATGGATAATATCCCCCCTTCCACGGAGTATGCGGGCATGGGGGGTGACCTAGTCTACGCACTGCATAACCACCTCCTCGGTGCTGGCGATCTTCCGGGATGGACGGAACTACCCCGGCCTTAATAGACTTGTGCAGCCGAGCACATCAAAGTGCAATGGCCAGCTCCACCTCCCCACCAACAGCAACCATCAGCTAATGGGCAACTATTTTCTTCCTCAGCAGCTAGCGATGGTGAGAGATACATTTCCCGTTTTCCCTAAATTTGTACTGGAGCTCTCACGGTCCTGGGCATTCCCCAAGGCTCCACTCTCACTGTTGTTTAATCAGTTCTTGGAGTTGGAAGGTATGGAGTCCGCTGGGCTAACCAACTGACATGCTGGCCATCCACCTGGCACTGAAGCCCAAGTGATCCTCTGCCTCTTAACTTGAGAAAAACCCCTCCCAGGGGCTGACCACTTGTACGCTGAATATGCCCTCGATGCTGCAAGCTTACCAGGCAGAGAAGTTACAGGATGAGTTGTATAAGTTGTTGGTTGAGGTTCGCAGAATGGCTGATTTCATTCTCCAGCTCTCCAGCATAGGGGCCATAGCCCTGGGGAAAGGCATGGCCAAAGCAGTGGTCGCCCAGCATCATCTGTGGCCAACGTGATGCAGTGTATCTGAATTTCCCCAAAAAGCAGTCGAACCATCCGGACTGTTCAGACAGGCCTTGGAGTGAATTCAGACCCCCTGTGATCAGAGGAAGAAGCAAGGCACTGCAGATGAGTACGTGAAGACAGGGAATACTATCTGGACGATTTGTTGATTCTGGCGAACCCACACATCTGGCTCACCTGCAGTCTCAGGAAATGAGCTGTCTCACTCCTAGTCAGAAAGTTTATTATTTGCGTCTGAAGTGGGATTGTATAGAAAATCAGGCCCATTTATCAGCTGCTTTCAGCCAATGTCTGTTGCTGTTTCAGATTCACATTTTCCGTCTCTGTAAGTGCCAGTGCCTACTGGGATTTATGGCCTCTATGATTCAGTGCCTCTGGGCTTGCTGATGATGAGGTAATTCCAGCACTAAGCGAATGCCAAACAGGTTTTCTCCTCCCATCTGTGAGATGGGGGGGGGGTGCCCCTATGGGCCAGATCCTCTTGTGCATTCTGGTCACCACAGACTTGTCAAAATGGTGCTGGAAGGGCATCTTTAGAAACGCTCATGTGAATGGGACCTAGTCAGACAAGGAGAGGGCATGGCATATCAATCCGCTGGAGCTATAGGCTGTTTTTCTGTCACTGAGACATTTTTACGATATGGGAAACCATGTTCTGGTGTGCAGCAACAATGAATGTGTAATTGCACACAAACAAACAGGGATGGGCACACTCTCTTCCCCTTTTCTTGCTCTCTCCCACAGTCTTCTATCATGGAGCAGCGTGCCTGTTGTCTCTCATAGCGATGTCCAGGGATGTTGAAGAGTGGGGCAGACCTTCTTTCCAGGGGTTTTCCCAGGAGAGAAGATCTAGAAAAGAGATCATATTTCTCCAAAATTAGCTTCTCTGCACTGGCTCCCTAGAATTTAAAATCCTTCTCCTCACCTATCACCTACACGTTAAAGAGCTCAAAATTCCTTATTACCCCACTAGAACACTACGCTCTCAGAATGCATTGTTACTTGTGGTTCCTAGGGTCTCCAAAAGTAGGAGCCAGAGCGTTCAGCTATCAAGCTCCTCTCCTGTGGAATCAGAACCTGGTTTGGGAGGCAGACACCATCTCCACATTTAAGATTAGGCTAAAGACTTTCCTCTTCGACAAAGCTTATAGATAGGGCTGGCTCAGGTGAGTCCTGAACCATCCCTTAGTTATGCTGCTGTAGGCCTAGACTGCCGGGGGACTTCACATGATGAACCGAGCTCCTCCTCTCCCTCTCCATCTGTATGGATTCTTATCAAATAAATGCAAGGTACTAACTCGACATCTTCTCTCTCCCGTAGTTTTGTGCTTTCTCGTCTCTCTCTTCTCTCCTTCTGTCACTTTCAGCAGGTATTTCTGCCTCCAGAGCTGCAGAGTCTGGATCTGTGATTGTGGGCCACCTACTGACCGCAGGTTCCTGTTTGGCACCCTACTATTATTATTATTATTGGTCTTTGTACTATTATTATTACTATTCCTATTATTTTATTTTTATTAATATTACCACTACCATTGTATTTTCTTGCCACTATCACCAAGTGCCTGCTCATGGTGGGAATTTTTGGGACTTATATATAAGATTATAAAGAGTACGGTCCAGACCTGCTCTATAGGAAAAGTGCAATGAGATAACTTCTCTTATGAATTGGCGCTATATAGATGTAGTGGAACAGATATGGGTATGGTTTGGCACGACCGTAGATCCGTTTGCCTCAAGTTTTTGGTTTAGAAGCAGTTATTTTGGTGATATACACAGTAGAGGTGCAGCTAGACTCGGTTAGCTTTGTTGTTGTAAGCAACACATTGACAACATTGACTGGACATCCACATAAAAAGTGTCGAGTTGTCTCTTTAAGATACTGCTGATGCAAACCAAACCTTTCACTGGCGAACCGGATGGATTCTTTTATTGTGAAGACATATTCTGTGCTTTTGGTCAGCTGATCAGTTTTTCAAAATTGCAGGGAGGAAACAGTAGCAGCCACAGTGAGCTGAAAAGGGCTGCAGGCAACAGACTTTTTCAATTTGGACTAGCATAGCTCCAACACACCATCAAGGTAAACAACATAACCTTGCTGTGTGGTGCAGTAAAAAAAATACTCGCGCTGTGCCAGCTCAACTGCTCACAGCTATTCACAGCAAGGCTCAGCGCAAGGAGAGTGGAGAGTGCCACACCTTGCCATACTTAAAGGATTCTCATTATAAAACTGGAAACCAGATTTTTGAAAAACATAAAATCCTTTTCAGAAATGCTTCATAGCTACTCCTTCCTGTCCAGACAGGAAGTCCCACTTCCTTCCTTTTAATGCTCACCTTTTTAACTTTAGTGTTGTGCAATGTGAAGCAGCGAACAGTGTAGCAGGCATGGACTTGAGTGCTTTTCAGTGTGACTACCATGTTGCCGTACTCTTCACTGTTCTCCGTTGGCCAGTATTGGTCACATTTTCTCTGTAGAACAAACACACATGAATCAGATACAATTACAGTCAAAAAATTGTGGTGGGTGTAACGCCTTGATTCCATTGGGCACAGCAAGATAACGTGTCTGTGATGCGGTTTTGTATGGAACACCATTTAATTCAATATTAAATTTATTTAATATATGGCCTATAAAATTAATAAATGAGTCAATATGGTTCAATATATAATAAATAGCTTTTAATTTAATTGGACTTTTATTTCATAATGCCACATTTGTTTATTTCATGTAATGAGTGCGAAGTAATCAGAGTCACTGGTGGAGCTGGAGAATAACATGAACTTTCTTATCTGAATTTCAAACTAGTGAAGAGTGAAAGCTTTAATGGCATACTGAAGACGGGTCAGCGCCTTGGGCATATAAGATAGTAAGAAAATCAGCAAAAAAATGGACATAGAAGTAGGGCTGGACCAGAATATTCGAATATTTGTTCGGTGGGTTGGTATTCGATTTTCAATTTTGGGATTTGAATATTCCTTTAAAAAAAAAATAAAAAAAATGGTATGTTTAAATCTGGCGGAATACAATACTCCGGTTTTAATAGGATGGGACAGTTGGACGGTAAGGAAGGTAACATTGTTATACTTAATAAATATATTTGCTTTAGCCAGCAAAAGTGTTCCCTGCAGCTGGAGTATATTCTCTGTGTAGAGCCACACCTGCATGTGCTTTAATGGACAGAAGTGCCTGCGCTTGTATTTCGGGTTATGCTGCGTTGCTTTCACATTTTGGAAAATAGAATAATAGAAATAAAATGTATTAGTCTTTTTACCCGTTTTATCTAAATGAATCTACTGCAAAATATAGTAGCTTGTTAAAACTCAAACGGGAGATTGTACCAGTAAGTCACGTGTCCCAGTAAAATCGCCCAGACGTAAACATCATGCACGCGTTGCATGATTCAGTTCATCTGGAAGAGAAGACAAGATGCCGAAGACCTCAGCTGTGTGGGAGCACTTTAGATTGCGCGAGGACAAGCTTGGAAAATACTTGACCTGTGTATTGTTTTTGAATCACTATTGCAGTGTCCGTTCTCGGAGTTTATTATTTCTGAACGTCATGTCCAATATTGCACCAAATGCGACACTGCATTCCCCATCCACGTGTGAGGTCGATTGGATGAACGGTTCTTGACATAATCAAACAGCAAACAAACAGACACATGGAGATTCCTGCCTTTATGAGAGAAATATGTTCAGTCCCCCCACCACCCGAAACTTCGAATATTCGATCTTGATTGCTACGGAAGCTTCGAAGCTCAAAAAATGGTATTCGGACCAGCCCTACATAGAAGTATTGATTTAGAAAGATTATTTTATTGATGTATAACAAAAACCGGGCCAATGATAGAGCCCTGTGGCAACCCATTTTTGATGGTAAGATAGCATGACTGAATACCATCAGCAACACCAGTCTGATTTCTCTCTGCGAGGTAAGAGTGGAACCAATTAAATGTGGCTTTATCTAAACCTATAGACTGTAGGTTTGTGGAGTAGGATTTTATGATCGACAGTATCAAATGCTTTAGAGAGATCTAAGAGGGAGGGAAAGCACAAAATAGTTTTTTTATCTAGGAAGGAGACAGTGTTATTAATGACTGAAGCTGCAGCTGTTACTGTGCTGTGACCCAGGCAAAAACCAGACTGCTGTGGCTGTAGTACATAAAGGCATGTAGCTGTACGTTGACCAAGGATTCTAGGATTTTTGCTAAGAAGGGAAGTTTGGATATTGGCCTGTAGTTGATGAGATCGGATTTATCACCACTTTCGTCTAAGGCACGCACTTTCCCATGAAGCTGGAATCGTGCCTGTTAAAAAGGTTTGATTAAAAATATGTGCTAAATGTGGGCAGATTAAGGGGGCACTTAGATGAAGAAGATATGGGTCAAGATTATCTGTACCAGTGTTTTTGCAAGCTTTAACCTACCCAGAGCATTTTAGGCATCTGCGCTGTTGACCAGATTAAAAAAGAAAATGTACACTTGGAAGAAGCTGAGGCGATGGGGCCTCCCTCTGCTGGACAGATATGGTCATTGTCAGCAGACATATTAAATAAAATACCAGAGGAAATGGTGATTAAAAGCTTCAACCATAGAAGATCTAGCAGTAATATGATATATAAATGTATGATTTGAGGTGGGAGGTGTGACCATGATGAGCTCTTAAGAAATGCTTTGGTGTTCCAAAATGTAGTGCAAGTATCACAGTCAGAGAGAGCTGACTGATAGTACTTTGATTTAGACTTCCCAGTCATGCTGGTGCAGGAATTTCTCTGTTGCCTGAAGGTTAACCAGTCCTCAGTGGTGCCACTGGATCTAGCCTTGGACCAGCCTTTGTCTCTGTTGTGGAAGGCATTGGAGAGTTGTGGGGAGAACCAAGGACTGAATCTGTTTTTAATTCTATGTTATTTATTAGGAGTGTGTCTGTCAGCAACTACATTAGAAGATTGTGATAACAGTGCCACCGCAGGATCAGAAATAGAGAAAATCTTATCAACGTCAGATTGACAATTCATTACAAAAAATCCTGAAGATTAAAATGCTTGTAGTTTGTTGTAGTGATCATTTCAGGTTTAGATTAAGGGATTTTGGAAATTTTCGAATCCCCCCTAATGGTGAATATAAAAACAAGGTCCGTGATGTCGCCCGGTACGGCGCAACCGGGGCCCCACCCTGCAGCCAGGCCCGGGGTTGGGGCTCGAACGCGAGCGCCTGGTGGCCGGGTCTTGCCCCATGGGGCCCGGCCGGGCTCAGCCCGAACTAGCGACGTGGGGCCGACCTCCCGTGGGCCCACCACCTGCAGGAGGAACCGTAGGGGGCCGGTGCTTTGTGGATTGGGTGGCAGTCGAAGGCGGGGGCCTCGGCAACCCAATCCCCGGACACGAAATCTGGCTCTAGGGACATGGAATGTCCCCTCGCTGGGGGGGAAGGAGCCTGAGCTGGTGCGGGAGGTTGAGAGATACCGACTAGAGATAGTCGGGCTCGCCTCCACGCACGGCTTGGGCTCTGGAACCCAACTCCTTGAGAGAGGCTGGACTCTCTACTACTCTGGAGTTGCTCGCGGTGAGAGGCGGCGGGCTGGTGTGGGCTTGCTTATAGCCCCCCAGCTCAGCCGCCATGTGTTGGAGTTTACCCCGGTGAACGAGAGGGTAGTTTCCCTTCGCCTTCGGGCTGGGGATAGGTCTCTCACTGTTATTTGTGCTTACGGGCCGAATGGCAGTGTAGAGTACCCGACCTTCTTGGCGTCTCTGGGAGGGGTGCTGGAAAGTGCTCCGACCGGGGACTCCGTGGTTCTACTGGGGGACTTCAATGCTCACGTGGGCAGCGACAGTGATACCTGGAGGGGCGTGATTGGGAGGAACGGCCCCCCCGACCTGAACCCGAGTGGTGTTCTGTTATTGGACTTCTGTGCTAGTCACGGTTTGTCCATAACGAACACCATGTTCAAGCATAAGGGTGTCCATCAGTGCACGTGGCACCAGGACACCCTAGGTCGGAGGTCGATGATCGACTTTGTGGTTGTTTCATCTGACCTTCGGCCATATGTCTTGGACACTCGGGTGAAGAGAGGGGCGGAGCTGTCAACTGATCACCACCTGGTGGTGAGTTGGATCCGATGGCGGGGGAGGAAACTGGACAGACTTGGCAGACCCAAACGTACTGTGAGGGTCTGCTGGGAATGTTTGGCAGAGTCTCCAGTCAGAGAGATCTTCAACTCCCACCTCCGGCAGAGCTTCAACCTCATCCCGAGGGAGGCTGGAGACATGGAGTCCGAGTGGACCATGTTCTCCACCTCCATTGTCGACGCGACCGCTCTGAGCTGTGGCCGCAGGGTCTCCGGTGCCTGTCGTGGCGGCAATCCCAGAACCCGGTGGTGGACCCCGGAAGTAAGGGATGCCGTCAAGCTGAAGAAAGAGTCCTATCGAGCCTGGTTGGCTCGGGGGACTCCGGAGGCAGCTGATGGGTACCGGAGGGCCAAGCGGGCCTCGGCCCGGGTGGTTGCGGAGGCAAAAACTCGGGTCTGGGAGGAGTTCGGTGAGGCCATGGAGAAGGACTATCGGTCGGCCTCGAGGAGATTCTGGCAAACCATCCGGCGCCTCAGGAGGGGGAAGCAGTGCCCTGCTCACACTGTTTACAGTGGGGGTGGGAATCTGCTGACTTCGACTGGGGACATCCTTGGACGGTGGAAGGAGTTCTTCGAGGATCTCCTCAACCCCACCGGCATGTCTTCCATTGCGGAAGCAAAGGCTGGGGTCTCGGTTGCGGGCCCGTCGATCTCCCGGGCTGAGGTCACTGAGGTAGTTGAGAAGCTCCTCGGTGGCAGGGCACCGGGGGTGGATGAGATCCGCCCTGAGTACCTCAAGTCTTTGGATGTTGTGGGGCTGTCTTGGTGGACGCGCCTCTGCAACGTCGCGTGGCGGCTGGGGACAGTGCCTCTGGACTGGCAGACTGGGGTGGTGGTCCCTCTGTTTAAAAAGGGGGACCAGAGGGTGTGTTCCAACTACAGGGGGATCACACTCCTCAGCCTCCCCGGAAAAGTCTATGCCAGGGTACTGGAGAGGAGAATTCGGCCGATAGTCGAACCTCGGATTCAGGAGGAACAATGCGGTTTTCGTCCCGGTGGTGGAACACTGGACCATCTCTACACCCTCTCCAGGTTGCTGGAGGGTTCATGGGAGTTTGCCCAACCAGTCCACATGTGCTTTGTGGATTTGGAGAAGGCATTCGACTGTGTCCCTCGCGGCGACCTGTGGGGGGTTCTCTGGGAGTACGGGGTCCGGGGCCCTCTGCTAAGGGCTGTCCGGTCCCTGTATGACCGGAGCAGGGGTTTGGTTCGCATTGCCGGCAGTAAGTCAGATTTGTTCCCGGTGCATGTTGGACTCCGGCAGGGCTGCCCTTTGTCACCGGTCCTGTTCATTGCTTATATGGACAGGATTTCTAGGCGCAGTCGGGGGCCGGAGGGAGTCCAGTTTGGGGACCACAGGATTTCATCTCTGCTTTTTGCAGATGATGTTGTCCTGTTGGCTTCTTCAAATCAGGACCTTCAGCGTGCATTGGGACGGTTTGCAGCCGAGTGTGAAGCGGCGGGGATGAGAATCAGCACCTCCAAATCCGAGGCCATGGTTCTCAGTCGGAAAAGGGTGGCTTGTCCCCTTCAGGTTGGTGGAGAGCTCCTGGCTCAAGTGGAGGAGTTGAAGTATCTTGGGGTCTTGTTCACGAGTGAGGGAAGGACGGAGCGGGAGATTGACAGGCGGATCGGTGCATCCTCCGCAGTGATGCGGTCGATGTACCGGTCTGTCGTGGTGAAGAAGGAGCTGAGCTCCAAGGCAAAGCTCTCTATTTACCAGTCGATCTACGTTCCTACTCTCACCTATGGTCATGAGCTTTGGGTCATGACCGAAAGGACAAGATCCCGGATACAGGCGGCCGAAATGAGTTTCCTCCACAGGGTGGCTGGGCGCTCCCTTAGAGATAGGGTGAGGAGCTTGGTCACTCGGGAGGAGCTCAGAGTAGAGCCGCTGCTCCTCCACATCGAGAGGAGTCAGCTGAGGTGGCTCGGGCATCTGTCCCGGATGCCTCCTGGACGCCTCCCTGGGGAGGTGTTCCGGGCATGTCCAACCGGGAGGAGGCCCCGGGGAAGACCTAGGTCACGCTGGAGGGACTACGTCTCTCGGCTGGCCTGGGAACGCCTCGGTATTCCCCCGGAAGAGCTGGAGGAAGTGTCGGGGGAGAGGGAAGTCTGGGCGTCTCTGCTTAGACTGCTGCCCCCGCGACCCGGCCCCGGATAAGCGGTAGAAAATGGATGGATGGATGGATTTTGGAAATTGACCAGATTCTCTTGCCGTTTCTGTGTCTAACTTCCTCCCCGGTTCAATCTGCTGTGTGCAGATCGGCTTCTGTCAGAAATAGACCAGCCGCGTATTCTCCGCCGAGCAGAGCGCTGCGGTGCCTCTGGTGGAATCACAAGCATTGTGTTGAATGGCCGCGGTACGCTCCTGTGGCAACGTCGCAGCCGCAACACGACCAAGCCGTTCCCGGTGGAATCAAGCAGTAAGGCAGGTCAATTTTCAGTCAATTTATCACTTTTCCTATGAAACTGATGAAGCACCTGTATTGTTTTTGGGGCCAGGTATTTTCTCCAGAAGGGTACAAAAGTGAGATTAAGTATATGAAATAAATTCTGTGACCCAATGTATAAACCCCTGACCCTTCAGAAGAAGAGGACTCTTGCTTTCCATATGAGTTATAGCACACACAGGAACAACTGCTTTAATTGCTTACCAAGAATGGGCTAATAGCCCTCGAAAAACAAATGATCAAGATGTGCCATGGCACATATTATACGGTACATGAAGGGTAATGATGAGTACTTTCATAAATATAATGCGGTCCGTCCCAGCACAAGAATCGTTTAATAATTGTTCAGGGGTAAAACGCAGCTTCTGTGTAGCCATTAACCTTGAACAGTTGCGCGAAGCCCTGACATCTGTACGATCAGGTCTACAGCCAGGATGCCACATGTCCATAAACCTTTCTCGCAGTGGAGAGTTTTCTTTAACAAGTTGGGTTAACAAGTTATGCAACATTTTAGAAACTTGCCTTAAACATCCAAAAATCTACATTGAGTTTGTGTGCGTGTCAGAACATACCCGGCCTTTCTCCACTAAGTTGGTGATCATGACGATGATGCCAGTATTTTGCTCCCACACCATCTGCCAAAAGTCCTCAAAAGTGGACTTGAGAGGTCCCTGGGCTGCAATGTAAGCTTTAGTCTTATTATAACCCTGATGGATGAATGACAAAGAGACAACTATTGGTTAGGCATTATATAGCATATTGAAATTATATAATTAAACTATTACATTTAAAAGTCTTCTAAAAATTGAGAAAATATCGAAGATATATCTAAGGATTCTTTACTGTTTTCCATTTTTTATCATATCCATCTTATCATACAAACACACAGGCACAGATCAGTAGTTGTCCCAGAGGAAGCACTCACATCCACATAGTTGACATTGATGTAGTCGGTGTGTTTGGAATCCTTCCCAGCCAGCGGCCTCAGCTTCACCCTGCTGTGGTCATCTGTGGAGGAAACACAGAGCAGTAAAACAGTGACCATACCTTAGCTCTAACCCTGACACAGTGGTGTGCATGTAATGTTATTATCAACCACAAAGGTTGACTGTTGTAGCTTCGTACAGACAGCAGAGCACCTGCCCTTTGCGTTCAGCATGTACTCTAATAAACACAAGACTTGGCTGCATGAGACATGCAAAATATTTATTACAGATTGCCGTAGTCAAGCACTTAAGCAGTTTGTGGGAAGTTGGTTGGTCAAATTCAGCCAATTTGGGCTCAAAACATTGCCAAAATCAATGTACAATTTTTGGACTCAGCACCTGAACAAGAAATATGTGTATTTTCACACTGCTTGGTCAAAGAAAAATATCTGGCCAATTACTGGCCACATTTTTTCATGGTCCCCTAATAATTTTAATGATGCCATGACCTTTCTTCTAGTGCCACTATCTAGGCCAAACTTCCACTAATACAGTTCTGTTACTTGTTTCAATTGACGTTTCAATTTCAGTGACAGTGATAACTGTAGACACTAGGTGGCAGCAAAATGCTTGAATCCCGTACATGATGTTAGGGTAATGTACCCTACCACAATGAGGGTTGCAATGGCAGAGTGGCGCTGTCCATGTTTCTGCTCGTTGGATCCACGGGAAGTGAAGCAGCTGCAGAAGCAATGTTTCAAAGATTCTGACTTACAGTGACTTCGCTGAAAACTTTAGCCGACATATGAGGTACTTGTAGTGAATGAAACTGAGTCCAGGGACCCTCCAGCATGATCCCTGGATATACGCCTGGCTGTCTACTCGCTCAGCATTACCCAATCCCCCTAGAGACCATCCAGCATGGTCCCTGGATCCATGCCTGGCTCGCTGCCCGCTCAACCTAACCCAGTTTCCCCAGGGGCAGTCCAGTATGGTCCCTGGATCCATGCCTGGCTCTCTGCCCGCTCAACCTAACCCAGTTCTGCCAGGGACCCTCCACTATGGTCCCTGGATCCATGCCTGGCTCTCTGCCCGCTCAACCTAATCCAGTTCTGCCAGGGACCCTCCACCATGGTCTCTGGATCCATGCCTGGGTCTCTGCCCCCTGAACCTAACCCAGTTTACCCAGGGGCAGTCCAGCATGGTCCCTGGATCCATGCCTGGCTCTCTACCCCTTGACCCTAACCCATTTCTGCCAGGGACCCTCCACCATGGTCCCTGGATCCATGCCTGGGTCTCTGACCCCTGAACCTAACCCAGTTTACCCAGGGGCAGTCCAGCATGGTCCCTGGATCCACGCATGGCTCTCTGCCCGCTCAACCTAATCCAGTTCTGCCAGGGACGCTCCATCATGATCCCTGGAACCATGCCTGGCTCTCTGCCCCCTGAACCTAATCCAGTTCCACCAGGGGCAGTCCAACATGGCTCCCAAAAAACGACAGGTCTGCTGCAGCTCTCTGCAAGACTCTTCTGTTTGCCACTGCCTTTTAATAAATAAAATTATTAATTTCTTACACTGCACTGTAACTTCTATGCTCCTATTAAATCTTGTTTTTATTTTCTATTTAACTCTTTTTAAGTGTATTTAAATGTTTTTATATTGCACTATGTTGCTTTTATGTTTTATGTAAAGTACTTTGAATTGGCTTGCCTTGAAATATGCTATACAAATAAACCTCGCCTTGCTTTTCCACGGACAAACTCAAATTTTGAACAACTTTTCATCGCAATTATCAAATTTGAAGCATTTTTAATAAATTTTCTAGGAGTTTCTTAAGTACAGAACCTGTAGATGGAAATAAATGCCCTAAAATTGCCACGTCCAATAAGTGTGCAAAGTTTGAACACTGCAATAGAACCACCTTCACAGTAAACACATGTATGATTGTATGGTGAAAAGTGTCTTTTTGGAAGAGGAAACAACTTTTATCACCAAAATAAGTTGAAACCAATCTTTTCAAACAAATGCAGGTGTTATTCAGTGGAAATGAGTAATAAATACATTTAAAACAAATTAGAATGATGTGCACTTTTATCTAAAGCAGATTTATTTAAAAGTAATTTTTTAAGTTGTTGTTCCTATTCTAGTCAGTTCCTAGAAAGAGGTGTATACACAGCAGGTGTATAGAAAATAGAAATTTTTTGCCGAATTAAGTTTGCAGAACAAACTGACATAAATAAATGAAAAGTGCCAAACAAAACACCGTGTAGCTGGCACTTATGCACATATGCAATAAGGTTTGTTCAGTATATATATAAAAAAGGTACCAACCAACCAGCAAAACACCTGGGATCATCTGGTATTTACAATAGAATTGGTGTTTGTAGAAAATATCCACACATGGACTGACTTGCATAACAAATATTTTATGTCTCTTTACATGTCTTAATACATACAAAATATGCCCCCCCCCCCCATTCACTGCATCAGTTTAAATTACAATAGGGAAAGATGTTTACAGTGTGTAAACATAAAGTGTACAGGGTATGCACTATAGTGTGCTATGAAGTGTGTACTCACAGGCCACTATGTTGATGTATCTGTTCTTGTGCTTGTTGTCAGGGTGGTTGGAGTGCTCTGACGTGATCTTCATACCAGCAGTGCAGCGTTGGACCTCCTGGGTAAGGATACACAGACCCACCCCACCTGTCATTCTCATATGTCTGTACACATTGGTGGCAAGGTATCTTAAAAATTAAAGTTACATTTCCATAAACATTTGCTGTGGCTGTCCCCAGAGAATGAAGCCTACATTTTTTTGCTGACCCCTAACCTTTCATCCAGTACCACCATCACATCAAAGTTTGAACTTGTATGCAAGAAATGTCTAAATCTAAAGGACAATTGCTATGAAATTTACATTACAAACCATGCTCCTCAGAGGATGAACCCTTTCCATTTTGGTTGCTACAAGCTCAAAATTTCCAATGAAATTTACTGAACGTATTCATGCTCTGCAGAGGTCCCCCCCCCCTTTTTTTAATGATCCCATTACATTTCCTCTAGCGACATTTTTGTATTGTGTGGTGAACTGAACGATGCAACCTCTAGGGGCTGCTACCTGAGGTTTAGACTTAAAGCCTGGTTTCCCAGTCAATTACTCCTAATTGTTTTGACGTGGCATGAATGCAGCGTATGACACATCATTTACAGAGATGGGAAAAAGCAGACAAGAGGTGTATTAATAGGTCTTGTGAGGAAAAATTGGTTATACATTTTGTGATACACCTTGCCTTGTTTTCTGTCTAAATGTAAGTGATTTGTTGTCATACAGGTTTCGTTGTTGTTGATGTATACTGTATTTTCTGGGTGTCTCACATCCACCACGCACTGCTGTCCTAACTTTCAAACAGCCTGTATCTCTTGTGCAAAGGATGCTCTCCTAGTTCTGTTCAGGCTGATTCCAACTCCCTCATTCTCTCCCTCTGTTCACTTTTGGCTATAGCAAATGTCCCTCTCTTCATAGCTTATATAAGCTACATCCCTGGCTTGGTATAATCATTAATTTTTTTGACCTGAGGGCATGGTACAACATGTTGTGTATATAACAGCTACAGAGAAATGACTAGTGCTTGAGTTATGACTGAAAATCAATTACAGGATTCACCCTGGAGATCTTTTCTTGTTTACTTCCTATATTTTTTTCACAATTGTTCTTCTATGTGGATAATGCTTAAAATTACAGAGAGCAATTCTGGGCTTGGCAGCCTGTGAATACATGTCGGTGTTTAATGTCCAGCTCCTGTCAAGCAAACAGCTGTTGGCTGCTACCTCAGCATGGCCAACAGTGAGGGCAGGCGCTGGATTTGACTTTGACCCCTCGGTGTAATTTCCTCTGGAGCTTCATAGGCCAACTGCCTTGTTTTAGCACAATGAAACATGGTCTTCATCGTGACTGTGTGTGTGAGCAGAGCAGGGGGCAGGTATGATGGGAAGAGACAGGATTTGACTGGAGATGATGTCACGCAGACAGGTGATGTGATCAGCAGATGGTCCACGAACTGGCACAGAAAGGCAACAATGTGCAGACGCTTAAACTGATGACACCCTCATTGCACGCACGCACAGTATGCAGTCACAGACATGAAACGCATCTCATTTCTGGGTAATTAATGTAGCTTGGTAAACATACTGTCATGTATTTTCAGGCACAGGGTGGCGATGGTGTTCACCACGTGTTATCCGGCATAGAGTCGTGAACCTGCTCCCAAACATGTTGGAATGCGCCTTTGACACTGCGTGACTTTGGTATGGACGAGTGACCATGTTGACAGACGGGGCGACAAATGAAAGGAAAACACAAAATGAAGTGTGTAGTAAGGTGTTGGTCCACCATGAGCCTCCAAAACAGCTTCAGTGCCCCAGGTCCTCCAAGTGTGTGGCACTCTACTGGAGCGATGTACAGCATTCTTCTTAAAGATATCCCAGAATTTGGTGTTTTGCTGATGGTGGGGGAGAGGGCTGTCTAACCCGCTGCCTCAGTCTTGTTTCTTCAGTTCCGTTACAGATGTTGTCCTGTTGTCGCCCGCATCAAGTTCAAAGCGACGCTCTCAGACTACAAGACCACCGCCGGTTCTGCACCATCATATCTTCGCTCACTAACACAGACCTGTGTTCCTGCCAGGTCCCTGCGCTCTGCAAACGAACGACGTCTGGTGGTACCATGTCAAAAAGGAACAAAATCCCTCTGGAGCACCTTCTCTGGATCCGTTCCACATTGGTGGAATGATCTGCCTGCTCCTACAAGATCAGCAGATTCTGCAGCCACCTTTAAAAAGCTCCTGAAGACGCATCTCTTCCATCAACACCCAACTGACAAAAACTGACTTCTTCTTCCTTTCTAGCTCTTTTCATAAAAAAACTAAACAAAAACCCTTCTTGTCCTCAGCTCTGTATCCTGTGCTGAGATCTAACAGACTAGTTTCTGGTGCACTTATGCTTTTTGTTACTTTGTGTTGTTCCGATGTCTTCCTCATATGTAAGTCGCCTTGGATAAAAGCGTCTGCTAAATGACTAAATGGAAAAGTACAGACGTGCATCTGATGGGTAAGCTACTGCATAAGCATCGCGTTTCACATGCACTTGTAGCTGCGAGCCAAAACTTAGATTTCTTTGCTTTTACGCTTCAGGTTTAGCTTTTTCCTGCTACATGGTGAAACACTTGAATGAAACCAGTTCCAGACAAGGCATTTGACTGTTTTAACACAACTATACCAACAAAATGCAGTCATTATTTCCATATTATCCATATTTTACTTGCTATGTTTGTCATGTTATTAGAGGGCAGACAACTTTAAAAGACGTATAAAAACTGTTCATTCAAACCACTTCGCACCCATCCCACCATTACCCCTTCCTGATTAGCTGAGCACTGTTGCCCTATAGTGACCCTTTTACCAGCTAATGGCCTATCGATGTGCATCTCCTCATCCCATTTGTCCTCAGGTTCTTACAAATTTACGGACTTCCATATTAATTATATTTCAGAGTTGGGGCTTTTCTTGGCTTTTTGGACTGTGTTCTTGGATACTGAGTACTCCGGAAACAAAACGCATCTGAAAGTGCATCTGAAGCACGGCGCTGTGTAGAAGCCGACGGAAAGGTCATGTGTGTGTCACACAGGACTCTACGTGCTGCTTACTCGATGCATCCTGTGTAGACACTGTAACATGTTGCTCCAAAATCTCCCATTGGCATTCAACTGGGTTGATAACAGCTGACTGGGATGGCCAGATTACTTTTTTATTCAGGATTTCCTTTCATTTGTCCCCCATCTTCATCTATAAGAACTATCAGCTAGGCGCATTTATTGCATGTGTAAAGTATTTCCTTCAATCTCTGGAGCATTTACCGGTGATTTAGTTTGTTTGGCTGGGTGACATCAATGTCATTACAATGTAGGTGAGACTAAATGATGATGATTGATGCCCTCTGCCTGCCTGACTCCACTCTGTCAAAGGAATGCAAGAATGTGGGAGGAGGATAATTTCATTTGAGAAAGGGCTCCCTTCCTAAAGCACTTTCCAGGGTCCATCAAGCCTAAGCTGGGACATAGGGGAGAGGGGGAGGGGACACATTGGTAGGGTGTGAGGGGCTCTGCTTTCCCAATTTAGGAACTCATTCGGGGGGTCCAGCTCAGTCCACCCACTTGGACCAGGGATGCAGAGAGATTGGAACGAAAGCAGGAAACAAAGTGATGAGTGAGGATGGAAAAAAAAAAAAAGACCAGAACAAGATAATTTCACAGACCACAATTGTAGAGGGAGCGTTGGCTGGTTTGATGAAGCATGCAAGGGTTTATAACTGAACTAAATTGCCCATCACTGAAACCTCCCTCTCGTTTTCTCTAATCCTAATCATTCAGAATGCAGCCTTTTGTGTCTTCATTATCTCTATCACTATCTCCGCTTTCAAATATTTATTTGGTGTGGGAGTGCATTTAGACAGCAGTTCCCCTTCATGATTAAATACACAAAAATGACATAACGATATCGTTTAGTGACCAGCTACGTTTGAGTCTTTTGAGTACATACTGTGAATAATATGCTAGCGAGAGCTTTAAACATACAATGGGAATAAGATAATAGCTACTTCTGATCTGATACAATGGACTGTGCAAAGATCTGTGGTGGTAACCTGCTCTCGTACACTCATTCATCAGTTTATCAGATCTTAAAGCGAGTGTGTTTTCCAAAATGCACTGAAGGACCGGTGTAGTCTGAAACAGGACGGAGCAGGAGATGAAGGCAATAAAGGGAGCTGTCTGTCTGCTATTGGCTGGTCTTTAGTACCAGGTGATGCCATGTGATAGACTACGAGGGATCCCAGTTTCCCACCTGCCTCAATTAGCTTCACATTAGAAAAATCTACCAAGTATCAAATAACAATGTGAAAACAACGTGACAGTGTGAAAGAGGCTACTCGTAGCGATGAACCTACACAGAGTTATCACCTGAATCTGCAGCCCCCCTCGGCTTTTGGAGCCTAATAGTGAGTTTCAGCTCACTGTTTAGCTGTCTGGCCCGCAACTTTACTGTTTTGGCTCACTCTCATCACTCTCACAGCGTTGTTTTCAGGCCGCAGCAGGCCAGCTGTTTTCAGAGAAAATGCTCTTTCCACAACGGCAGACACAGTTATTGAGTAGCTGGTGAACATAGTGGAGCTAAAGAGCCAGATATTTGCTTTGTTTTTGCTGCCCCCAAGTGGGCAAATACATCGGCGAGCGCAGGTCTAAGAATTCCAGCACGGTTGCATTGTCATGTTTGGTACATACAAGAGGTTACTGCTCACCTCGAAATCTTCAGAGAATCCATGTTGGTTATTTGCGTTCAGTGTTAGTTCAGTGACGCGTTTGATGAACTGCTTGACTGGAACGGCTTCCACGTCATCTGCAGAGAAAAGACAAGACCGGAGTTAAACCAGCTTCACAGGAGCATTAACTTGCCCCGGAGAAAGGCACGAACCCCTCCAACTGCCGGTCCTGGACAACTTCTAAATTTGACCGTGTATGTGGATACCCGGAGCGTTGCACAACCAGAGCAGCCCGCCCTTGACAAATAAAGGTCTAAAACACAAGTATGTGACTTGTGCCAGACCATTAACATTGTTTTGTCAAATCAATTGATCCCTTAAAGAGCAGTCCAAGGTCACGGCAATATGTGCAGTAGAAGTAACCCTGCCAAGCCAGAATGCTACTACAAGTCGCAGGCTCAGTTTTGGCTACAAGATTCTGAAAGCTGAGATCTGACTCATCAGAACATGTACGGTAGACCAATCTGTGACGACGTGACTCACCTCTTCAAACCCCTAAACCTTGAAAGCAATTATTCAAACTAAATGTTAGAGATAGCAGCAGCTGCGTGCCCTGTTTCACACCTGAAATCGATTGAGGAAATGATTTTGGCGGTTAAGCAGAAATTTGATATTTCCAGAACGTTCTTCCAATTCAATTCAAAGGCCAACGACAACCCAGCGAGTACGTCAGATGCAAGGAGGGTTGGGGTGGTAATACCTGACTGAAGGACTGTCAGTAATGCTGACAAAACAATCTCACCACGCGATCAGCAGCTATTCTGGAGATTTCTATCATATCACACAGTCTTCCTCGGCAAATGGACTACTTTCAAGCCCCTTGTCATTAATGTACTGTGCGCTCTACGGGAAATGCCGTCTGCCTGCAACAAATGCCTAATAAGCCTTACTCAACCGCAAAAAGAAAACATTGTGTGGTTGTGTTGCGATGAGAAATGCTGATGCAGGTAAAGGCAAAATTTGTATGAATTCGTATTCAGTGTTTTCTAATTTAATTACACTAGACTGTATAGATTTAGATCGATAGAAGCCAATGAATAAAAATCCCAGGGTCAAATTCTAAACAGTACTCATGGTACTAAGTGGCGCTTTGAGTAAATCCATTCCCTAGAGTGGTCTCTGCCAAGCATAATACAAACTCAGTAAAGTGTCACTTCCGCTGCTTTACCACAGTTGCACAAGTACGTTTTTTTTTGTTGTGGGAGCTTTTAGTGGGGTGGCACCGAACTGGAGTGCATGTTTCATTAGATGGCAAACACTTGCATACAAACAGCTGCGAAGTGGCAGTCGATCTTCAGACACTGACAGCAGACAAAGAGCTGAACTCGACCCACATGATTTTTGTGCCCGCTCACTGAAAAGCACACAAAAACATTACGCAACAGCAAAAACTCCCTCACAGCTCCCTTCAGTTTAGTCTTCATCAAATATTAACAAGAGCATTCACTAGCTTGCTCTCACTCTATGTCTTGCGAGACGCTCATTTAGGTATGCAAATATGTCAATGATTTGTGTGTCAGTAAACACAGCAGGCGAAATGTTAACCAGAGAGGTCTGGAAAAGCCAATTAGCTACATGGAGAACTGGTCCAATCTGTTTTTATTGCTTTGACTTATTTTACAGACAGTAGAGTACAATCACTTACACCATGGCGTTCACAGTACTGTATCTAATATATGTGTTCTTCTGGCCCAGAATACATGCAGCAGACAGGTTTGGTGAAACAACCTCGTTTCCTCCAAAAATAAAAATCATCAGTAAACCTAACGCCCTTGATAAACGTATGCTTTATCTAAAATAAACTTCATACTTATCTATGTGTCACTTTGGGTGCAATACCAGCCACAAAAATTACAGCTGCAACTAACCTTTTTCATTATCAGTTAGTGCGTTATCAATGTATGTGTAGCACAACACAAACGCTACAATATTATATCAACTATATATATCAGTCAGCTGAAAATGGATTGCAATATCAAGTCAAGCTTGTCATTTGCCTCTCGAACAAGATTTGTACACAGCGCATGACTGAAGGGAAATTTTGGCTCATTTTGACAGCTGGAGCGTTCTTTTAGTCTTTTGTGTTCCCCAACTGACAATACAGATGTTTGCAATGATAACAAGCTTGAACAACTACGACTGACAGATTTCCAAACGCATTTTCCTCTCCACCTGGCTCCTGTCTCTCGCATTCATGGAGTGAGACATCCTTAGGTTCAACACAAAATTTCACTCAGGGTGAAGCTTTTTCAGCTCGGGTGAACATGTCTTTTCAATTCAAGCTATGTGGCGCCATTTGCATATGTTTTTTTCTGTCCATTGACTTTGTATTGATGCCACCTCTACATATCACTTAATGCTGTACAATACAACTGACCAGCTACATTCACCCCATTTGCTTTGATCATTTGGGTTTGTGGGCAACTGATGGAGAAAGCTAGCCAAGACTCTTAACCCTTTATTTTCATCAGGAGATACTCATTTATATTCTTCCATTTTCCACTCACTCTATCTCTCTAAAGCATGCACAAGATTCAGATGTGTTTATATCAATCACAAAACTAAGATGGTAAAAAAAAAGGAGGAAAAACTACAGAATCTATGAATATTTTTTTTTTTCAGGCAAACTTTGTAAAAAATATTGCGAGTACATTGAACCATAAGCCCTGTAATGTAAGAGTACTCCACCATTTCATAACACTGTCTACTCACAATGGACAGTTAAAAAAACATAAAAAAAGGACCAACACTGACAGCAGCAGAACCATATGTCATTTATTAATCCATGCATTGTTTTCCCTTGTCAAAACCAGAGCCTACATTACCCACAATCCAACTCTGACTGCTGACAGTTCAGTCGTACACTCAGGTGTGTTATGCAAGTAACAGAGATGAGGTACGGGCTGCATAGGTCTGGTAAGGTCACTTCTCTCAAACTCCCCACCCCCAGATTTGTTTTCATTTTAAAACTTGTGGTGTTCAGCCCCAGCCAGACGCTGACTGAAGTGACGTCAATCGAGGACATTTATCAGATCTCACACAGCTCCCTCTGGAGCCACCAAAGGTTTAAGCAGCTTTTTTTCCCCACACATGCAAGCTGGAAAAACACGTTGATGGTGTAAAATCGGTGGAGTTCCCATTTAATGTGGCAAACAACAAGCGTGACTTTGAATACCAAATAAGCAGCATCTATCTAGTAAACATATAGTTTACTACGATGCTTCCCATCCTCATGAAAAAGCAAGTGACCCTGATGTAACACATCTGTAATGTTTGTTTGTCTGTTTGGGTGTGTGTGTTTGTGTGTGTTGAGTGGAAGGTTCTGTAGTAAATGTTTGCTGCCTGCAAGTCTTAAAACAGACACAAGGTCTTAAAGAGGATTATGGGATGTGAGAGGGTCTGAGACAATTAACACAACTAACATACAGTATGACTGTACGCCACATCCCTGTCTGCTTAAGTGGACTCTGATGTCCACACAGTGTGGCTGTCGTGTGAGCAGTGGGGCTTATTTCTTGATACTTAAAGCCGTTTCAAACCGGGACCTAAACAAAAATGTGGAATATCCACTGATGTTTTGTCATGTTCAAACCTTACACACCAAGTCTGACACGAATATTCGTGTTCCGTGAATGTAGACAGCCAATTGAGAGGCCCTCCTGAGTTGTAACTGATGACCTGTCAGTATTTCCAGCTCTTGGAGCCGTTAATATCTATGTACGTGTAGTAGGTTGAAAAACGCTACATATAACGTTTCATGAAGAAACAAGACACCCCCTCTATTTTTTTTGTATTTTTCTAATGTGTCTTTTACTTTGGGTACATCCAAACCATTAGAGGGTTATTTTATTAACTCAGACTAGGTTACAAAAATTATTCGGATTGCTGTGTAAAGGTTTTGCACAAACGGTAAATGGTTTAGAGAGTTTGGTTTCTAGGTAAAGTGTATTTTTGTTACTGTTCCATGTCGTCTCGTTTTCACCATGAGTCCGCCATGTTCAGTACCAATGTCGAAGCTAATAACGTATTTAAAGCCTTACTTAAGCGATGCAATTGGCTCAAGTGCTTACTAACATACGAGTTGAGAGTGTTTTAATTATAAATGTTACATAAATTCAAGTTAAGGCAACCGCCAAGCAGACTGTTCGGCGTTTTAGAGACAGTTTTGCCGCCATTCGCTGGCGCGTTTTCTTTGATGTTGCCGACCCGCTTGTGTGTGTATGTGGTTTTAAAGTGTAGGACAAAGGTAGAAATGTAAAATGGTGTTAGTTAATGCACTTTTGTTGCAATGTAGTGAGTGTATATGTTGATGTTTATTACTGTAATACACTGTATGTATTTTTGTTTGCACTTTATGGTTTATTGTTTTTAGTCAAGTTAGATATTATTTTACTGTCTTACCAAATATGTGTTCAATTATTTATTGTCCTTTATCTTTTTATTAATTTATTTTTGTAAGAATGAGACAATTGAATGATTGTCAGAATTAAACAAGCTGTGGCAAGACTAACGTGTCTCCACCTCGCCTCTCCACAGCTACACCACACCTTTAGGCTACACAGTCTAACCTTAGCTGTGTGCCAGTTTGCTTCCCCTAGGGCTGGCGCCGGTAACATACGCGTTTTCAGATTTATCTACACATGTACATATCTCAATTCTCTTGCCAATCTGAATTGCAGATTTGGAGATTACACATTCACAAATCTCAGTACACATTTATACATCTGATTAGGCGCACACGGATTGGGATACAGTTAAACATCTCTCAAGTCACATTTGCTAATAGTTCAGCCACAAGAATGGCCCCATTTGAATCCAAAAACAGGAGCTCAGTGAACCTGTTTTCCTGCTACAGAGGCTCAACGGCAGAACCCCTTTTTGTCTGTGCTGGACTCTGCCATGCTGGGCACACTGGCCCTGGTGTGAATAGAGGCCTTTGGACACAAACAAGGCTCATTGTAAACAGCCCCCACAAGCTTTTAACTCGTTTGACGGGTTTGGATCCAAATCCTGAACCTCAGCACTAGAGCTGGAGCAACTAGAGAGTAGTTTTAGGAAATGCTTATGAAGATAATGTCCTGCATCCTTTATGCATCCATGTGTTTTGTTTCATAGTTCCATTGTAAGGTGTGTATAGCAATGTAATTAGGGTCAAATATATTGTATTCAATTTAACTCTAAGCTTTCATGCATCCAAAGTGCACTGTATTTAACATATCAAAATTGGACTACACTGAATAGAACAACCCATAGATTACTCTATCGCTACTCTCGAACACTAATGAATATTCATCCAGTTAGATTTAGTCACTTTGAACATGCTTTGTTCAGTTGTGCAGCCAGCTCCAGTTTGGATTATTGATGCTTATCCAGAATGTATGGTCACCGGAAGACTAGACCAGTAGGGTCTTCATGACAGCTAGTGACCTTGGACCTATGTTGTAAGAATAGCCCTGACCTACAACCCCAAAGGAGTGGACGACCACCTGACACTGTGCAGGAACACTGCACCAAGACGCTTCACGGCTCCTCAACAGCAGATCTTAAGGGAGAAGTGTTATTCATTTGGCAACAGTGGGCAAAACAAACAAGTAGGTCTGAAATCTCTTAGCTTGGATAGGTGTACCAGTACATCAGGCCAGAGGTTTTGCATGGGGAGTATAAATGTGAGAGGTGCTATGCGGTTCAGTGTTACCTGGGATGGAGATGACAGGGATCGTCTCATTGGGTACCACCCTGGGCGAATTGCTGTCTTCCACATAGAAATGAGCTGTCTGGAAACAGCGCCTGACAGAAAGAAAGAAAGATTAATGAATTCATTTTAACAATGTCTTTTATTTCCATAGAGAGTTTTACAAACACTCCACTGTTTGATCTTGTTAGCAGCCTGGACATGTTTGTCACTACAGATAAACGGAAGTCATATGGATATATATATATTTACCATTCACCTGCTACACAGCCAGTTGTCCATCATGTCTTGGTACAGTACATGTGAAATATCACCACTTGTGAACTCATGTATAATGGAATTTGCCCCAGTTGGCCACCTTGTCAACCTTTGAGAGGGCAACCTCAAAGGAACCTCACCAGAAACAACAATGGCATTGGTCATTTGTCCAATTGGTCTGTTGGGTATACAAAGTGTCTGACTTTGACACTAGAGACCTTGTTTTTTAACAAGGTCTGCCATATTTCCCCAACCCTAACTTAACCTTAACCACATCTTAACCACAGAGATGGCAGATTAGAAATTCATCATACAGTAATCATTTCTGGAATGGTTTTGGAATGGGGCTCTGTGATCAGAAAACACTCCTATTGGTCAATATGAAAGGCAATACAATTAGAGCTATTTTGTCATTCGCTGGAGGACTTCTTGCACTAAACAAACCGTTAGTTTTGATTTTATTTGGGGGGGCAGGTTCAGCCTAGGCTTCAGTCCTCAGATGGACGCCTTCGTAGGCCACATCCTTCCAGTTAACTCCTGAACTGGACCTTTGGCTAGACAGTACAACATTTTTTTGTATCCACTCTGTATACAGTCTTTGAGAGAGAGAGAATACATAAATGTGTGTGTGTGCTCTTGTTTCACTATATTTGTGGGGTCCAAAAACCAGGAGCCCACTATACTTGTGGGGCTCGACCTCCTTTGTGGGCCCAAAATGCTGTACCCCACAAGTTTGAAGGGCTTTGTTTTTAGGGTTAGGGTTAGAATTAGGTTACCATTAGGGTTAGGGTTAGGGTTAGGCATTTAGTTGTGATGGTTAAGGTTAGGGTAAGGGGCTGGGGAAAGCATTATGTCAATGACGGGTCCCCACCAAGATAGTGCCGCAAACCTGTGTGTGTGTGTGTGTGTGTGTGTAGAAAAAGAGAGAATACAGATTTCATCATGGCAGTCAGCAGCTGATAGTCCTCCTCCCCTCAAAGTGCATACAGTTGGCAGAAATGGACTTTGGAAATTGCACACACACACACACATGTTTGTACAGCTATACTTGTGAGGATTTTCATTGACATAATGCACTCCCCAGCCCCTTACCCTAAACCTAACCTAAGTCTAATTCTAACCCTGACTCGAAAACCAAGTCTTAACCCTCAAACAGCCCTTTGAAGATGTCTTGAAAAGTGAGGACCGGCCAAAATGTCCTCAGTCTCAAGGTCTAAAACGCAAACCGGTCCTCACAAAGATGGCTGTGCAAGAGCGCGCACACACACACACTACAGTCTCACAACTTCTCATGAACAACTATATATTTACCTGCTGGTTCTATAGCAAAGTGACTTGTCTAATTTCAAAGCATTTTGTGTTGGAGCTGACACACACGGAGCGTGCCTCACTCCAGCTGTGTTTGAAGTCACATGCAGCCGCTGTCGTACGGGGAAGCCTTCAGCGGGAAACACATCAGTAGGTCCCCTGTCGTGTTTATAGTGTGTGACAGTGACTTTGACAATTCACAAATGTGATGTTTTATTCAGGCCGCTTTGAAATGGAAATCTGAGTCAGGCATTTAGCGACAAGTTGGAGTTAAAATACAGCAGAAAGAAGCAGAAGAGGTGTCGTACGTCTTCTCTCTTAAAAAAACACGCTCAAAAAGTCAAAGCAAATCCGGAGACA
Source organism: Coreoperca whiteheadi (assembly GCA_011952105.1). Taxonomy (NCBI): domain Eukaryota; kingdom Metazoa; phylum Chordata; class Actinopteri; order Centrarchiformes; family Sinipercidae; genus Coreoperca; species Coreoperca whiteheadi. The sequence continues at coordinate 2,594,320 of CM022473.1, read as the reverse complement.
GGTAGAATGAAAGAGAGTTAGACTAGCTACGGTTACATCCAACTGTCAGGCTGCTTTGAGAAATCTTTTATAAGGTCACAAAAAATGAAGTGTGCAGATGAGGTATGTTTCTGTTAACAAAACAAATAGCCTGTCTGTATTTATATTATTACATTTACACAGAATGTACAAAAGTATGAAAAAGACTTTCTCTTTTTGTTACCATCAAAACTAACCGAGTTATCTGTTGAGAACCGGAATGAAAGGAGGTCTTGGGAGTGAACTTAACTTAAAAATCAGCGAGTGTGTCCTGAACTGTTCCTGCTGCCTTCTGAACGGTTCGAGTGTACTTCAGGACGAGGGTTTCATTTTGAAAGCACTGCAGCAGCCTTCGTTAGCTGACCGGATGATACTCAGAACGCCACATGCATCCATAGCAATAATACGGCATCTTGATTACACCGCCTTCTGCATGGTTATTCCACGTTCTCAAAACGTAATCCTAGCATGAGTAAAATGAACAAATGATGTTCAATTGGTCAGACGCCTGAGTGGAAATGGCAGAAATAAACGCTTTTCTCTTTTTAGGCTAAGGAAGAAAAGTGGGTGCATGGATAAAGACACGATGATAAAAAGGGAGAGTGCCCCCCCCCTGCATCGTTGTTAGTTTACATGACATTTAATCTGTTTCTGGTTGGGTGAATGATGACTGTTGTCTGTCAGAAACACAGGCAGAAGTAGTGGGATGCTGCGACAATGCGGCAAAACCGCTGAGGGAGGAGGTCGTGCTTCATGTTGAGGTGTACAAAGGTCTGACTTTGTCAGGTCTGGCATTTTCTTTGCTAAATGTGTTTGTGCAGCAGAGAACAGACATGAATTACTTTGTACCCAGAAATGCATTCAGGGATAAAGTCTCTCCTAAGTGTATTTTCTAAAGACATGACTTAAGGAGACATAAGTCTTTCACACCATTCCACAGTAGACATATGCAAAAAAAATAGATACACTATATTCAAACTAATGGAAGACTGCTTGCTAAATATTTGCAGTTATATTCACAAATGGCTTTGTTGCTTGCGGTGTAACAGTGTATAAATGTGACTGTAGTAATAACATAGATTCCCACTGTCCTGCATCTATAGATATGACTTGAGCACTGCTTAATGTTGTTTATCAGGTGAGGTCCAATGTGCTTTCTATCAGCATTTACAGTAAATACTGTATGATAGAGTAAGGGAAACTTTTTTGGTCTTTTTGTTAAGAAGCTCATATTCCTTATATTCCCATAGGACCTGAATGCAGTAGAGCAACAGTTTGGGTAATGAGGCACTGCACACGGGGGCGGAGTCTGTGTGGACTTTGCTCCACAATAGGATTAAATACCCCGACAACCCACCCACCCCCCAGCACCTGCCGCCAGGTCAGTGTGTGTGTCTGTGTGTGTGTGAGAGAGAGAGAGAGAGAGAGAGAGAGAGAGAGTGGGAGGGAGGGTTATGCACAATTTCTCAACACTGGTATACAACACTTGTATATCAGTTTTCACAATAGATTTCAATAAAAGGACGGCACTGCTGCAGTTATTGCTGGTTATATATTCACCATCTGATGCTTTTTTTCCTACAATATAATGATAGTACTTTCAACAAGGCGATGTTAAAAACAGACATGTAAATTAAACAAGTGGCTATAATCAAACCCTTTTTGAGCTACTGATAAGAAAACCAGAAGCCTGCTGAAATAAAGGGCTCTAACTTTGGCGTGGACTCTTTGTTAGACGACAAACACGAGGTAATATTTAGCCAATAAATGATCTACATGAGACATGCATGCGTGTCTGTGCAGTAATGCAAGTACACGAGACTGTACATTTTGTTCCTTTAACTTGTGTCTAACTATCTTTTGATAGAGGCAGGAAAACAGATCTGCATCACTCCAGCAATTAATGCACACCAGGTGTGGTTTTATCGTTATACTGGAGAGCACAAATCAAGCCAGATATGCCATAAATGTATATAGGAAAATTATTTCAAGGCAACATTTAATTAAGATCAGTGTTATATGAGTGTTCATCACTTCTAATAATGTGGAGGAAAATGTAATTCAACTATGGAAGGATCATGTAACTGGCATGTCTTCTCCATAAAGCAGAAAGCAATATTCTCCTGTGCTCTGTTTTCTTCATATGCCCACTACGTTGTACTTTAATACACTGCTCTAAAATGCACTCCTGGCTTCTCCTGCATCTGGCTTGGCCTTCCCTTGAACTCCTGCTAAAATCCTCCCTATGACCCCCTATGATTATATCGATGAAATGTTTCCCCCAATCTGACATCATTCATGTGTTGCCTATATTTGCTATGTAAAACAGTGGCGTAATCCCCTGCGTTGTATTATGTGTGGGTTTTCTCTTGCTGCAAAATAAACACAACTTGCGATTTTAAGACGAGACTGATTTACTTTTCTACAACACATAATTCATCACGACGATTAAATGATCCTCTAGTCATATAGGGAGAATTGACCTATATATCTATAGATGCTAGTTTGGACATTTTGGTTATTAATGCACATTAGATGTGGTCATTGTAGCTTCTGACACAACGGTTGTTTGGTATGGTTGGTTCCTTCAGACATTCAGTCTACTACTTGGTCTAAAGCAAATCTAATATAGTCTTGACAGGTTGAACCACGGTCAGTTCAACATGAGGTTCGTTCATGCTGGTAAGGGTGATGTATACACTTGGAACTTGACTTGAGTCTAGTCTGTATACGACGGCAAGTTTCATCCAGATGTGACACAAATTTAAGTCAATTTGAAAAAGTCCCCAAAGGAAAATTAGATTTATGTGTGTTTTCATGAATTGGTGTTATGACAATTCTGAACAGGGTGTAAGAAGTTTTCAGAACCACCTGAGCTGTAATAACTCTGGTCCATCATGGCATCAATATGCGGATGCAATGTCTACACTTCTAGAGATAAAACAAGAAGAGGTGGAAGAAGGCCCTGCAGTATCATCATACTGTCTATTTGAAATATCTAATCTTGTATAATCTCTTTATCAATATGTCAACTTTTCCACCTCAACAAGGAAGAAAAAGCTTATGTGCAATGTGTAGTTGTATTTAGACAAAGTGGATAGAAGACAGAACACTATACAAGAAACATCTCATGGATGCACTGGGATGCATCCTCAGTGATGTATCCTGGGATCATTGGGTGTTTCGGGTCTCGCAACATCATACATCCTCGCCCAGGCGACCCAGCCCCAACCCAGGTTGATCGCAATGCGAACCAAACTCCTGCTCCGGTCATATAGGGACAGAACAGCCCTTAGCAGAGGGCCCCGGACCCCATACTCCCAGAGCACCCCCAACAGGTCGCCCAGAGGGACACAGCCGAATGCCTTCTCCAGATCCACAAAGCACATGTGGACTGGTTGGGCAAACTCCCATGAAACCTCCAGCAACCTGGCAAGGGTATAGAGATGGTCCAGTGTTCCACGACCGGGACGAAAACCGCATTGTTCCTCCTGAATCCGAGGTTCGACTATCGGCCGAATTCTCCTTTCCAGTACCCTGGCATAGACTTTTCCTTCAACGAACTCCTCCCAGACCCGGGTTTTTGCCTCTGCAACCACCCGGGCTGAAGCTTGCTTGGCCCTCCGGTACCCATCAGCTGCCTCCGGAGTCCCCCGAGCCAGCCAGGCTCGATAGGACTCCTTCTTCAGCTTGACGGCATCCCTTACTTCCGGGGTACACCACCGGGTTCGGGGATTGCTGCCACGACAGGCACCGGAGATTCTGCGGCCGCTCGGAGCTGTGGCCGGGTCGGGGGGGCCGTTCCTCCCAATCACGCCCCTCCAGGTATCACTGTCGCTGCCCACGTAACAACAGAGTCCCCGGTCGGAGCACTTTCCAGCACCCCTTCCAGAGACGCCAAGAAGGTCGGGTACTCTACGCTGCCATTCGGCCCGTAAGCACAAATAACAGTGAGAGACCTATCCCCGACCTGAAGGCGCAGGGATATGACCCTCTCGTTCACCGGGGTGAACTCGAACACATGGCGGCTGAGCTGGGGGGCTATAAGCAAGCCCACACCAGCCCGCCGCCTCTCACCGCGGGCAACTCCAGAGTAGTAGAGAGTCCAGCCTCTCTCGAGGAGTTGGGTTCCAGAGCCCAAGCTGTGCGTGGAGGCGAGCCCGACTATCTCTAGTCGGTATCTCTCAACCTCCCGCACCAGCTCAGGCTCCTTCCCCCCCAGCGAGGTGACATTCCATGTCCCTAGAGCCAGATTCCGTGTCCGGGGATTGGGTCGCCGAGGCCCCCGCCTTCGACTGCCACCCAATCCACAAAGCACCGGCCCCCTACGGTTCCTCCTGCAGGTGGTGGACCCACGGGAGATCGACCCCACGTCGCTCGTTCGGGCTGAGCCTGGCCGGGCCCCATGGGGCAAGACCCGGCCACCAGGGGCTCGCATTTGAGCCCCAACCCCGGACAATCATGTTACATCTGTTATTATCACCTACATATGTTCCTATATATATATATATATATATATGCATGCATATACTTATAACAGCAAATAAGAAAGTAAAATAAAATCAATACGGGGTGGTTTTATGTCCATGTTCTTCACAGGAATGTCTTTTGTTTGTCTCAGAGAGGCATGAAGAAGAAGGGGGAAGAACCAACCGCCAAGCAGGCACACATTAGCTGTGACATTCGGCATTCCAATTTACATCTCCTTTCTGGATTAAACATTTTATATCAATTAGTGTACATTTGACTCTTGAATTACAAGGTTGGTTTCTTTTGTTCCTTGTTCCCTTTATTGATTAAGTCCAGATATCATCCCGAGGGGGGACCGGTGAGGGTCATAACTTGGCTCACTGTGTGTCCTGGAGGTAGCAATAACTCCAAAAGGACCAACAGGCAGGCAAAAATCCACAAAACCAAAAAACAAGGCAGAGGTCCAAAAAGCCACTAAAATAAATCCAAACGTTTGCGAAACACACGGGGAGAAACAACGCAGGGTAACACGGGTGATGAGACAACGACAAACTGGCAAAGACACAGGGAGGACACACAGACTAAATACTCTTAGGGGGGGGAGACAATGAGATACAGGTGCGCAACGAGACACAGGTGAACACACCCAGGGAATCAGGGGCAGGAAGTAAAACAGAGAGACACAAGAGGGAACAGACACCTTATCAAAATAAAACAGGAAGTCCCAGAATAAATACCAAAACAGAATAAATAGACAATTTCAAAATAAGACAAGAACCCAAACAATGAACATACAAAACACAGACGGACTAATAACCAAAAACACTCCACAAACCCCATAGAACCAAAAACCATAACACACGCTCTCTCTGAGGCCTGCCGGGGGTCGTTTTATTACCCGACAGGAGAGTAAGGAATTCTCAGAGAGCTTGTTTATGAGACAGAGGCAGGCTGTTTAGCAGAGGGCATCAGTTTTCTGTGGAATAGTTCAATTGTTCATCATCATCATAATCCTACAACTGTGACATTTACTCTAAATATAGGCCTGAAAATATTCTCTTGGTATTAGCTTTCAATTACATACATCTTGATATCTTTACTCCTTGCACAGTATTGCACAAGTGAGTTCAGGTGAATCACAGACAGAGGTGTGACAAATTTAAGTGTATGTAACAAATGTTGCTACCGAATTTGCCAGAAAATATCAATAACTCCTAAAATGCTAGATTTCATAAAAATCTGGTCCGTGAGCTATTCAAATCACATCTGGACTTTAATGAAAATTATTTCTGAGAAAATAAATTTTGCTAATTCTTGGGTGTGATTTGAATACTTGAAAAGCTTATTAACTAGGCTAAATATTATCTTGAGAATTTGTTTTCTCCCCCAAAATAGGCCACCCTGGAGGTTTCAGGTAATGCGCTTTGTATTTTGTTTTTATCATTCTATTGAGCTTCAATTAAAACAACAAAAGATTTGGCATCCCCCGACACCATTACTCAAAACACAAATTCACACTAAATGCCTTCCAGTGACTCTCAGCCTGCTGTGAAGCAAGTGTATACAGTGCTGAAAAAAACTAAGAATGGAATGAATCAGCTTACTTGAAAGGGAGGAGGCCCCAATTTATGCATTGGTATCAGTGTTGGAAATGAACATTTTTGTCCACATGCCACCTAAATTTTAAACCCACTTTCTTAGCCGGAGTTCTGTCGATATGTGCTGCCTATCGAGGTGTGCTGCTTAGCGGTTCTGCGCACGTGCATGACCCACAGTCTCCCTGAAATCTTAAATAGAGATATTTATAATATAGTATTTCAGCATGCTCCCCATATTCTTACAGTACATAGGGAGTCAGTAGTGGTGTAATAAAAAATGATTCTGTCATAAAAGACGTCATAATACTGTGAGTTATACCTTTATGGGATGTTCCTAACTTTATATAATAGGCTACAATTTTGCCATTGTCATCATAATTGTATGTATGATGTATGATTTTCTGCTATAAATCTATTCTGTACTTGCGACATCTATTGCATGTCTGTCCGTCCTGGGAGAGGGATCCCTCCTCTGTTGCTCTTCCTGAGCTTTCTATCATTTTTTTCCCCTGTTAAAAGGGTTTTTTTGGGTAGTTTTTCCTTACTCGAAAAGGCAAAATTGTGATTTGTGACATTGGGCTATATAAATAAAATTTAATGTATTGAATTACACAACTGGACCTGGAAACACATAAGGTAGCATTTTTGGACAAGGCAGCATAAATCGCCAGAACCCCGGCAGTGTGGAACTGCGTATACTCTAGCAGTAGGCCGTTTTATTTCATAAGGTAATTATTTAAACTCTTAAGGAAAAATACTGATATTCTCTCTCTCTCACACACACAGACACACAAGTAGGTGTAATACTATTTGTTCAAGTGCTGGAGCGCACCTATGAAGAACGCACATGCATGCACGCGCACGGTGAAGTTGTGGCTCATTTCGAAGGTTATGCAACCAATGTTCCTACGGTGGCAAGTTTACACACATTAGTCAGCCAGCCTTCACTGACCACATGCATTAGACTGACTCAATGAATAGTTTCATCATGTTGAGAGTATTACGCGGCAGTCTGCCAAACATCTAGTTAACCATGGATGTAGCAGGTTGTAATAAAGGGCATTAAGCAGTAAGTGTTTTGAATGATTTCATTTACTTGTGCCGAGCAAATGAAGCCACGTTGGAAGCAACCGTTCTGAGGAAATATTGCAGTGCTGGCCGGAGGTCGAGCTAATTTAATAGGTTATGAAAAGCTAAGCTAGCTTCCATTTCCTGCAGATGTTGTGAATGCCAAGTTTCACAGGCTGGCTTTGTAACGTTTCTTTGCAAACGCAAATAGAGAAACCTTCGGAGGTGTGAATGATGAACGAAAGGATTGCTGCCTTTTCATCAAGTTCACATTAGCTAGCTACAGACCGCCTCTCAAAGGCAACTTTTAAGATGGATTTTTGCACGTTGCTCAATGCATGAGTTGACGTCGTGAATCACTCTACGCACCTTAAATTTGAACCCCTGGGATAAAATGCCACATTGTTTTTCTGTGTCCCCTGGTTAAAGTCAGTCAGTCAGTCATTTTCTACCGCTTGTTCCCGTTAGGGGTTGCGGGTGACTGGAGCCTATCCCAGTGACTTTGGGCCTTAGGCAGGGTACACCCTGGACAGTGGCCAACTCATCGCAGGGCTGACACACAGACAGACACGCATTCACACTCACATTCATCCACTAGGGTCAATTTGGTGTCATCAATTAACCTAATTTCCATCCCTGATTAGTATAGAGCCCCACCTCTTGTATGTACAGTGTAAGAATAATGTTGCAGTACAAGTTAAGTGATGTACCCTGATGTCGCCAGTGAGATGGTTTTAAACTATTAGCACTCAGCTCCGCCTTCAAAAAACAGAAACTACCAAACATGAGGGTATACTTTGTACACCATTTCTCCATTAACGTTTTAACACTCCCTGATTAAAAAAAACCATGTTGTGCCGCCAAGCATTGTTAAAATCTACAGTCATTTTCAATTCTAGTGGAGATGCCAATAAACAAAATCTGTCAGGCTGAATTTTGGGGGAACGTGTATAAAATGATGCACAATACATCTAAAATATTTGTGTGGCGTGGCATCCCAGGTTTGAATCCTTTCCTTCAAGTGTTGGAACAAGCAGATACTAAATATTTAGCCTGCTGTATGTGATAGTTTGATACAGTATCAGAACTAGAAACTTACTGTGAACAGGGTTTAAAAAAAGGTTAAATCAAGAGTTAAAGCGATTAAACGGTATACTCACTGATACCCACACTTACACTAGTGCACCTAGAAGCTATATTGTTCAAACTTGCATGTGTCTTGCACAGCACCACGACTAGTACAGTATGGATTCCAGCAGTGGAGGACATAATTGGTCACACAAAGAACAACTCATTTCTTTCAGTTGAAGGTGGCCATGCCACCTTTTCAGCCAGTCCTTTCGCTTTGTCAGAACTCTGAATTCATATGTTCGACTTGAAAAAAGAAAATAACATTTAAATCTAATGCACTTATTGTAAGTCAAAAACGTTTGCTAAATGTATAATGGTATAGAAAAAAACACAAGATGGCCATTATGTTTTTTTAAACAGCAAGTAAAATGAAAAAAGCTAACCCTCAGAACAACTTCTGATTGCAAAATTTGAAAATTACATGAAAATTGCTAGATGTTAGACGTTTCTGGACACGGACCCTGTGTACACACACACACCAGCTAGAATGGCAGAGGATCGTCCAGCAACTAGGTTACCACCAACACATAAGTAATTCCCATGTGATGATGTTGCTGTACCCACCTCCAGTAGACGAGAACAGCCAGCAGGAGAACGAGGCAGAGGAAGGTCAGAGCTGAAACCACCACCAAAGGAACCAGCCACTCCACACGGCCCAGCCCCGCCCCAGGCCCCGGCCTCGCCGGGTGGGTCAGGATGGTCACGGCACTGGGACAGTCTGGAAGAACAATATTGAGAAATGAATGAGGAAATAAAGAATGAAGTCCACAGACAGAGGCCATAAGGGGAGAGGCAGAATGTGGATATGAGAGATGGATGTCATTTACTAGAGAAGGGTGAAAGAGTAAAATTGAGTAGGATGGCCGATTCTTACTATATGAGGAAATCGGAAGTGAATTAGAGTGAAAGTAATAAAGTAGTAAGAAAGCAGAAGAGGGAATAAGGTGAACAGGAATGATTAAGTTAATGTTAATAATAACACCTTTGTCTTGGATCATACCTGATCAGTGGTTCAGGCTTTCATTATGTGCCTTCATTTTACCAGACAAATATGTGAAAGCCTCTACCAATTATCATTAGTTATTGAACCAATTATACTGAAAAGCATGTCAGAAAGGTTGACACAATTCTCTCTTTTTATCACCGTACACCATTGATCAAGTGTTGGAAGCCACTGAAACAAACAACTGGACCTCTGAATACACAGTATACTACGTTGAGCATCTGCCAAGATTTGATAAAAATGTATCGCAAACATTTACTACAACTCCTAAAGTCCCTTTAGTTAGATGGTGTTTCCTTTTGCTGCCTCTCTTTGAAGGAGCTGGCATTATAGCACACACAAAGAAACAATCATCAACAAGGTGTGGTTGGTGTGGTTTCACAAGCTGCATTTACAGTATGTCAATGTGAAAACAGCCACGAGATGTTGTGCAACTCGATTTCTGGCAAATGCAGCCCTGAAAACATGCAAGACTGCAAAAGGCAGCTTTACACATTACTAGATAGAGCATTGCTTTTAGGTTACACTTAAATGTCATCATAAGAACATAGCAACAATTACATCATAAATGTATTATGACAGCTCTAGAGTTGTTGGAAGGTGATTTCTTTCACTTTTGATAGAACTAGGCTAGCAGTTTCTAGTCTGCATACAGTCTTTAGCTGTGTCCCAACTATGGGAAAAGGTTATACCGGTTTCAGCACCATCACAGGTGTCACATTCTTCCACGACATGGATTTTGCAGGAAATGTTTGCATGTATGGAATGCTATTTCATTCAATATTAAATAATTGTGGCATTATGAAATACTAGTCCAATGAAATAAAAAGCTATTTATTTATTGAACCATATTGCCTCATTTATTAATTTCATGGGCATATTTATGTATTTATTTAATATTGAATGAAATGGCATTCCATAGCTGAGGAACCTTCAATCAAAATGATGAAGTCAGTGTTTAAGGCAGGACACGTTTTTCATGTAGTGGTCCATTTTGAGATTTTGGTCTGTTTTGCTTCCATTGTCTTCTTTAATGGAAAGAAAACTTCCAAAATTAGCATTTAGATGGTGTTTGTTCTAAGCCTACTACCCTTGGCATCTGTAGACTTCTTGTAAATGAACCAAAACAAGCTGATCTGCATATTTGAACATAACTTTTCAGGGGGAAAGACTCTTGATGGAAGTCATTAACTGGGAAAGTTCTGTGGTGAAATGCTTTAGTTATCTGGTTTATCCTTTTCGCCAGCAGTGCCTTGTCAAATGGATGCAAATTAGCGCTTTTTAATTAGTTAACGCGCAATTTGCATATCAATGTGGCGATTGTGAAGAAGTTATTAGACAAAAATGTTACTGTATTCACCTGTATGGCCATGATGTATTGCCTTAGCTAAACTTTAGCTAACTGATTACATTAGCTAGTAGAACTCAACAAAGTCTCATCTCCCGACCTGATATTTTGATTTTATATTAAATAAATATATTTGTTTGACATAGAAGCTGTGCGCAAACAGGAATATATATTAATTTGTTTAAAAAGAAAAATAAGCACCCCAGATAAAAAGGGCACTTTCTCTCGAGGAAGAAAAAAGTCACGTGCTCAAGTCTGGCTGTATCCATGTTAGGATTCCTAATTTTACATTCACAGAAGTGTCCCAAAATTGTATTGTATTGTCAGTACATAGTGTATGCTTTACATTTGTTTAGAGTGTGAAATTGGGACACAGCTTATTTGCTAAGCTAGGCTCAACACTTCCTGGACCTACTGCATCTCTGCACAAGGCACACAGATCAGTATCTCATGCTGGGTAAGACCGCGAAAACAAGCATATTCCCCAAAACATGAGGTTGTTCCTTTAACTACGACTAAAAAAAAAACATCAGAAAAACTGAGGGTGCTGCCGCAAATGCAAACCAGCAAATGAATCAAAATGAATACAGATCAGTACAGACTGTAAGGCCAGTTCCCAGCCGACGTCCTCCCTGCCCTGAGCCCTGCACACTCGAGGGAATGCAGCCAAATAACTGCGTCAAAACAACACACAGCTCTGGATAATTTGAGTCATTTGTTAAATCCGATTTGCTTTTAGGTCCCTTAATCACCACCATCATCACCACCTACCCAGTTCAGCTGCTGCAGCCGTGACGTTGCTGGAGCTGATGCCGGCCCCCATGGCCTTCAATCTGCAACTTTGCCTGGAGAGGAACGCTACATCAGGCCGGGCCCCTGCACTGCACCACAGCTGGCTCGCATTTCCACTAACTCTGCATCTCCTTCCTTCTTAAGTCTGCACAGACACACACACACACACACACACACACACAAACAGCCAGACATGCACCGTGCACACAGAAAAACCCAGAGATGTTGCCTCCCCTCCGTTCCCCTCTCTTTTCCTTCTGCTTCTCTCTTACGATTACGTCTGCCAAAAATAAATAAAAAAATTAATTTGCTCTTGCCAGCAGCACACAAGCACGCAGCAGACACACAGCCAGTCACTAATGTGCAGCGAGATGGATACTGTACAGGCACTAAGACACAGAACACACACCATACCCACACACACATGTAACTATAAATGGAGCAGAGGCTTTTTTTCCTCTCCTGCAGCTGAGTCTAGCCTGCAAGCCTCATCTCCTCTCACCATGTCTGAAAGTAGGCCAGCACTCAGATCCGAGCAAGAAGAGAGGGCGAGGCGAGAGAGGATGAGGGGACGCTGGAGGAGTGAGAGAAAGAGGGGGGCAGTGAGCACCACAGGCTGCTAAATCAGGGTCCCCCACTGTGTGGCCCCCGTAAAACTGGGCATCTTCTTTTGACTTTCAATGTCAATATCAATACAATGCTACTAAGGTGAGCTGAAGATTATAAACAAACTCACACTTTAACAGTGGTGGGAAAGTATTATCAGCAACATGAGTTTAAGTATCCAAAGTAAACACACATATTATGCAGAACCCCCCCTTCAGACTCTTATTATTAAAATATTATTACAGATGCATTTATGTAATCAGAATTTTAATGTTACTTAATGCTAGTCTGGTCTAGCATTGCATTTATAAACTGATCATATTATTTTGTATTTTAATCTAAAAAGTAACTACTAACTTAGCTGTCAGATGAAATTACTTTTTATTCCACTACATTTATCTGATGGCTGGACTTCTCTCTGAAATGTAGTGGAATAAAGTACAAGTGTCACGGTTTAGTGTTTTTGTTCTGTTGTTTCCTGTTTTATTTTGGTACATGTTCCCCCTCCTGCGTTTTGTTTGGTTTTGCTTCTTGTGTTTTGTTTCTGCTGCCCTGTGCCACATACAGTCCCCATCACCTGATTTGAACTGAACTTTAAATTAAGGACTGCATTCTCGTCCCAAAATCTGAGAGACAGTGAATGCAGCCATTGACGTCCGTCTGACATGTGATGCCGAAGTCAACAAAACAGGTCTACTAACATAACCTCGCTCTCTTCCTGCTGCTCTCCTCCTCCTGGACGGACGGCTGCATGCCGTCCCCCCTCTTCCTCCTGGCTTCGCAGCAGACAGTTGCTTGCCCTCCCAGACCCAGTATTGCCAACGTAGCGCCTTTGTCGCTATATTTAGTGAGTATTCAGACTCCTCTAGCAACACATTTTCAAAAAAACGACTAGCGACAAATCTAACAACTTTTTCTGGAGTTGTTGGAGACTTTTGGAGACTCTCTGAAGTGAAAGCACATATCGTTCTTACTCTTCTCAAAGAGCAGCAGGTGCTGCTGCGGGCCCCAGCCCCATCCCAAAGCACTCACAGGCGGCCTAGTCCTCGCTCAGTAGCAGTCAGAGCAGGAGTTGTTCACCCCTCCACGTCAAGACTGCAAATGAATAGTGCATTCAGCATGGGATGTAAAATGTTCTTTGTCTACAAAATAATTAAATCACTGCACAAAAATACATAGCTGCTTTTTTTGACTCACACAGCCTCAGTCACTTACTCTTGTCCACTGTGTGTGCACCTCTCTGTGACAAAAGCTAAACTAGCTGGCTTGCTCATCATGTCTCAGTCTGTACACTCAAAAATACAGAAAGGAGCCCTGAATTTCAAGGCTGGTTAATAAAGCCGTTTATTGGGGATAAGAATTTAGTTTGACCGTTTTGATTTCAATTCTTCTTGTGTGCTTATCACTTATATTGAGATGAGAAATGAGAACAGTTTATTGGGACAGTCGGCTATATAATATTAAAATACAGTAGGCTATGTGAGCACAAATTTGTTGAGAAAGCACATTAGGCAGACAGAACGCAAGAGAGTACACAGTCTAGTATGACGTCACGAATATGCAAATTTACTGACTTCATCTAGCGATATTTAGCGACGTTTTGGCCAGGCTTTAGCTATTTTCCTTTGAAAACAGTTGGCAACACTTCCCAGACCCCCGATGAATGGGTAAAGGGTTAGGCCGCAACACAGAAGCCTGCCTTCCTTCAGAACCAAACTCTCTCCCTCTTATAGCAGCGATGCGAGATCCTGCATAAGATCGGTGTAACAAAGTTCAGCGTCAATGGCTACTACACACCTAACTTTAAGAAGCAACGGAGCAAGGTAGTGCTAAGCTAACTGTACGGAGGACAACAGGCAACCAAGCGTCTTCCCCCGCCTGCACTGTGACAGATGCTTTCCACAGCAGAACCACAAATCTCCCCCCGCTTGGCCTGGACGAACGCCGGCTAGCGTAGCAGCAACGTCCCAAAGCAAGTTCTCTCCTTCCCTACGAACTGGTAGCAACCACTGGGCATGGCATGTTAGCTTAACAGGGTACAAGCGCATGGTTAAATACAGAACCGTTTAGTTAACTTTGTATATGTGATGTTACTGATGTGATTTCATTAAAGTTTATTGTTGTGATGCGTTTCAATCTGTTTGTTAATCTAGAAGCCATTGCTAAATTGATGTTAGTTTGTTATGCTACACACAGGGTCTTTGCATGCTAACTAACTCCTTTTAACTTGGCACTGTTAGCGCTGCTAGTACACAGACACACCTCTAGTTTGGCCGTCAGCAAAGCCACACTGGTGACTTAAATGGCCTTACTGCCATCTTTACATTTCCCTTTGTTTAGCCATGCAGCTACTCCTTAGCTTCAGCGCCACTTGAGCTAATGTAACTTTAGCAGAGTCACGCTCTGACTTATATGGCCTCGCCACCCTTTTTGAATTAGCTTTTTTTCGTTTGACCCATTTTACGTCTAAGCAACCATCTTGGACGGTCACGCACACACACACGCACACAAACCTCTTGTGTCTGTAGTTTAGTGTATTTGGAGTTAGTCTTCAGAGTTTGTTGCTTTCTTATCTTTTTAAATAAATGCTTGTGAATAATTTGCCAACCTCATCTATGCTGAATTCCAAGTCCTTCACCTACTAGCTATTAATGGTAATTCTGGTTATTAATTTAATGATAAATCTAAGTTCCAAAATGATAGTTTAGTGTATTTTATGAGTCTCAATCAATTAATTGGTTATCATTTCCTTTCAGTTGGATGGTGGTGCCCCAAGGTCTTCATTAAAGCATTATTTATGATTTAGCTTTGATAAGCTTGATAGCCAAATCTAATTGATTGCACCAACATCAACTTGGTGCCCCTTCAATCACGGTAAACCCCAACACATAATCAACATGATGGGGCCTATCCACCATAAAATTATGTTATTACAGTATGTTGAGAAACTAATATCTTTAAAACTAATGTTTTTATTAAATATATTTTTATATTATATAATATTATATAACTAGTTATATTTAGTCAGTACTAATATTCAGGTATACTTCCAAATAGTAGACATCCAAAATGGAGCCAGATGCGTTTGTTAGGCGTTAAGTTAACGTCTCTCTGGCTTGAAAAGTGTGAGTTGTAGTTGTAGTTGTTTGTAGCTTATAGGCTAAAGATTTATGCTTTTTGAAGAACTGAAAGCATACCTAAGCATAAAAAGCACTTCAATAACTGAAGCTCTGAGCAGAATGTATACAGTTAATACTTTTACAAAGTTGTACAACTTTTAAGCTTTTGCCCTTGAGTTCCAGCTGCTCAAACTGAATAAAATTTGCCAAATGTGCTTTGAGAAAGAGATTAAGAAATGCATTTCTGCTCTAGGCTCCTGCTGGAATTCTGTTAACACTTTACTTTACATTACTGAAATTCATCCACTCTAAATCACTGCAATTCATCACCACTTACTACATTAAGACCTTTTTGGATATGCCTTTATGCAAAGGCCCGGTTCCACTGCTTGCCTACAACACACTCAACTCTCTATCAACTTTATGTTGTTCATGCTCAAACTTTTTTCACAACACTTAGACAGATACACTATGTCATTGACCTTTATTTGATAAATGTAGTCAGTCAAGGTCATTTAAATTAACTCTGAGTTATAGCCAATGGGTTGTTTCCTAAATATTGTTTACTTCATCTTGACTCTCAGCTTGGACCCATTGAGGCTTTCATTTGCTAGGTGGCATATGCATTGCCAGAACCAGCTGATGCAGTAGATGCATTTTTTTCCACATCTCTTTTAATTGTATAAGAACTGCATAACTATTGATCTCACACCTCCAGGAGAGTACAGTGGAGCGAATAAAATGGTGATCAAAGCAGCCACTCTTCTACCCCCTTCTCTGTCCAGGGGATCAGTGTGGACGTGGTGAAGGAGTACAAGTACTTGGGTGTGTTTTTGGACAATAAACTGGCCTGGGGCAAGAACGTGGACACTGTCTACAAGAAGGTCTGGAGCCGTCTCTACTTTCCGAGGCGGTTGAGGTCCTTTGAAATCTGTAGGACTATGCTCAGGATGTTCTACGAGTCTATGGTGGCCAGAGCCATCATGTACGCTGTGGTCTGCTGGAGCTGCAGTCTGCGTGTGAGGGACACTAATAGACTCAACAAGATCATCAAGAAGGCTGGTCATGTTGTGGGGGAGGAGCTGGACTCTCTGACTGTCGTGTCGGAGAGGAGGATGTTGTTCAAAACCAGGACTATTCTGGACTATCCCTCCCACCCGCTCCACAAGGTGCTGGTCAGCTGCAAGAGCTCGTTCAGCAATAGACTGTTACTGCCACGCTACACCACTGAGAGACACAGGAAATCATTCCTGCCCGTCGCCATCAAACATCTAAACTCTGTGCTGTAAAATCCTCTTGTAGAGTCACTGTGCAATACACTACCCACTGTGCAATATTCAGTTTCCACTTGTAAGCTGTACATGTACATGATCGTGTGAATTTTGCATGTCTGTAACAAAAAGAATTTCCCCTTGGGGATGGATAAAAGTAATTCTGATTCTGATGGTGATTTCTGATTATTACTTCCCACTGAAAATGAGATAGCAGCAACAGTGACATTTGAACATGATCTTACTTTTGGGAACATTTAGATACATTGCTGTGTCTATAGAGAGTTTGTTATTCTCTGTCAGTGTTATTATTCATTTATTTATTAGCACTAGAAAGACCCCAGGTATCACATCACTGCCTTATCATGTAGAGATGCATCAAAATCACAAGGAGCATACAAGATTTCAATTCATTCAACACTTAAACAGTGTAACCTTGCGTTAAGAGGTCCTTCAGACCTAAATATTAAACATTTGGATTTGATTTCTAAGGATTCCTTCAAATATTCTGCCTCTTTGACTGGAGAGTGCTTGATAAAGGAAACGCCTTTTGGAGAGACAAGTACTTGTTGGAACACGTGTTGGATCACATTAGTACAAGAAAGGGAGAGCTGATCATTTTACAGTTCTGCAAATTCGCCAAATTCCACCTTTCTTGTTCTTGCTGCACAAAATATCAAAGCTAGTTACTTGTTGACATGAGGCTTGAAGACATTAGATGCCTCACCAGTATGGATGAAGGAAGGCCAGTGCTTCTTGTTCCCCCCTGTGCTGGGTCTGCTAGACGCTGATGGGTACTTGGGGGCAGGTAATGCTGCTGCAACATACGCACTGGTTGCCTCTGTGGTGGCAGTGAGGTTGGAGTCAAGTGGACGATGGGTATACACCTCCAGTTGGTCTTCTTCATTAGGCGTGTTAGTTTGATCTGGTTCAGTCTGTTCTTTCTCCTTCGCAGTGGCGTCCGGTGTCTCGCTGGATGCCTCATTCACCGCTGTGCTGTTATCCTTCCTCCTTCCCTCGCCCACCCCTCTTCTTGATCCCTTCCTCCCCTTCTTCTCCTCTTTCTCTTCTTTTTCCTCCTCTTCATCCTTATCCTCTTCTTCTCTCTCTCCGTCTTCTCCTTGACCCTTGCTGTTCCCGCCATCCTCGCCAACAGCTTCACTGTTATCTTCTGCTGCGACAGCAGAGGCCGAGGCGGTGGTGTCTTTGGCGTGCTCGGTGGGTTCGGTGGTCCGGCGTGTGACGGTGGGATTGCGGGTTGGTGCTCTGCTCGGCCAAACAGAGCTCGGGAAGGAGGAGATGACGCCGCCACTGAAGCCCAGGCCAGCCAGTAAAGTGCTGGTCACCACAGACGCCACTGTTGCCTGACTGCCGCTGGAGGACGGGCCGATTCCTGTCGCCATGGAGACGAAGGAGAAGGGGATGCCCGAAGAGGTCCAAGTCGATGAGCCAGAGGAGATGGGAGCCATGTCGGCTGAAGAGGCTGGAGACACCGTTGGCTGAGAAAGAAACAATTTACTGATTAGAATTTGAAGACATTTGTTGTTTGTCCTCCTCAGTCAACTTTGACTTAAAGAGTTTAACCCCTTAAGGTTAAGGGTTCAGCCCAAAATCAATCTGAGGGGTCACCAGATGATTAAAGGTGTTAAGAAAAAAAAAGATACATTTCTGTTACACACATTTCTGTTTATTTTCTCTGACTTGTCTAAGTTTAGGCAAGGCAAGCCAAGTTTATTTGTATAGCAAACAACGAGGCAATCCAAAGTGCTTTACATGAAGGCAACATAGGGCAATATAAAAATACATTTAAATGCCATTAAGTGTAGCTTTTGTCTAATGAAATACTGGATGATTTTTACCTTTTTGCTGACTCTAAAATTATAAACAATCTGAGAAGGAAAACTCACTCATTGCTCGAAATTTATACCTACACTAAGGCCGCCATCATGATGTCAGAATATGGGGAACTGCATCCGATCTTTTTTGTAACTGAAAAAGCGACAAACTTGGCCACTTTGCACAGCGATTGGCCAGGTGTGTGGAAGTGGGAACGTAGGCCGGTTTGAACGTTTCTCTCAAACTCTCCTTCATTCATTCTTCACACAGCTATGTCCATCACCTTCCTGCGAGCGAGCGCAACGCCATAAACGCCTTTGAGGAGAGACAACAGGCTTTTCGCCGTGCCTTCAAGCGTGGCCGTTCAGAAACCGTTTTGCCTTTAGATGTCAAGCAAACTAGTTCCTCTTAAGCATAAAGAGGCTTAAAGGGATCACACAGAATCTCGTAACCTTAAAACGCCTTACGATTTTGATTAATTTGAAATGTGCATGGAATAAGATATAAAACAACACATTTACACATGACCAAAGTCTGAGGGTTAGAATAATGTGGCCTGTGCTCATCAGCCTGATCTAAGAGTTGATGTAGTATTATTACAAAATTTTAGGTATGTTTATGCAACTTTTTGCCAAAGTAAAGGAAGGTTAAAGCATAACATTAAGAAAGGTAAAGGACCCAGAATGTATTATTTTATTGATGTTGTGTGTGCATAGATTTAGACATAATTATGCTGTCATGTTACATGTGCACCTCTTCTTTTCCTTTGGGCTGCTCCCTTTCAGGGGTCGCCACAGCGAATCATGCGCCTCCATCTAACCCTGTCCTCTGCATCCTCTTCACTCACACCAATTAACTTCTAATCCTGGCTTTAATTCCTTTGGGGACATTCCTGTCCACACCGGGGAGAATGATGCTAATAGAGACACTGCTCTCTGCTGGGTAAAACATGAAAAGACAATAGCAGTGATTCACTTCTGCTTTCCTTACCATTCCAGTTTTCACGATCCTAGTCCCTTCAAAGATCCTGGTGGTATTTGCTGAAACACAGGAAAGGGTGGGGAAAAAAAGGGGGATAATCCACAGGAGAAACAACCAGGCAACACTTCACTTGAAGGGGTGTCTCAAAGACATCCATGAGTGCATTGTAAACACATTCATCTCAACATGACAGAATGTAAATGCAAGGCGCTGAAAACGTAATGGGGTAGCCAATGTACTGAATGTAGTTAGATGAATGTTACGAGCTTTGGGATGCGGGGTATTTTATATGTCCATGCTTTAATGTTTTACTGTGGTGCAGTATGTTCCCTTGTCAATCAGGGCCTGTCAACACGTCGTCCGCTCATCCGGAGGGGTTCCCCTCCTGGCCACGCCAGCCGGACATCCCACCAACGGTTGCACTCCAGTCTTCCCCGTTCTTGTCCCGGATCCTGCCCCCTTTCGGTCATTGATGTCAGCTGCCAATCCCATCCGCGCCGAACCGTCACGTGAAGCGTACAGAAGCTACGTTGTGAAAATGCCCGGGCGGCTGCGATTTAACCTGAGCAGTCCCCTTCGGTGCCTCTCTGTGTGCAATGTTAACTGGTGTAATGTTAGCTGGAATGTTAACTAGTGGTGTTAACCTGTGTTGCCCCTACTGTAATGTTAACTCGTGTTTCCTTGTGAGTAAGGTTAACTAGTATGAGGCACTAGTTTTGTGGTCTTGGGGCCAGGGCAGTTTAGATTTGTTGTTTTTTCTGATAGCCGTTGCTTACACCTCACGTAGCCTAATTTGTCTAGTTACGCTAGTTTGTGGGGTGGTTTTGCAGTAAGTTGTTTTTGGTTCAAACAGATCAGATTAGAGTACTCAGGTAGGTTTTTTGTTTCGTTACTTTCACCTATTTTAGCTGCAGTGGGTCAGAGTGGTTGTTGCCGTAACGGTTAGAAAGAGTGTTTTCTTTTGCTCTTTTTATGGTTTGGCGCCACCTTGCCTCTCTGATCCCCTCCTTGTATGTAACTATTGTGAAAAAGACTCTTTTTCTTGTACTGTACTCTGCTGTCAGCGCACTGAATAATAAATGAATGTGCTTGCCTGATTACATCGGCTGTATGTTGCTTCCCTAGACATCTTCAGGGTTGTAACAATGAAATGAATGCATATCACTGCATTTCAGCTGCGTTCTTTTACTTTTTTCTTTCCTTTCCTCTGTTATTTTTTCCCTTAGCCTGCAGCTGTTGATATGAGCTCAAACAAATAACCTGAATATGAAGGATTTTGTGATATTATGATCAAAAGAGTCCTAGCTGTCAGATAATACTGTTTGCACAGACAGGGCTGTGTACATGAAAGAGATACATACTGATGCTCATATTGACATTTGTGATGACATTAGAGATAATGTGGCAGCCATCATGTGCACTTGAGGTTCGCACTTGTGTGTGTGCGTGTGTGTGTGTTACCTCTGAAGAGCATGCTCTGACTGAAGTCACTGCGCATGTCATTCATGCAGACGGCCTGGACTCGAAACAGGTACAGCACATCAGGGGAGACGGGAGAAATGACGGCCTCCTGGACAACACACACAACATACACACAAACACAATCAGCCAGTTTCTATCATAAGTCACGTTAATTCAGTTACAGGACAGTGAGTTTGTATTAAGATGTATTTTAACATTTTTAAGCTTTGTAAAGGATGTTTTTGGATCTAGGCTACAATAATCCCTTAATTACAAACCTTAAAACCAAATTATATCTTTCAAATGAAGACTTATGGAATAAGTAACTTTAAGAGATAGAACAACTGAATTAACCCTTAGATGCACAGGTGGGTCAAAAATAAATATTTTTTCGCAGCAGAAATATTTCACGTATCATGTTTTCTTTATTTACCATTTTTACTTTTTTTAAGAAAAACTCGTTTGCATTATGACCCTGACTTTTTGGTCTATATCCATTTCTTGTGTAAATGTAAAATAAGAAATTATAGCACAGTAAATAACACACACACGATGATGCAATGCATTCTCGTTCCCAAGGCATATAATAGCGGTGTGTTCTCACGCCCCTCATGCACAAGGTAGGCCTACCCTTTGGCGTTAGTAGGAGACACCTTCAGAAACGATGTAACGTCACTTAAAACTTTAAAGTCAACGTTGACCTTTGGTGTCCCACGGGACACGGAACCCCGTCTCCTGGGTGAAAGTCCTGGGTGTGTTTGGCCCACCCAACCACCCCACCCACTCCTTTAGCGGAGTTTTATGCTCTTTACATTACGTCACCTGATTTCATGAAGGCTTTCTGGCAGCGCTGTGTATGTTTATATTTGACGCCCTGGGAATGAGAACGGGCTGGACACACACACGCCATCAAAGATAGTCCACTTGACAGTGACTGACTTTTAGGCCTGGGCAAAATTATTGGTTGCCTGGAGGAAGACCGCGAGGAGGGAGAAAATAATGGTGTGGGATTCATTCATCCATCTACTTTTAAATGTCCTTCAAAAGTGGTGTCCAATGTGCCGGCTTCAATGTATATAAAAGGTATGCACAACTTCAACAGTTCTAAATGCAAAGTAAGAGTCCAAAAAGCAACAACCCCAAGGGTGCGGAACAAGAAAAACCAGACTGCAGTATGCTGGTAGGCTAGTGTAGTCTGGTGTTCTCCTAATGAAGCTACAGTGAAGGTCAACCAGAAAGGTCAACTCATCACCACACACTATTATTTCTCTACAGCCTTCTAATACAGCCAGTTTACTTCACATTCTCACTGCAGCTTTCCCAAACCAGACAATGTACTACCCTCTCTTTGTTCCCTTATTTCCCCATGGTCACTCCCACATCATAATCTCCCTGTCGTATACACAAGAGAACATGAGCTGAAATGTCCACGTTTTAGCTTTCAACAACATCGCTCTGTCTTCTTCAGCAGACGGCGCTGACTCTGGCAAAATCATGTGAAATGAAAGGCGATTGCACATGTGGGGAGATGGTAACCCCTGTCTCTGCTGAAAAGCTCAGAAAGCTAGAGAGTAGACCTTTGAGCTAAGAGCCTTTATGCATTCTCATCATCATATCGAAAACCACAAGACGCCTCCTCCTCCCCATTAACAGCACTAGCAGCCAGATCTTGACTGGCTTAGCATGGGAGGTCCCAGCATGTCCCTGCAAGCCCATCAGCTCACTTTCATAAACTCACCATCACTCAGTTAAATAGAAAATACTGGCGCCAACACTGTGGTATTCGCCAAATTATCTGATCTCACAAAGTGCCCTCTCTTTCAAGCCTTCCAAACCACTTAACAGAAAGAACTCATACTGCTTTGGATCAGCAGAATAATAAAGATATCATATACATGCAGTCATCGCTGCCATCCATCTCTATCACATAAGGGGATGAAAATACAAGACTAATCTTAAAACCAGTAGAGCCTTGTTTTAATGGTATATTACACTCCCTGGCTTTATTCCTCTACTGCTTCATTCTCTTTTGACAATTTCATTACATTACTAAAGTCTCGTTTTTTAATCAAGTCTGACAAATTTATCTGCAAGACATTTCATAAGCTGGTTTATCACTGCAGATAATCACAGTCACAGTTACAGAGTTATATAGTGCAAGGATACCGTAGGCCACTGTAAAATATGTTTTATGGTGTCAAGAGGTAACATCAGTTCAGTCAGTCAGGGGCAGACACTTAACCATCACTATACACAATATGTCCGCTACACCATCACATCATGTCACCCGTCTATATGTACACATTATTATGATGTAACATTTTATTTTTCAATGGGATACAACTTTTTATTATCCCATTTTAACAATTGTCAAATCATTATCAAATATGACTTCTAGAGTCTATTTACTGTAAAAAATGAAGCCATTTGGTAGCCTCTAATGCTAATTTAGTAGCCTGTTTAATTTTCAACAAAGGGCACATTTTTAATTATCCTATACGTTCCTTCCTGTTCCCTTCCCCCTCCATGTAGAAAACATATTTTATTTTTCTATGAACAATGGATCAACTTACTGTGTGTAATGTGAAATGGGTCGCTCGACAAACCTGAAGAGAACTTCACAGTTCCGCTCAGCTCTACAGAGTGTTTTAGCCTCTTTTAGCTCATTCTTTTTGTTTTACAGCCCGCATCTTGACCATTTTGATACAGTCACAGCGCTCTCCTCAACCTGTTTCCAGCAGCAGCAGGTAGCTCCTCCAGAGGTGTCAAGTCACGAAATATACTGCGTTACCTTACTTAAGTAGGAATTTTATCCAGCACGAAGACGCCCGTCACATATAAGGTTCTTTCATCTATTTGCATTGTCCTAAAATGCATTCGTTTTCAATGGGCATATATGCGGCTGAAACAGGCAGTCTAGTGCATTGCATTTACATTTACATTTAGTCATTTAGCAGTGCATCCAACAGTTTTCAACATTAACATTTTAATATAACATTATAGCCATTATGGCCTTTAGAAAAACGTTTTGTTGAGGAGGTGGGGTAGTGCACTATAGGCCCCTGTGGCACAGCCAAAGCTTTTGTCCTTAATGGCATTTTTTTCCTTACATTACATTTACTTTTATACTAGTTTCGAAACCAGTACTTTTACACTTTTACTTGAGTAAAAAGCTTGAGTTGATGCTTCCACAGTAGCCTTTTAAAACCCCAGTATCTGTACTTGATGAATGGGAATACTTTTGGCACCTGTGAGCTGCTCTGAGAAACCCACTGTACCACCGTGCTCCAGTGGGCCAAAGGACTGACAGACAAAGTTAGCAAGTAGATGGTGATTATGGTAGAGCATTTAGCAACTAAAGAGCCAGATGTTTTTCTTAGGAGTTGGTGGAAACCAATACAGAGCTAAAGGGAGAGTGAATGTTCGACTTACGATCACCGGGTCGCCAGAAATACAACCCTAAATGCTAACGAGGCTCTGTGTCTGCTGGATGTGTAAACAGGTAATTGTTTGCTAGCGGATTCGGCAAATCCACTTTATGAGGGCAAAAAACATGTATGATATCCAGCTTCTTGTGGAAATCTTCCCCCAAGTGGCCCGAAAAACACACACACCAAAAACGCCACTTTAAACAAAGAATTCTTGACTTGAGTGGCCCCAGTGATGGTGTTAAAAACGCCACCAATCCTCCTCCTCACAAATGTGCCACTGAAATGAACAGACCCGAAAATAACAGACTGTATTGATTCTTATTTTTCTACAAACATAAAACTAACACCATCAAAATAATTTGAAACACGCCAAAACACATACAAATCTAGTCATATAGGCCTTTACCAGAAAATGTATGCTAGCAGTATCCCTCATTTTTTCACCTCCACAGTCCCAGTTCAGGCTGCACACCTCTTTCGAAGCACGTTGAGCCTATAAATGTCCTTCAGAGGACTAAAGGCTAGTAGGCTTAAACTGCATCTCCTCCAAAATGAGACGATCTTCTGAGGATTCAACATTGTTTCCGATTCCCACCTGAAGCCTAACAGAGATCAGGAGTTCGATACTGTATTTTTCGAATGTATTTTGGAGCCTTTGAAATGGAACAGCCCTGAAAATTGAAATACGTTTTCACGTCTTAGCTGTGAAATGCCACACAAGTCCTTTAATCTCTGTCATGTATTCAGAGGGAAATAGATATGATCGCCACAAATGCACTTTCATGAGAAGGCAGGGCTCTGTCAGTCGTGGGTGTTGCTGTTCACACTAGCGCTGTGGAGAATTCATGCTTCCAGCTGACTCCTGCTCTCACACAGATGGGTGGCAAAGATTGAGAGAATCAAAGGGTTTCATGTATACTTCTCCGAGCTTCAGTGTACAGTGGCATCAACAGCAGCTGACAGCAAACAGAATGTCTGAGGAGTCTGGAATCACAGCACTCCGGAAAGGCGAAAAGCCAGTACTATAGAAAGGCAGGGCATTCTATACGCTGAGAA
The DNA here is from genome assembly GCA_011952105.1 of Coreoperca whiteheadi. Lineage (NCBI taxonomy): Eukaryota > Metazoa > Chordata > Actinopteri > Centrarchiformes > Sinipercidae > Coreoperca > Coreoperca whiteheadi. The sequence continues at coordinate 2,569,131 of CM022473.1, read as the reverse complement.
AAGGAAATGATAAGGAAGTTAAGATGAATCAATGTCATAATCTTAGTGGTTAGTAAGGCAGTGATGATTTATATGCATCAAAAAACGAACAAAGGTGCTTGTCTCGGACATTTAGCTAAGCATAACATTTTACTTTGTAAATACTACTAATACTTAAGTTTATGATCGAATACAAACATCCCCATCAGCCTCAGCAGTACTTTGTGTTCCGTGTAATTTGCATGATGTTAGCATGCTAACATGCATGCTGCCGCTAGCCTTTAGCTCAAAGTACAACCACGCACACAGCACTGCTAGCATGGCTGTTGACTCTGTTGCTAAATATAAAGCTGAAATAGAAATATACACGCTGTTGTCAATTTATTAGGTAAAACTAGATAAAAAATATAGTCGCAAGTGGCGATTTTGGGGTTCAAGCCAACACAGACAGATAGAATTTTAAAGCTTTTGATCTGGACCTGGTCAAATGTGGTCTAGATGTTAAAAAAGCAGTGACATTTACTTTATTTTAAAGTATGAATAGAATAGAATCAATTCATAGTCTGATTCATGTTATGTCACGCACATTTCTTGCCCTTGTTGCACCCCCTAGCGGTCACGTTGTAGGAAGCTTTCAGGGTATGTTTCAAGCACAAATGCGGACATATCCTGGAAGGTTTGTGATGACTGGCCCAGTGGTTGTTGGTCCTTTGGTCTATTTATGTGAGGAGCCACGTCCCTTTTGAAGTAAATATCTTAAAAACTAAGATATCTACAAGACTTATCCAACTTTTGATAAGTGTCGTCCAATGATGATCCACCGAAAATGTGGTAGCAACCTGTGGTTTAAGAGGAAATGTCAAAAATTTATTTTTCAAAAGATTTTTTTGTAGGGCACATTGAGCTGACCTTGTGAGAGGAATTTCAAGTCATTCGGAGTGTGAGGGGCTTCGTCTGTTAAAAATTGCATTTTTGGGCCTGAATAACAGCGCCACCATGTGGCCGTTTGGGCTCATATTTCTGTGGAAGCACATGCACGTCATTTTCAGTTATTGGGCCATGTCTCGTGTTCCTAGCTCATTCCAGCTCACGGGAATTTGAGCATTTGTGGCAGACATCAAATAATAATAAACCAGCGAAAAACATAGTAGGGTTTAAGCCCCTAATTAACTCAGTTTATTTAAACAGCCTTGCAATCAATGTTACCTTCAGGAAGTTCATAATGTGCAGTTTTTGTTGAAACTGTTATAAAAGGTGTTGATTCAATTTTATGGTTATTTTGGAGGCTGGGGTTTGTGATGCTGTTGAACTGTATTGCATAAAACTGAGAAGTGTTTCTGACATTTGCCCCCCATGTTTATATCAATGAATCCAGACTAAACTCCTCTCATTATGACCCATTATAATTCAACAGCACCACAAACTACATGCTTTAAAATGATCATACAGCTGAATCGCCACCTCTCTAAAACAACTTCAACAAAAATTAAACATTATAACCTTCATTTCATGAAGGGAGAGTTTATTGTAGGACTGCTGTGTTAGACTGCATTCATTTTAGCTAGGTGTACCTAATAAACTGGCAACTGAGTGTACATTATATTGTATGTAAGAACTTTAGATTTAGACACCTTAACATTTAAAGGGTTAGGAGACTTGTCATGTACGTCACAAACATTCAGTCCTGGAGTGTTTACTGTAGACTGTATAAAACATGGACGTAGTGTCTGTGACATCACCCATTGGTTTCTGAAGAGGCTTTGGGAAACTGGGCAGCTGACGGCGGCTCCGGCTGTCACCATCTTGGTAGCGCCTGACTCCGGTGAATCCAAAAATGGGCAAAGAGGTGGATCTTAGGCGGGCTGAAAGAAGCCTGGTTGCTGAACCACCTAGCGGCGAGCCACCTTAGAGCTCACCCCCCTGCTGCTCAAACCGACCACACCCTTAATCATGCATAAGCCTAAATATAATTTAAACAGGTGAGTTATAAAAAGATTCACCCCCCTCACAGTTGTGATGCCCCTCCCACGGTCTTGGAGGCTCTCCTGGCAACCCCAGCACCCTGCCTTATTGTCTTTTGGTCTGACCTATGATTTGTGTTAACTTTAGTATACTAAATGATTAAGTCTCTTGCGTGGACTCCCTACTTTTCAAATCCCCTGAGCCAGTTTGTTGCTGTAAACGTTTTTATTCCTGTTGTAAAGTTGGGAATTTTAACATGGGGCACTACGGGGATTGACTGGCTTTTGGAGCCAGCCTAAAGTGGCCATTCGATGAACTTCCGCTTTGGCTTCCATTTTTTAGCCTCGGAGGTTGCCGCTTGGTGTTAACACAATATATGCCCAACTAGGAACATTCCAAAATGTTGTTAAAACTTCTTATTTGCTGTATTGTCCAGAGACAGGAGAGAAGATGGGTGTCCCGAATTATTTAGACCCACAAGTCAAGAGTCTGACCACCAAGTTATTGGACAATTTTCAAACCTATCAACCCCACTATCCTGACAGGACTTTTGAGATGCAGCATAGTCACAGCATCCAGCTTATGTTTTATTTCTACATGTCTTATCACACAAGATACACTCACTTGCCTCTTTGGCTGTATAGCATTCACTCAAGGGACCTGTAGGAGCCCAAGATCCTAAAAGTGCCTGGAAAGTTCTTGAATCACAGTTGACATCTTTTCTCTATAAAGAACTCTATCCAATTTAATTGTATGCAAAGATAATGTAATGAGCTTTTATAATATTAAACTAATATCTTTATTCATATCACACACTGTGCATATCATCATCACATCATTGTGCTCCATCTATCGGAACAGCCCCACCCCCCTGCTCCCTGACTCACGCCAGTTCTGTCGTGGTGAATCCAGTTGGAAAGCTGTTTTCCGCATTTGCTCCCCCTTATAAAATAGTCAAGTCCAGAGTGGTTTATTACTCGGGGATTCTCCATTGATTGTGACAAGGGGGACGTGTGTGTGGGATTTGGGGGTCCCAAAGCCATGTAAGTCCCTGTGGTGACCTAGATAGAGGCGTCAAGAGAGGATATGAGGAACAAGAGCGGAATCAAAGGGCTGACAGGAAGAGGGAGAAAATAAATTGTGTGTGCATGGGAAGCGGGGCTGGAGGTAGATGGCAAGGGGAGGGGAGGATCGGTGAGGGACAGTGAAGTAGATTTCAGAGGAAGGGATAGTCTTTAATGATGGATAAAAGGATAAAACCCTTCCCACCTCTCCCCCTCTATCTCGCATCATGGCAGATTCCCAGTTCTGAAAGCCAGTGCTGCTTCCACAGCCAGGGGGCATTCTGATCCCTTTTTTGCAGCCATTCCTGTTTTCACTGGCCCAAGGTCATGCTTTTTGCACATGCTGACAGCCCTGCATCCCCTCCAGCTTAGCATTAGTATTCTGCTAGCCGGCCGGCAGACCACAATGTAAGGGAATGAAACCTCCTGTTTGCTCCACAGCCTTCTCTCATAGCTCATTTTTGCTCCTGATGAGACCATTTGTAACAGAATTGATGGAGGATGTTGCTTGGTTTGTGTGTGTGTTGGCATGTGTGTGTGTGTGTGTGTGTGTGTGTGCGTGTGCGTGTGTGTGTTTGCAATCAACAGCTTTTATCCCCAGACAAGATAACAACTACTTTATTAAAACCTCTGCTGACCTATTTTCTCATAATAAGTTGTATTTTGCCAAAGCTGCACGTCTTTGCACCTTTGTTCAACAAACAACTCGTACTTTTAATGATGCAATCATTGCTTATTTTGTGTGTCAAAACTGTTTTGTTCCAAAACAAGTTATTAGATTTTTCAAGATCCCTCGCAGTCGAATTTTTGATGATGTAAAATCCAATGTTTTTCTGTAATAACACGCACACACACGTACACACACACACACACACACACACACACATGCTTGTTCCCAGTGCAACTGCATTTGACTGTTTGTTAGTCCAAAATATTCTTGTCATAATTTATAGCAAATAAAGTTGACTTTAGCTCCATTCAAAGCAGTTTCGCTGTCACATCAGATATTCTTCAGGACGGTGATATCTGTACACATGGAAAATACTAGACCATTAAGATATGTTTAAATGTGCAGTATATCACAGTGGTACATTCAGTAACATTCCAGTCTTCAAGTTAACCACAGAACATACAGCTGACGGTGAGTGGTGGGTTTTCGTCTTGCAATGTTACAGCCGGGAGCGGGTGAAAAACAAAAGAAAGGAAAGGAGGAAGGAGGAAAGGAAGGAAGAAAGAAGCAAAAGAGGACAAAGGGGGTCAAAAAGGAAGTAGTAACAGCTAAAGTTAGAAACTTGGAGAACTTTGTTATGTAAGTGGGTGTGTAGTTGGCGCTCAAGGAAATCATCTTATTATTGGCTGACGATAAGTTGGTGGTTGGCTGATCTGGAATGTGGACTTAAATGAGACCCATTTGGGTTTTTCAAGGCCTTTACTTGGTGTATCAAAGCTGCCAAAAATTTATATGAAAAACATCCATAGTGAGCAACTGGGCGGCCCTATTAGGCACAATAGTTTGTACTTTTAAGGCCCAATAAAACCATCAGTGATGCAAAGTCAAAGGTAATTGCCTGTTTTTCATCTCAACTGACGGCAGAACCAGAACTTTAATTGAGACAGGGCATTCGAGACAGGCTTTTATCTCCAATTCCCCCTGTTTTCTAAGCATATTTTGACCCTACATTGACCAATTTTTTATTTTTTTTTTTGCTTTTATTGCTCTTGCAGATGTTTTTGCAAACGCAGCACTTCCTCTGTTTGTTTCGCATTAATATCCTGCCAGCGCTTTCAGGAAATATAATCGATCGTTCTTTGGAAAGTTTTTTAATGTAGTATATCGACACGCAGAAAAACAAAAGCTGCGTTTTAAAGGATATATCCAGATTGTTTTCTTAATACAACACGCACATGCCATTTGTGGGGAGTACGACATGACTCTGTTATGCCATCGGAGTACAGGTTTTCCCGCAGGCCTTTATTTGAGACCAGCCACTGCTAAATACTAGCTTTCATTTTTACAAAATCAATGGATTTCAAGGAACAACCAGTTTTTTTTTCAGTTCATTTAAATTTCTGGCTGTTACAGGAACTGCAGTATGAAACATACCAGCTCTGATTTCAGTATTAATTATTCAGAATTCATTTATTATTCAGCCGTGGTGGATGCTGCTTGATTACAGTGTTAGAAACGACCATGGACTGACATGGTTGAAAGCTGAAATTAACTCCACTGACACTAACTTCACGCTTGGATTTCCTCACAAAGCCTAAAACACAGTGGTGTGATGAGGCCCAGCTGTAGATATGAAATCTGAGCTCTGTGTGAGAAGAAGAACTGAAAGTATTCATTGTTCTTCTGTTTCTCAATGGAATATACGGCAGTACAAACACGGCTATCGACAGCTAAGAGTCAGAAAACTCTTTTTCTCTCTACCACAAACCAGGCCGACGAAGCACATCAGAGAAAGGCTGCCAGTGTGTGTGTGTGTGTGTGTGTGTGTGTGTGTGTGTGTGGAATGAGAGCTGAGTATGAAATTATTATATATGCACACATATTTGATGTTTACCAAATCTTACACATACTGTTGCTTTCCTAATATGTTATATGCTGCCAGGTATAAAAAGAAATGTCATGAGTGTGCATGCGCATTTAAATGCATAGATTTATTGTAATATTTGATATACTTAAGCACTCCTGCCGATGTGCATATTAATGTCTCCCCATATACAGTATATTGAAATATTTTACACAGACACATATTGCAATGCACTGTTTAATGCTGATTCTGATTCTGATTCCAGTGTGTCTGCGGGCATGTGGGTGGGGAACAGGGAGTGCAGGGCAGGCTGCGTGTCCAGTGTGTATGCATGAGTAGGGGAATGAAGGGGAGAAGGTTTTTGTATAGTATAATACAAGCTTTCTTATAGCAATGTATGCAATGTTTTTAATAATTATTTAATCATTTTTGTATAGTATAGTCTCAGTTTAATAAAACCCCTCCCAAACAAAGAAGAGTTGAATCGCACTCAATTGTCCCTCCCAGGCCTCCTTTACAGTCAAGATGGCAGCGAAGATAACAAAAACAGGGTTTTATTCATCTCGTATCGGGATTGACTTTAGTGGATCATAACATCTAATCTACAGGTGTCTGTTTTTGAGCCACGACAGAGGCCAAAATGTGGCCTGCAACAGACAGAAGCCTTGTTTTAAGCCTAGCTGATCGCCGGAAATGCCTTTTGCTATGTCGTGACACATATCGTGCTGCTGAATGCTACTCAAAAAGCCGAAAGTCAGCTTGACGATAGGCTCAGTCGATAAAATAGGTTTTTCCAAAATTGTGAATCACAGCAACCACGCGAGGTCCTTGAGCATGCAGTCATAAATGTGCACCAAATATATTAGCACGATGGGTCCAGTCGTATGCAAGATTAGCTGCTGTCGGATACACACACGACCAAATGCATGAATCTGGGTTATTGGATTGTTGTGGACGTGAACTGTGTGTAGATTATTGGCATCTTTGCTTAGCTGAAGGGGATTCAAGCTCTGCCTTGTTGTACAAAAACTATGATTATTCACAGATGTTAATTGTATCTGATCAGTGATTGCAACCCTGTCTCCTACTTTATCCTGCTAATTTGATTTGCTCAATATAATTTGGAGGAAATGTAATTGCTGCCTGGATTTTGCTTACTGGCAACGATTTCTACGGTCTACGAAGGGGGATGTTCTTGTACTTGTACCCACAGGGAGGGTGCCAGAGTATATGGCTGGATAGCCACAGTCCTTCGCCCCACGTGGACTGTGGGTAGGTTAAGGCCACTGTTTACAACTGTCGCACAGCTCTTCTTCTAAATATGGCAGCATTTCAACCAACCCCTCAGATTCTTTCAAATGATCAATTCAAAAATTTCAATTTCAAACTTAATCCATCAATGTGGGAATCAATACAAAGCAGCAAATTCTACTATTTCAGTCAGTTTTTTAAACTCATTTTCCAAAAACACAGTTTACTCAAATCTCTTCTATCACTGAGTATTTATGGATAGCCCTAAATAAGTCCGTCTACAGTTGACCGAAACACATCCAAGTTTCTCTTGTTCTTAAATAATTCCTGCCGTGCAATGTGTTTATGGCAGCTTTTCATTAAAGCTCACCCTGGTCCGGTTTAGACTGCTAAACCACTTGGTTAGGATTGGGATGGTGGGTTTGGTTAATGTTGATAAAATCAGCATGTCCTGTCTCCTACTTCAAGTCACCATTATTTTTTTAATATTTACAGGAAAGACCACCATCTTTCCCAGAAAACCTCACAAAACCATTAAACCCTTAATTATAGCATTAAAATCATTGTTCTCCAATCAGCTATGATAACGAAGAATATCACAGTGTGCAACAGCAGCGTTTCAATGTGTGTATCGTTTGGATAGTGTTCACGTTTGCTAATTATTGGATTTTCCCACAGCAAAGCATGTCAATACTGTTCAGCAGCAAAAACTCATATATATATCTTACATTTCAGAGCCTCGCAGCACCTGAATGCAACATAAATCAGCGTTGGGCTTTTCAAGTCTGCACTTATAACGTAGCTCACAAATACCACACAAGACATATTCACGTATATATTTGCGGTGTTATCACTGCAGTCCAGCAATGTGAGCAGCGATCTCCCCTCAAAGCCACGTCCAACCTGCTTTATTCCCAATAGTGGGACCTGCTGAATGTTTGTGTCATGTGTTTGGTTCAGTACGTGTTGAGGAATGTTCACAAGATTCAGCATTAACCCATTGTATCAGGCGAACGCTCCCACTGCAGGCTCCATTCCCTCCCAGTCTCACCAGTTTGTGTTTGCCGTCGGTGAGGTGCGTCTCCTCATAGCTGTCGTCGTGGGCCGTCCAGCTGTAGGACACCAGGAAGTGGAGGATGGGCGGGTGGTAGGTGACCTCCGGACGAGCCCAGCGCACCACCAGAGCGCTGCCATTCACATGCTGCACCTTCATGTTGATGGGAGCGCTGCTGCACACTGGGAGGAGGATGGAGGCAGGAACGAATGAAGGAAAGGAGGGAGAGGGAGGGAAATGTACAGAAAATGGAAAGCGGGGAGAGGGAGGGAGGGAGGTGAGAGGGGTCAGATAGAAAAGGTAGCAAGGAGGGAGGTCGAAGAGCAAAGATGAAAGGATTAGGATAGAGGATGGAGGGAGAAGTAGAGATAGGAAAGAAGACAGAAAGAGGAGATAAAGGAGGGGGAAATAGACAGAAAAAAGAAAATAGATGAGATGGAGGGAAGGAGGGAGAGTTGGTAGGAGAGAAGAGAAGGAAAGGAAGGGAAGCAGCACAGAAGAAATGTAAAATGGAAGAGTGCAGGGAGGAATCAAAGCAATGAAGGGAAGGACGGAGATGAGGAAGGACAGCCAGTTGAAGACATGAGGAAGGACAGAGGAAAGGAAAGAAGAAAGAAAGGATAAGGATAGAGGATTAAGACGAAGAGAAAGAATGGAGAGAAGTAGAGAATAATTGGTGGGAGAGAAGAGGAAAGAAAGGAAAGCAGCAATGAAGAAATATAAGAGGGAAGCGCGGGGAAGGAAAGAGAGAAAGAAGTAAGGTTGGATGAAAAAAGGAGGGATGAGAGAGGGAGAAGTACAATTTATAGGAAATAAAGAAAGAGAGGAAGTGAAGATACGGAAGGAAGGGTGGATGTGAAGGGAGAATGAAGGGAACAATGAGAAGGGAGAAAGAGACAAAGAGAGACAATTTAATGACAGAATACATCGGCTCAGCTTATCTTTCACACACACTCAGACGGGGGAAGAGAGAGAGAGAGAGAGAGAGAGAGAGAGAGAGAGAGAGAGAGAGAGAGAGTCATGTGAGCGTGACTTGTATTCATGATGTGTTATTAATATTGCTGTGAGACACTCCGAGTGATCCAGACACACAAACACACACACACACACACACACACACTTATAACACATGAGTTCATATATAGTCGCCTTCAGGCAAAATGCAGCCAACCTGCTCTGCATTCAGATATCTGGCAGTAGTAGATATGAAGGCAAACACATAAACAATGTATGTTTTATTGTGACTTTAACGATACACACTCTTGCATACTAAACCTCCATTCATTCGAATAGGACCAGCCCTGCAATGGCTGCCCCTGGCCACTAGATGTCTCTGTTTGACCAGTGAGATTTTGTTTTGCTCAGCTGGGAAACCCTATCAATGGACTATTTCACTGAAGATACTGAATATTTATAATTATCACTGTCAACTCTCAAATACTGGCTGGGGTCCAGGCCTTTATCTGAAACAGGTTTATATAAGACACTGGCCTTTTCTCATTTCCCCTGTATTGCCGGCCCTCTCTGGGGTCCTTTTGCTACCTTTATTAATGCTGGCTACACCATAGCATGATTTTAGTCTCTGCCATTATTTGAATACCCGCTTTAAAATGAGAATTTACAGCATTACTTTTACTCTTATTGGCAGTAGTGTCTAATATTTTGGCAAGTGTGGCTTTAGACATTTAATCCTGTTCCTGGGCAAACTCTCTATGATTTCCCATAGACACATAAGCAGAAACTGAGAACGATAACATCAAGAACAGCATCTTATTTTTTTTAATAGCATATGGCCAAAGTGTAAACCTTTGGTGTCCTTCATTCTGGTCAGTGTTTACATTCCACCGCAGGCCAACGTGCAGGATGCACAGCGCATGCCTGCTGACCAGATACTCTGTCCGACAAACCCGGACTCCTTAGTTATTGTCCTCGGTGACTTTAACAAAAGGTAATCTCAGCCACGAACTCCCCGAATACAGGCAGTTTATTAAACGCCCGACAAGAGGGGAGAATAATCTGGATCATTGTTACACTACAGTCAACAGTGCGTAACAAGCCATCTGGTTCCTGCATACAGCTTCCTAAACCTCTTGCAAGGATATCAAATAAGTGGAACAATGAGGCGACGAATGATCTTCATACGTGCTTGGACTGTACTGACGGGGATGTTATCAGGACTGCCGCCAACAGTCTGGATGAGCACCCAGAGGCTGGGACGTCAGCTTCTGTGAGCACTGCTGTGCACCACCACGCACCAGGGTGAGCTACAACTACGACAAACGCTGGTTCACAGCTAAAGTTGGAAAAGTAAGACGTGTTCAGGAGTTACAGTATACAATGATAGTTCTGACGATAGTGTACTACCAGCTCTGTGGCAACAGTCTGGGGAAGACTCTTTCCTGTTTCAGTATGACAGCGCACCGTGCACAAAGTCAGGCCCAGAACAAAATAGTTTCCCCAGTTTCTTAGTGGCCTGCACAGAGCCCTGACTTCGACCCCATCCTTTAGAATGAACTGGAACGCCGACTGCGAGCCAGGCCTTATCCAGGACCATTATTTAATAACGTTTTTAACGGCTATTACTGGACTACATCACCCAACGGAAGTATTGGACCTCACTAATGCTCTTGTGGCTGAATGGGTGCAAATCCCTGCAGCCGGATTCCAAACTCTGGTGGAAAGCTTTTAAACAGGAGTGGAGGCTGGTATATCAGCGTACTGATGATGGAATGACGCGTTTAACGATCACATATGGGTGGAATTTTCGGGTGTACACACGCTTTAGTCTTAGCGTGATGATTATTGCAAACACTGCATCAAATTATGCAAATGTTTAAGGTAATTTGATGATGAACATAGGTTGATTGAGAACAGGGCTCACGTGCCTGGTGGAACCGAATTGATTAGCTTGCTCATAAAGAGCTGCAGTGGAGGTTTTCTATTCATAACCTGCAGTCGAGCCCCATGTGGCTTAGCATTACTAAAACCATTAGTCACATGAACACAAAGCACGCACGTCCCCAAAGCAGAACACACAGACACAGACATCATTTGGAAGTCAAGCAGTGAATGACCTCTATGCAGGGAAAACGTATTTAATAGATTATATCAACTTGGGCCCAGTCAGCCATGCCCTGTGTGTGTGTGTGTGTGTCACAAGTGAGAACGCTATAACTGCAGTCCTTAAAGCATGTACATTCACAATGTGAATTGAAGTTTAGAAATAAGTTAATAAGTCAGAGGAGTAGTAAAACTTCATGGTAAGCACTTCACAGGAGGTGTGTGAAACTGTAACAATATGTGATTAACCATATCAGACGCAGCAAAACGCCACAAAAATACATTTGGAAAACTTAACAGCCGTGTGTCTTTCCAAAAATCATGACCCGATTACGCAATGTAATCCATAGGTTATTTTGTGGGCAGTTTCACGTAGAGATAATGTATCGCTGTTGAGTATTTGTTTGGTCGCTTTGAGCGCCTCAAGCCCAAGTACCATATAGTTCCACAATATTCATGAAAGGCAGACGTCTCTACAGCCGATATCTCCAAAACCAAAACAAATGAGATGGATAAACAGCACTACAGGTGAGAGGAAAAATATGTATTTTTTAATTTTGGGGTGAACCGTCCCTTTAAGTGAGGCTTGTACACGACTATAGACTATAGATGTAGTCTATCAGAGTCAGCCAACATATCAATATCCCTGGTCCTCATAAGCAAAATGAACTATCAAGCTTGCTTGTTACCCCTCGTTGTGTGTTATTATCAAGCCCCCAGGAATGGAGTTGGATTGTGAAGCGATTCTGCTGTAGCGGCCACGCAGAGTATTGCGACTCCCATGTTAATAACATGACGTGCACTAGCCTACAAAGCATTTTTCCCATACGCAATCTTTCGACAAGGAGTGAACAAATGTTTCCGTGTCACAAACCCCCGAAATTACTCTATATTATCAGAATTTGATCCATTCAGTCCAAGAACATTAGGAAAGTCTAGAGGAGAAGTATGATTGAATTATCTTATCCCATTCGTGTGTGCATGGGAATCAACAGAAAGTCTGGTTTGGCCAGCAGAAGTCTTGGACATGAATGTTCTTTAACTAGCTCATAAAAGTCATAAAAATAGTTCGCATAAAAATACGAAGGCGTGAGAAAGCTTGCAGAGGCATTTTGCGGTGAGCACCTTTTATCGGAGTGAATGGGGCACAGTCTTTGAAAGAGGCATCCAGCTCTCCTCACTACATCATGGTTATTATGGCAATCTGATATTGATACTATACTGACACTGTGGCTGGGTCCCATTCTACTTAAATGGGGGAAGGCTTCACTGAATAGCTGCCTCTGTTGTTGGTTGATCAGTTTTAACAAAAGCGGAACATTTTAACCTTCATTAAGGTAGGATTTATTGCAGGACTGTTGGATAAGACCATATTAGGTTTAGCTATGTGCACCTAATAAACACCTGAGATTATATTCTAACTGAACAAAAAGGTCAATAAAAAAAATGTTTGCGAAACAAGGTACAATAATATGATGGCCCTACAGTATTAGATGAATTTGAAGACTTGATGATGCTTATTCAAATGTACTCAGTTTTTTTGAAGGCTACTCGTACTGTAAACCAGTTTTAGCTGAAGTTAGCGATTGTGTTGACTGACGTCCTCTCTGTTCTCTTTGCTTAAGTAGCTGTGCGTAAACACTCTTATATGAATCTGCTGCAAACCGAGACTAATCTGGGTGTTATTTCTATACATGCAGCCCCCTTATGAAAACCTATTGCTCCCCGTCTAAATGTTTAGCCGAGAGTGCTTAGCCTAGCTTACCACAACATAGTGTACATAACCCCCCCCAGAAAAAACAACGACACACCTTAAAAAATGTCTAGTCTTCATGTTATATCTCGTCGGCTAGCAAGCAAGTCACCACAGAATCCAAGTGTTATCTAGATTAGGAAAATGTTTAAACAGGGGCACTCCACTACAATACCATAGTCACTTAACTGTAAAACTGTAAAACAACCAATCCCCTGTTCCCTAAATAACGGATTTGCTAATAGACCTCAGGTCTTTCTGTTTTTCAGTCGCATACTAACACTCATGTCAACCTCTTGAAAGCGATTGTTTTGAGCTCACATAAAGATTTTCTCTGGCTCTTAGCATTGCTAAGATGGTGTTTTTGGGCTTTCCATTTTCGAGTATGCCATTGTGTGATACTGCTTTTCATACCTGCTGAACAGACTCTTGCAGGCCGTTTCTGCGCTAAAGACGTTGGGAGATGGCTTCTTCTTGTTCACCCTGGTTAACAATTATTTCTTCCATTGCAGCAAACAACGTACCATGAGCCAGGTAAAAAGTCCTGGGGGCCTTTTTCACTTCAGACAATTTCACATTTTATAGCACAGGTGCAATTGTTAACATAAGTAATAATAGCTCCATTCCATTTAGGAGCATCGGCCCGTGCGCCCTGCTATTGTGCATGCTTTCTCAGTAGCACGGGACCCTTAAACAGAACAGCGCCGTTGATATTGTTATTAGCTACACATGAGCTTTTGCTCATAAGTTAAATGTCTGTCATCACAAAGGTCTATAGAGACCTTCCGGTGGACCACCATGGGTCCTTATTTTGAACAAAATATGTACGGTAGTCAATGGCGAGAGACAAATAATGTGTTTATCCCGTTTGACTTGTGCTGTGAATTACACATATGTTGTCTGTCAATTTAAAACATTATTTTTCAAGTCAAGAAAGTTGCAGTTTGTCGTTAAACTGTTGAAGTATAGGACATTGAAAATGGAGTAAATTAGAAAGAGTGCACACCTGAAAGTTGCACGAGTGGCGTCGTGACTTTCTCTCTCCACAAGCTACCCAAAGCCGCTGAAGCTACGCTGCCTGTGTGTTTCGTTCATGAATGTATAAAGTACCGGATTTAGTGACACGGGGAACTCGCTCGTTCTGTCTTTTCCCAGCTGATAAAAGCACCGGGAGTCCCTGGATAAACCACATCAGGTAAGCTTAAAACGTTACAAGGGACGGCCATGTTGTGTTGGTGATGTATATTGCGTGAGAGAGATGTAGTTCGCTGAGCAGTTTCACACAAAACTACAGTAAATGGTACTATGGCAAACCTGCGACTTTCTTGACTTGCAAAATTATGTTTTACATTGACAAATATCATATGTGTAATTCATACGGCACAATTCAAACAGGATCAAAATAATATTGGTCTCTTGCCATTGACTACCATAAATATTTTTTCAGAAATAAGGTCCCATGGGGGACATCGGAAGGAGATGGACTTCGTCTCTCTGTTGACTAACTAAGTTACAAACTCACTAACTTAGCAACATGAAAGCTACATAGCATGCATAAAAATGTAACTTCCACGTTTCCACCCAAAGTACCCGGGAACTTTTAGTCCCAGGAACTACTTTTCAAGGAACTAAAAAGGTTCCTTCAGCTGTTGTCTGCTTTTCCACTGTGGTATAAAAACCCACGATTATTAGGCAAATACACCCATTAGGTTACAAACACATGTAGCCTACCATTTCTATTTATCATTAAAAATGGTCACAGCTGAATAACTCCATTGTTTTAACCTCACACATCACCTGCAATTCAGCATGAGGACCTTTGCTTACGTTAATGTATGCACTCTCATCTGTTTTAAACACTGGGCTTACCAGTGTATAATGGTGTAATTGAGAGCCACTGCTTCCTCAGAGCATTGTAAATATTAGAATATGGTAACACAAGCATAAGCACTGAGTGCCTTTTTACTAGTAGTATATACTTATGGTATAGTTTAAAGGTGGGGTATGCGATTCTAATCCAATACACGTCATACTTTTTTGTCAAAATCGGCGAATATCTCCTCCATTCTGTGTGTGCGCTGCGTTTGCACTCAGCCCTGGCTCTGTACATGCTAAACAAACAAAGTGGCTCCGGCCGAGCCACACAGCACTATGCCAGCCATTCCACCTATACCCAGAAGCCAGAGCTAACGTTAGTTACAGTCCTTGCTGTGTCGTTGTTCACTCTATATCATGGTATTTGTAATGGTACTGGATTTCTACAGAATAACCACCTTAAATGTTTTATAACATCTGGCCAGCCCTTAATGACTACCCTTCCTTACCTTATTGCATCGATCACATTTTTAACTAAGATATTTTAATGCAAGGCTTTTGGATTTACAAGAAGAAATATGCAGTTTTAGAACTAGAAGAACTCTGGCACACTGTCTCGCTTACTGCTGAAATATTTATTAAATCAGCGCTTTCTGTCTGTCCGGCCTTTGTCAGGTGTACTACCTGTTGACGTTGTGATTCAACAAATATTTCAGCAGTAGACGAGACTGTGCGGGAGTTCTATTCATAGTTTTTAAGATACAAGAACAGCCACTATACACACATTTTGGTTCCACAACAATTTATTTATCTGCAAAGATACAGTGTAAAATACAGCATTTGTGTGCTGCAGCAGGAGACATGGGACGAGGGCTGCTGGGGGTCTCAGGGGTAAACACACCGGTCTCTGCAGTCTGCAGTTCAGTGTGGCTGTCTTTTTCACCTGAAAAACACATTGAAAAAAACAAACAAACGTAAGGTTTTGTCTCACTGCGACGACACACACGATTTCACTTTGCACGATCGATTTATCCAACTCTCGCCTTATGAAGACACCAGCTCTACACCATTAGGGGTTAGCGTTAACGGTTGCAATTAGCACGTAACTAATGTTACGCTTTTGGCTAGCGTCATAGCATTTCACAAGCATCATGTGGGCCGTATGAGATGTGCCTTACCATGTCTTCCACCATGGCTTCACAGTAGCTGCGTCTTTCGCTGTTCCTGCGCTGCGCCAGAGAAAGGTCGGCGCCTGTGACCCAGACAGCAATGCAGCCAGAATGTCCAACTACTTGCTGGTTCGCCGGCCAGAGCTCGACCAATCAGAAATGTTCAGCGCAGCAAGCCCCACCCCCAAAGTTCCTGTACCTTTGGATAGTACTACCATTCGGGCAGGAACTTTTTGGGGGGTAAAATTAATGTGCCGGAAACTCAATTTAGGCAGCCCGTCCTCACCAGAACAACAACCAGATAGGTCGATTGTGCAAGAAGCTTGTAACGACCCACATTTATGTTTATTGTTAGGCCATGACCTCTAGTGGCCGTAGTAATTATGAAGGCAGCAAAGGAGGAAGTCAGGTGAGGTGGTATTAAGAGATATAAAGTCCGTGTTCGGAAGTGGTTGGACTGGTGGATGAGTCAAACAAACACAGGACTTTCACCCAGGAGACCGGGATTCATGTGGCATGTGAAACCAAGTCAATGTTGACTTATTTTAAGTGTTAAGTTAAATAATGTTACCCAGGTGACTTACGTCACGTGAGTTAAGTCATGTGACTTCCGTTACTTCCATAACCTATTTGAACCCAAACCACGATCTTTTCCTAAACCTAACCAAACTGCAACCATTTTACAACATTCATCACGTGTTTAACATCAGCGTGACTTAAGTAACGTATAAATTAATTAAACGTAATTCAATTAATAATTTAATTAATTCATTAATTAACTTAAGCGGTACGCCTGTCGCTGGTACTTTCCAACGGTCATATACGTTGTTCTGGGGAACGGATGTCGTTTTACTGAAGTACTTTTTTATCACAAATGTTGTACTCCGCTACATTTCAAGTCGCGTCCGTTACAGAGTAAAAGCAAAGGTCACGTGCAAAAGTCATGATAAACCTCATGTGAATGGAACAGAAGAACAGAAGAAATACGCAGCTGCCGCAGTGAAGAATTAGTTTGTGGTGTGTCTGCAGCCACAGGAAGGCAGAGCTCCATTTCCAGAGAGGGTGGTGTGGTCGCACCCGGCCTGGGGGGGCTTGCAGATAGTGAACAGCAACAATGCATATGGGTTGTGGTTAGCATTATTGTACATTGGCATAGTTGGAATAGGTTGCATCTACCTGAATTAATCACTGATTGAATGCACCACCCGGCAAGTGACCCAAATCAAACACACCCACAATGTATCATGACCAACAAGTGCATTCTGGGTCTGGCTGAATGCTAAAATGCTCATGGGGGATCCTCCAGCTGGGATTTCTGTGTTCGCCGAGGAACATCTGCCTTCAGTGAGGTGTGTGAGGCCTTTCTGCGGTTTTTGACAATAATCCCTGACACGTCGTGACTGCAGAGCGCTCATTCACAGCTCAGTGTTAGCAAAATGTTGTTCAGAGAGGTGAGCACAATAACAAACTCACTTATTGTTGTAACTCACTGTACAAATGAGTGCCTCGGCAACCACTGTGTTTCCTAGCAACCTATCGCAGTTTTTGTGAGCTCTACGTGGTGTACAAAACTGTGCAGTTTCTCTATGCTTATGGGCGGCAGTCGCTGTGGAGTTTATATTGTTATATTATACATCTCTGTGTTTTCTGCTTTGGTGATGTTTTATTCTACTGGTGATTCTATAAGAAGTGCCATGATAGTTAATTTATGTGGCTTAAAATTGCCTGTCATTTTTGTTTAACTGTCTGAGTTTTGGCCTCTTTTCTGGTTAATTCTAGCTAGAGGAATGCAAATGTATATTTATAATTGATAATCAGTTGTATGCACAGGCTGCAGAGTCCTGTCTATAGAAATGGAAATGTATTGTTGGTTTTCGACATTAGGGCTTGGTAGCTTGCTGTTGTTCCGCTAGTGTATATGTTGACATTTAATGCAATTTATTTGTAGCCTAAAGATGTTCTTTAATTCAACAGTATTATCATATATGTATAAAGATGTTACGCAGTAACGTTTATTCAGAGTACATTAAAACTGACCTACTTTTTAAGTTTTATCGAAGTACATTTCTTGTACTTGAGTAAACTTTCTTTTAAATTTACAGTACTTTTACTTGAGTATGATATTTTTGCACTTGTTCCATCCCTGATAAAACCACAATCTCTCATTTTTACATTTCCATTTCACTAAACAAGATACCACATATGTGAACGAGCCAATCCAATATTTAAGTAATCAAGACGTGTTTGGAGTTGTTAGTTGCACTTGCCCTTTGCCCTGCCTTTTGTGCTAAGCTAGTCTAAATATCCTGGACCGCTCTTTAGTGGATTTACTTATTTATTGGTTTAACTAGCAGAGATAGTGCACATTAGTGAAAATTGCTGTAAATGTGCCAGAGTTTTTCTATCTGATGTCCCTAGACAGATGTTAACAAAGCCAGTCTAAAAATAAAAGGAACAATAAAATAGATGCACAGAGATGAAAGTGATACCTTTTAATCATGGTAAGATATCGAAAGAAGAGTATTTCACAAAATGCATTGAGGTTTCATTTAATATTGCTGTATCAGCGTAATCTACCTGAGATTGATTGCTTTTGCCTGCATCACCCTACCTGTGGGTTGAATTGTGATATTGTCCTCAATCTGGAAAAATCCTTGCTGAGAAAGCTGTTGTCATTCACCTGGTCCCCTCACCTCCTTGCCAGGGGTAGTCTATAATTTGTATGTACAGTATGTGTGTGTCTTTCAGCGTGCACTACCTTTGAGCTTAGAATTTCCACGACGATGGCTGTACACATTAAACAAGACATTTACAGTACATTACTGATGACATTTAGTTGACGTGTCAACAGTCCTGAATACTAACGTCATCAAAATGTATGATAATAGCATGAACTGTTGCTTTTATGTGGCAGGAAAGTCTTCTGATGTGGAAAATTTAAACGCTGCTATGTGTGAAGTTTACATCTATTCAGTGTCCAACTCTGCAGTACAGCTCATCTGGGTGCTGTGGATTTACGACACTGTGTGTCATTGTTTTATAACCGGCAACCACTCGAAAGCATGAAGGACTGTAAATTGAGTAGCACTTAGACAGGCACTTGCATCGCTCAAGCTACTTGATACAGTACTAATAAAAGTACTATCCCTGCACATAACCCTGTGACATTTACATCCACTGTACCTATACATTTATCTCATGGTTTATGTAAATATTAAACCTTTTAAACCTACACATGCTGTACATGTATATGCTGTCAAATATAACTACCTCATGTTCATAAAGTTACCTGTTACATTAATCATATTTATTTCAGCACCATGTGCACTCTGCACCATTGCACTAATTGTCGTAGCGTTTAGAAATGTTACTGTTGTTTTGTTTTTTTGTACTTGGTCCAAATAGCCACTGTCTCCTGCTGTGTATGCGCACCTAAAAACCGGAGTCAAATTCCTTGAACAGGTCGTGTCGATGGTGTGAAGGATCTGCAGTGATGTTTCCTGCCTGTTGTCTGGATGTGTCTAAGTCCTGGATGGAGGGCAGGTCGACACCAATCTGTTCTGCAGTCCTGACTGTCCTCTGTAGTCTGTTCCCGTCCTGTTTGGTGGCTGATCCAAACCAGACAGTGATGGAAGTGCAGAGAACAGACTGGATTAGTGCAGAGTAGAACTGGATCAGCAGCTCCTGAGGCTGGTTGAATTTCCTGAGCTGGAACAGGAAGTTCATCCTCTGCTGGGCCTTTTTGATGACAGTGTTGATGTTGGACGCCCACTTGAGGTCCTGCGAGATTGTGGATCCCAGAAACCTGAAGGCCTCCACAGTACTCAGTGTTATTGAGTATGGTGATGGGGGGCTTCTCCTGAAGTCCATCGTCAGCTCCAGGTTGTTCTGACCGCACCAGAAGCCCAGCTGTACTACCGTCCATCCTGGACGAGGCCAATGACCGTTGTGTCGTCTGCAAACTTCAGGGGTTTGACAGGCGGGTCTCCTTAGGTGCAGTCGTTGGTGTAGAGGGAGAAGAGCAATGGGGAGAGCACATACACCCCTGCGGGGGGGGGGCACCAGCGCTGATTGTCTGGGTGCTGGATGTGATGTTCCCCAGCCTCACCTGCTGCCTCAGGTCTGTGTCAGGACGTTTGTGATCCACTGACAGGTGGGGGCGGGGACAGTTAGCTGGCTCAGTTTTTTATGTAGCATGTCTGGGATGATGGTGTGGAAAGCTGAGCTGAAGTCCACAAACAGGATCCTTGCGTTCGTCCCTGGACTGTCGAGGTGTTGCAGGATGTAGTGCAGCCCCATGTTGACTGCATCATCCACTGACCTGTTTGCTGCAGGGGGTCCAGCAGGGGTCCTGTAATGACCTTCAGGTGGGTCAACACCAGTCTTTAACAGGACTTCATGTCTACAGACATCAGGGCGACAGGCCTGTGGTAATTTAATCCTGTAATGGAGGGTTTTTGGGGACTGGGATAATTGTTGCGCGTTTAAAGCAAGCGGGGACTTCGCACAACTCCAGTGATCTGTTGAAGATCTGTGTTAAGATGGTCAGCTGTTCAGCACAGACTTTCAGGCAGGAGGGGGACATGCCGTCTGGTTATTGTGCCTTCCTGATCTTTTGAGCCGACACACATCCTCTTCGCAGATCCTAAGTGAAGATGGGGGAGGCAGTGGGGAAGGGGGTTGTACGTGGTTGATTGGTGTCAGAGACGTTGAATGGGGTGTGAATGTGGGCTTACCAAACCTACAGTAAAACTCATTCAGGTCATCAACCAGTTGGTGAGTCACCGCAGTGTGGGGGGATGGTTTGCTGTGGCTGGTTATCTCCTTCAGGCCTCTCCACACTGAATCTGCAAACTAACTAAAGCTGTTAAATACAGCCTTCAGGTTCCTGGGATCCACAATCCCCCATGACCTAAAGTCTCCCATCAACACTATCATGAAAACGGCACAGCAGGGGATGCACTTCTGTTCTCTGCGCTTCCATCACTGTCTGGTTTGGATCGGCCACCTAACAGGACAGGAAGGGACTACAACGGACAGTCAGGACTGCAGAACAGATCATCGGTGCTGAAAGGAAACATCACACCCTGGACTCAAATTGTTCCACCTTATCCTCTCTGGTAGGCGCTACAAAATCTATGCATCTTTTAAATCTAATCACGCTGTACAGTCTGTAAATACTGTCATACCCACATAGCTTATAAATAAAAAGCAACCTGTTATATTAATCCTATTTATTTCAGCATCATTTGCACTCTGCATCATTGCACTAACTGTCTCACAGTTTACAGCTGTTGTTTTGTGTAATTTCTAAAAATATACATATATCTCTATATGCACATTGTAGCTTGATGTTTGTCTACCTTTTTGAGCTAGTTGTCCTTGTTACCAATGAAAATCCAGAGTCAAATTCCCTGTATACAGTATGTACACATACCTGGCCAGTAAAGTTGATTCGGATTCTGAGGCGGATGAGTGCGGTACTAATGGCACTTTTCCATTACACAGTACTAGCTCGCCTCAGCTTGACTCGACTCTAATCGCCTCGGTTTGGTTCTCCACTGTGTAAAAGTTCTACCTGTACCTGCTTCCAGGTACGTTTTTTCGTACCACCTCCGGCGAGGTTCTGAACGAGCTGAGGGGATTCTAAAACGTGACGTGAACACACGGCAGGCTGCTGATTGGTCAGAGAGAATCGTCACTATTCACTGCGTCATCATTGCACGGACCAGAGGGAGTATCCTGAATAACCCCGCCATTTTTAAATAGTTTGGCCAGAGATTTGTCCCCGTTACTGTTACGGCAACTCGGGGGAATATGCCGTGGTCAAACGAAACAAAATTTGTCTTCTTGCTGTGAGAAACAGTCGCTTCCCGAGGACCAAACACAGCCCACATTTCCTCCATTGTCCCGTGTGTGTGGGTAGCAGGTGTGTGGGGCGGCAGTTTCCTGCGACGTCGCTATGACGACCAGGTACTACTGTGGAGGTACTTTCTGCAATGGAAAACGGAGCGAAAAGCTAGCCGAGGCGAGTCGGGTCGAGGCGAGTCGAGTCGAGCCGAGTTGAGCTGGTACTGGTAATGGAAAAGCGCCATAAGCTAGTAGCAGTGACTTCCTGAAGTGACTTCCTTGGCAACCTCACGGTGACGAAAACACCCCAGGAGGTCTCTTTTCCTCCTAGTCAAGAAATAATCCTGCACATAACCCCCGCAAACCACAGCGTGTTGTGAGATATAACGTGTTAGTTAGTAAACTTTAGTGCTGCTGTAATGTGGATTCTTTTTTTTTTTTTACCTTCGGACAGAGCAAGGCTACCTCTCTTCCCTGTTTCCCCCATTCATCATGCTAAGCTAAGCTAACTGGTTGCTGGCTCCAGCTTCATAAGGTATCGGAAAGAAAACGTATTATACACAAAGTCAAAATAGTAGTATCCAAAAAAGCTGAGTACCATGCATATGGATTTGATTATACTGTACAGCAGAGGAGATACCAATCTACCTTGTAGGCCGAACATAACCAAGGATAAAACCATATCCCATTTTGACTTAACTTTTTTTAGAAAAAAAGTGTTATACTTGTAATCTTGAAAAACGGTTCTGCAGTAAACCGAGATACAGGAAACGGCTCTTTGACATTATAAGTATGCCAATAAGCCATATGTGTGCTTGGAATGTGAATAATCTCATTTAATTGAGTAGAATAGAAAATGACCAATCAGTTTCTGTAACCATATTCACAGTGCATTATTGTTTAAGGGCACAGGCCTGCGTCCATGAGACTTTAGGACCATGCTCGGAAGAACACATAGTGCTGACGCACTGTCTCACTTCTCATAAACAAATTAAATGTAACGTGCCATAAAATGTAAGTGCAAGCATATTATGAAGTTAAACTTTCATTATTAGCAATGTTACTTGACATGCTATCTAAGATCAATAAACATGACGCGCTCCTTCTCTGCTTATCTTTGGCTCCATTAGAGGGTGTGCAGCATGACTTACATAATTTATGATGTATAATTTATTTATTTGACTTAGCTGACTTTACTAAGTTACTACTTCAACATCAGCACTTAAAGTTCTTGAAAAATGCAAATAGGCCTAATTGTGGCATAAGTCGACAATTTCCACACAAGTTATTTCATGAGAGTTCATATCAGACAACCACTAATTATTAGAGGTTGTCTGATACGCAAGGATCTAACTCCGTTTCTATAGAGCTTGACAGTGACAACCCACTTTTCAAACGGCTCTGGTTCTGGAAGTGAACTTCCCATTCATTCACTCCACAGATGTTTCAGAAAATCCTTATATAAAGGGTTTTAAGCCTGGAACCAAGCCAGCCAACTATGAGCTGAATCGTGACCTTAAAACATTTGATTCAGAGCAAAGAAAAAAGATTGGAAAACGAAAAACAAAAGGCAGAGGCATACTTATGTGTACAAGTATGTGTACATACTTATTTTAAGAGTGAAGGTACTTCGCATCCCATAAACCATTGCAAATGATAACCTTCCAACAACTTCCAACCTTTTGTTGAATTACACCGTTGACATTGTTGTAGTGTTGTAGTGATTCTCTAAAAAGCATGTCAGACGGGGAATTAGCGGTTGCTCTGTGGTAAACGATTGTCGAGTTCAGTGGTGGCAGTAACTCACTAGCCAAAACCGCTGTAAGTTGTAAGTGTATAAATAAAGTTTTAAAAAAAGTTTGCTAGCCGTTTGCGAGCTTGCGGGTGCGGTAAACAGTTCCATGGTAACAGCTAGCTCCACCAATCATCCCTGTAACACTTTGGGGTTGTGGGTAGTGCAGTACTTCTCCGAGTGATCGTGAATAAAACGTGTTATTCTTCAAACAAACTCGACTTCATGCAGACTTGCGGCTTCTGCAGGAGCATATACCATGAATCTCGTAGCTCTTTAAATAATCTACCTTGGATGGTTATGACATTATGGCTAAGGATCAGAATCCTCTATTCAAAATATGAATGGGAACCTTGAGCTCTATTAAAGTCTAATTGACATGTCATTAGATGGTTGTGCAATGAAGGTTATTATTTATTTTATGTTTGTAATATATAATTTTGCAAATAATGCACTCTTCCAACGTACACGTGTCCTTATAGTATGTGGTAATGATAGATTTTATGTTTTGATTTCTCCCTGCTCGTGGCATATACTGGAAAGCTCCTCTGATATAAAAAGACAGTAAGTCAGTAATTTGGAGACTTAAGAAGGGGTAGAGTTCATTTTTGCTGATGCTTTTAAGCTACTATTTAACTCTGTTTTGATTAAAGGTATGTCTTGATTTAAATCCCCTCTGAACCCTACGAATTAATCAATTACCAATTGTAATCTATAATAACAGGAACGGACGACGGATTTGGGAACATGTTTGTTTGCAGTCTAAAGATATAAAGATCATGATGGAATTAGAATAAAGCGTTGGTGGATAACAGTTATGAGATGTACTCCACACTGCCAATTTTGGAAAAAAGGAATGGGAGCTGTAGTCCTTTGTATGCTAACATATAAAATGTCAATTGTTTAAATCATAAAGGGTTCAAACTCTAACAGTCATGTTGTAGTAGAGATTCATGTATGTTAGTATATAGGTAGTATTTTTTCAGAGAGCTAGCTCGGAGGGGACTCCGAGCTCCGGGCTTTGCCTCTCTGTATGTTGTCTTGTGTGAGCTTTCAAGCAAAAGGTGTTCCTTTTTAGTTTTGATGGAGCTAAGCTTGCAGTTCCCCCTGCTTCCAGTCAATGCGTTAAGCTAGGTTAACCACATAACAGACCTTTCTCTGCACTGGACAGACAGAGAGGAAACTGATACCGGTCCTCTCATTTGCTTCAGCATACAAAGTGTCAGGGTGAAGCTTTCACAACACCCAAACACAATTCCTCTCTGTTTTGTGTATTCATGGTACACAGCCTGTATCCATCATTCAGCCTCACTAAATGTGGGGCTGCCAGTCATTCAGGGACCCAAAGTACATGAAGCATCATGGCTGATGGGAAATGTTCACTAGCAGGAGGAAGGTGTTCTGGTTGAGCCACAGTAAAATGGAATACATTAGCACAGGGGGGACTGGAAAGAAAATGACTCCTGTAATTCAGGTGCTGATGTATGGGTTTTGCTCAGGTTTCCACAAACCCTCCTGTAAGTTTTCCATCCTTAGCCCACTCAGCTGTATCTGTAGCTATGGTAGCGTGTTGCAGTGGGTGTGTAGGAGGCATGCTGTCTGTATGTCTGTCTGTTGTTTTTTCAGCTCTAATTCTCCTCTTTGCCTTTTTCCGCAGGCATCCTTCCTCCTCCTTTTCTGCATTTCCTCTTCCAGCCTTTTAGATCTGCTCACAGCTGTCCCACTGCAGCGCTAAAGGACATACTGAACGAGCACGCCGCACACTGTGCCAGGGCAACACATACATATATACAGTGCGTGAGTGGGTTTGTGTATATGCATGTGTGTCCTAGTTGACCATATGGAGGTTTGCACGAAGCAAGGGAGGGGAGCAATCCGGCTAGGACAGTTGACACGGCACAGGTGCTAGGGCACACATGGACACTTAGAAATACAGCGAGGAACACGTGCACATGCACACGCACACATGCGTGCATACACACAGGCACACTTGCACAGCATGCGGTGTTGTTTGAGTGGTAATGAGGCAGGAGTGGGAGGATGGCTGGTGTGCCTCCCAATGCCTTATGCTAGGGGAGTTACCCAGCTCCCTGGTGAAATGACATGGAGCTAGCCCAGACCACACACACACACACACACACACACACACACACACACACACACAAAGAGAAGACAATCAGTTTCCTCTTGGCGTATGGGCAACACTGAATATCCCTCATTTATTACCATTAAGCAATGTCACCATGCAGGAATAATGTGAGAATATTGGACCAGTTTAGGGGGAAAAGAGGGGAAACTTTATTGATCCCATATAGATTAGTGGGTAGAAAATAAATCTGCATTTTAGATTGAGAACACATTATTTATCTTATATTTCCTTGAACTTGGCACTTAAACATTATCATCATGATCATGTTGTTCATCATTATCATAAAATAATTCAGTGATTATTTCAAGAACTAAATATTAGTACTTGTCCACAGGGGCATTTTTGGACGTGAGAGGGTGCACAACCCAGCATTGGACGCCTGATAGGCGTGCCACTAGAAGTCATGATAGATGACCTGGCCTCCAGCACCTCTGTGAGGAACCTAGGAGTTATCTTTGATCAGGATCTATCCTTCAACTCCCACATGAAGCAAACCTCACGGACTGCCTTTTTTCACCTACGTAACATTGCAAAAATCAGGCACTTCCTGTCTCGAAATGATGCAGAAAAATTAATCCATGCATTTGTTACTTCAAGGCTGGATTACTGCAATTCCATATTATCAGGCAGCCCGAAAAAGTCCCTTAAGATTCTCCAGTTGATTCAGAACGCTGCAGCACGTGTACTGACAGGAACTAGGAAAAGAGATCATATTTCTCCAATATTATCTTCTCTGCACTGGCTCCCTGTGAAATCCAGAATAGAATTTAAAATCCTTCTCCTCACCTATAAAGCTCTTAATGGTCAGGCACCGTCGTATCTTACAGAGCTCATAGTGCCTTATTACCCCACTAGAACACTGCGCTCTCAGAATGCAGGGTTTCTTGTGGTTCCTAGAGTCTCCAAAAGTAGAATGGGAGCCAGAGCCTTTAGCTATCAAGTTCCTCTCCTGTGGAATCAGATCCCAGTTCGGGTTCGGGAGGCAGACACCATCTCCTCATTTAAGAATAGGCTAAAGTCTTTTCTCTTTGATAAAGCTTATAGTTAGGGCTGGCTCAGGAGAGTCCTGAACCATCCCTTAGTTATGCTGCTATAGGCCTAGACTGTCGGGGGACTTCCCATGATGCACCTCTCTCTCTTCACCTCTGTCCTCCTCTCCATCCGTATGCATTCTCATCCCATAAATGCATGTCACTAACTTGACTTCTTCCCTCTCCCGGAGTTTTGTGCTTTGTCGTCCGTCTCTTCTTTCTTAGTGTCACTTTCAGCAGGTATTTCAGTGTCCGGAGATGTATCTGGATCTGTTACTATGGCGACCTGCTGGGGCAGTGCTGCTGTGTCTCTGGTGCAGGGGACGAGTGGCTCGGGTCCTGCTCGTTGGGCTCCACCTGGAGCTGCTCGGTTGTCCGTCTGGACCCATCATCTTCCCTTATGTTTTACCACCTAAACATTTCTAACCTAATAATATATATTTATACAACAATTTTGCCATCATGGCTGTATATGTTATAGTTTTGATGCTATAAATCTATTCTGTGCTTACGACATCTATTGCATGTCTGTCCGTCCTGGGAGAGGGATCCCTCCTCTGTTGCTCTTCCTGAGGTTTCTATCATTTTTTTTCCCCTGTTAAAAGGGTTTTTTCTGGGTAGTTTTTCCTTAATCGAATCGAGGGTCTAAGGACAGAGGGTGTCGTATGTTACAGATTGTGAAGCCCTTTGAGGCAAATGTGATTTGTGATACTGGGCTATATAAATAAAATTGAATTGAATTGAATTGAATTGAATGATTGACAGGGGCTCTCCTTCCCTGAAAAACAACAAAACAGGAAACACTTCCTGGCTACACCGGATTGGACCAACGCTTTCACGCGTGGGCTGTCTGCTCCCAGAGTTCAAACCGGACCTACATGGCGGCTCGTCTGGAAACGTTGCCTTCTGTTACAAACATAGCTCACCGAAAATGTGTCTTCTGAAAACTTTTGGGGTGAGAAATAAGCCATGAAGTTGAATCAGTCTTCATTTTAGATCAACAGTGGTTAGTTTAAAAGATTTTCGGCAGTTTTCCAGAGGCGCACTGGAAGCCCCTGATTTGCGTAAAGTAGCCTAGAATCAACTTTATGCAAAACAGTAAATGGCCAACGTGACGGCCTGACACCCGAAACGCTACACTACCAGAATGTATTGCAGGACGTTCTACACAGACAAGGAATGGAAAGAAAAAATGGAAATGACAGATCCTGTGAACAAGTAACTTAAGGACTTGTACATGGGGCGCACACTTTACCAGGTGAGCTACCGAGGCATCCCGAGAGACTGGGGACAATTAGGACGGACATTTATGGTCATAAGGAAAAAGTCAAGTGTACATCTGAAACTTAAAAGTCTCAGCACCCTTACCTTTGGAAGCCTCTGTGCCATATGGAACGCTGCCGCTGTCAGTCAGGTCGGGCAGCCAGGCGTCTTTGACTGCTGACTTGAAGACCTGCCGGTTGTCCAAGCTCTGAATGGGCCTGAAGTTGCTGCGCAGATACTCCACTGACTTAACATGGTCCTGCTGCTCCGTGGTGAAGATCGAGTAGAAAGCCTCCAGCTGGTGCCGACGGGGAGAGTGAGCATGGCGAAGACACAGGCATAGAGACAGAGGAGCACAGAGGAGAAGAGTTAGTGCCGGGCAGAACTCACATCCTGTGGTGCTTTTGAGTTGGTGATTTTTGCATCCACCAAGCAGCAGTAAGAGCCACTTTCAGTCACTCCAAAAAATACACAATATGAGAATGCAACGCAGACATCTAATTGAAATACAAGATGAGATAAGATTAAATTTTAATGAACCCCATGAGGAAACTGGGTCACTGCTGCAGCAAAGCAAAGGCTTTACATAAAAACATATTATTCAAAGGAGAATATTGGAAATACATGACTAATATTCCCAACACATGAAGAACATATTTAATAAACAATGTATCCGTGCATCAGTGCAGAATATGAAAAATGATAAATACAGTGAAAACAATCACTGGGACATTTTTTAAATACTATAGACAGCATTAAAATTCCAACCTATAAACAAAATAATAGTTCTCCAGCAGTATCCAGGGTTCATAATGTGGTTTAATAATACTAACCTAAATGAAAATATTGATTGCAATCTCATATGTGTGAGACCTATCTTCCCATCTAAAGTGCATCTGTCAAGTTCAAAATGTGATATAACATAAATTGGCGCAAAGGGGGCAGAAGATTTAAAAAAAGGAAACATAAAGAGAAAAGCTTTAACCCTCTGGGGTCTGAGCCATTTTTTCCTATTACTGGGGCCTTGACTCTCTTGATATATAAAACTGTATAAATTCAGTACTGTACACTAGGCACAAGAAAGTAATTTATATCGTTGTTTTGCACAACATGGGCTGCAGTGATATCACATGATATTATAAAAAGTTATAAGGCCAAGAGTTCAAAAGAAAAAGTAAAACAGAATTAGAATATATCAACAATTTATTAAGTTAACATAGCAAACAACTATGTGAAAAAGTTTACTATCTTCACATATGCAAAAAAAAATTAAGACACAGACAAAGAGAACTATTTACATTTTTATCACAACTGTCTATATTCGCTTTTGAATCTATAGCACTACATATCTATGGTGCTATAGATATGTGGTGCTATAACTATGGTGCGCATGCCACAGCCATTGTCAAGTATTCACAGAAGTAGGAATGTCTTTGCGTTGCTCAGTGCACTTCAGATAACTATCTTGACACATGATTTAGTATCTAAAAGGTCACTTCGGTGTTGCAGTAGATTTCGAAATGGTCAGGACACAGAATTCATCTCTACAAACACGTTTTTAATCGGCGATATGCCATTTTGCAATGTGATTGGTGCAGTGCTTTGCGCACGGTTCATCACCTAAGAACATAGCTTGTGAATGAATATATATTCATTATATATATATATTTGGCATTAGAAAAATAAGTGTGGAAAATATCGAATTATCGCCTTTATTATTTTTCGAAAGTGTCCAAAATTAACAGCGATTCCTTGTTGGTTTACCAAGCCCCTTTATAGCAAAAACTGACTGCTCGTTGTAACGCCTGAATGGTGTGCTGCAGGAAAGTTTTCTAAGTTAGTCACTATATTCATCCGTTACAGAGATATGATTAAAAGTGTTGGAATTCAGGTAGGGCAGGATTGGTTATTTGAAGAAATATCAAGGATATTTATGAATATTAATATATTTCTTAATGTTATTAAGTTATTAATATAGATTAATAATTAAGAGGCACCACCCTGGCATCAGGGACCAATAACCAAACTTGACAAACAGTCTCAAATGTAGCTGTCCACCTAAAAATGTTGATAACTAAAATATTGCCTTACATTAATAATGGACAGTGAAGGGTGAATCTGAGCACTAGCTATCACAACCACCTATTATCACAACAAATACACACAATAACCACAGGCAACTGCTCTTTAAAATATACAATAATGTTTATTTTACCTCATCAGCGATTGACAATCAGTAACTTCAGCAAACAATCACTATAGTCTAAATTAAATAAACTAAGCATACGCAATCAGCAAGCAGATAGGATGTGGTGGTGTGGTGGTGGTGGGGGGTGGCAATAGTGAAAGGGAGGGTGCAAGGAGACATGCCCATGAGTATAGTCGTGCAGGAGGTCAAAATGGCGGCAACCCGCTCAATTTAACAAAAGGAACAGGCCCCAAAAATGGGGGAAAACCAGCCCTGTTCGCTCGCAGGATAATGTACAGCTTAGCTGGCTATGCTACCAGGTTATCGGGGCTGTTCGAGTGGTGTGTAGGCGTGTAAATGTATGTGTAAAGATGTGTGGGTTAGTGGAGAAGAAAAGAGGGGGGAGCACACAAAGAAACACAAGAAATCTCAAATGCCGGATTGTGGTCTGATAGAGTGCAGCTATTGGCTCCACTGTGGCTAAGGCCAACCAAGTTATAGTGTGGCACTGGTACAAACGGTAACTTCTAACATAAAAGAAGAACCACAAGGAAATCAAACGCTGTGGAAGACGTAATAGGCATCACTATATCACAATCAGACAGCAGACTTCTGTACAGCAGTCTTATTACTGGACTGTCTGATAAAATGTGGCTATTAGATTTCCCTGCAGGCCAATGTGCAAGAAGCACAACACAAGCTCGCCCAGCAGATATTGTGTATGGAGTGGCGAAACTTCTTAGTTATTGCCCTCAGCGACTTTTACAAAGGTAATCTAATCAATGACCTCCCAAAATATAGACCGTTTATGAAATGCCTGACCAGAAAGTAAATTTAAATGGACTGTACTTGTACTTGCCTTTCTAGTCGTCCGACTACTCAAAGCACATTCACACTACATATCACATTTACCCAGACACACACATTCATACACTGATGGCAGGAGCTGACTGCCCATCAGTACAAATTAAACTAATCATTCACACATACACACCAAAGGCACAGCTTCGGGAGCAATTTGGGGTTCAGTATCTTGCTCAAGGATACTTCGACACATGGATGGATCAGACCGCCAACCTTTCAGTTGGTAGACAACCCGCTCTGCCACCAAGCCACAGCCAGGAAAGGAGAGTTCGGCTATTTGTGCTTTGTATCCCAAAGAGTCTGTAAATCGCTATGAATATTTAAAACCATGCCGATTCCTGACTGATCAGAACTTTGGTAATGAATTAATGATTAGATCTTATTTATTATCTTCTTATTTACTTATTGACACCTTCACTGTAAGGTTTATTAAGACATGCCACAATGATGGTCTATGTATTATTTTACTAGGAAGGTAAATGCACTCTTATTCAATGAAAATAAACAAGGTTATTTTAAGGGGGAATATGGTTTTAAATTCAATTATTTATAAAATAAACCTATGCCAAAAATTACTCTAAAATAACAAAACATGTGAATCACTTGGACTCAAATCTACTGAATCAACTTCATTGGTGAGTGGTTGACACAGGCAAACTGTCCCCATGTCAGCTATAACTGGAAGGACTGCTTCAGGACAGCTCATTCTCTGACAGTTTTCTTCAAGATGAAAGCAGTTGGAGAAATATCCTCACCTTGCCATGACATAATTCGAGTTCTTCCACTGGGCCATGGCCAGATCCATGTCGAACTGCAGCTTCCCCAGAAAGCTCTTTAATATGGTCATCTTCATACTTCAGAAATTGCACATATGTCCTCTTTGGGAGGCAGGTAGGGTCAACGACAGAGAAGGCCTAGAGCACAGGGCAGGCCTCCTTGAAGTGATTGTCCAGATTGTAACAGACAACAGTCCGTTGTGTTAGAACTGAGGCACTCGCCAGGTATAGTTTTGTTTAGTGAAAGTACACATGCATTTAGACAATAGGAGCAGGAGTGCTGTTTTGAATTGTTTGGTTAGTTAGTTGAGGTTTTATTATACTTTTAGTCCGAGTTAGTTTGTATTTGCAAAAGGTCTGGTTTAGGAGTCCTCTTTCAGTTATACTCTGATTTGAGCAGCAACTGCCAGCCCGCTTCCATTTTAGTTTGCCTCTTTTGTTTTTGTGTCATTTGTAAATCTAAGTTTCTTGCAATAAATAACTTCATTTTAAGCTGGGTCGTAACACACACATATTCCGTATCTTTATACTATAAATATTTGCCACTCTTTGGTCAACATTTTGCACATTCCATCCTCTTAGTTTTAAACACTGTGCCGCTCTTTTCATTTTAGAACAGATGTATTTTACCTTTTTTTTTTTATTGTACAGTTCTATTTTATATTTAAGATTCTTGACTTATATTCTTGTCAGTACTTTTTTTTCTCTTCTCTTCCTATGTTTATTGTGACCGTTATGCATAAAAAAAACACTATGTTGAAATCCTACTTGGTAATAAACCTGATACTGATACAGTACATGTCATTGCATAAAGTATGCAATGAAACAAACAAACATGATGAAAGGTTATATGGATATGACAAAGATACTGGGAGAAGTCATATTCAACTGGTCATGAAACACAATAAGTTGTCTTCAAAATAATGTTTACTTATTCATATAATTCTAATAGGCAGCTTCTAAAAAGTCATGTATCCAGGCTTTAAAACAGACACTTAAATCCCAGTAAAGAACTTCCTGATCCTGACCTGAGGGTTTCGATCCAAAAGGTCTCCTGCCGGAGGAGATGTTTCAGTCTGTCAACCACCAAACCCTCGACGCATTTTCCATCCCCAGATCTGTTTCTCGGATTACTTATACAACATTATGTTTCAGTGAGTGTGGGTCCTTGTGCCTGCATCTCTGAAGTAGGGTATAACTGGAGTTTTGATTGCATATTCATGTTCTGCCAGTCTGTCGGCTTAAAGGAACCACAGACACACTCCAAACGGCACAACAAATTTCGTGTTGGCCAAGATAGATGAACACATTGAAAGAGAGCTATACGTTTTTGTTGCATTATTTGCATACACTGCATCTGAAAGAGCACATGCCAAGGTAGCCAAAGATCAGCCCATCAACAGACTAGATCCAGATTTCATATACTCTAGTTCCTATGATTGGTGAAACTTCTTATCTGACATAGTGAAACTGCTCCCACAGTTGTTTTAATCTGAATTTAGCAATCAATGCTAGCAAGCTGTGAACATTTTGCACTGCTTTGGGTTGATGTTGAAGTTGGCCTCTTACGGGATGTTGCCGTTTGTCAAATGCGTGCTGGGTGGCACAAGATGTGCGATCACAAGTGTCATCTTTCTGTCTGTGTTGGCAGATGGATACTCTGTACAATGTGTTTGGAAGCAAGGCACACAGACAAACAGCTTGTGTGCAAGGGAGTGTTGCAAAGGGGAGGGGGTGCTGAGAGGCAGATTTAGTTTAATGAAGGTAAATGTCTCGGTGAGGGGATGTCTGAGGACAGCAAATTCTTCCTGTGAGTCTCTTTGTGCAATCAGGTGCTCTGAAAGAAAAAACTGAAACTAAACCACAGCAAAATAAGGTGTCTATCTAGAGCCTGGGTAGGATTTTTGGAGGGAATATCGTTGACTAATTATTATAAATTGGACTTAAGAAATGACGCTGTATCCTCACTGCCAACCTACTGTAAGCATTCTTGTGGAAAACGTTCACCCACCAGTTAACCTAACAAAGAATGAAATACAGACCAAACCAGAGAATTAAAAAAGAAAATAAGATCATTTATTAAAATAAAAAGAATGCTAGTCTTTAGAGAACATGCTAATTAAACCTTACAATCTAAAAGTGTTGGATAAAAAAAAAATATATATAGATGAAATGCTACTCTAAAGGTGAACTAAAACTGGTTGAGCTGAAACAAAGTCTGATGCATGGATAAACCGACAATCATCTCCAGCCTTAGGCCCCACTGAGGGAAAAACAACAGCAGCCAGCCAGTGTTTTTTCATGAGCAGAATGTGATTGCAGCAAGCCCAAATCCCAAACCCCCCAAGCTCCTGTAAAAACAAATGTAAAACGGCCATAAAACATCAGCCTGCCAGCGTTGGTGACCAGTTTCAGGGGTGACTTTCTACGATGATTAAAGTCAAATCTGAGCATCAAAGCAAATGATTAATAAGAAATAACCTCAGTCTGGCTCCACTGTTTACCGAGTCGTACTAAACCCTCAGGGTTTAGGCAGGACAAAGACTGGAGGATGGAGGTAACACTGCATGATGAATAAACACAGATCCAAGCACAGCTCTTTAGCCTACTCCTTTGTGTTAGGTTTCAGTGCTTTCTAGGAGTAGCTTTGTAGTGCACTGCTGATTTATGGGGGGGTTGTCCATTAACGAAGGTTCAGTTTTGGTTCCAGGGCAGCTCACACACTGGTGCATCAAGCGAACTGGATACTGTGTTCCAAGATGGTGCCACAATCCCTCCACTAAAAGTAGCTCATTGTGCTCATATGCCAAACACGTTTTTTTCAGGTCTCTTTAGGCTTCTGTTTCTTTGGGTCCACGGGGCATGCACATTAAAGTCGCTCTCTGGCTGTGCTGGCTCAAGTCCTGCTGATTCCATGTACACATGAATGGAACAAAAATAGGTTTCTGATACAGCTTTTCGCGACTTTCAAAGTGTTTGTGTTACCCTGAAAGAAAAAGGTATTCGTTTTTCCAGACATTCTTTTGCAATGGCTGTGCCAAACTTTCAACGGAAGTTGAAATGCTTCTCTTTCATGTCAGTTTGTGTAAAGGGTTGAAATTCACGTTAAAGTGAGGCACCCCTATATTTTTTATTTTCATTGCAAGATTATAGTAGTGTTGACTGGTAACATTTACATATAATTATCAACTGACCCTGTCTTTACTTTCTTCACTGAGACAGACGAAAATGAAAAGACTCAAAGTCAAGCAAAGCTCAGCTTTGGGAAGGGAAGAGATACAGGACAAGACTGCAACACAAACGCAAACTGACCTGATCCAATTCAAACAATGGAATTACCACAGAGATATGTTCTTTGGTAATTACAGTGGAACCGATATGCTCAATTTAACAACAGACACCTAGCACATTTATTGCTTAATAATATGGTATTGTATAGACATTATTGTGTAACACAATTTGCTTGTGTCTATGTACTGTTTGACACACGTTTCTATAATTCAAATCCAAAATTATGGAAACTCATACACAAGGACAAAATCAAAGAGTATATAACTTTACTGAATTACTTTTGATGCACTTTGGCAGGAGAGACCCAGAGAAAGGGACAGGCAGGGAATATAGACGGTGAGAGAACAAACAGTTGAGGGTGTCTGCAGTGTGAATGTCCCCTTTACTGAGCACTTTAATAAAAAAAAAGGAAAAAAAAGTCAACATTAATTTTCAGATGTTTCATGAACATTTTAGCCTCTTCTGTACTTCCCGATTGTAATGTGGATAATTCATTGCAACATTTAACCTGATACTCATGCTGCTGCCAACTAACATGGTTTATAGCTATTCTTATCCAATTTTTTGCTCTCCAAACATCTTAAAATGCACATTTGCATAAGGGAATTCAAAACCCCCTAGCAAACTGAGTTTGTAGATCTTGGCATTTCTGAAACCCTGCATATGGCCCTGTTAGTGTAGCTTTAAGGTTGGAGGAAGTCCTGAAGTAAATAATGCCTCTGCAATGTCCTAAAACGTTTGCTAAACCAAATTATGTTCTCCTAAAAGTGTGAAATCATCAGTGAAGTGTGTGTGCGCATCGGAGATTGAGAGCATATTTTCTGAGAACGCTTACAACTGTATGGCTTTACTGTGTGTACTGAACTGTGTTTGACTTATACTGGAGACATCATTTGTGTTTGTGAATGGTTACTATTTATGGCCTTCTTCCAGTCGGTTTCTCCTCACACAGTGGACTGCTGTAGCGCACGAGGCTGAGAGCCATCAGCCCTGCCTTGACTTTTGGATCAAATGCAGACAGTGCTGGCATACACACCATGGTGCAGCCTCACACCAGGCCATGTAACGCCGACCTCCACATCCGCCTCCAGAAACAGAAATTAGCAGAGTGAAATTCCTTTGACAATATAGGCTTGTATATGGTGCTATTGTCACCAACATAATCTATTTGACGGACAGGGTTAAAAAAGGTTGCAGCTACCTTAATTAACCACGGATGTAATGTACCAGTCATAATTAGTTCAAGCAGGGTAACACAAGGGACAGGACACAATTGCAGAGGCAGAGCTGGTGCAAGTACAATGACTTAGAATAAAAGCAATATAGAAAAGGCTTACAGGGATGGTCAGGCAGGCAAAGGTCAAAACCAGTAAAGGCAGTTCAAATCTGGCAAACAAATCGGAAGGAGCAGGCAGGAAATCTAGAGTCCAATGAAACAAGCAGAAAGTCCAACAAGTCCCTTCTTTCTGGCCAGTAAATGTCTCAATGACTCTCTGATTAAAGTCAGTCAGACAGGGAAAGCAAAAAAGGGCATTGCTAACATCACATCCAGCCAGCCACCTCCGTTTCTCATAACAAGCGCGGGTGAAGCTCCGAGTGTAGCTTCGTCCTCTGTCACTGACCTGCTGCTGGATTTGTAAATCGGGTTGGTCTGGCTCGGGATCCTTTATCCTTTTTTTTCTCTTCCAGCGAACGCCTTGTGAAAGGTTTTATTGGTAGATCAATTACAGAATTTGGTTTAACTGCTGCCATCTCTACGAAGGGAATCAACCTAGCAAGGTTTTGGTGTCGCCCGCGCACTAACATGTATCCAATTCTGATTCGCCAGGGACGCAGCGACCTGCGTCCGGGGGAGAATTGTTAAGAAACCAATTAGAGACCAGCTTCAGGTCACGTGCTGCCTGAAGATTTATGGACTCAGATAGACATCATTTGTCAGGCGTCCCTTGCCCCATGAAACCACATAAAACATATCTAAAACCTATAAAATAGTTACCGATTAAAGCCAGTTTTTATTAAATGCTGAGGCTCTTACTACCAGCCAACACATCGTATGAGTAAACTATTTTATTTTTTATCAATTTGGTCATTTTTATATCATTTTTGTATACATGTATATTTCTAGAATTTTTATGGGGGCGGCGCCCCTCTATTGACAAGCCGCCACTGCTACTTACACTCCTCAGGCTTACATTGTTATTATCCTGAATTATTGGCACCACAGATCCTGCCCTCACTCAACATTTTACCTCTATTTATTTATAAAAGAGGCCCTAACCTACACAATATATTGGTTAGAGCCAACATATTGCCTAATTCTAAACAGACTCTCCTGGCTCCCCTTAAACAAGGGAACAACCCCTGTGGTAACTGTGTCCAATGCCATAATGGTTGGAGAACCAATGACTTCAGACATCCCAGTAAAGGGCGTTATCACATGCAATACAAAAAATGTTGTCTATCCGTTGAACGTGAGAAACTCAATGCTGGTAAAACTAGCCGTCCTCCTAAAGGTGGGGTATGTGATTCTAATCTATTATTACATGTCTTTTTTACAAATTCAGCAAATATCGCCTCACGGTCTGCTAGCTGTCCCGTCTGTGTGTGCGCTGAAAAAGAAACAGAGCTGGCTCTGTAAACAGGAAATGAACACAGTGGCTCGTACCGGGCCACACACACACACAACACTCATTCCAGACATTCCAGCCATGATTTGTGTGCCAGGTAATGTTAAATGACTGGCCCGCGGACATTCAGCTTCCTTTGTTCCAGGGCATAGAGCAGATTACTCTTCATAGAGGTGGTGATGTTGAGAGGAGGTTATGCCAGAGAGAGATTTTTTGGATTCACTCCTTAGTAACCATTGGGTCTCATGGAGGATTTTGACATGAGTGTTTTGTTAGCTATGTGCTTATTGTGTTTTGTTGACTATCTCCATTGCCACTGTCTTTATAGTCCATCATACCCAGGGCTACAATTCCCTTGATGACTAGCCACACAGGCTCAGCTGAAGTGTTGTCCATTAAGGCTCATCAAGTGATGTTCTTTTGACCTCTTGTTCTGCTGCATCCACTTGCTACCTGTTTATGCCTGGAAGCAGGTCTCTGACCAAAAGCTTGCTTATTAAGTAAGATTTTTGCACAGATTTGAGTGTGCAGACACTGTTTTCATTTCGTTTTTAATGCTAAAATGCTCATGGTGGATCCTCAGGCTGTGATTTCTGCGTTTACTTAGGAATTTCTACCTTCAGTGATGTGTGCGAGGCCTTTCTGCCTTTTTTTTTTGGCACAATAATCCCTGTCAAAGTTGTGCCTGCAGATTCAGCTCAACATGTTTTTGAAAAACTTTGAGGAGTGCAGCGGGACAGACAGGTTGAGTGGACTGGTAATATTGTGCTTTGAGAATGAACGAGTGGAGAAGTCGAAACTAAAGCAGGTTGTGCAGGAATTCACAGTACACAAGGCTCACATAATGCTGTTCAGACAGGTGAGTACAATTACAAACTCTCTTACTGTTATAACTCACTCTACAGATGAGTGTTGTGTGTGTGCAAACATTGTGCAGTTTCTCCTTTGCTCATACACAGTATGTGTAGGCTGCAGTCGCTGCGAAATCTTTGTCTGAGTTTTGTCCACTTTTCTGGTTAATTCTAGTAAGCTTATACAGAGGAAGGTGGTTGTATATTAATAATTGATAATCAGTTGTATACACAGGCTGCAAAGTGTCGTCTATAGAAATGGAATTTATTGTTGGGTTTGGAGATAAGGGCTTGGTGGTGTGATGTTCCACTAGTGTGTGTATATATATATATATATATAGTGTGTATATATTTTGCAGCCTAAAAGTGTTTAACAGTAGTTTCATATATTTTAGCAAATACATCAACTGAATGTGCATTTCTTTAGATAAAACATTATTCAAAGGGCATACATATGTGATGATGTCTCTGTAGCATGAATTGTGACCTGCATTCTATATGCAACAGGGAACCAGACGAGATCTTAGTATAGGGGTGATGTGAGCATTCTGGATTGCCTGCAGAAGATAAAGGGCAGACATGTGACGAGAATATTGCGCTGAAGTAGTGAATGCAGGATCGGTGAATACAATCTTCTGTAATTCAGCAGTTGAAACTACAAATCTCAATTTACTAATATTTCTTTTTTGGAAAAAACAAGATCTGGTCTGCTGTTTAACGTCGGTGTTGAACTATGAGGACTGATCAAACATTACCCCTAAATTATGCAGGTTTGGAGTGGGAGGCAGCAGATAGAGGGCCAATACTTTCCATAATCATGGGGGCAACTTTTTTGGGGGCCACAATCAGAACCTCTTTCTTCTCAGCTTTAAGCTGTAAAGAATTTACTGCTGTCCAGTCCCTTATAGCGTTTAGACAGTCTGGGAGCCTAGATAATCTGAAAGCGTCACTGGAACAAAAGTTGAATATCGTCTGCATATAAATGATATGCAGTATTAAATCTGTTTAAGATCTGTGGTAAACTGGAGTCAGACTACTCTTTGAAAGACAGAGAGACAGAGTCTTGCTGACCATATGCCGGCTTCTTAGTACTGTGATCTTTACAAAAAGTACTGCGACCAAAGAGCCACATAATAATGTTCAAATTTTTCCAAATAAAAGACAAAAATAGTTATCTTCTGCATTTATTTTGGTTTCCCTGCTGAACCGAAAACATATCAAACTCCCAAAACCGAGGTACGTAGTGAATGGTATGGTACAATCTTGTGTACAGCTACACCCCTATTGGGTTAATGATGTCCAGTATTTCAACATCATTTCAATAACTAGGTCAATGTCTAATTAGGACCTGCTTCACAATGAAATATAACCATTAAGATGCTCTTGAAAGAGCAGTAAAATGTATCCTAGATGTCCATATTTTGGCCAGATTAAATCTAGTTGAGTAAATGTATATGAGCGTGCAAATCACCAGATCAGTGCTTACTGAGGTATTTTAGAATTAAACAATACTAAATTGTATGAAATACCTCAAGGGGAAGAAGAAACCCATATGGCTGCATCTTAGCTACTTTCTGGAAATGTTGGCACACTTGCACACAATGCCAGAGGGGAATTTATAAAAACATTCCCACATGTCCCACTTGGAATTGCAACTAGGAGGCTGATCTTAACAGTACTTCCCAGTTGGCAGCTCATATTTAGGGTGAATGTGATGTGAGACCAGCGTGGCACAAGCCATCTTAGGTTGGTAACATCTGAGAGTACGTTTTCATCTCTCCCACACTCACACACACACACACACACACACACACACACACACACACACACACACATCAGTGTGGCAAGTCCACGTGTCTGTTTGAAAGAAGACATTTTAGGTGAGTTGTTGTGTAAGAGCCTGAGCATCGATCCACTCTAAAAGCAGGCCCAAAGCAACTGCTGTCACTCCAGCTGACCTACTTCAACTATCATCCAAAACAAAAGACTAGCAGAAAGAGGGGAGAGAAATAAAATACAAAGAGGCAGAGAGAGACAATAACTAGAGTCACCATCAATGTTAATTCTCTTTCCATCCTCCTCCTTTTATCTCTCTCCATAATGTTTTCTCCGGAGAGTCGCACGGCGAAAAAAAGAGGGAAACAAAAGGACTTCAAAAGAGGCTTTTAAACATGTTGAGAAAGACTGGCTAATGGTCAGGAATCAACAGCCAGAGAACAGGAAGGATGAATGATGCCTCGGGCGCTTGCTTCCTTGTCGACTCTTTGTTGATACATTTCCCTGTTTCATATTTAATTGGTCTTTATCCTTTGCTTTTCACAATAGTTAAGTGAAATAAACTTAAAAAAAATTGCCAAATGATGTCAAAATTGGATTAGAACAACTAACAAATGGGATCCCATGGTAGCCCCCATATCACATGGAATTATTCATAATGGCTATGATCTGCAGAGCCAAAATAAATCCTCTGACAGCAGAGGTGTAGTGGTATACTTAGTAACACTCATTCATATTGTCAAATTGCCGTCCATTAAACCTGTTACCTGATGTGTGTCTTAGGCAAAACTTGGCTATGTTGCGAAACAGGGATAGTGGTTATTAGGCAGGAAAAAACAGTTTCACAAATGATAAAGTGTAGAGCCACATAGACCTACGTTGCACAACACGTTTCACCAGGGAAAGATACAGAAGATGAGCTAGGACAAGAAAGTGACTTGCCAAGAACTTATTGGATGCATTGTAATGATGATAAATGTGCAGCAGGTGTGCAGTTGAATAAAGATTTGAAAGAAAAATGTATAACTGTTCCACGGATTTCACTGGCATGGGAGGATCTGGGGCCGTGGGTTTAAACTTGTATGGAAGAAACACAATCACCAACTGTGCATTGTAACCAACACCTACAAAAAAAATAAAACCAATGCACGCATTCAACCATAAATGGTCTATAGAAAGCACCAAATAAATATTGATGCATATAAATAAGCCTGCTTACGTTGAATCATGGCAACAACAGCCGAGAGGAAGACGAAAGAAATCTATTTTTCTGACACAGAAATCGAGGTGCTGGTGAGGCGGAGGTGAGAAAGCACATATTGTTTGATGGCCACAGCGGCAAGGGAATGCAGCGAGTTTAACAGAATTATGGTATTCTCAAAAGGGGCTTCGGGCAGAAAGGTGAACATTATATATTGTTGATCGTATCAAACACACACCGGTCGTAAAATCCCCGCTGGTAACAGCCAGTTGCAGCCAGAAACCTCAGAGTGGTTAGTAGCCTACTTGTATTTCGGGGATGGCGCGGTTCCGTCGGGTTGGCCTGTCTAATGCTTGACCCAGATCAGCACATAGATCCAAGAGCACGGCAGGGAATCGAAATCGGCGTAGGGCTATTAGCCAGTCATCATCATGGGCCAGGAAATCACCGCAATATTTCTATGTTTACAGCATCATACTGATTACTTCACACCTTGCCAAATTGATTGCGTCATTCAATGGTACCCCCCACCCTGGGAATTCATTTGAAGGTGGAGGTTTGACAGGTGAACATGGTTGTGTTATGCTTGGCCTGCATTATGATTTGGACTGATAATGAGCAGGGCCCACTCTAGACAAGATTTTCTATGGGGGCCCTCCTTACTTTGTCTGGAGCAGACAACTATGAAATAAAAATATATATATTTTTATATATAAAAATAGTTTTTCCGTAATCGAATCGAGGGTCTAAGGACAGAGGGTGTCGTATGTTACAGATTGTGAAACCCTTTGAGGCAAATGTGATTTGTGATACTGGGCTATATAAATAAAATAAATAAATAAAATTGAAAAATATAAACTACTGTTTGTACAGTATACAGTTTATCTACATATATAACCTTATGAAACTATAATTTGATTGAATTGATAATGTACTAACACAATGTGGCAAGAACATTCCTGCAACCTATAAAGTGGGATAATCCTTGCATGAATATAGTACACAAAACACATTGGTAGCAAACATGCCATCATTCAATAGATGTTCATTAAGAATTTTACGTTCAGACCTTAAATCAGAGGTCTCGGCAGCATCCTCAAGGCACAACGTCTTTCTAAACTGTCAACGAAAAATGAGGGTGCTACAACTCTTGACGACAGGCATGTTGGCAGAAAAACAATACAACCCATCGAGCACTCAACTGTAGTCATAGAATTCAAAATACTTGTGAAAAAAAAAAGAGATCATTCTTGCACTAATACTCTGACTATATGGCATTAATTGTATTTGCGGTGTTGATGCCGCGAATACAACTGTAGATGAATGTTAGGAATGAAAAATATATTTCTCAAGAGTACATTTTGATAGCTTGTGAAATATTTATTTAGCATACATGCATAACGCCTGTTGACCTGTTTCCTGCAGCATGAAAGCAGGTGAAATTGATGATCTCTTCACTCACGCATAATGTCAGGGGCAATTCTGCAACACTGCTGCCTTTAAAAGACTTGCCCATTTGATCCTCGGGATTACTTTGCCAGTGAAATAAGGTCTAGTTGAGAGCGATTAATGTACGGGTTGAGTGCGATTTTACACACAAAAACTATATAACAACTAAAATAGTAGCCCACTTGGTGATATATGCAGAGTATTCAAAAATATTATTCAAAACTACCG
Organism: Coreoperca whiteheadi; assembly: GCA_011952105.1. Lineage (NCBI taxonomy): Eukaryota > Metazoa > Chordata > Actinopteri > Centrarchiformes > Sinipercidae > Coreoperca > Coreoperca whiteheadi. Next base: position 2,526,154 of record CM022473.1, on the reverse strand, counting down.
ACGCTCTGTTCTGTAATTTTTTATGCTATTTGATGAATAAAACCAATGGTGATTTCATCAGTTACAGTCTGGCCCTCTTCTCTGCGCTCCGGGGGTGGGGAATGTGATGCCGAGAGAGCGCTGATGTCATATGGAGCCCATTTTAATATTTGAGTTGTCTTATACCTTTTACAATTGAAAGGTGCTTAAGGAATAGTTATGGCTCACTACAGGCGCAAGTAAAAATAACATTGCTGGTTTGAATGTTTATGATAATGTGGATCTATCATTTACATTTGATATTAATTATATTATTATATCTAAATGTGTGAGAGTTTACTTACAGGTGCGCTTATTCTCCTGTCAGGCTTGACACTGACAGACACTGATGTTAGAACATATTAGTTAACTTAACTAAGAGTTAAACATGTACCACAGGGTTTTATGTATCACAACTGAAGTTTTGGTATTTCTGTTCTTGGTAAGTAACAAATTCTTGGCAAGAGAATAAAGACTGTTGGACGTTATGGTGGATACACTGTGATTTCAGGTCAAAATCTGCAGACTAAAACTTACAAAGAGGGCATAATGCGACTCATCATGACTCATCAGTTAAATTCCCCCAAATGACAATTGCAGCCATTACTGCACCATTGATTGACAAAAATTGAACCTCATATTTTCAGCAGCCACATATTTTAAGTATAGTGAAAGAATGTCAATAATAATGTTGAGTGTTTGGTTTATTTTCACATTGTTACGCATTCGTAATATAATGGATGAATGGATGGATAAACAATGAAATAACTTTATTCATAAATGAAGAACGCAGTAATACACAGAAGGGGAAAGAATAAGTTGGTGTGTGTGTGTGTGTGTGTGTGTGTTTGTGTGTTAAAATATGAGAAACAAAATTGGGGAAGTCTACAGAAAAAAAACAGCCATGTTATTAATTAGAGGAAGATATCTTTGATTGTACAGTATGAATAGTATTTATGCATTACCCGGAGTGCAGATTTCAGTTGGAATTAAAGTTGGAGAGCCTGCAATAATACGTGATGAATCATCTTGTACTACTCTTTAATTTGTGACTTTTTTTTAAATGTTTTAGTATAAGTGCATTATTCTCAGTGCTCCAACATGTCCACTACACGCACAGGTCATCCAATTCCATTATATCATATATTATTTCTCAGTGTTTCTGTTTCTATGAGACAAAATGCATCATCTACAGTCCATCCAGTGAGCTCACTTTGGCCATTTCATATCCATTTCACTGCAAACACAAAGAGCTACAACAAACGGTAGCCACTGCACAACGTAAAAGTAGACACTGCTTCACTAATCTTCCAGCAGGATGTGTAATTTTTCTGTCACTTTTTGGTGTGAAAGGACACTAATGCTTGGGATATCTTTTTTTTGTGTGTGTAAGCTTTTCCCTGAAATTACACATTACAGCATAATTAGAAAATATCATAGTAAATAACAGACCCACCTGTTGCTGCTGACTCTCTGTACAGATCTATTTACTGTGCACAAACTTCCTGGCTGTAGAAGCAGTTGATGTTTAATATGATGCTAAATAGGTGCAGTGATGGACAGCACTGTCAACAGTGGTTTAAACATGGGAAAGAAGAAAGCCAGCATGCAGTATGCGCGTGCAAACCTGCCATCCTGCCACTCATCACATGAAAAACAAACAGGAACACCTCTCACATCTATTAAGAATATCAATAAACTGAAAGACTGAAACAAACTGATGGAGGAATAAACAAAATAGATGCAAATGAGTTTACACTTGTCTAATATTTACATTCATATTTTTATGCATGATATTCTTACTTTTTTGTGTAAAGCAGAGCAGATTCTCGTGAATCTGCTTCGTCATACAGTAAAGGAAGGTTGGTGTACAGATGTCACAGTGTTAAGCAAGTCATGCAGCCCTCATCGAGAGACTATTTCATTAACTGTAAACCGTTTTATTCCTCATGGGAGTTCGTTCGTTTATCCTGGTTGGTGTCTACATCCCACCCCAGGCCTGTGTTAGTGAGGCGTTACATCACCTGGCTGACCAGATAACTAACGTGGAGAAAAACCATCCAGACTCCCTGCTCATTGTGCTTGGGGATTTTAACAGAGCAAAGCTCAGCCATGAACTTCAAAAATACAGACAGCACATTACGTGTCCCACCAGGGAAACTAACCCTCTGGACCATTGCTACATTGTATTAAAGGAAGCCTATCGCTCTGTCCCCCGTGCAGCTTTGGGACTCTCTGATCACTGTCTGGTTCATCTTCTCCCGACATACAGGCAGAAACTAAAATCTGCTAAGCCTGTGGTCAGGACTGTGAGGAGATGGACCAACGAGGCAAAGCTGGAATTACAGGCCTGCTTTGACTGCACTGACTGGAGTGTTTGTGAGGCTGCAGCCACAGACCTGGATGAACTCTCTGACATCTTATATCTGTTTCTATGTTTGCCGACTAAAACCTTTGGTGCATACAACAACAATAAACCCTGGTTTACAGCAAAGCTCAGATAGCTTTGTCAGGCCAAGGAGGAGGCTTACAGAAGAGGGGACAGAGTCCTGTACAACCAGACCAGAAACACACTGACGAACGAGATCAAGTTAGCCAAGAGGAGCCACACTGAGAAGCTGGAAAACAGGTTTTCATCCAACGACTCTGCGTCAGTGTGGAGAGGCACTAGGACCAGAAGGACCAAACATTACCCTATCACTGTTTGAATAAAACAAATCTGGATGCAGGGACATAACACGCTGATCAATAAATGTATTCCTGTAGCCCTCAGCAGTAAAGACTTCATGAGCTTCTTTAATGATAACATTTTGACTATTAGAGAGAAAATTAATCACGTCCTGCCCTCAGCTGGTGCCAACCGATCTGCAAGCATAGAGGCGTTGGAGGGAGCTGTGAAACCTGAGGTATACTTGGACTGCTTCTCTCCTGTCGACCTTATTCAACTAACGTCGACAATTTCTTCATCTAAGCCATCGACCTGTCTCTTAGACCCAATTCCAACTCGGCTGCTTAAAGATGTTCTACCATTAGTTAGCACATCTTTAGTAGATATGAGCAATCTGTCTTTACTGACAGGTTATGTACCTCATACTTTTAAAGTAGCTGTTATGAAACCTTTCTTTAAAAAGCCCACACTCGATCCAGGGGTTTTAGCCAACTATAGACCTATATCTAACCTTCCCTTTATCTCTTGAAGATCCTTGAAAAAACTGTTGCTAATCAGTTATGTGACTTTCTAAATAACAATAGTATATTTGAGGATTTCCAGTCAGGTTTTAGAGTGCATCATAGCACAGAAAAAGCACTGGTGAAAATGACAAATGACCTTTTAATTGCATCAGACAATGGACTTGTCTCTGTACTTGTCTTGTTAGATCTTAGTTCTGCATTTGATACCATTGACCATCAAATTCTATTACAGAGACTGGAACATTTAATTGGAATTAAAGTAACCGCGTTAATCTGGTTTAAATTGTATCTATCAGACCGATCTCAGTTTGTATATGTTAACGATGAATCATCTGAGGGCACCAAAGTTAGTCACGGAGTTCCGCAAGGTTCTGTGCTTGGACCACTTCTATTTACTTTATATATGCTTCCTTTGGGCAATATTATTAGAAAGCACTCCATAAAGTTTCATTATTATGCAGATGATACCCAGTTATATTTATCGATTAAGCTGGATGAAACTGATCAGTTAGTTAAACTTCAATCATGCCTTAAGGACATAAAAACCTGGATGACTAGAAATTTTCTGATGTTAAACTCTGACAAAACTGAAGTTATTGTACTTGGCCCCAAACACCTCCGAGACTCACTGTTATAATTGCTCTAGAGGGCACTTATTGTACTTGGCCCCAAACACCTCCGAGACTCACTGATATAATTGCTCTAGAGGGCACTGCCCTGGCCTCCAGCACCTCTGTGAGGAACCTCGGAGTTATCTTTGATCAGGATCTATCCCCAACTCCCACACGAAGCAAACTTCAAGGACTGCCTCCAAACTGAGATACATTGTCTGATTCTGTACTGTGGACTGATTGATATTTGATCTACGTAACATTGCCAAAATCAGGCACTTCCTGTCTCAAAATGATGCAGAAAAATTAATCCATGCATTTGTTACTTCAAGGCTGGATTAGTGCAATTCCATATTATCAGGCAGCCCGAAAAAGTCCCTTAAGATTCTCCAGTTGATTCAGAACGCTGCAGCACATGTACTGACAGGAACTAGGAAAAGCTATCAAGCTCCTCTCCTGTGGAATCAGATCTCAGTTTGGGTTCAGGAGGCAGACACCATCCCCACATTTAAGAATAGGCTAAAGACTTTTCTCTTTGATAAAGCTTATAGTTAGGGCTGGCTCAGGTGAACCTGAACCATCCCTTAGTTATGCTGCTATAGGCCTAGACTGTCGGGGGACTTCCCATGATGCACCTCTCTCTCTTCCCCTCTGTCCTCCTCTCCATCCGTATGCATTCTCATCCCATAAATGCATGTTATTAACTTGACTTCTTCCCTCTCCCGTAGTTTTGTGCTTTGTCGTCCCATCATCTTCCCTTATGTTTTACATCCCACACTTTTCAACATAATTACATATATTTACAACAATTTTGCCATTGCCATCATAACTTTATATGTTATAATTTTTATGCTATAAATCTATTCTGTACTTACAACATCTATTGCATGTCTGTCCGTCCTGGGAGAGGGATCCCTCCTTTGTTACTCTTCCTGAGATTTCTATCATTTTTTTTCCCCTGTTAAAAGGGTTTTTTGGGGTAGTTTTTCCTTTATCGAATCAAGGGTCTAAGGACAGAGGGTGTCGTATGTTACAGATTGTGAAGCCCTTTGAGGCAAATGTGATTTGTGATATTGGGCTTTATAAATAAAATTGAATTTAATTGAATTGAATTAAACAATCATTCGTCATGTTTGTCAAGTGATTGGTCGCAGTGACATTTCTATCATTGTTATCATATCATGTTGAAGATTATGTGAATATTTCTGATGATGATTGTCTATGGTGCAGGGGACGAGTGGCTCGGGTCCTGCTCGTTGAGCTCCACCTGGAGCTGCTCGGTTGTCCGTCTGGACCCATCATCTTCCCTTATGTTTTACCACCTAAACATTTCTAACATAATAATATATACAACAATTTTGCCATCATGGCTATATATGTTATAGTTTTGATGCTATAAATCTATTCTGTACTTACAACATCTATTGCATGTCTGTCCGTCCTGGGAGAGGGATCCCTCCTCTGTTGCTCTTCCTGAGGTTTCTATCATTTTTTTCCCCTGTTAAAATGGTTTTTTTGGGTAGTTTTTCCTTAATCGAATCGAGGGTCTAAGGACAGAGGGTGTCGTATGTTACAGATTGTGAAGCCCTTTGAGGCAAATGTGATTTGTGATACTGGGCTATATAAATAAAATTGAATTGAATTGTGGTGCAGCTGAAATGTCTTTAAGATTCTAAAACTGGACTAAATGTAGTTTAAAGGTGAGTATTATAATATCGAACATAGGCTGCATGTAGGCTTAATGTGTTTTGACAGCCTTTCAGTGATTTTGAAATATTTACACAGGTTGAAATATAGCCTGGTCGTTAAATACCTTTAAAATAGACGTCTAAAAATGTCAGTTTGAACTTAGACACCTTTTCAAATGCAAATCACCAAAATTATTACAGTTTTTTTCAATTGCTTAAGCACTACAACCAGTCTTCTGAATTACAATTTCAAAACTATACTACCATTTATCAAAAAGCACACCCATTTCCAGAAACTATAAACCCCCTGTTTTGACATTTCACATTGCCTACACCATGTGGTCATTTAGAAAGCACTAGCATTCAATATTGTTCACTCAAGTCAGCACAGCTTGAGCTCAATTAGCACACAATTACCCAGGTGGAAACGCCAAGAGTCAAAATTGATCACACACCAGTCAGAACCTTCAATAGATTAAAGGGCCCAATACAGTTCATTAAGTTTTGGAACAATGGATCCAGGAGGAGGAGTCGCTTCACCGTCGCCTCGATCATAAGAACCTTCAGGGAGGAAAACAGGTAGGTGTACTTCCGACTGCACTCTACTGTTACTTTTTAATGCTGTTACAACACGTACATGTAGAGAAATGCATCAAATTGCTGTATGCATCCATTTTTTAAAATGAATGTTACAGTAATCAAGACTTATATTTTTGTAGCACACAGGGACGACCACCTGGTGGAGGCAGGCTAAGGCTTTTGTCCGAGGAGCAATAGACGGAGCTGGTAAATATGCTCATTGCCAACAATGTAGTCCGCCTGCGAGACAGTCAAAGGAGAGTGATTAAAGACAATCACCAACTTCGAGGGATAAATGCCATAGTCTCGCCGCAATTGAGTGCTTCCGCAGAAAGCACAGGTTCCGGATGAAACAGGCCTACTGCGTTGCATCCCTCTCAAATAAAGCACTGACAGAGTAAAAGACCAACATCTGGAATATGTAAGTAATAAGTATGAGTTTTTATATTGTATGAAGTTTTGTGTGCCGTCACAGTATAGCAGTACAGTAGTTTAAACTGTAGCACAAAGTACATATGGTGGTCTGCCATTTGTGCCCTCTTGAAAGCTGTTTCAGGGAAGTCTTTTACTCTACTGTGTTTCAAATAATAATAATGAGGCTGGATTTAACTTGACCAAAAGCAGTAGAGGGACACACAGACACACACACATAATTGGTCATCAGGCTATTGTGAATGTCTCCTGGCCAGCGAGGAGGGAGCGTCAGTATGCGCACGGCCATCAGCCAACGAGGGGTACTCCACCGCCACGCCATTCATGGAAGAAGCCTGCCTAGACATTTCAATCGATGCGTGCCAGGGGTGGATCAGGCATGCAAGAGGATTTTCCCCCGGCTGCCTGTCTAGGGCCAATATAGCCTGTGATGTTGATGGGAGTCTCTGGCCTGTCCCAGACCAAAGACGGGATGCTGGGGCAGAATAATTTTGTCGTTGTTTAGTGTATTGTTCAGTACCTTGAGGGATAAAAAAATGTGCAAATGTATACATCTGTTGTGTTCATCATGTGAGGGGTTTTTGACAGGGACAACCACAAGCAACATAACTTACTACTGGTTTTTGTAGTATTGTTTTGAATTTATCTCACCAGTGTCTAAGACTATGTTGTGGTGTGTGTTTTTAAAGGGCTCCTCTGTCAAACACACATATATATATATATATATATATATATTTAATAAAATATCAGGTACAGAGATGAGACTTTGTCGAGTTCCGATGCCCTCCGTCCCTCCTGTAATCAGTTTAGCTAAGGCAATACATCATGGCCATACAGACTAATGTACCGTACTTAACGGAGACACTACAGGTGAATACTGTAAAACTTCTGTCTAACGTCATCACAATCCCACATTGATATGCAAATTATGCGTTAACTAATTAAAACGCACAGATTTGCATACATTTGACAAGGCACTGCAGGTGAATAGGATAAACTAAAGCATTTCAACACAGAACCTCCCCAGTTAATGACTTCCATCAAGAGTCTGTTCCCCTGAAATGTTAAAATTATGCAGATTAGCTTGTTTTAATTTAGAAGAAGTCTACAGATGCAAAGGGTACTAGGCTCAAAACAAGCAGCATCTTAATGTGCATCTTGGAAGTTTTCTTTCCATTAAAGAAGACAACAGGAGAAGCAAAACAGACCAAAAAATCTCAAAATGGACCACTACATGAAAAACGTGTCCTGCCTTAAACAGCAACTTCATCATTTTGATCGAAGGCTCGTCATCTAATAACTATCTATTCTATTAGTTTGTTGTTTGCTGATAGATCTGAGACGATACAGACAGCCCTCCTTCAAATGTGAAACCAAGTCCTTGTCACGATCAATTATAGTATGTGTGTGTGCGGTAAGGGTAATTAGAATAGCAATTAAAAAAAAAGATTTAATGCCTTTTGCAAAATAAGCAAATTATTAAAGTGAAACTATGTCCCTCTCTGTGGTGCAGTCATATATTCTAAATATATACATGAAACTAGTAGCATAGAAAACATGCACATTGTGGCATAGTTTCCTTTGCTGTTGCCTGCTCTTGTGAGAAACCTAGTGAACACTAAAGAAGACCACGGTCGCTGCGTGAAATGCTAATTTTGTAGAAATATTGTGAGGGAATTAAAATAAATTGGTAAGGAAGTCAGAGTTTTGTTGTGTATATTTAAATTTAAATAGAGGTGCCATTTTTTCACTTGAGCCCCTGCCCGCCAAAATGTCTGTGCACGTCCCTGAACGTCGTTGTGTTTTGTGAGATACATTTTGAATTGTTACATATGTATTCACATGCAGAATTACAGAACAAAGAGACACTCAAAGTGTTTGTGATCTACATGAGGTGTACGTGACTCATAAGCCAGGTTTGATGAAACATTATGTAGCCACACTGCCACCTCTGTGCATTTATCAGCTCTATATAGCACATCATTTGGCATCAGTGTCTTGTTTTAAAAAGTGTAATAACATTTGGTTTGTAAATACCTTTTTGGTACAAGGCTCCTAATATTATCCCTTTAATATTATCCACTTTGCAGGCAGAAAATAATCGGCGCTATCACAACATGAGCTAGAGTTGTAACGGAGCCAATGAAAAAGTTGTACAAATAAGGCACATTGTTATACTAAAAAAAATAATGCACATCACAGAGAAAAGAAACCTCACAAAACCCATCACAAAACTAAATTTCAGCGTCCCCAAAAAAGTAGGGGAGGGCATAGCAAAAGTCACACAGAACAGCTCTCCATGAGAGCGATCCCTATACACCACAGTAAAGCTCAGTCTGTGAAAAGGGAAGGGAGACGAAAATGTCGCTCAACAAACTAGAATGATACCCTAGTGAAGCAATCCATTAAGGAATGACTAAAAAAAGAGAACATTTCTAAATAAAATATATAATGAAATCTCACATCTATATACAGTATTTATATGCATCTGTTTCTGAGGAATGCTCTATCACTTTAATAATGAGACAGCATGAGACTGAGGAGAACAACAGAGACAATAAAAGAAAAAAGAAGGCATAAAGAAAAGGACGTCATTATGACAGTCAGGTCTTAGGGCCATTGCATCATTTACGGCCGTAAAATGTAAACATCCCAAAATGTTAATAAAACTAAGAGCAATGCCGGTATAATTTTAATCAACCAAAGCAGAATAAAAAAAAAATCATAAACTAAACCACAAATAAAATGGGAAATCTATTTTTATCAGCATTGTTTAAAGTCTGGAGATTATCGTTGCCAGCTGGGAAAGAATGGATAGAGTGACGTTAGAAGAACTTTCAGAAAACCGAAGGCAGCGTCGGCATCTTTGCGACAACGAAAACGCTTCGCTTTGCCATCATCACTCAGACTAAGAGTGCATGGATAATGGAGGGAGGACTTAAAGTTAAGTTAACAAAGCTTTCCTTGACTGGGTCTAGGCACCTTTTCATCAGTTCAGCAATGAAGTCTGGATATACAGAAATGTGAGTTGAGTTCCTTTGTGCAGCAATTCCTTCATCTCCCTGGCACTGGCATGGGTCAAGGACTGGCTCGGTCATCTCGCCAAGTGGCCCTTCTCAGTAACCAGGGTTAGGGGGAAATTATCTCGCCCAAGGAGCTCTGTGACATGATTGGGACATGTCAATTGTCAGTATGTATTCAAGTTCTCTGTTCAGTTGAGAATTTCTTGGATTCCAGAATTATTCTGTAAAATTGGAGTTCCCATAGTTTAGATAGAGTGAAACCCCTCTTCAGAGTTGCAGCTTTGTAAATTGGCCCAGAAAGTCCGGCGTTATCTCCTGTATTTTGGTCCAGACAAGGCGGCAGGCCACCGGGAGTAGACGGCCCGAACGATGAATGGGTGGTTAGTGGGTAAATGCCGTGGTGGTTGAAGAGGAGACAGGTCAGGACTGTAAGTTCAGGCGGCCTAAAGAAACGACGGACATTTTTGACCCGCTTCCAGGCATTGGCAGGCTAGGGACGGACCCTCTCGGATGGTCTGACCACTTTCCTGTGTGTGCCGCTGCTTGTCTCGAAAAGGGTTTTTTCTTCAGATGGGCGCGCACATGTAGGTGGCGGTGGAGAGATAAAAAATACTCGGAGAATTGTTTGATTTCAAAATTGAAAAGTGGTTGTCATCAGTGGCAAAGACCAAGAAGTGGTTGCCAGTTTCTTTGAATGGCAACCATTAGTGTCTTGAATCTCAAGATGATAATCATGTTTTTTTTATTTCAAGTAACAATGTTTCAGTTTTGATCTTAAAAGCCTAAATGGGGATGAACTGGGGTTCGACCCAAACAACCTGCTCCCAACCCGTTTTTGTGTTATGTAAATGGGTTTCTCACCTGTTTGTAGGACACATAGATAGGTCTGCTGAAGATGATCCACTCCACCACCTTACTGCAGGGTGGAGTGGTCAGAGAGCCGGTGTAGCGATAGTAATTTCCCAGCGAGGATGGCAGCAGGTCCTTCAGCACAAACGGCTCCAGGACAGTCTCTTTTTCTATATGAGAGGGGACAGGACAAAGTGCTCAGATTAATGCCACATGATCTACACAACACTGCTTATTTCACTGCAAACTACCGTGACCAGATCCAAGTGCTACTGTTTCACAGCCTTTAGGTTTACACCATTGATTTAATTTGCATTGTGCCTGCCTCGTTCAATGCCACCCTATTGACAGACATAATTGCACTGAACACCTATAATTATACCTCGCTTGGTGTTGGATGGCATATGCAATACAATCAACTCTACAACATCACATCTCCAAGCCCAAATGTTGACACAGTATAATTATTCATTGACTAACAATGTGTGCTCCAAACTAAAATATGATAGCAAACACACTGTGGTCTGTGGGACGGGGGAAAAAATATAATAAGGCTGCTAATGAAATGATAAAGGAGGCTTTAAGCAAGAAAGTTTACTTTTTAAATCACACTTTTGGTGAGAGTAATCCAGACCTCTCAGAAATTGTCATTTGAAACAAAACAATGGAATTAATCTGACAAACACATTTACACCATAACGGTTTTCAGTTTCTTTTCTCTGAGTGGCTGGCCTTAAGCTATCATTGACCTCAGAAGAGATATACAGTGGACATTAAAACAAAAACCAAAAAAACCTCAGCAGTGAGCATTGGTAGCTACATTCATTACATTAAAAGTGTTAAGTAGAACGAACAGCGTACTGAGAATTTTGCTATCCAACGTATTGCAGCCTTACTAGTAATAGCACTACAGATGTGAACAACTAAAAGACTGAGTAGCACTAAACCAAATGTTATCTGGGAAGCATGAGTTTGCTCAGTAATGTCATGGCAATCTGCCATGAAATTACCAATTAGCAAATTTGCCCTGATGCTTTTGCCAGGAAATAATGAATGAATTCATCTTCTGGTCCTCCACAGCACATTTAATGAAAGTATAGGCATTTGTTTTTAGCTACAGTGCCACGCTGACCAACTGCACTGTACCTCACTATCCTTGCTGAGATGCACTGAGTAATCCTATTTCCTATCAGGTGTGCCTTGTGCTGGGACATCATCTTTAAACCTACAGTCATTGATCATTTTGTCCTCTTGACAAAATCTTGTCCTCTAGTTACCTATTTACATAGAAGACACGAAGCAACATTAGCATTCATTTGAAGTTGCGGTTCTGTCCAACTGACAAATTAAGACCCACATTCACTCTCGTAAAGCGCTGACCAGCTACTTGCTAACTTTGTGTTTGCTGTTTGGTGCTGAGCAGGTAGTGTACAGTGGGTTCATCCAAGGATTTTAGCTGAAAAGCAACCCCTTTCACATTAAATAGTCAGTTGATCCATTGTTAATACAAAACATATTGATTAGCACAGCTTTAAATGATGAATTCAAGTTAAAACTAGATTGCAAAGAGCAACAAGTGAGGGTTCTATTCAGAGAAAGATGGACTCACCAGAGGAAGACACTAACTGACTTGATAATATTTCCTGATTGCGTCTTAATAATGGGATCCTAAAAATTCTAAACATTACACCTTACTGCCTTCTGAGGTAAACATTTGCATTAACTAGTGCAACTTGAAACTTTTCCTAAGGGGGTCACGTTTAAGACTGAATATCAGCTATTGGTAGTGTACAGAATATGGGTAGTGCAGAAATTCTTCAAAATTGTGTAATGACAGAAAATGAATAAAAGGTACTTTCATCATTTCCATCATCACCTTATCACTCATCTGCCTCAGAACACAGAACAAAAAGCTTTGCGGTCGAGGAAGAGGGGCGAAAGGACAGGAGGAGGAAATAGTTGTCACCAGAGGAGAGAAGAAGAAGAAGAAGAAAGAGGAAGTGAATTGTGAAGTAAAAGGAAAGATGGGGAAGGGGGGGGGGCTGAAAAAAGAAAAAAATAAGGAGAGGAATTATGATAAGAGATGAGAGAAAGGGGAGAAGGTATTGAACCCACTGTTCCAATGAAAACATATGAGGGAAGAGGGTGACAGGAAGGGAAATCTGTACCAGTGTCTGCAGGCACCCACTCCCTCTTCCTCTACCTCTTCCCTCCTCCTCCTGCTCCTCTTCACCCTCCTGCTGACAAGCCTTGTCTCCCACTGCCACCCCAATGCCAAATTCAGAGATGTATTTTCAGTTCCATCGAATCCATGCGAAAAAGTGAGCCAGGGAAGGAGGAAGAGTCGGAGACAGAAGGGGGGGTGTTGATAGCGATAGGGTGGGGATTGGTGGGGTATACTTGGGGAATGGAAGGTGACGAGACAGGCCTTCTTCAGGATTTATGCATTTGAATTAGTACTATCAAGAACCGAACACACACCTGTCTCGCTTCAAACACAAAACTCAGGACCCATCTAAACACAGAAGGCGCAGACCTTCACGCGCTTGCATACATTCTGCGCCGCATGCAAGCATGCAGAGCTTGAAAGGGAAGGAGGGCGTTTTAGTGTGGCGAGGCAGCTCGCGCAGTGATGCCCTGTGGGTTCCACCGACACCAGCGGTTGCAGCAGCAGCAGCAGCGGCGATGGTGGCGAAGGGCCCGGGAAAGTCTAACATTAGTAAGAGCAGCGTGAGGCTGCAATCACACAGCGAGTATTTTAAGCTCTGAGCCTCCTGCCAGGCCTCAGAACAGCTGTCCACTCATCTAATCATCCATTAGCGTCCTCATTTACTCACTCAAATCTTAATATTTCATTGCACAGCGAGGGAAAAGCACACAAACTTAGCACAAAGTCACATATTGGAGGCAGTCAAGGACGCTCAATGTGTGAGACTGATATTTGGTGCCGCTATTGACCTACACTTGACTATGGTGACTGTACTGTCTTGGTCCAGCTTGTTAGCACTGGAGCACTTTGAAACCTGTGTGACAAAAACTTTAGATATTTAAGCATGCATATCTAAGTGTCCACATGGTTTCAGCAGGTAAAGCTTCGTTACGTTGTTGTGTTAGGAAGATAATTGCAGTTTTGGTTATTCAATGTCACTTTTGGTTTGACTGCAGTGCAAGCAGCAGTCCTCCAACCTAAATGACAAAACAGGTATCAATTTCCTGGAGCTTTCAATAACACCTGACTTTGACAGTGGAGATCACATTTCGCAAAAAGTCTCCTTTAAACAGTCACTTGGTAGGTTTATTTTAACCATGATCACCACCACCAACAGCACCCCAAGTGTATTGTATTTAATTTTGCATTTCATAGTGCTCTTTTTGGGTCTAAATGAAAATTTAACTGAATTTTCTACCAATTTGAAAATGAAAATGTAAACTGAATTTGAAATTTCATTTTTAAGACTTGACCTGCTATACAATGGACAATATTCAATTGCAATAAGCAAAACAGCGCCCCCAGTCTTTTCAATATCATTTACATGTCATTTACATACATGTTAAATGAATCCACTCCGCCCAGTCATATTAATACTCACATTCCTCGAGGCACCGGCCGAGGAGGTGGAGTTGCAGCCATCTTCAACTCAAGCCTATCAATCAACCCTAAACCTAAACTAAATTATAACTCATTCGAAAGCCTTGTTCTAAGTCTTTCACATCCAACCTGGAAAACACGACAGCCAATCCTATTTGTTATAGTGTACCGCGCTCCTGGTCTTTATTCAGAGTTTTTATCTGAATTCACAGAATTTCTATCAGGTTTAGTCCTTAAAACAGATAAAGCAATTATTGTAGGTGATTTTAATATTCATGTGGGCGTTGAAAATGATAGCCTTAGTACTGCGTTTATCTCATTATTTGACTCGATTAGCTTCTTTCAGTGTGTACATAAACCCACTCACTGTTTTGGCCACACCCTCGACCTTGTTCTGGTATACAGCATTGAAATTGAACATCTAACAGTCTTTCCACAGAATCCTTCACTATCAGACCATTATTGAATAACTTTTGAACTCCTATTACTGGACTACACACCAGTAGTCAAATACTACTACAGTAGATGTCTATCTGATAGTGCTGTAGCTAAATTTAAGGAAGAAATTCCATCTGAATTTAACTCAATGCTATGTTTTAACATAACAGAGGACTCTTGTGCAAATTTCAGTCCGTCCCAAATTGATCATCTTGTTGATAGTGCTGTAGGTTCACTGCGAATGACACTTGATTCTGTTGCTCCTCTTAAAAAGAAGATAATAAAACAAAAAAGGGTAGCTCCATGGTATAACGCTGAAACCCGCAAATTAAAGC